>BTSY01000003.1:23499709-24699709 GCA_036245785.1 Pristionchus fissidentatus
ATTTCAAAAGTTTTCCGGACTCTGGGAGTTGGGAAAAGTAAGTTACGAAACTGCGTTTCTACCACTTTCGAGGTAAAGTCTGGGTCCTCAGAGGGGGCTGATACCTGCTTAGATCGCCCAACCAGCACCTCCTGGTGCACCCTAGCGAAGCCCTGTCCGTTTTGCGCAATTCCCAACCAGCACCCCCTGGTGCACCCTAGCGAAGCCCTGTCCGTTTTGCGCAATTTTGAAGGTTTTCCGGACTCTGCAAGTTGGTAGACATTGTTTGGGAAAAAATTGCGAATCTTGGATCCGAGCTTTTTTTGCCGTGTAGGTCATCACCCCCTTTCGGGCTAATACTTTCTCAGATCAATCAACTAGCAATCCTGGTGCACCCTAGCAAAAATCGTGCTCATTTTGATGCATTTCAAAAGTTTTCCGGACTCTTGGAGTTGTGAAAAGTAAGTTACGAAACTGCGTTTCTACCACTTTCGAGGTAAAGTCTGGGTCCTCAGAGGGGGCTGATACCTGCTTAGATCGCCCAACCAGCACCCCCTGGTGCACCCTAGCGAAGCCCTGTCCGTTTTGCGCAATTTTGAAGGTTTTCCGGACTCTGCAAGTTGGTAGACATTGTTTGGGAAAAAATTGCGAATCTTGGATCCGAGCTTTTTTTGCCGTGTAGGTCATCACCCCCTTTCGGGCTAATACTTTCTCAGATGAATCAACTAGCAATCCTGGTGCACCCTAGCAAAAATCGTGCTCATTTTGATGCATTTCAAAAGTTTTCCGGACTCTGGGAGTTGGGAAAAGTAAGTTACGAAACTGCGTTTCTACCACTTTCGAGGTAAAGTCTGGGTCCTCAGAGGGGGCTGATACCTGCTTAGATCGCCCAACCAGCACCCCCTGGTGCACCCTAGCGAAGCCCTGTCCGTTTTGCGCAATTTTGAAGGTTTTCCGGACTCTGCAAGTTGGTAGACATTGTTTGGGAAAAAATTGCGAATCTTGGATCCGAGCTTTTTTTGCCGTGTAGGTCATCACTCCCTTTCGGGCTAATACTTTCTCAGATCAATCAACTAGCAATCCTGGTGCACCCTAGCAAAAATCGTGCTCATTTTGATGCATTTCAAAAGTTTTCCGGACTCTGGGAGTTGGGAAAAGTAAGTTACGAAACTGCGTTTCTACCACTTTCGAGGTAAAGTCTGGGTCCTCAGAGGGGGCTGATACCTGCTTAGATCGCCCAACCAGCACCCCCTGGTGCACCCTAGCGAAGCCCTGTCCGTTTTGCGCAATTTTGAAGGTTTTCCGGACTCTGCAAGTTGGTAGACATTGTTTGGGAAAAAATTGCGAATCTTGGATCCGAGCTTTTTTTGCCGTGTAGGTCATCACCCCCTTTCGGGCTAATACTTTCTCAGATCAATCAACTAGCAATCCTGGTGCACCCTAGCAAAAATCGTGCTCATTTTGATGCATTTCAAAAGTTTTCCGGACTCTGGGAGTTGGGAAAAGTAAGTTACGAAACTGCGTTTCTACCACTTTCGAGGTAAAGTCTGGGTCCTCAGAGGGGGCTGATACCTGCTTAGATCGCCCAACCAGCACCTCCTGGTGCACCCTAGCGAAGCCCTGTCCGTTTTGCGCAATTTTGAAGGTTTTCCGGACTCTGCAAGTTGGTAGACATTGTTTGGGAAAAAATTGCGAATCTTGGATCCGAGCTTTTTTTGCCGTGTAGGTCATCACCCCCTTTCGGGCTAATACTTTCTCAGATCAATCAACTAGCAATCCTGGTGCACCCTAGCAAAAATCGTGCTCATTTTGATGCATTTCAAAAGTTTTCCGGACTCTGGGAGTTGGGAAAAGTAAGTTACGAAACTGCGTTTCTACCACTTTCGAGGTAAAGTCTGGGTCCTCAGAGGGGGCTGATACCTGCTTAGATCGCCCAACCAGCACCCCCTGGTGCACCCTAGCGAAGCCCTGTCCGTTTTGCGCAATTTTGAAAGTTTTCCGGACTCTGCAAGTTGGTAGACATTGTTTGGGAAAAAATTGCGAATCTTGGATCCGAGCTTTTTTTGCCGTGTAGGTCATCACCCCCTTTCGGGCTAATACTTTCTCAGATCAATCAACTAGCAATCCTGGTGCACCCTAGCAAAAATCGTGCTCATTTTGATGCATTTCAAAAGTTTTCCGGACTCTGGGAGTTGGGAAAAGTAAGTTACGAAACTGCGTTTCTACCACTTTCGAGGTAAAGTCTGGGTCCTCAGAGGGGGCTGATACCTGCTTAGATCGCCCAACCAGCACCCCCTGGTGCACCCTAGCGAAGCCCTGTCCGTTTTGCGCAATTTTGAAGGTTTTCCGGACTCTGCAAGTTGGTAGACATTGTTTGGGAAAAAATTGCGAATCTTGGATCCGAGCTTTTTTTGCCGTGTAGGTCATCACCCCCTTTCGGGCTAATACTTTCTCAGATCAATCAACTAGCAATCCTGGTGCACCCTAGCAAAAATCGTGCTCATTTTGATGCATTTCAAAAGTTTTCCGGACTCTGGGAGTTGGGAAAAGTAAGTTACGAAACTGCGTTTCTACCACTTTCGAGGTAAAGTCTGGGTCCTCAGAGGGGGCTGATACCTGCTTAGATCGCCCAACCAGCACCTCCTGGTGCACCCTAGCGAAGCCCTGTCCGTTTTGCGCAATTTTGAAGGTTTTCCGGACTCTGCAAGTTGGTAGACATTGTTTGGGAAAAAATTGCGAATCTTGGATCCGAGCTTTTTTTGCCGTGTAGGTCATCACCCCCTTTCGGGCTAATACTTTCTCAGATCAATCAACTAGCAATCCTGGTGCACCCTAGCAAAAATCGTGCTCATTTTGATGCATTTCAAAAGTTTTCCGGACTCTGGGAGTTGGGAAAAGTAAGTTACGAAACTGCGTTTCTACCACTTTCGAGGTAAAGTCTGGGTCCTCAGAGGGGGCTGATACCTGCTTAGATCGCCCAACCAGCACCCCCTGGTGCACCCTAGCGAAGCCCTGTCCGTTTTGCGCAATTTTGAAGGTTTTCCGGACTCTGCAAGTTGGTAGACATTGTTTGGGAAAAAATTGCGATTCTTGGATCCGAGCTTTTTTTGCCGTGTAGGTCATCACCCCCTTTCGGGCTAACACTTTCTCAGATCAATCAACTAGCAATCCTGGTGCACCCTAGCAAAAATCGTGCTCATTTTGATGCATTTCAAAAGTTTTCCGGACTCTGGGAGTTGGGAAAAGTAAGTTACGAAACTGCGTTTCTACCACTTTCGAGGTAAAGTCTGGGTCCTCAGAGGGGGCTGATACCTGCTTAGATCGCCCAACCAGCACCCCCTGGTGCACCCTAGCGAAGCCCTGTCCGTTTTGCGCAATTTTGAAGGTTTTCCGGACTCTGCAAGTTGGTAGACATTGTTTGGGAAAAAATTGCGAATCTTGGATCCGAGCTTTCTTGGCCGTGTAGGTCATCACCCCCTTTCGGGCTAATACTTTCTCAGATCAATCAACTAGCAATCTTGGTGCACCCTAGCAAAAATCGTGCTCATGTTGATGCATTTCAAAAGTTTTCCGGACTCTTGGAGTTGGGAAAAGTAAGTTACGAAACTGCGTTTCTACCACTTTCGAGGTAAAGTCTGGGTCCTCAGAGGGGGCTGATACCTGCTTAGATCGCCCAACCAGCACCCCCTGGTGCACCCTAGCGAAGCCCTGTCCGTTTTGCGCAATTTTGAAGGTTTTCCGGACTCTGCAAGTTGGTAGACATTGTTTGGGAAAAAATTGCGAACCTTGGATCCGAGCTTTTTTTGCCGTGTAGGTCATCACCCCCTTTCGGGCTAATACTTTCTCAGATCAATCAACTAGCAATCCTGGTGCACCCTAGCAAAAATCGTGCTCATTTTGATGCATTTCAAAAGTTTTCCGGACTCTGGGAGTTGGGAAAAGTAAGTTACGAAACTGCGTTTCTACCACTTTCGAGGTAAAGTCTGGGTCCTCAGAGGGGCTGATACCTGCTTAGATCGCCCAACCAGCACCTCCTGGTGCACCCTAGCGAAGCCCTGTCCGTTTTGCGCAATTTTGAAGGTTTTCCGGACTCTGCAAGTTGGTAGACATTGTTTGGGAAAAAATTGCGAATCTTGGATCCGAGCTTTCTTGGCCGTGTAGGTCATCACCCCCTTTCGGGCTAATACTTTCTCAGATCAATCAACTAGCAATCCTGGTGCACCCTAGCAAAAATCGTGCTCATTTTGATGCATTTCAAAAGTTTTCCGGACTCTTGGAGTTGGGAAAAGTAAGTTACGAAACTGCGTTTCTACCACTTTCGAGGTAAAGTCTGGGTCCTCAGAGGGGGCTGATACCTGCTTAGATCGCCCAACCAGCACCCCCTGGTGCACCCTAGCGAAGCCCTGTCCGTTTTGCGCAATTTTGAAGGTTTTCCGGACTCTGCAAGTTGGTAGACATTGTTTGGGAAAAAATTGCGAATCTTGGATCCGAGCTTTTTTTGCCGTGTAGGTCATCACCCCCTTTCGGGCTAATACTTTCTCAGATCAATCAACTAGCAATCCTGGTGCACCCTAGCAAAAATCGTGCTCATTTTGATGCATTTCAAAAGTTTTCCGGACTCTGGGAGTTGGGAAAAGTAAGTTACGAAACTGCGTTTCTACCACTTTCGAGGTAAAGTCTGGGTCCTCAGAGGGGGCTGATACCTGCTTAGATCGCCCAACCAGCACCTCCTGGTGCACCCTAGCGAAGCCCTGTCCGTTTTGCGCAATTTTGAAGGTTTTCCGGACTCTGCAAGTTGGTAGACATTGTTTGGGAAAAAATTGCGAATCTTGGATCCGAGCTTTTTTTGCCGTGTAGGTCATCACCCCCTTTCGGGCTAATACTTTCTCAGATCAATCAACTAGCAATCCTGGTGCACCCTAGCAAAAATCGTGCTCATTTTGATGCATTTCAAAAGTTTTCCGGACTCTGGGAGTTGGGAAAAGTAAGTTACGAAACTGCGTTTCTACCACTTTCGAGGTAAAGTCTGGATCCTCAGAGGGGGCTGATACCTGCTTAGATCGCCCAACCAGCACCCCCTGGTGCACCCTAGCGAAGCCCTGTCCGTTTTGCGCAATTTTGAAGGTTTTCCGGACTCTGCAAGTTGGTAGACATTGTTTGGGAAAAAATTGCGAATCTTGGATCCGAGCTTTCTTGGCCGTGTAGGTCATCACCCCCTTTCGGGCTAATACTTTCTCAGATCAATCAACTAGCAATCCTGGTGCACCCTAGCAAAAATCGTGCTCATTTTGATGCATTTCAAAAGTTTTCCGGACTCTGGGAGTTGGGAAAAGTAAGTTACGAAACTGCGTTTCTACCACTTTCGAGGTAAAGTCTGGGTCCTCAGAGGGGGCTGATACCTGCTTAGATCGCCCAACCAGCACCCCCTGGTGCACCCTAGCGAAGCCCTGTCCGTTTTGTGCAATTTTGAAGGTTTTCCGGACTCTGCAAGTTGGTAGACATTGTTTGGGAAAAAATTGCGAATCTTGGATCCGAGCTTTTTTTGCCGTGTAGGTCATCACCCCCTTTCGGGCTAATACTTTCTCAGATCAATCAACTAGCAATCCTGGTGCACCCTAGCAAAAATCGTGCTCATTTTGATGCATTTCAAAAGTTTTCCGGACTCTGGGAGTTGGGAAAAGTAAGTTACGAAACTGCGTTTCTACCACTTTCGAGGTAAAGTCTGGGTCCTCAGAGGGGGCTGATACCTGCTTAGATCGCCCAACCAGCACCTCCTGGTGCACCCTAGCGAAGCCCTGTCCGTTTTGCGCAATTTTGAAGGTTTTCCGGACTCTGCAAGTTGGTAGACATTGTTTGGGAAAAAATTGCGAATCTTGGATCCGAGCTTTTTTTGCCGTGTAGGTCATCACCCCCTTTCGGGCTAATACTTTCTCAGATCAATCAACTAGCAATCCTGGTGCACCCTAGCAAAAATCGTGCTCATTTTGATGCATTTCAAAAGTTTTCCGGACTCTGGGAGTTGGGAAAAGTAAGTTACGAAACTGCGTTTCTACCACTTTCGAGGTAAAGTCTGGATCCTCAGAGGGGGCTGATACCTGCTTAGATCGCCCAACCAGCACCCCCTGGTGCACCCTAGCGAAGCCCTGTCCGTTTTGCGCAATTTTGAAGGTTTTCCGGACTCTGCAAGTTGGTAGACATTGTTTGGGAAAATATTGCGAATCTTGGATCCGAGCTTTCTTGGCCGTGTAGGTCATCACCCCCTTTCGGGCTAATACTTTCTCAGATCAATCAACTAGCAATCCTGGTGCACCCTAGCAAAAATCGTGCTCATTTTGATGCATTTCAAAAGTTTTCCGGACTCTGGGAGTTGGGAAAAGTAAGTTACGAAACTGCGTTTCTACCACTTTCGAGGTAAAGTCTGGGTCCTCAGAGGGGGCTGATACCTGCTTAGATCGCCCAACCAGCACCTCCTGGTGCACCCTAGCGAAGCCCTGTCCGTTTTGCGCAATTTTGAAGGTTTTCCGGACTCTGCAAGTTGGTAGACATTGTTTGGGAAAAAATTGCGATTCTTGGATCCGAGCTTTTTTTGCCGTGTAGGTCATCACCCCCTTTCGGGCTAATACTTTCTCAGATCAATCAACTAGCAATCCTGGTACACCCTAGCAAAAATCGTGCTCATTTTGATGCATTTCAAAAGTTTTCCGGACTCTGGGAGTTGGGAAAAGTAAGTTACGAAACTGCGTTTCTACCACTTTCGAGGTAAAGTCTGGGTCCTCAGAGGGGGCTGATACCTGCTTAGATCGCCCAACCAGCACCTCCTGGTGCACCCTAGCGAAGCCCTGTCCGTTTTGCGCAATTTTGAAGGTTTTCCGGACTCTGCAAGTTGGTAGACATTGTTTGGGAAAAAATTGCGAATCTTGGATCCGAGCTTTCTTGGCCGTGTAGGTCATCACCCCCTTTCGGGCTAATACTTTCTCAGATCAATCAACTAGCAATCCTGGTGCACCCTAGCAAAAATCGTGCTCATTTTGATGCATTTCAAAAGTTTTCCGGACTCTTGGAGTTGGGAAAAGTAAGTTACGAAACTGCGTTTCTACCACTTTCGAGGTAAAGTCTGGGTCCTCAGAGGGGGCTGATACCTGCTTAGATCGCCCAACCAGCACCCCCTGGTGCACCCTAGCGAAGCCCTGTCCGTTTTGCGCAATTTTGAAGGTTTTCCGGACTCTGCAAGTTGGTAGACATTGTTTGGGAAAAAATTGCGAATCTTGGATCCGAGCTTTTTTTGCCGTGTAGGTCATCACCCCCTTTCGGGCTAATACTTTCTCAGATCAATCAACTAGCAATCCTGGTGCACCATAGCAAAAATCGTGCTCATTTTGATGCATTTCAAAAGTTTTCCGGACTCTTGGAGTTGGGAAAAGTAAGTTACGAAACTGCGTTTCTACCACTTTCGAGGTAAAGTCTGGGTCCTCAGAGGGGGCTGATACCTGCTTAGATCGCCCAACCAGCACCCCCTGGTGCACCCTAGCGAAGCCCTGTCCGTTTTGCGCAATTTTGAAGGTTTTCCGGACTCTGCAAGTTGGTAGACATTGTTGGGAAAAAATTGCGATTCTTGGATCCGAGCTTTTTTTGCCGTGTAGGTCATCACCCCCTTTCGGGCTAATACTTTCTCAGATCAATCAACTAGCAATCCTGGTACACCCTAGCAAAAATCGTGCTCATTTTGATGCATTTCAAAAGTTTTCCGGACTCTGGGAGTTGGGAAAAGTAAATTACGAAACTGCGTTTCTACCACTTTCGAGGTAAAGTCTGGGTCCTCAGAGGGGGCTGATACCTGCTTAGATCGCCCAACCAGCACCCCCTGGTGCACCCTAGCGAAGCCCTGTCCGTTTTGCGCAATTTTGAAGGTTTTCCGGACTCTGCAAGTTGGTAGACATTGTTTGGGAAAAAATTGCGAATCTTGGATCCGAGCTTTCTTGGTCGTGTAGGTCATCACCCCCTTTCGGGCTAATACTTTCTCAGATCAATCAACTAGCAATCCTGGTGCACCCTAGCAAAAATCGTGCTCATTTTGATGCATTTCAAAAGTTTTCCGGACTCTTGGAGTTGGGAAAAGTAAGTTACGAAACTGCGTTTCTACCACTTTCGAGGTAAAGTCTGGGTCCTCAGAGGGGGCTGATACCTGCTTAGATCGCCCAACCAGCACCCCCTGGTGCACCCTAGCGAAGCCCTGTCCGTTTTGCGCAATTTTGAAGGTTTTCCGGACTCTGCAAGTTGGTAGACATTGTTTGGGAAAAAATTGCGAATCTTGGATCCGAGCTTTTTTTGCCGTGTAGGTCATCACCCCCCTTTCGGGCTAATACTTTCTCAGATCAATCAACTAGCAATCCTGGTGCACCCTAGCAAAAATCGTGCTCATTTTGATGCATTTCAAAAGTTTTCCGGACTCTTGGAGTTGGGAAAAGTAAGTTACGAAACTGCGTTTCTACCACTTTCGAGGTAAAGTCTGGGTCCTCAGAGGGGGCTGATACCTGCTTAGATCGCCCAACCAGCACCCCCTGGTGCACCCTAGCGAAGCCCTGTCCGTTTTGCGCAATTTTGAAGGTTTTCCGGACTCTGCAAGTTGGTAGACATTGTTTGGGAAAAAATTGCGAATCTTGGATCCGAGCTTTTTTTGCCGTGTAGGTCATCACCCCCTTTCGGGCTAATACTTTCTCAGATCAATCAACTAGCAATCCTGGTGCACCCTAGCAAAAATCGTGCTCATTTTGATGCATTTCAAAAGTTTTCCGGACTCTGGGAGTTGGGAAAAGTAAGTTACGAAACTGCGTTTCTACCACTTTCGAGGTAAAGTCTGGGTCCTCAGAGGGGGCTGATACCTGCTTAGATCGCCCAACCAGCACCCCCTGGTGCACCCTAGCGAAGCCCTGTCCGTTTTGTGCAATTTTGAAGGTTTTCCGGACTCTGCAAGTTGGTAGACATTGTTTGGGAAAAAATTGCGAATCTTGGATCCGAGCTTTTTTTGCCGTGTAGGTCATCACCCCCTTTCGGGCTAATACTTTCTCAGATCAATCAACTAGTAATCCTGGTGCACCCTAGCAAAAATCGTGCTCATTTTGATGCATTTCAAAGTTTTCCGGACTCTGGGAGTTGGGAAAAGTAAGTTACGAAACTGCGTTTCTACCACTTTCGAGGTAAAGTCTGGGTCCTCAGAGGGGGCTGATACCTGCTTAGATCGCCCAACCAGCACCCCCTGGTGCACCCTAGCGAAGCCCTGTCCGTTTTGCGCAATTTTGAAGGTTTTCCGGACTCTGCAAGTTGGTAGACATTGTTTGGGAAAAAATTGCGAATCTTGGATCCGAGCTTTTTTTGCCGTGTAGGTCATCACCCCCTTTCGGGCTAATACTTTCTCAGATCAATCAACTAGCAATCCTGGTGCACCCTAGCAAAAATCGTGCTCATTTTGATGCATTTCAAAAGTTTTCCGGACTCTGGGAGTTGGGAAAAGTAAGTTACGAAACTGCGTTTCTACCACTTTCGAGGTAAAGTCTGGGTCCTCAGAGGGGGCTGATACCTGCTTAGATCGCCCAACCAGCACCCCCTGGTGCACCCTAGCGAAGCCCTGTCCGTTTTGCGCAATTTTGAAGGTTTTCCGGACTCTGCAAGTTGGTAGACATTGTTTGGGAAAAAATTGCGAATCTTGGATCCGAGCTTTTTTTGCCGTGTAGGTCATCACCCCCTTTCGGGCTAATACTTTCTCAGATCAATCAACTAGCAATCCTGGTGCACCCTAGCAAAAATCGTGCTCATTTTGATGCATTTCAAAAGTTTTCCGGACTCTGGGAGTTGGGAAAAGTAAGTTACGAAACTGCGTTTCTACCACTTTCGAGGTAAAGTCTGGGTCCTCAGAGGGGGCTGATACCTGCTTAGATCGCCCAACCAGCACCCCCTGGTGCACCCTAGCGAAGCCCTGTCCGTTTTGCGCAATTTTGAAGGTTTTCCGGACTCTGCAAGTTGGTAGACATTGTTTGGGAAAAAATTGCGAATCTTGGATCCGAGCTTTTTTTGCCGTGTAGGTCATCACCCCCTTTCGGGCTAATACTTTCTCAGATCAATCAACTAGTAATCCTGGTGCACCCTAGCAAAAATCGTGCTCATTTTGATGCATTTCAAAAGTTTTCCGGACTCTGGGAGTTGGGAAAAGTAAGTTACGAAACTGCGTTTCTACCACTTTCGAGGTAAAGTCTGGGTCCTCAGAGGGGGCTGATACCTGCTTAGATCGCCCAACCAGCACCCCCTGGTGCACCCTAGCGAAGCCCTGTCCGTTTTGCGCAATTTTGAAGGTTTTCCGGACTCTGCAAGTTGGTAGACATTGTTTGGGAAAAAATTGCGAATCTTGGATCCGAGCTTTTTTTGCCGTGTAGGTCATCACCCCCTTTCGGGCTAATACTTTCTCAGATCAATCAACTAGCAATCCTGGTGCACCCTAGCAAAAATCGTGCTCATTTTGATGCATTTCAAAAGTTTTCCGGACTCTGGGAGTTGGGAAAAGTAAGTTACGAAACTGCGTTTCTACCACTTTCGAGGTAAAGTCTGGGTCCTCAGAGGGGGCTGATACCTGCTTAGATCGCCCAACCAGCACCCCCTGGTGCACCCTAGCGAAGCCCTGTCCGTTTTGCGCAATTTTGAAAGTTTTCCGGACTCTGCAAGTTGGTAGACATTGTTTGGGAAAAAATTGCGAATCTTGGATCCGAGCTTTTTTTGCCGTGTAGGTCATCACCCCCTTTCGGGCTAATACTTTCTCAGATCAATCAACTAGCAATCCTGGTGCACCCTAGCAAAAATCGTGCTCATTTTGATGCATTTCAAAAGTTTTCCGGACTCTGGGAGTTGGGAAAAGTAAGTTACGAAACTGCGTTTCTACCACTTTCGAGGTAAAGTCTGGGTCCTCAGAGGGGGCTGATACCTGCTTTGATCGCCCAACCAGCACCCCCTGGTGCACCCTAGCGAAGCCCTGTCCGTTTTGCGCAATTTTGAAGGTTTTCCGGACTCTGCAAGTTGGTAGACATTGTTTGGGAAAAAATTGCGAATCTTGGATCCGAGCTTTTTTTGCCGTGTAGGTCATCACCCCCTTTCGGGCTAATACTTTCTCAGATCAATCAACTAGCAATCCTGGTGCACCCTAGCAAAAATCGTGCTCATTTTGATGCATTTCAAAAGTTTTCCGGACTCTGGGAGTTGGGAAAAGTAAGTTACGAAACTGCGTTTCTACCACTTTCGAGGTAAAGTCTGGGTCCTCAGAGGGGGCTGATACCTGCTTAGATCGCCCAACCAGCACCCCCTGGTGCACCCTAGCGAAGCCCTGTCCGTTTTGCGCAATTTTGAAGGTTTTCCGGACTCTGCAAGTTGGTAGACATTGTTTGGGAAAAAATTGCGAATCTTGGATCCGAGCTTTTTTTGCCGTGTAGGTCATCACCCCCTTTCGGGCTAATACTTTCTCAGATCAATCAACTAGCAATCCTGGTGCACCCTAGCAAAAATCGTGCTCATTTTGATGCATTTCAAAAGTTTTCCGGACTCTGGGAGTTGGGAAAAGTAAGTTACGAAACTGCGTTTCTACCACTTTCGAGGTAAAGTCTGGGTCCTCAGAGGGGGCTGATACCTGCTTAGATCGCCCAACCAGCACCCCCTGGTGCACCCTAGCGAAGCCCTGTCCGTTTTGCGCAATTTTGAAGGTTTTCCGGACTCTGCAAGTTGGTAGACATTGTTTGGGAAAAAATTGCGAATCTTGGATCCGAGCTTTTTTTGCCGTGTAGGTTATCGCCCCCTTTCGGGCTAATACTTTCTCAGATCAATCAACTAGCAATCCTGGTGCACCCTAGCAAAAATCGTGCTCATTTTGATGCATTTCAAAAGTTTTCCGGACTCTGGGAGTTGGGAAAAGTAAGTTACGAAACTGCGTTTCTACCACTTTCGAGGTAAAGTCTGGGTCCTCAGAGGGGGCTGATACCTGCTTAGATCGCCCAACCAGCACCCCCTGGTGCACCCTAGCGAAGCCCTGTCCGTTTTGCGCAATTTTGAAGGTTTTCCGGACTCTGCAAGTTGGTAGACATTGTTTGGGAAAAAATTGCGAATCTTGGATCCGAGCTTTTTTTGCCGTGTAGGTCATCACCCCCTTTCGGGCTAATACTTTCTCAGATCAATCAACTAGTAATCCTGGTGCACCCTAGCAAAAATCGTGCTCATTTTGATGCATTTCAAAAGTTTTCCGGACTCTGGGAGTTGGGAAAAGTAAGTTACGAAACTGCGTTTCTACCACTTTCGAGGTAAAGTCTGGGTCCTCAAAGGGGGCTGATACCTGCTTAGATCGCCCAACCAGCACCCCCTGGTGCACCCTAGCGAAGCCCTGTCCGTTTTGCGCAATTTTGAAGGTTTTCCGGACTCTGCAAGTTGGTAGACATTGTTTGGGAAAAAATTGCGAATCTTGGATCCGAGCTTTTTTTGCCGTGTAGGTCATCACCCCCTTTCGGGCTAATACTTTCTCAGATCAATCAACTAGCAATCCTGGTGCACCCTAGCAAAAATCGTGCTCATTTTGATGCATTTCAAAAGTTTTCCGGACTCTGGGAGTTGGGAAAAGTAAGTTACGAAACTGCGTTTCTACCACTTTCGAGGTAAAGTCTGGGTCCTCAGAGGGGGCTGATACCTGCTTAGATCGCCCAACCAGCACCCCCTGGTGCACCCTAGCGAAGCCCTGTCCGTTTTGCGCAATTTTGAAGGTTTTCCGGACTCTGCAAGTTGGTAGACATTGTTTGGGAAAAAATTGCGAATCTTGGATCCGAGCTTTTTTTGCCGTGTAGGTTATCGCCCCCTTTCGGGCTAATACTTTCTCAGATCAATCAACTAGCAATCCTGGTGCACCCTAGCAAAAATCGTGCTCATTTTGATGCATTTCAAAAGTTTTCCGGACTCTGGGAGTTGGGAAAAGTAAGTTACGAAACTGCGTTTCTACCACTTTCGAGGTAAAGTCTGGGTCCTCAGAGGGGGCTGATACCTGCTTAGATCGCCCAACCAGCACCCCCTGGTGCACCCTAGCGAAGCCCTGTCCGTTTTGCGCAATTTTGAAGGTTTTCCGGACTCTGCAAGTTGGTAGACATTGTTTGGGAAAAAATTGCGAATCTTGGATCCGAGCTTTTTTTGCCGTGTAGGTTATCGCCCCCTTTCGGGCTAATACTTTCTCAGATCAATCAACTAGCAATCCTGGTGCACCCTAGCAAAAATCGTGCTCATTTTGATGCATTTCAAAAGTTTTCCGGACTCTGGGAGTTGGGAAAAGTAAGTTACGAAACTGCGTTTCTACCACTTTCGAGGTAAAGTCTGGGTCCTCAGAGGGGGCTGATACCTGCTTAGATCGCCCAACCAGCACCCCCTGGTGCACCCTAGCGAAGCCCTGTCCGTTTTGCGCAATTTTGAAGGTTTTCCGGACTCTGCAAGTTGGTAGACATTGTTTGGGAAAAAATTGCGAATCTTGGATCCGAGCTTTTTTTGCCGTGTAGGTCATCACCCCCTTTCGGGCTAATACTTTCTCAGATCAATCAACTAGTAATCCTGGTGCACCCTAGCAAAAATCGTGCTCATTTTGATGCATTTCAAAAGTTTTCCGGACTCTGGGAGTTGGGAAAAGTAAGTTACGAAACTGCGTTTCTACCACTTTCGAGGTAAAGTCTGGGTCCTCAAAGGGGGCTGATACCTGCTTAGATCGCCCAACCAGCACCCCCTGGTGCACCCTAGCGAAGCCCTGTCCGTTTTGCGCAATTTTGAAGGTTTTCCGGACTCTGCAAGTTGGTAGACATTGTTTGGGAAAAAATTGCGAATCTTGGATCCGAGCTTTTTTTGCCGTGTAGGTCATCACCCCCTTTCGGGCTAATACTTTCTCAGATCAATCAACTAGCAATCCTGGTGCACCCTAGCAAAAATCGTGCTCATTTTGATGCATTTCAAAAGTTTTCCGGACTCTGGGAGTTGGGAAAAGTAAGTTACGAAACTGCGTTTCTACCACTTTCGAGGTAAAGTCTGGGTCCTCAGAGGGGGCTGATACCTGCTTAGATCGCCCAACCAGCACCCCCTGGTGCACCCTAGCGAAGCCCTGTCCGTTTTGCGCAATTTTGAAGGTTTTCCGGACTCTGCAAGTTGGTAGACATTGTTTGGGAAAAAATTGCGAATCTTGGATCCGAGCTTTTTTTGCCGTGTAGGTCATCACCCCCTTTCGGGCTAATACTTTCTCAGATCAATCAACTAGTAATCCTGGTGCACCCTAGCAAAAATCGTGCTCATTTTGATGCATTTCAAAAGTTTTCCGGACTCTGGGAGTTGGGAAAAGTAAGTTACGAAACTGCGTTTCTACCACTTTCGAGGTAAAGTCTGGGTCCTCAAAGGGGGCTGATACCTGCTTAGATCGCCCAACCAGCACCCCCTGGTGCACCCTAGCGAAGCCCTGTCCGTTTTGCGCAATTTTGAAGGTTTTCCGGACTCTGCAAGTTGGTAGACATTGTTTGGGAAAAAATTGCGAATCTTGGATCCGAGCTTTTTTTGCCGTGTAGGTCATCACCCCCTTTCGGGCTAATACTTTCTCAGATCAATCAACTAGCAATCCTGGTGCACCCTAGCAAAAATCGTGCTCATTTTGATGCATTTCAAAAGTTTTCCGGACTGGGAGTTGGGAAAAGTAAGTTACGAAACTGCGTTTCTACCACTTTCGAGGTAAAGTCTGGGTCCTCAGAGGGGGCTGATACCTGCTTAGATCGCCCAACCAGCACCCCCTGGTGCACCCTAGCGAAGCCCTGTCCGTTTTGCGCAATTTTGAAGGTTTTCCGGACTCTGCAAGTTGGTAGACATTGTTTGGGAAAAAATTGCGAATCTTGGATCCGAGCTTTTTTTGCCGTGTAGGTCATCACCCCCTTTCGGGCTAATACTTTCTCAGATCAATCAACTAGTAATCCTGGTGCACCCTAGCAAAAATCGTGCTCATTTTGATGCATTTCAAAAGTTTTCCGGACTCTGGGAGTTGGGAAAAGTAAGTTACGAAACTGCGTTTCTACCACTTTCGAGGTAAAGTCTGGGTCCTCAAAGGGGGCTGATACCTGCTTAGATCGCCCAACCAGCACCCCCTGGTGCACCCTAGCGAAGCCCTGTCCGTTTTGCGCAATTTTGAAGGTTTTCCGGACTCTGCAAGTTGGTAGACATTGTTTGGGAAAAAATTGCGAATCTTGGATCCGAGCTTTTTTTGCCGTGTAGGTCATCACCCCCTTTCGGGCTAATACTTTCTCAGATCAATCAACTAGCAATCCTGGTGCACCCTAGCAAAAATCGTGCTCATTTTGATGCATTTCAAAAGTTTTCCGGACTCTGGGAGTTGGGAAAAGTAAGTTACGAAACTGCGTTTCTACCACTTTCGAGGTAAAGTCTGGGTCCTCAGAGGGGGCTGATACCTGCTTAGATCGCCCAACCAGCACCCCCTGGTGCACCCTAGCGAAGCCCTGTCCGTTTTGCGCAATTTTGAAAGTTTTCCGGACTCTGCAAGTTGGTAGACATTGTTTGAGAAAAAATTGCGAATCTTGGATCCGAGCTTTTTTTGCCGTGTAGGTCATCACCCCCTTTCGGGCTAATACTTTCTCAGATCAATCAACTAGCAATCCTGGTGCACCCTAGCAAAAATCGTGCTCATTTTGATGCATTTCAAAAGTTTTCCGTACTCTGGGAGTTGGGAAAAGTAAGTTACGAAACTGCGTTTCTACCACTTTCGAGGTAAAGTCTGGGTCCTCAGAGGGGGCTGATACCTGCTTAGATCGCCCAAACAGCACCCCCTGGTGCACCCTAGCGAAGCCCTGTCCGTTTTGCGCAATTTTGAAGGTTTTCCGGACTCTGCAAGTTGGTAGACATTGTTTGGGAAAAAAATGCGAATCTTGGATCCGAGCTTTTTTTGCCGTGTAGGTCATCACCCCCTTTCGGGCTAATACTTTCTCAGATCAATCAACTAGCAATCCTGGTGCACCCTAGCAAAAATCGTGCTCATTTTGATGCATTTCAAAAGTTTTCCGGACTCTGGGAGTTGGGAAAAGTAAGTTACGAAACTGCGTTTCTACCACTTTCGAGGTAAAGTCTGGGTCCTCAGAGGGGACTGATGCCTGCTTAGATCGCGCAACCAGCACCCCCTGGTGCACCCTAGCGAAGCCCTGTCCGTTTTGCGCAATTTTGAAGGTTTTCCGGACTCTGCAAGTTGGTAGACATTGTTTGGGAAAAAATTGCGAATCTTGGATCCGAGCTTTTTTTGCCGTGTAGGTCATCATCCCCTTTCGGGCTAATACTTTCTCAGATCAATCAACTAGCAATCCTGGTGCACCCTAGCAAAAATCGTGCTCATTTTGATGCATTTCAAAAGTTTTCCGGACTCTGGGAGTTGGGAAAAGTAAGTTACGAAACTGCGTTTCTACCACTTTCGAGGTAAAGTCTGGGTCCTCAGAGGGGGCTGATACCTGCTTAGATCGCCCAACCAGCACCCCCTGGTGCACCCTAGCGAAGCCCTGTCCGTTTTGTGCAATTTTGAAAGTTTTCCGGACTCTGCAAGTTGGTAGACATTGTTTGGGAAAAAATTGCGAATCTTGGATCCGAGCTTTTTTTGCCGTGTAGGTCATCACCCCCTTTCGGGCTAATACTTTCTCAGATCAATCAACTAGCAATCCTGGTGTACCCTAGCAAAAATCGTGCTCATTTTGATGCATTTCAAAAGTTTTCCGGACTCTGGGAGTTGGGAAAAGTAAGTTACGAAACTGCGTTTCTACCACTTTCGAGGTAAAGTCTGGGTCCTCAGAGGGGGCTGATACCTGCTTAGATCGCCCAACCAGCACCCCCTGGTGCACCCTAGCGAAGCCCTGTCCGTTTTGTGCAATTTTGAAAGTTTTCCGGACTCTGCAAGTTGGTAGACATTGTTTGGGAAAAAATTGCGAATCTTGGATCCGAGCTTTTTTTGCCGTGCAGGTCCTCACCCCCTTTCGGGCTAATACTTTCTCAGATCAATCAACTAGTAATCCTGGTGCACCCTAGCAAAAATCGTGCTCATTTTGATGCATTTCAAAAGTTTTCCGGACTCTGGGAGTTGGGAAAAGTAAGTTACGAAACTGCGTTTCTACCACTTTCGAGGTAAAGTCTGGGTCCTCAGAGGGGGCTGATACCTGCTTAGATCGCCCAACCAGCACCCCCTGGTGCACCCTAGCGAAGCCCTGTCCGTTTTGCGCAATTTTGAAGGTTTTCCGGACTCTGCAAGTTGGTAGACATTGTTTGGGAAAAAATTGCGAATCTTGGATCCGAGCTTTTTTTGCCGTGTAGGTCATCACCCCCTTTCGGGCTAATACTTTCTCAGATCAATCAACTAGCAATCCTGGTGCACCCTAGCAAAAATCGTGCTCATTTTGATGCATTTCAAAAGTTTTCCGTACTCTGGGAGTTGGGAAAAGTAAGTTACGAAACTGCGTTTCTACCACTTTCGAGGTAAAGTCTGGGTCCTCAGAGGGGGCTGATACCTGCTTAGATCGCCCAAACAGCACCCCCTGGTGCACCCTAGCGAAGCCCTGTCCGTTTTGCGCAATTTTGAAGGTTTTCCGGACTCTGCAAGTTGGTAGACATTGTTTGGGAAAAAAATGCGAATCTTGGATCCGAGCTTTTTTTGCCGTGTAGGTCATCACCCCCTTTCGGGCTAATACTTTCTCAGATCAATCAACTAGCAATCCTGGTGCACCCTAGCAAAAATCGTGCTCATTTTGATGCATTTCAAAAGTTTTCCGGACTCTGGGAGTTGGGAAAAGTAAGTTACGAAACTGCGTTTCTACCACTTTCGAGGTAAAGTCTGGGTCCTCAGAGGGGGCTGATACCTGCTTAGATCGCCCAACCAGCACACCCCCTGGTGCACCCTAGCGAAGCCCTGTCCGTTTTGTGCAATTTTGAAAGTTTTCCGGACTCTGCAAGTTGGTAGACATTGTTTGGGAAAAAATTGCGAATCTTGGATCCGAGCTTTTTTTGCCGTGCAGGTCCTCACCCCCTTTCGGGCTAATACTTTCTCAGATCAATCAACTAGCAATCCTGGTGCACCCTAGCAAAAATCGTGCTCATTTTGATGCATTTCAAAAGTTTTCCGGACTCTGGGAGTTGGGAAAAGTAAGTTACGAAACTGCGTTTCTACCACTTTCGAGGTAAAGTCTGGGTCCTCAGAGGGGGCTGATACCTGCTTAGATCGCCCAACCAGCACACCCCCTGGTGCACCCTAGCGAAGCCCTGTCCGTTTTGTGCAATTTTGAAAGTTTTCCGGACTCTGCAAGTTGGTAGACATTGTTTGGGAAAAAATTGCGAATCTTGGATCCGAGCTTTTTTTGCCGTGTAGGTCATCACCCCCTTTCGGGCTAATACTTTCTCAGATCAATCAACTAGCAATCCTGGTGCACCCTAGCAAAAATCGTGCTCATTTTGATGCATTTCAAAAGTTTTCCGGACTCTGGGAGTTGGGAAAAGTAAGTTACGAAACTGCGTTTCTACCACTTTCGAGGTAAAGTCTGGGTCCTCAGAGGGGGCTGATACCTGCTTAGATCGCCCAACCAGCACCCCCTGGTGCACCCTAGCGAAGCCCTGTCCGTTTTGTGCAATTTTGAAGGTTTTCCGGACTCTGCAAGTTGGTAGACATTGTTTGGGAAAAAATTGCGAATCTTGGATCCGAGCTTTTTTTGCCGTGTAGGTCATCACCCCCTTTCGGGCTAATACTTTCTCAGATCAATCAACTAGCAATCCTGGTGCACCCTAGCAAAAATCGTGCTCATTTTGATGCATTTCAAAAGTTTTCCGGACTCTGGGAGTTGGGAAAAGTAAGTTACGAAACTGCGTTTCTACCACTTTCGAGGTAAAGTCTGGGTCCTCAGAGGGGGCTGATACCTGCTTAGATCGCCCAACCAGCACCTCCTGGTGCACCCTAGCGAAGCCCTGTCCGTTTTGCGCAATTTTGAAGGTTTTCCGGACTCTGCAAGTTGGTAGACATTGTTTGGGAAAAAATTGCGAATCTTGGATCCGAGCTTTTTTTGCCGTGTAGGTCATCACCCCCTTTCGGGCTAATACTTTCTCAGATCAATCAACTAGCAATCCTGGTGCACCCTAGCAAAAATCGTGCTCATTTTGATGCATTTCAAAAGTTTTCCGGACTCTGGGAGTTGGGAAAAGTAAGTTACGAAACTGCGTTTCTACCACTTTCGAGGTAAAGTCTGGGTCCTCAGAGGGGGCTGATACCTGCTTAGATCGCCCAACCAGCACCCCCTGGTGCACCCTAGCGAAGCCCTGTCCGTTTTGCGCAATTTTGAAAGTTTTCCGGACTCTGCAAGTTGGTAGACATTGTTTGAGAAAAAATTGCGAATCTTGGATCCGAGCTTTTTTTGCCGTGTAGGTCATCACCCCCTTTCGGGCTAATACTTTCTCAGATCAATCAACTAGCAATCCTGGTGCACCCTAGCAAAAATCGTGCTCATTTTGATGCATTTCAAAAGTTTTCCGTACTCTGGGAGTTGGGAAAAGTAAGTTACGAAACTGCGTTTCTACCACTTTCGAGGTAAAGTCTGGGTCCTCAGAGGGGGCTGATACCTGCTTAGATCGCCCAAACAGCACCCCCTGGTGCACCCTAGCGAAGCCCTGTCCGTTTTGCGCAATTTTGAAGGTTTTCCGGACTCTGCAAGTTGGTAGACATTGTTTGGGAAAAAAATGCGAATCTTGGATCCGAGCTTTTTTTGCCGTGTAGGTCATCACCCCCTTTCGGGCTAATACTTTCTCAGATCAATCAACTAGCAATCCTGGTGCACCCTAGCAAAAATCGTGCTCATTTTGATGCATTTCAAAAGTTTTCCGGACTCTGGGAGTTGGGAAAAGTAAGTTACGAAACTGCGTTTCTACCACTTTCGAGGTAAAGTCTGGGTCCTCAGAGGGGACTGATGCCTGCTTAGATCGCGCAACCAGCACCCCCTGGTGCACCCTAGCGAAGCCCTGTCCGTTTTGCGCAATTTTGAAGGTTTTCCGGACTCTGCAAGTTGGTAGACATTGTTTGGGAAAAAATTGCGAATCTTGGATCCGAGCTTTTTTTGCCGTGTAGGTCATCATCCCCTTTCGGGCTAATACTTTCTCAGATCAATCAACTAGCAATCCTGGTGCACCCTAGCAAAAATCATGCTCATTTTGATGCATTTCAAAAGTTTTCCGGACTCTGGGAGTTGGGAAAAGTAAGTTACGAAACTGCGTTTCTACCACTTTCGAGGTAAAGTCTGGGTCCTCAGAGGGGGCTGATACCTGCTTAGATCGCCCAACCAGCACCCCCTGGTGCACCCTAGCGAAGCCCTGTCCGTTTTGTGCAATTTTGAAAGTTTTCCGGACTCTGCAAGTTGGTAGACATTGTTTGGGAAAAAATTGCGAATCTTGGATCCGAGCTTTTTTTGCCGTGTAGGTCATCACCCCCTTTCGGGCTAATACTTTCTCAGATCAATCAACTAGCAATCCTGGTGTACCCTAGCAAAAATCGTGCTCATTTTGATGCATTTCAAATTTTTTCCGGACTCTGGGAGTTGGGAAAAGTAAGTTACGAAACTGCGTTTCTACCACTTTCGAGGTAAAGTCTGGGTCCTCAGAGGGGGCTGATACCTGCTTAGATCGCCCAACCAGCACCCCCTGGTGCACCCTAGCGAAGCCCTGTCCGTTTTGTGCAATTTTGAAAGTTTTCCGGACTCTGCAAGTTGGTAGACATTGTTTGGGAAAAAATTGCGAATCTTGGATCCGAGCTTTTTTTGCCGTGTAGGTCATCACCCCCTTTCGGGCTAATACTTTCTCAGATCAATCAACTAGCAATCCTGGTGTACCCTAGCAAAAATCGTGCTCATTTTGATGCATTTCAAAAGTTTTCCGGACTCTGGGAGTTGGGAAAAGTAAGTTACGAAACTGCGTTTCTACCACTTTCGAGGTAAAGTCTGGGTCCTCAGAGGGGGCTGATACCTGCTTAGATCGCCCAACCAGCACCCCCTGGTGCACCCTAGCGAAGCCCTGTCCGTTTTGCGCAATTTTGAAGGTTTTCCGGACTCTGCAAGTTGGTAGACATTGTTTGGGAAAAAATTGCGAATCTTGGATCCGAGCTTTTTTTGCCGTGTAGGTCATCATCCCCTTTCGGGCTAATACTTTCTCAGATCAATCAACTAGCAATCCTGGTGCACCCTAGCAAAAATCGTGCTCATTTTGATGCATTTCAAAAGTTTTCCGGACTCTGGGAGTTGGGAAAAGTAAGTTACGAAACTGCGTTTCTACCACTTTCGAGGTAAAGTCTGGGTCCTCAGAGGGGGCTGATACCTGCTTAGATCGCCCAACCAGCACCCCCTGGTGCACCCTAGCGAAGCCCTGTCCGTTTTGTGCAATTTTGAAAGTTTTCCGGACTCTGCAAGTTGGTAGACATTGTTTGGGAAAAAATTGCGAATCTTGGATCCGAGCTTTTTTTGCCGTGTAGGTCATCACCCCCTTTCGGGCTAATACTTTCTCAGATCAATCAACTAGCAATCCTGGTGTACCCTAGCAAAAATCGTGCTCATTTTGATGCATTTCAAAAGTTTTCCGGACTCTGGGAGTTGGGAAAAGTAAGTTACGAAACTGCGTTTCTACCACTTTCGAGGTAAAGTCTGGGTCCTCAGAGGGGGCTGATACCTGCTTAGATCGCCCAACCAGCACCCCCTGGTGCACCCTAGCGAAGCCCTGTCCGTTTTGTGCAATTTTGAAAGTTTTCCGGACTCTGCAAGTTGGTAGACATTGTTTGGGAAAAAATTGCGAATCTTGGATCCGAGCTTTTTTTGCCGTGTAGGTCCTCACCCCCTTTCGGGCTAATACTTTCTCAGATCAATCAACTAGCAATCCTGGTGCACCCTAGCAAAAATCGTGCTCATTTTGATGCATTTCAAAAGTTTTCCGGACTCTGGGAGTTGGGAAAAGTAAGTTACGAAACTGCGTTTCTACCACTTTCGAGGTAAAGTCTGGGTCCTCAGAGGGGGCTGATACCTGCTTAGATCGCCCAACCAGCACACCCCCTGGTGCACCCTAGCGAAGCCCTGTCCGTTTTGTGCAATTTTGAAAGTTTTCCGGACTCTGCAAGTTGGTAGACATTGTTTGGGAAAAAATTGCGAATCTTGGATCCGAGCTTTTTTTGCCGTGTAGGTCATCACCCCCTTTCGGGCTAATACTTTCTCAGATCAATCAACTAGCAATCCTGGTGCACCCTAGCAAAAATCGTGCTCATTTTGATGCATTTCAAAAGTTTTCCGGACTCTGGGAGTTGGGAAAAGTAAGTTACGAAACTGCGTTTCTACCACTTTCGAGGTAAAGTCTGGGTCCTCAGAGGGGGCTGATACCTGCTTAGATCGCCCAACCAGCACCCCCTGGTGCACCCTAGCGAAGCCCTGTCCGTTTTGTGCAATTTTGAAGGTTACTCTGCAAGTTGGTAGACATTGTTTGGGAAAAAATTGCGAATCTTGGATCCGAGCTTTTTTTGCCGTGTAGGTCATCACCCCCTTTCGGGCTAATACTTTCTCAGATCAATCAACTAGCAATCCTGGTGCACCCTAGCAAAAATCGTGCTCATTTTGATGCATTTCAAAAGTTTTCCGGACTCTGGGAGTTGGGAAAAGTAAGTTACGAAACTGCGTTTCTACCACTTTCGAGGTAAAGTCTGGGTCCTCAGAGGGGGCTGATACCTGCTTAGATCGCCCAACCAGCACCTCCTGGTGCACCCTAGCGAAGCCCTGTCCGTTTTGCGCAATTTTGAAAGTTTTCCGGACTCTGCAAGTTGGTAGACATTGTTTGGGAAAAAAATGCGAATCTTGGATCCGAGCTTTTTTTGCCGTGTAGGTCATCACCCCCTTTCGGGCTAATACTTTCTCAGATCAATCAACTAGCAATCCTGGTGCACCCTAGCAAAAATCGTGCTCATTTTGATGCATTTCAAAAGTTTTCCGGACTCTGGGAGTTGGGAAAAGTAAGTTACGAAACTGCGTTTCTACCACTTTCGAGGTAAAGTCTGGGTCCTCAGAGGGGGCTGATACCTGCTTAGATCGCCCAACCAGCACCCCGTGGTGCACCCTAGCGAAGCCCTGTCCGTTTTGCGCAATTTTGTAAGTTTTCCGGACTCTGCAAGTTGGTAGACATTGTTTGGGAAAAAAATGCGAATCTTGGATCCGAGCTTTTTTTGCCGTGTAGGTCATCACCCCCTTTCGGGCTAATACTTTCTCAGATCAATCAACTAGCAATCCTGGTGCACCCTAGCAAAAATCGTGCTCATTTTGATGCATTTCAAAAGTTTTCCGGACTCTGGGAGTTGGGAAAAGTAAATTACGAAACTGCGTTTCTACCACTTTCGAGGTAAAGTCTGGGTCCTCAGAGGGGGCTGATACCTGCTTAGATCGCCCAACCAGCACCCCCTGGTGCACCCTAGCGAAGCCCTGTCCGTTTTGCGCAATTTTGAAAGTTTTCCGGACTCTGCAAGTTGGTAGACATTGTTTGGGAAAAAATTGCGAATCTTGGATCCGAGCTTTTTTTGCCGTGTAGGTCATCATCCCCTTTCGGGCTAATACTTTCTCAGATCAATCAACTAGCAATCCTGGTGCACCCTAGCAAAAATCGTGCTCATTTTGATGCATTTCAAAAGTTTTCCGGACTCTGGGAGTTGGGAAAAGTAAGTTACGAAACTGCGTTTCTACCACTTTCGAGGTAAAGTCTGGGTCCTCAGAGGGGGCTGATACCTGCTTAGATCGCCCAACCAGCACACCCCCTGGTGCACCCTAGCGAAGCCCTGTCCGTTTTGTGCAATTTTGAAAGTTTTCCGGACTCTGCAAGTTGGTAGACATTGTTTGGGAAAAAATTGCGAATCTTGGATCCGAGCTTTTTTTGCCGTGTAGGTCATCACCCCCTTTCGGGCTAATACTTTCTCAGATCAATCAACTAGCAATCCTGGTGCACCCTAGCAAAAATCGTGCTCATTTTGATGCATTTCAAAAGTTTTCCGGACTCTGGGAGTTGGGAAAAGTAAGTTACGAAACTGCGTTTCTACCACTTTCGAGGTAAAGTCTGGGTCCTCAGAGGGGGCTGATACCTGCTTAGATCGCCCAACCAGCACCCCCTGGTGCACCCTAGCGAAGCCCTGTCCGTTTTGTGCAATTTTGAAGGTTACTCTGCAAGTTGGTAGACATTGTTTGGGAAAAAATTGCGAATCTTGGATCCGAGCTTTTTTTGCCGTGTAGGTCATCACCCCCTTTCGGGCTAATACTTTCTCAGATCAATCAACTAGCAATCCTGGTGCACCCTAGCAAAAATCGTGCTCATTTTGATGCATTTCAAAAGTTTTCCGGACTCTGGGAGTTGGGAAAAGTAAGTTACGAAACTGCGTTTCTACCACTTTCGAGGTAAAGTCTGGGTCCTCAGAGGGGGCTGATACCTGCTTAGATCGCCCAACCAGCACCTCCTGGTGCACCCTAGCGAAGCCCTGTCCGTTTTGCGCAATTTTGAAAGTTTTCCGGACTCTGCAAGTTGGTAGACATTGTTTGGGAAAAAAATGCGAATCTTGGATCCGAGCTTTTTTTGCCGTGTAGGTCATCACCCCCTTTCGGGCTAATACTTTCTCAGATCAATCAACTAGCAATCCTGGTGCACCCTAGCAAAAATCGTGCTCATTTTGATGCATTTCAAAAGTTTTCCGGACTCTGGGAGTTGGGAAAAGTAAGTTACGAAACTGCGTTTCTACCACTTTCGAGGTAAAGTCTGGGTCCTCAGAGGGGGCTGATACCTGCTTAGATCGCCCAACCAGCACCCCGTGGTGCACCCTAGCGAAGCCCTGTCCGTTTTGCGCAATTTTGTAAGTTTTCCGGACTCTGCAAGTTGGTAGACATTGTTTGGGAAAAAAATGCGAATCTTGGATCCGAGCTTTTTTTGCCGTGTAGGTCATCACCCCCTTTCGGGCTAATACTTTCTCAGATCAATCAACTAGCAATCCTGGTGCACCCTAGCAAAAATCGTGCTCATTTTGATGCATTTCAAAAGTTTTCCGGACTCTGGGAGTTGGGAAAAGTAAGTTACGAAACTGCGTTTCTACCACTTTCGAGGTAAAGTCTGGGTCCTCAGAGGGGGCTGATACCTGCTTAGATCGCCCAACCAGCACCCCCTGGTGCACCCTAGCGAAGCCCTGTCCGTTTTGCGCAATTTTGAAAGTTTTCCGGACTCTGCAAGTTGGTAGACATTGTTTGGGAAAAAATTGCGAATCTTGGATCCGAGCTTTTTTTGCCGTGTAGGTCATCATCCCCTTTCGGGCTAATACTTTCTCAGATCAATCAACTAGCAATCCTGGTGCACCCTAGCAAAAATCGTGCTCATTTTGATGCATTTCAAAAGTTTTCCGGACTCTGGGAGTTGGGAAAAGTAAGTTACGAAACTGCGTTTCTACCACTTTCGAGGTAAAGTCTGGGTCCTCAGAGGGGGCTGATACCTGCTTAGATCGCCCAACCAGCACACCCCCTGGTGCACCCTAGCGAAGCCCTGTCCGTTTTGTGCAATTTTGAAAGTTTTCCGGACTCTGCAAGTTGGTAGACATTGTTTGGGAAAAAATTGCGAATCTTGGATCCGAGCTTTTTTTGCCGTGTAGGTCATCACCCCCTTTCGGGCTAATACTTTCTCAGATCAATCAACTAGCAATCCTGGTGCACCCTAGCAAAAATCGTGCTCATTTTGATGCATTTCAAAAGTTTTCCGGACTCTGGGAGTTGGGAAAAGTAAGTTACGAAACTGCGTTTCTACCACTTTCGAGGTAAAGTCTGGGTCCTCAGAGGGGGCTGATACCTGCTTAGATCGCCCAACCAGCACCCCCTGGTGCACCCTAGCGAAGCCCTGTCCGTTTTGTGCAATTTTGAAGGTTACTCTGCAAGTTGGTAGACATTGTTTGGGAAAAAATTGCGAATCTTGGATCCGAGCTTTTTTTGCCGTGTAGGTCATCACCCCCTTTCGGGCTAATACTTTCTCAGATCAATCAACTAGCAATCCTGGTGCACCCTAGCAAAAATCGTGCTCATTTTGATGCATTTCAAAAGTTTTCCGGACTCTGGGAGTTGGGAAAAGTAAGTTACGAAACTGCGTTTCTACCACTTTCGAGGTAAAGTCTGGGTCCTCAGAGGGGGCTGATACCTGCTTAGATCGCCCAACCAGCACCTCCTGGTGCACCCTAGCGAAGCCCTGTCCGTTTTGCGCAATTTTGAAAGTTTTCCGGACTCTGCAAGTTGGTAGACATTGTTTGGGAAAAAAATGCGAATCTTGGATCCGAGCTTTTTTTGCCGTGTAGGTCATCACCCCCTTTCGGGCTAATACTTTCTCAGATCAATCAACTAGCAATCCTGGTGCACCCTAGCAAAAATCGTGCTCATTTTGATGCATTTCAAAAGTTTTCCGGACTCTGGGAGTTGGGAAAAGTAAGTTACGAAACTGCGTTTCTACCACTTTCGAGGTAAAGTCTGGGTCCTCAGAGGGGGCTGATACCTGCTTAGATCGCCCAACCAGCACACCCCCTGGTGCACCCTAGCGAAGCCCTGTCCGTTTTGTGCAATTTTGAAAGTTTTCCGGACTCTGCAAGTTGGTAGACATTGTTTGGGAAAAAATTGCGAATCTTGGATCCGAGCTTTTTTTGCCGTGTAGGTCATCACCCCCTTTCGGGCTAATACTTTCTCAGATCAATCAACTAGCAATCCTGGTGCACCCTAGCAAAAATCGTGCTCATTTTGATGCATTTCAAAAGTTTTCCGGACTCTGGGAGTTGGGAAAAGTAAGTTACGAAACTGCGTTTCTACCACTTTCGAGGTAAAGTCTGGGTCCTCAGAGGGGGCTGATACCTGCTTAGATCGCCCAACCAGCACCCCCTGGTGCACCCTAGCGAAGCCCTGTCCGTTTTGTGCAATTTTGAAGGTTACTCTGCAAGTTGGTAGACATTGTTTGGGAAAAAATTGCGAATCTTGGATCCGAGCTTTTTTTGCCGTGTAGGTCATCACCCCCTTTCGGGCTAATACTTTCTCAGATCAATCAACTAGCAATCCTGGTGCACCCTAGCAAAAATCGTGCTCATTTTGATGCATTTCAAAAGTTTTCCGGACTCTGGGAGTTGGGAAAAGTAAGTTACGAAACTGCGTTTCTACCACTTTCGAGGTAAAGTCTGGGTCCTCAGAGGGGGCTGATACCTGCTTAGATCGCCCAACCAGCACCTCCTGGTGCACCCTAGCGAAGCCCTGTCCGTTTTGCGCAATTTTGAAAGTTTTCCGGACTCTGCAAGTTGGTAGACATTGTTTGGGAAAAAAATGCGAATCTTGGATCCGAGCTTTTTTTGCCGTGTAGGTCATCACCCCCTTTCGGGCTAATACTTTCTCAGATCAATCAACTAGCAATCCTGGTGCACCCTAGCAAAAATCGTGCTCATTTTGATGCATTTCAAAAGTTTTCCGGACTCTGGGAGTTGGGAAAAGTAAGTTACGAAACTGCGTTTCTACCACTTTCGAGGTAAAGTCTGGGTCCTCAGAGGGGGCTGATACCTGCTTAGATCGCCCAACCAGCACCCCGTGGTGCACCCTAGCGAAGCCCTGTCCGTTTTGCGCAATTTTGTAAGTTTTCCGGACTCTGCAAGTTGGTAGACATTGTTTGGGAAAAAAATGCGAATCTTGGATCCGAGCTTTTTTTGCCGTGTAGGTCATCACCCCCTTTCGGGCTAATACTTTCTCAGATCAATCAACTAGCAATCCTGGTGCACCCTAGCAAAAATCGTGCTCATTTTGATGCATTTCAAAAGTTTTCCGGACTCTGGGAGTTGGGAAAAGTAAATTACGAAACTGCGTTTCTACCACTTTCGAGGTAAAGTCTGGGTCCTCAGAGGGGGCTGATACCTGCTTAGATCGCCCAACCAGCACCCCCTGGTGCACCCTAGCGAAGCCCTGTCCGTTTTGCGCAATTTTGAAAGTTTTCCGGACTCTGCAAGTTGGTAGACATTGTTTGGGAAAAAATTGCGAATCTTGGATCCGAGCTTTTTTTGCCGTGTAGGTCATCATCCCCTTTCGGGCTAATACTTTCTCAGATCAATCAACTAGCAATCCTGGTGCACCCTAGCAAAAATCGTGCTCATTTTGATGCATTTCAAAAGTTTTCCGGACTCTGGGAGTTGGGAAAAGTAAGTTACGAAACTGCGTTTCTACCACTTTCGAGGTAAAGTCTGGGTCCTCAGAGGGGGCTGATACCTGCTTAGATCGCCCAACCAGCACACCCCCTGGTGCACCCTAGCGAAGCCCTGTCCGTTTTGTGCAATTTTGAAAGTTTTCCGGACTCTGCAAGTTGGTAGACATTGTTTGGGAAAAAATTGCGAATCTTGGATCCGAGCTTTTTTTGCCGTGTAGGTCATCACCCCCTTTCGGGCTAATACTTTCTCAGATCAATCAACTAGCAATCCTGGTGCACCCTAGCAAAAATCGTGCTCATTTTGATGCATTTCAAAAGTTTTCCGGACTCTGGGAGTTGGGAAAAGTAAGTTACGAAACTGCGTTTCTACCACTTTCGAGGTAAAGTCTGGGTCCTCAGAGGGGGCTGATACCTGCTTAGATCGCCCAACCAGCACCCCCTGGTGCACCCTAGCGAAGCCCTGTCCGTTTTGTGCAATTTTGAAGGTTACTCTGCAAGTTGGTAGACATTGTTTGGGAAAAAATTGCGAATCTTGGATCCGAGCTTTTTTTGCCGTGTAGGTCATCACCCCCTTTCGGGCTAATACTTTCTCAGATCAATCAACTAGCAATCCTGGTGCACCCTAGCAAAAATCGTGCTCATTTTGATGCATTTCAAAAGTTTTCCGGACTCTGGGAGTTGGGAAAAGTAAGTTACGAAACTGCGTTTCTACCACTTTCGAGGTAAAGTCTGGGTCCTCAGAGGGGGCTGATACCTGCTTAGATCGCCCAACCAGCACCTCCTGGTGCACCCTAGCGAAGCCCTGTCCGTTTTGCGCAATTTTGAAAGTTTTCCGGACTCTGCAAGTTGGTAGACATTGTTTGGGAAAAAAATGCGAATCTTGGATCCGAGCTTTTTTTGCCGTGTAGGTCATCACCCCCTTTCGGGCTAATACTTTCTCAGATCAATCAACTAGCAATCCTGGTGCACCCTAGCAAAAATCGTGCTCATTTTGATGCATTTCAAAAGTTTTCCGGACTCTGGGAGTTGGGAAAAGTAAGTTACGAAACTGCGTTTCTACCACTTTCGAGGTAAAGTCTGGGTCCTCAGAGGGGGCTGATACCTGCTTAGATCGCCCAACCAGCACCCCGTGGTGCACCCTAGCGAAGCCCTGTCCGTTTTGCGCAATTTTGTAAGTTTTCCGGACTCTGCAAGTTGGTAGACATTGTTTGGGAAAAAAATGCGAATCTTGGATCCGAGCTTTTTTTGCCGTGTAGGTCATCACCCCCTTTCGGGCTAATACTTTCTCAGATCAATCAACTAGCAATCCTGGTGCACCCTAGCAAAAATCGTGCTCATTTTGATGCATTTCAAAAGTTTTCCGGACTCTGGGAGTTGGGAAAAGTAAGTTACGAAACTGCGTTTCTACCACTTTCGAGGTAAAGTCTGGGTCCTCAGAGGGGGCTGATACCTGCTTAGATCGCCCAACCAGCACCCCCTGGTGCACCCTAGCGAAGCCCTGTCCGTTTTGCGCAATTTTGAAAGTTTTCCGGACTCTGCAAGTTGGTAGACATTGTTTGGGAAAAAATTGCGAATCTTGGATCCGAGCTTTTTTTGCCGTGTAGGTCATCATCCCCTTTCGGGCTAATACTTTCTCAGATCAATCAACTAGCAATCCTGGTGCACCCTAGCAAAAATCGTGCTCATTTTGATGCATTTCAAAAGTTTTCCGGACTCTGGGAGTTGGGAAAAGTAAGTTACGAAACTGCGTTTCTACCACTTTCGAGGTAAAGTCTGGGTCCTCAGAGGGGGCTGATACCTGCTTAGATCGCCCAACCAGCACACCCCCTGGTGCACCCTAGCGAAGCCCTGTCCGTTTTGTGCAATTTTGAAAGTTTTCCGGACTCTGCAAGTTGGTAGACATTGTTTGGGAAAAAATTGCGAATCTTGGATCCGAGCTTTTTTTGCCGTGTAGGTCATCACCCCCTTTCGGGCTAATACTTTCTCAGATCAATCAACTAGCAATCCTGGTGCACCCTAGCAAAAATCGTGCTCATTTTGATGCATTTCAAAAGTTTTCCGGACTCTGGGAGTTGGGAAAAGTAAGTTACGAAACTGCGTTTCTACCACTTTCGAGGTAAAGTCTGGGTCCTCAGAGGGGGCTGATACCTGCTTAGATCGCCCAACCAGCACCCCCTGGTGCACCCTAGCGAAGCCCTGTCCGTTTTGTGCAATTTTGAAGGTTACTCTGCAAGTTGGTAGACATTGTTTGGGAAAAAATTGCGAATCTTGGATCCGAGCTTTTTTTGCCGTGTAGGTCATCACCCCCTTTCGGGCTAATACTTTCTCAGATCAATCAACTAGCAATCCTGGTGCACCCTAGCAAAAATCGTGCTCATTTTGATGCATTTCAAAAGTTTTCCGGACTCTGGGAGTTGGGAAAAGTAAGTTACGAAACTGCGTTTCTACCACTTTCGAGGTAAAGTCTGGGTCCTCAGAGGGGGCTGATACCTGCTTAGATCGCCCAACCAGCACCTCCTGGTGCACCCTAGCGAAGCCCTGTCCGTTTTGCGCAATTTTGAAAGTTTTCCGGACTCTGCAAGTTGGTAGACATTGTTTGGGAAAAAAATGCGAATCTTGGATCCGAGCTTTTTTTGCCGTGTAGGTCATCACCCCCTTTCGGGCTAATACTTTCTCAGATCAATCAACTAGCAATCCTGGTGCACCCTAGCAAAAATCGTGCTCATTTTGATGCATTTCAAAAGTTTTCCGGACTCTGGGAGTTGGGAAAAGTAAGTTACGAAACTGCGTTTCTACCACTTTCGAGGTAAAGTCTGGGTCCTCAGAGGGGGCTGATACCTGCTTAGATCGCCCAACCAGCACCCCGTGGTGCACCCTAGCGAAGCCCTGTCCGTTTTGCGCAATTTTGTAAGTTTTCCGGACTCTGCAAGTTGGTAGACATTGTTTGGGAAAAAAATGCGAATCTTGGATCCGAGCTTTTTTTGCCGTGTAGGTCATCACCCCCTTTCGGGCTAATACTTTCTCAGATCAATCAACTAGCAATCCTGGTGCACCCTAGCAAAAATCGTGCTCATTTTGATGCATTTCAAAAGTTTTCCGGACTCTGGGAGTTGGGAAAAGTAAGTTACGAAACTGCGTTTCTACCACTTTCGAGGTAAAGTCTGGGTCCTCAGAGGGGGCTGATACCTGCTTAGATCGCCCAACCAGCACCCCCTGGTGCACCCTAGCGAAGCCCTGTCCGTTTTGCGCAATTTTGAAAGTTTTCCGGACTCTGCAAGTTGGTAGACATTGTTTGGGAAAAAATTGCGAATCTTGGATCCGAGCTTTTTTTGCCGTGTAGGTCATCATCCCCTTTCGGGCTAATACTTTCTCAGATCAATCAACTAGCAATCCTGGTGCACCCTAGCAAAAATCGTGCTGAATTGTGTTGGCCAGAATTGTGTATTTGTACTGTTTTCTTCTCTCTACCGGCTTTAGAATTCTCCTGTGTGTTTAGCAATTAGCTGTTTTGATATATGATCCCACACATCTTCGTCCCACTGATTTGCAGTATAGCATTATATTGTATTTCTTTATTAAGAGGATGAAATAAAGTTAAACCATGCAAATAATCGTTATAACATTGTTCAGGACATGACGCTGAAAAATAACCTTTGAGAGAATTTCAAATATTACATTTACAATATATGAAATTTTTTCAAATAGTGTCAATAGTTGAAACACTAAGTGATTTTTTGGGTGCAATGGTTGAAATTCTTCCAAATATTGGAAAACGGTCGCAACAGCAAAATTAGCCTTGAAACGTGTACGGGATCCGAACCCTGGTAGTCACATCGACTTATATGTAGGGTTTGGAGCATAATTGGGGCACTCTCCTTAGGGAGCTCCTTTCTGTTATTCAATATTGGTTTCAATTTGGCAATGTACAGAGCCTCAGCAATCTTACGGCGACAAGTGTTGGACTCACGACGAATGATTCTACCTGAGAGTGAAATAGGGGCACTGTTGTGATCACTAATTGAATGGGCAGAGAAAGCGTTCTTTCTGTTGCTGGGGCGAGTGGGGTTGCGAGAGGCTTTGTAATGGTCATAGGCACGAAGGTGAAGGGGTCTCCCCGTTTCACCTATGTAAGAATGGGAGCACAATGAACATTCGATGTGGTAAACGACACCCGCTGTCTGGCAACATCCAGTACCACCGGTCGGACAGAAGAAACAACGATCGCGTAGTGGGCAAGAAGGGGGATCAAGGTATCTATTGCGAGATAACAAATTTAGAAGATTCGGACCAGGGGTCTCAACGACACGAACGTCTAGGTCAACCTTACACAGTGCATCTCTAATGTCGCGGGTAAATTCGTCACTGATAAACGGGATAGTTAGCACAGGAGGGGATCTATCCACGCAAGGAGAGAGACGTGTGGGAGGGACTCTAGGCATCCGAGAGGGAGGCAGGTGTCCGTTACTACTGACAATTTGAGTGGCAAGACAACGAGATTGACTACGGTATTCATAAGAGGACACAGAGAGTGCAGTGCGGAGAGTGGATAAAACTATCGATCGCTTAACATGGGTAGGATTACAAGATGAACTGTGCAAGAGAATGTTCCTATTTGATGGCTTACGGTACCACTTGGTGCGAAACTCACCAGTGGCAGTGAGGGACAATTGAAAATTGAGAAACGGAAGCCATTGGTTAGTAGGGGATTCTCTAGTCAGTTTGATATTAGGACTACCGAGTGCATTGAGAGAATCGAACAATCTATTAAGGTGGTTATTTGACAGTGCAATAACGAGGAAATCGTCAATATAGCGACCTATCCAAACAATTCCATCTCGGACAGACTGTGACTCAATTGAGTGCATGAATATTACAGCGAGAATAGGGGCTAGTCTGTTGCCCATTGCTAAACCACGGTCCTGTGAGTAGAAATTACCAGCAAAGGAGAAGATGTTACAATCGAGGCAACACATGAGGAGATCCTCAACATCAATTGGAGACAAACCACGGAGATCAAGTGAGTGAGATGACATGAGAGAGACTGTGGCACGAACGGCATCATGATTACTAACATTTGTATACAATGCAGTGACGTCAAAACTCTCAAAACACAAATGGGGGTTTGGATCAATGGAGGAAAGGGCAGTAAGAGCGTCTTTTGTATTTGTTAGATGAGTGGGTATGTGCTGTAGAAGTGGAATGAGTAATTGAGACAGAAACCAAGAGACACGATCTGTAGGCCCACCACAACCCCCAATGATAGGGCGGATTGGATAGAGAGAGGGGTTATTACCTATCGATGAAACATCAATCTTATGTGTTTTGTACAATACGTATAGCACTGGAACGTGGGGTACGCCACTCAACAGACAATTTACAGTGCGCGGTGGTAGGGTGAGCTTTGGAGAGACAGCCTTGAATTGGTCATGTATGCTATCACAAGTGCGATTGAAATTAGAAAGAGACGAAGGAGAGTACACAGAACGATCAGAAAGGTGCAACTTAACAACTGCAAGTTCTGTAGCCTTAGGAATGACAAAGAAATCACCGCCCTTATCAGACTTAGTGACTCGAATTGGGTCCGATGACCCTTGGGTACGTAAATCACGGAGAGCGGTAGACTGTTCACGTGAGAGATTGTGTGCAAGGGGGAGAAGTATATGGCGAGCAATAATGTCACGGAAGTATGTGGAGAGACGGGAAATCTTGGATTCAATGGAAGGAACACCAGAACGAACGGTAGGAAAAGGCACTTTGGATACTAGAGGATCGGCAATGGTAGTGGAGGAGGAAGGGGCGCGGGGCTGAACTGCCCAACGAAGATTAATCGATAATTGTTGAAGAGAAATGGCGAGTGAAATTTTTACTGGAGTTAGTCTATCCAAGAATCGATGCCCAACTTTTTGTAGCATCAGCATTTTTTTCCCGCATTGTGCGATCGCATCCCTGGCGCGCGCTGGTTTCGAAATCTATCGTCTCTCCCTTTGCATAATCTTAGACTCTCTTGTTTCCGAACACCAGCGCGCGCAAGGGATGCGATCGCGCTATGCAGGAAAAAAATGCTAATGCTACAAAAAGTTGGGCATCGATTCTTGGATGGTTTTGGGTCGTTTCTACACATGAACCATATTTTTAGAAAATTCACCCTTCGAGTTGAGCACCCTCAAAGTTGAGGTATGCAAAAAAGTGATTTTTTAGTGACCTAAAGTCAAATATTCCTAAAGACTATTATTTCAGAACGTCTGTCTGTGTGTGTGTGTGTCTGTCTGTCCGTCCGTGTGTTCAAACTTTATTGCTGAATAACTCGGGAACGAAAAAAGATTTCGACACATTTCTCTTCACTATCATATGCGTATCCAGAAAAGTAAACTTTTAAATAAAAAATATTTAAACAAAATCCATGGCCAAGTGGCTAAAGCGCTTGCTTTCAAATCCGACCGACGCAGGTTCGACCCCCGCCGCGGGCAAACCGTTTGCCGCATTTTTCGCAAGTGTCAGAAGCTGTCCTAAACCGTTTTTGAGTACCGTGAATGGAACACGTTTTCACCTGTTTTGCCGAGTTTTAACCTGAAAAATAGAAATTTTCGATATTTTCACAAATGATGAAGGGAGTGTCGGGGATCACAGGAAAAGTATTTTGCGATGTCAGAAACGTGTTTGAACGTGTTCTGACACGTTTTAACGTGAAAAATCGAAAATTTCGAAAAGTTCCAAAATGATCCAGAGAGCGTAGGGGATCACAGGAAGAGTATTTTGCGATGTCAGAAACATGTTTGAACGTGTTCTGACACGTTTTAACGTGATAAATCGAAAATTTCGAAAACTTCCAAAATTATTCAGAGAGCGTAGGGGAAACGTCTCTGAAATTGTTCTAAAAGTTCTGAACGCACTGTACCCTGCGTTTCCGTTGTGAAAGGCTCGTGAGGCTGAGAGCGATCGAAAAAAGTTGCCACGGAGCCACGAAGTGGCGAAAGGCTGGTGAGGCTGAGAGCGATCGAAAAAAGTTGCCACGGAGCCACGAAGTGGCATAGTGGCAACTTTTTTCGATCGCTCTTAGCCTCACGAGCCTTTTGCAACGGAATAAGCAAGTACTCTTTGTAGCGATTAACACTCCCCAACATAAGTCGAGCTTCAATGTAACCTGGAGCCGGCTATCGAGTTCCCTCTGGACCGAACTTGGAGCCGGCCATCGAGCTCCCCCTGGACCGTTCTTGGAGCCGGCTACCGAGCTCCCCCTGGACCGAACTTGGAGCCTGCTACCGAGTTTTCCCTGGACCGAGCCTGGAGTCGGCTGCAAAGCCTCCCCTGGACCGAACTGCAACTGCAACTGAACGCCCCCCTGAACCATACTTTGAAAACGTAGTGCGCACACTACCATAACGTAGTTTAATCTCAACACACCCTGCTAGTTGATCAATCTGTATCAAACTTTCAGAGATCTCTGGGCTCACCAAAGGGATCATTTTGAGCACTAGAACGGGTCTCTAGCTTGTCTGGGAGCCGAGTTATGAGTTTGCAGCCTCAATTTTGCAGCAAGGTTGCTGCAAAGCAGAAAAATCGCAGCTTCATGAAATTTTTTTGGGTAGTCCATGGGTAGTTTTAAAACATCTGTTAAACTGACAAGTAGGAGAATTTTTTTTCTCTGAGATATATTTTTTTCGAAAAAGTGATGTTTCGTTGCGTCATCACTATGCAATCCAGACGATTGGCTCCAAACACCGTAATAGTGGCACTAGATTAGTAAATGAATTGGCTAACTCCAGTAAAAATTTTAGGTCAATTGCTCAACTATTGCGAAAGTTACAAAAGAAAAACAAAGTATACGAACACTTTCCGGCGCGACTGTAGGTTGTCGGCTTATTTTCATTAACGAATCTTCATTTTCGAAATCGTCTTTTCCACTCTGTCTCTCTTTCTGTGTTTGGCAACTCTCGTAATGATTCGTCTCTCAATGCCGACGAGTGGCGGAGCTTGTGACTCCAATATATAGCTTACTGTTGTAGCAGTAGTACTTATCATCCGCATTCACGGCTTGTTCAGGTTTCCCATCTACGATTACTGTGAATTTTTGAGTTTTCGGGCTGGAATGAAAGGATACCATCAAAGAGATACGACTGGCAAATATTCGCAACAGTCAATTTTGAGAGTGGCATAAAAATCGCAAAAAAATAGTAAATATTGTGCCATTCAAGAACTTCTCCGCCCACATCGGTTGATCCTCTGGTTATTAGAGAATTAGACAAAGGTTAGGTTCGGACTATGTATTTCCCGCCGGGGTTCCTCGGCTTATATCATGTGCTCAGAGAGCGCGCGTTGCGCGAGCCGGGTTTCCTGCCGAGAGTGGGAGCGGGCGACTTTGGACTCAACAACAGCGTAGGTCGCAAACCCGTCTCGAGTAAAGCGCACGGGGCTATGACCTGACAAAGATTACGAAGGCTTGCGGTCTAATTGTAAGCGACGTCTCACGAGAGATTGCAGGAAAACTGACCCAATTCGGAACAATTTTCAAAAAATATTTTTGATTTTGATCAAACTTTAATGTGAGAATACCCAGTGGAGAAGAATTCGATTAATCCGTGTTTCAGATCCAAGAACCGTCATTTTGGAATTTGACGGTTCTGTCGCCGGAATCGTGATAACTTTGTTCAATCTTGATCAAAATTCTAGTTCTTGGGCTCGAAATGCGCAGAATAATACGGCAAACAATTTTTCTCTTGGATGCATGTGAATCTAGAGCTAATCCAAAAAGTCGCATTTGATAAACTGTTTTTGATGACATTTGAAAAATTATTTCATATCTTAGATGCTCGAACCCAACGGGTTTCTCTTCGGAATATTAACGGGCACTTTCATAAGGATTAGAGAAAAAAATAGTACGTAAAAATTAGTAAGTACGTCACACAACTTTGCTCATTCATAAAATAGCATAATACAAGCATGTATCAATAGCTCAAAGTTTTTGTTATGTTTAAATTGCGTAAGATGGTTTGACGTACTTTAATTATTTTTACCATCCTGTATATTGATCCTAGATAATTTTAAAATAGTTTTGAGACTAATTAAAATAGTCAGTTTTTGCATATTTTTCGAATTTTTTTACATTAGATGCAATTTTTCGATTGTCCGTTACCCCCTTTTTATTTAATTTAATTTTTTTTCTCTAATCCATATGAAAGTGCCCGTTAACATTCCGAAGAGAAACCCGTTGGGTTCGAGCATCTAAGATATGAAATAATTTTTCAAATGTCATCAAAAACAGTTTATCAAATGCGACTTTTTGGATTAGTTCCTGATTCACATGCATCCAAGAGAAAAATTGTTGGATGTATTATTCTGCGCATTTCGAGCCCAAGAACTAGAATTTTGATCAAGATTGAACTAAGTTATCACGATTCCGGCGACAGAACCGTCAAATTCCTAAATGCCGGTTCTTGGATCTGAAACCCGGATTAATCGAATTCTTCTCCCCTGGGTATTCTCACATTGAAGTTTGATCGAAATCAAAAAAAAAAATTTTTGAAAATTTTTCCGAATTGGGTCAGTTTTCCTGCAATCTCGCGCGAGACGTCTCCTAATCACCCACTTCGCCAAACTACGGTAGAAGACTAGTATCGACGTCTACCGTAATTTGGCGTAGGCGCAGTGGGCGGAGCTTATGCACAACAACTTCGCCGCAGCCGCACACCTTTTGCGACATGGAATTCTTAGGGCGGAACTGAAAATTTTCAATACTTACTCGCACTTAAGCTTGGCGCCTTCTACAGGGGTACCCGTTTTGTCCATCAATTTGCCGACACAAGAGTAAATCTGAAATGTAAAGCGTTTACCGTAACATAGTAAAAAAGTTTTTCTATATTAGCAAGACAAATTTGATACCAATGTGCCATCGCTGTTTCTCACTCCATCCTTCATCTCGCTGTATTCTTCCGCTTCTTTGATATTCATCGGCAGCGGTAGTTTCAGTGGGAGTGGACCGCACGAATAAGCCGTTACAGGGAGGCCAGTCCGGTCACCTGCGCCATAAACGATTAAATAAGACCCGAAAGAACCTAAACTAAGTGAACAATGAGATAAATATTGCATGACAACTCACTCGGTTTCATGGGAAGGCACGACTCCACTGTATTCAATGTGATAAGTATCAGTAGAGATATCAACATCGCTTGTTCTATCGAAAGAATAAGTGAGAAATGCGGCGTGCAATGGTCGTTTTATTCAAGGAAGCGAGGAATTCCTTTCACTGTTCTTTTCTTGAGATTTCCTTTTTTTCTCGAGGAATGTACCAAACTCGTTTAATAAGGGGGCAGAATGGGGAGGGACGAGATCTCACATCGCCCAGTGAGATAAAGAGAGGATATCCTAAATAGAAAAAAAGCTTCCTGGTCATGAAAACGCCACCGCCTCACCAAGTCATCCACCAATTGGGCGCGGGGGAATTGGTAGTCGTGACTAGATCACGCAGCTAAATAGGCCTGGCGTAATATGGGAACTCCGGGCTGAATTTGCCCATTGTAACAGTGGCCTAGCAGTGTTCTCCCACGAGCCCAGCTACCTTCACCTTTGCCTGTTCTAAATAAAAAAACCACATCATTCCACAGGCCGGTCAACTTTACGGAAAGGCCTTTAGAGTGAGAGAGCGTGTGAAATCGAGAGGGACTCTCTCACTTTTACACACTCTCTCGCTCTAACCCTGGTCTGTAGGTTTGGAATCATGCGAAACCAATAATCAGCCTCCAATGGTTGTTGTTTGGGGGATTTCCATATAGCTGTTTGAGTCACTGTTGTAATAAGAGTAATATGGGGATTTCGTCTCATTGTCAATAGAAAGACATTTATTTCCTTGTAATGACGAAATGAGTCGAGCTGACGATTAAGCAGTGCATACAATTTCTCGAGCTCGCACAATCTTTTTTATGAGCTCTTGTTTTTTGTGCGGCATACTCGATTACTTTCCAGTATGCTTTACCTACTCAACACAACGAATATGAGCGCTTAACATTTAGCACAACTCAAGTAGCGGATCGTTCGTTATTGATCTGCGGTCTCGCTCCAGTAGTTATTATGAAATGCCAGGCCTCTTTTTATTACTCTGCCTCATTTGAAAAAGGAATTTCGATCATTCCGCCATATCTCGTTTTGTGTAAAATATTCCTGTGCATATAAGTGAAATTCTAACTGAATTGCTTCCTATCGTCGTATTGAGGAAATCCATGTAATATTATAAATATTCTAGTGAAGAGAGTGTGTCGAAATCTTTCTTCGTTCCCGAGTTATTCAGCAAAATAAAGTTTGAACACACGGACAGACAGACAGACAGACACACACACACACACACACACACAGACGTTCTAAAATAATAGTCTTTAGGAATCAAAAACTAAAACGAATTCTGACGTCTGACCACTTATTCAAATTCATTATGAAAATTAATGTTTAGTCTTTTTTTGGGTACTTTTTATTTCCTCCACTAATTCCAGAGTTATAATTGAAAAACGTCAAAATGCATGGATCTTTAGAGCGTCATATCGGCCTAATATGAAATTTGCATACCACGTAATTTGGCCAACATTTATAACCCATTGAGGTGTGTCGAAAACAGTTGTCTCCTCATTTCATCACTTTTTTGCTGTACCGAGGATTGTCCGACTCTTAGACAAACGGGATCATAGTGTGTTTTCGTAGTGTGGGTAAACCGTATTCAATGGGTGCACGTGTTCTGTGGACATTATTATTTGCCAATTTTCGCGGGTTTCCCGCTCGCAAAGTCACATTTCTTAAATATTTCTCTATTTTCATACATGTTCTTGTCATTTTCACTCATTTCTTCGATGCAGGGGAGAGTTGATCGGTCCTCCAATCCTCACACAGATAAACGTTTGTTGTTTTGAAACTACAAGCACCTCACATGACAACCGCGTTGGTTATATTACACAAGCATGTGAGTACTCGGAAAACATACGTTCGTCAATTGTGAAAATGATAAACGTGTAAATTAAATAATACAAACATGTTCGTTAAAATGGAGACCAGGTCCGGTAAAAAGAGTTGTGTGTTGAAAACTGCGGCTACCGTAATTTCTATTTCGAAAATATTCCGAACAATTGCTCGATATTTATCGATTTGTTTGTTTGTTGTTTGACTTTTATGTTTATTGTATGCCCAAAATCGTTCTCAACCGATGCAGACGTTCGAATTATCCTCTATAACGATAGCATTCTCCACTAATTCCAGAGTTATAATTGAAAAACGTCAAAATGCATGGATCTTTAGAGCGTCATATCGGCATAATATGAAATTTGCATACCACGTAATTTGGCCAACATTTATAACCCATTGAGGTGTGTCGAAAACAGTTGTCTACTCATATCATCACTTTTTTGTTGTACCGATGGGTGCCGAAGATTGTAAGACTCTTTCACAAACGGGCTCCTATGTATGGTACGGTACTTTCCAATCAATAATTTTCTTAGTTTTCAAAAAGCTTATCTGGGATTCAGCTGAAACATTCGTACTCAAAAATTCGGATGGTGTGATTAACAAACAACGATTTGGCAGGGTGTCGGAGCTTTTCGGGGAAAATCCCCGAAAATCCCCGACGCAGTTCACTTTCGTCCGTTTTAAAGAAGGCCTCCCACGAATATTTGGTCACATAAACTGCCAACGCAGTGCTGTGGGGGACGCTCACCCGATCACATTGCAACGCATCCGAAAATCTACCGTAATCTCTAAATCGATATATTGACGCTCGAATGGCTACAAAAGAGCCAATAATCGACAGGCAACGCGTGTTAGGACCAAAAATACATGAAATCGACGTAAAATGAAGTTTTCATTAAGATAATATTGTTTCCCCTGTGGGTAATATCGGTTTTCATCAAAAATATAATAGTTTTCGTAATGGAAAGCATATAAAATTGCCCCTAACACGAGTGTGCGCGCTCCATTTTCGTGTCCGGTATACTGTAGTAGCTTATTGAAAATCAGGCAACGGTGATTCGTGGTACTCCTTCTTTAAGGTTGTGTGCAATTGTTCAACTGCCAAATCTTAAATTTCGAGGTATTTTCGAGAAACGTGAATATCGAAAATCACAGCATTGTTGAAAAATGAGAGATAATTGAATTATAAATTTCAAGACTCTCATATTTGTTTCACGAGGCCAACGTTAGTCGTTTTCGGGTAATGCTCACTCTTCTCAGACATATTGGTTACTCGGCGAGAGATAGTTCAGTGCATACTTCCAACTCTTCGGTGCAGCCATGCCTGAATGAAAGCTCATTGATTTTGGTCGTCTCTCGCCCTGTCTACTGGACAGTGGAAATCGGATCCACCCTCTCCCAGTTTGAACAGTTTTGTGGCATCGCAAAACACTTTTCCCGTAATTTGCGAGAGGTTGTTTTGATGAAATTTCGAAAATTTCGTTAAAACATGTCAAAACATGTTCTGACACGTTCGAACACGTTTGAAGTTTCTTGAAAACCTGTTTGCTGCCCATTGCCGTGAGGCGAAAAAAAACGGCAAAAGGTTAGCCCGCGGCTGGGGTCGAACCTGCGTCGGTAGGTTTTGAATGTCCAGCTTTAACCACTTAGCCATCCATAAAAATACGAAATTTATTATTTGTGGAGACACGCACACGCACGCACGCATGCACACATACACACACACACACACGCAAGGACAGGGTTTGTCGCATAAGGGTAAGTAGTAATTAGGGTTCCGAAAAAAGAGACAATTGGGGAGGCTCAGAACAAAAGGAAATTATAATGACTCTTTTTCAATCCGGAGACAGAAACGTCTCCCTTGATTCTCCATCATATTGTTAGTGTCTCACTTGATTGAATTGATTTGTGTGGGAGACGTCTCCATTTCGTCCTCTGTTCAGCACCTTGAGCGGCGACGAATGAAATTGAGCTAGATTGAGCAAGAAGAACAATGGAAAAGGAGAAGTCTCCCCAAATGTCTCCCTAAAATGAAGACCGGGAGACGCCTTCCTCGGAGACACCAATAAAGGGAGACGCATATAATGGGAGTCACTGATTGAATTAATGTCTCGATTCGGAAACGTTACACTTTCGGAACCCTACTTCCATTGTCTCCTTGGAGGGATTCCAGCCATCATCGCACACGTTTCAATTTCTCAATTAACCTTGATTGTCAAGCTTTTACTGAACATATCGGGATACACGTGACACGGGATATAAAGAGTGGGATACTGTAGCGAGGGTTGAGAGATACTGTAACGAAGGTTGGGGGATACTGTAGCGAGGGTTGGGGATACTGTAGCGAGGGCTGGGGGATACTGTAGCGAGGGTTGGGGATACTGTAGCGAGGGTTGGGGATACTGTAGCGAGGGAAGGAGGATACTGTAGCGAGGGACGGGGGATACTGTAATGAATGAATAGCGGCAAAGCCTGACCGCAGCCCCTGGAAGATAAGGAGGGGAAACTATAGGGGCATGGAGAACCGGGAGGAGGAGGGAGGGTTAGATGAAGAGAGCACAACCCCTGGGCGAAAAGGAAAGCTGAAAAGTACGGTAAAAGTACAGTAACCCTACCAAGTCCGATTACACCCAAAAATACCTCAAAATGGCTCAAAATGAGCGCGCGGGGGAACAAGTGTGGGGTAGACTAATAAATGCGCCTACTCCGCGGCGCGGAACGCGCTAGTCTCGAACAATATCGGAAACAAAGAAATCCGAGATTACTCATAGCATATTGCTTTTGCTCTAATCATGACCGCTGCATTGGGCAAGCGATATATGTTGGATTGATGGAACTCCTCATTGAAGTAAGTATCACCGGTACGCATGTAGATGACAACCTTGCATCTGCGTCCAACAACGACGTTTACAATCTAAAATGGAGTACATTTCTGGGATCAGTATCGAACAGTGGTACCTTGGGATTCCACAGCGGGCGCGTTGAGTACTTGCCATTGAACAGCCTCATGCTCATGTCTCCTCGTCCGTCGAACACGAGAAGTCCCTCCACGTCGTTTGTCGCTAAATTCGTGTTTCTTTTTAAAGCGTTGTTTGAGACACGTATTATTTGAAGATTCAATATATATAACATATCCTGAAGGGGAACGATACCGGGGCGAGGAGAGGTGCCGGCTGCTAGATCTCCATCGCCGCTGGTCGTTCTCTCTCCTGAAATGGCATATTCCACACACATTCACGACTCAGTTGTCGAAATTGTTAAAGCTGGTGGAGAATGTGTTACTGTGCCAACGACACATTGCATAGTTTTTAGTGCTTTCTTCTATAACACAAAATCTACTTTATGACGCACCTGTCGAATATCCTCCCTCTTTGTAGTTCGGGCTCGTTGCTGGAGTATCTGCAGGAGTCGGACTCTCCGTTCCTCCAACATGTGCAGTAGACGAGCTTGCTGCAGGAGTCGGACTCTCCGTTCCTCCAGCATGTGCAGTAGACGAGCTTGCTGCAGGGGTCGGACTCTCCGTTCCTCCAACATGTGCAGTAGACGAGCTTGCTGCAGGGGTCGGACTCTCCGTTCCTCCAACATGTGCAGTAGACGAGCTTGCTGCAGGGGTCGGACTCTCCGTTCCTCCAGCATGTGCAGTAGACGAGCTTGCTGCAGGGGTCGGACTCTCCGTTCCTCCAACATGTGCAGTAGACGAGCTTGCTGCAGGGGTCGGACTCTCCGTTCCTCCAACATGTGCAGTAGACGAGCTTGCTGCAGGGGTCGGACTCTCCGTTCCTCCAACATGTGCAGTAGACGAGCTTGCTGCAGGGGTCGGACTCTCCGTTCCTCCAACATGTGCAGTAGACGAGCTTGCTGCAGGGGTCGGACTCTCCGTTCCTCCAACATGTGCAGCAGACGAGCTTGCTGCAGGGGTCGGACTCTCCGTTCCTCCAACATGTGCAGTAGACGAGCTTGCTGCAGGGGTCGAACTCTCCGCTCCTCCAACATGTGCAGTAGACGAGCTTGCTGCAGGGGTCGAACTCTCCGCTCCTCCAACATGTGCAGTAGACGAGCTTGCTGCAGGGGTCGGAGCAGTCGTGGTTGACTTCTTTGCCTCCAAATCCTCCACTGTCATAGCAGAGGTCAGCGGGGAGGACTCCTCTGATGATCCAGATGTGGCATCACTGCTCTGAGTGGTCGAGACATCGGGCGACTCTGAAATAACACATATCAAAATTTTATCTTCATAATCGAGTAAGCTATTTCCTGAAAATGAATTTATAACTATACAGATAGCATTGTCGAATGAAGAAACTGACCACTGAACAGCCATGGTCGAACTTTCTCCTCGAGAAATGCATCGAAGGATTTCTTTGAGAAGCACGAATAATCACGATAAATCTCTGCAAATACGGTTGTCCGAACACGTTTCTTCAAGGTCAGATGGGGTATGAAGGAACAATCTCTTATAATTTATTAATATGCAACTAGCCTGGTAGTTTCACGTAGATTTCATCCGTTGCCTTGCTGAAGACACTTTCTGCATTTAGAGAATGCTCTGCTGATTGCTGCAATGGAAATACTGCATAATGCGAAAGTTATAGACTGTATTTTAACGTCAATGAAATACGTCAATGTCAATGACAATGATAGATAATGCATCCACAATGTATCCCTACAGACAAATGTTTTCATTCTATTCAAACGTTACTTTGTATCCCTTAGCGACTGAGCACTCGTAAGATTCGGATGAGAATCTGAAATGTACATCATCTCTACATTCTGAATAATGAACGATGAACTAAACTTGTTTTATCCGCCTATTTCTATTCAAAACGTTGAATACTATGAGTGAAACAAACTGACTTGAATGCCGGACACTCGACCTCGTCGCACACATGTAGACATGCCTCGAGATTCTCCACTTTCTTCGGCTCCGACAAATCGGTCAACTCGATAGAAGAAACCCTCGAGAATGTGGCGGGATGTATCTGCAAGGATATGATGATATGAGTGAACTATCACATTTGTTATACGAATCAGATAAAATCAGTGCTCTGAATAAGGAGAAAGAATAAAACTCGCCAATTTCGTGTGTAGCACTTCTATTTCGCACGGTTGTTCGATTGCATTTGACTGGTCGGTGAGAAGTGACAGTAATATCAGAAGCATCTTCTGCGTGGACTTCCGCATTGCTGTTTTGGCTTGCGGACGATTGAATTCAGAGACGACGGGGTGAATTGGAGGAGGAAATGGGAAGAGAATGGATGGATTCCTTCTTCAAGGCCCTTCCCAATGCGACTTAGTTGCTCTGGAGACGTCTCCGGCGGTCTAGAGAAAGGCAGCTCGTGACCGGAAGGAGACTGGTAGGCATCCTTTCATAATGGTTCCCTCAGCTAGGTGCGTCTCAAGTACACAGCGCGCGAACTCTCTTAACAGTGCGTTCGCGTAAAAAGTGTACCTTCACCGTACATCAAATTTTGACTCTTTCTGATTTTGACATGGATCAATAGCCCTTGTTCTCCTCTCCCAATCCCGCATTTCAAAATATTTTTCTGCATAAAATTTGCATAGATAATTAGCTCGAAAGATTCATTATTTTTCACTTTGGACCTGTATCTCTGTTCTTTTTTCTTTTTTTTTTTTTAAAAAAGTGTATCTCTGTTCTTTTTCAAAATTGGGCATTATGCTCTGAACAAATAATGCTCAGTTAGTCAAAATGAATAAACGTGTGTTTTTAGAATTTTCAAATTCCATGATTTTTGAAATATGTAAATTTTCGAAAATTCACATCTCGAATACTAAAAATATACTACTTTTAGAAAATGTATATGTTATGTAATCGATGACGTAGAATCCGATTCTCAAATCAAATCGAAATTTCCGTTTTGGTAAAGTTGTGAAAATTACTGTTTTCGAAACACGCTTTCCGTCTTATTCTTCACCATTTTTACTCGGTGAGCGGTCGAAATGTCTCAAAAAACTGAAAATCCCTCGTTAATTTCCCTCTAGTGGGGTCGATAACTCCATTATAGGGCAAATTCCGACCGCTCACTGCCTCGAAACGGTGCAGAATAAGGCGGCGCAAAGGCTATACAACAGTAATTTTCATGACTTTACCAAAACGGAAATTTCGATTTGATTTGAGAATCGGATTCAACGTCATCGATTACATAAGATATAAATTTTCTAAAAGTAGTATATTTTTAGTATTCGAGATATGAATTTTCGAAAATTTGCATATTTCAAAAATTATGGAATTTGAAAATTCTAAAAACACACGTTTATTCATTTTGACAAACTTAGCATTATTTGTTCAGAGCATAATGCCCAATTTTGAAAAAGAACAGAGATACAAAGGTCCACAGTGAAAAATACTGAATCTTTCGAGCTGCAAATTTTCCATGCAAATTTTATGCAGAAAAATATTCTGAAATGCGGGATCGGGAGAGGAGAACAAGGGCTATCGATCCATGTCAATATCAGAAAGACTCAAAATTTGATGTACGGATTTGTCCTCATTCCGTGCAGTTATTACGCGAACGCACTGATAAATATAACAGAGTCTTTCTCTGGCATGTGCCTCTCATGTAAACTGGCTCATATATATAAGAGAGTTGACTCGCTTATATTAAAAAAGAGTTGAACTTTCTTATACTCGAGAGAGTCTTCTCTCGTTTCCCCGCAAGCGCGGGTTACTCGCTGGTTGGTACTCCTCCCCTTGCCCCTTCCTTATTCCCCTCCTTTCGGCTACCGTAATCCAATGGAATATTGAATTGATGTGAGGTTGTGTGCAACAAAATACATATGTTAATAAAATAAGAATTTGTTTATCGGCATTAATCGTAAAATTAACAGCTAAGGAACAGTGAAAAAAGGGGCGATTTCCCATACGCGCGCTCGTCCGCGTCGGAAGTGCACACTGCGGCTCTCATCGTCGCCACCAGTAGTAGAGGGCGTACCGCGCTCGCGACGAATCGGCGCTGTAAAAGGCATCTAAAATGTTTTTTTTTTAATTTATAGTACGTCATAATTATTGACAAAAGGACTACCGTACCTCGCCAAACACAGCATTGTATCTTGTGTAGGCTCCTCTGGAGCCAGCCAGCGCCTCGATAAGAGCCTTGTACGCGATACACTCGCGGTCCGCGTATTCACATCTGCAAGGAACAAGAGATACCGTAACCTGAATAAGAGATACCGTATCCTGCATACTACTGTATAGTACCGTATTCAACAATCGAACGACCGACACAAATAAATGGAATAGAGAAACATTCACATTATATCAAACCTCTCATATCATCTAATTGTCTACAGAATCTAAGACTGCTACCTTACAGTATCCAACAATCCTCCTTCCTCGTCACTACCATACCTCTCTGCATATGCACAAAGTCCGCTTGCTCAGTGTTCGAAGGAGGGGGCGGGGCAATACGCCGCCTCTCGCCTTCATCGTCAAACCCGGCTCGGGTCAGGACCGCTTTGTCAATACTCTATATAAGCTGCGCACGCTCGATCAATAGTGCGACAATTACCGTACATGGGGCGCCCGCATCGAGAATCCTTCCTATAGACATCAGTGGTCTGATGCGCAAGATAAGTTCAAACGGGGATTTCCCCAGGTCCACTCTCCCCATACTCGTGAAACGCTGTGTTCCGCTCCTCACAATTTCCTCATCTTGAATGTCTTCCACAGTTTCGCACAGTTGTCTGTCGCATATCACGCCTCTCACGAGAGGATCGATCTAAATCTATGTGTTTTGGGAATGGGGCCAAAATTTGAAATTGAGGTTTTCGTGGATTTGGGCCCTCCCAAGCCTGTCTGATAACCCCCGAGTATTGGAACCCACTTTTCATTTTGTGGGTCGTGGCACCGGGTCGGTCCTCCTGGTACCCAACTTTGACCCCGATTATCTTGGTTGTGGGTCATTTGTGTGAAAAATCATGCCTGAACTACCCCGGCTAATTTTTTTAGCTCTATCGATCCATGTTATTCAATTTTCATGAAAGTGACACTTGACTGTGCTACACTCTGGCTCAAGTATTTCAAAAGTGTAAAAAAAGCAGATGGATTTTTGATATGCTGTAGACGGCGTTGTCCTCTTTCAAGTAAGTGGCTTATGCTGAAAATAGCAGAGGATTGGTGTGTGCTGTGCCGTTTTTCAATTTCGAGATGATTTGAAGTCAATTTCACACAGTCCAAACCGCTCATTTTCGAGCGCGGTGAATGAAATGATGCATCATTTTGTCTATGTTTCGTTCAATCACATCGGTCTGAACTGTGTGAAATTGACTTCAAATCATCTCGAAATTGAAAAACGGCACAGCACACACCAATCCTCTGCTATTTTCAGCATAAGCCACTTACTTGAAAGAGGACAACGCCGTCTACAGCATATCAAAAATCCATCTGCTTTTTTTCCTACACTTTTGAAATACTTGAGCCAGAGTGTAGCACAGTCAAGTGTCACTTTCATGAAAATTGAATAACATGGATCGATAGAGCTCAAAAAATTAGCCGGGCTAGGTCAGGCATGATTTTTTTCACACAAATGGCCCACAACCGAGATAACCGGGGTCAAAATCGGGTACCAGGAGGATCTACCCGGTGCCACGACCCACAAAATGAAAAGTGGGTTCCAATACCTCAGGGGGTTATCAGACAGGCTGGGGAGGGCCCAAATCAACGGAAACCTCGATGTCACAATTTGGCCTCATTCCCATCCCCAGATCGATCCTCTCGTGAGAGGCGTGATATGGAAGATCTTGGAAGTCTCAGGGCACTCAATTTGAAGTTATAACTTTATCTTTGGCAATCAAACAATATAGATCATGTGAAATGTTATGAATTCACGAAAATTGGTTGAGCAGTTTCTAGGGAAACAAATTCTAAAAGGGGCAAAATAGGAGGGAGATCTGGACACAACGACGTTCCAATAATTAGTGATCAAGCCTCCATCACTTCACTTCTCTTCATGTATGATTCCAATTCGGCATCAAGTTCCGTCTCAGACTGAGGTTTCTTCTCTTTCTTCTCCTTTCTGCCTCCTCCGACGCGACCTTCCTGCAATTATCGATTGATTATTAATCATTTCATAGGCCTGTCATCCCAACAAAAAGGGGTTTGGAATGATAGAGCGTGTGAAATGGAGAAGGACTCTCTCACTTTTGCCCCCTGACCCCTGTCTGTAAGTTTGAAATCGCTGAATTAGCATACGGGTATTGAAAGGGATCTGCTACAGTATTTTTCGATTTTCTTTTTTATTGATTACCTTGATCTTTGCATTCTGGTTATTTCTCTTGAGCGAATTTCGTCCGAATTTGGTGGTAGTTCCGACGCGGCGCAGAGAGTGATCATTGGTAGCAACAGATCTGTGATTTGGAAATAGACCCGAATAGAAATGCATTTTGTCAACAATAAAAAGCGTATAAAAGTATAACAGCCTTGAATTTCGTTTCTTTTATTAATTTTAAGCCAAAATGATATTTTCAGAATCCCTAATTAGTAGCCATTGTAGCTAATTACCAGAGAAGCCACTCACCTCTTCTGAACCCTTCCTCCTCCCACGCTCGCCACTTTCTTCATTCTAGTGATTCTCTCGGAGATGGGACGAACGGAAGTCGTCGATCCATCAACGATGGACAGCATGAGACGAGATCCTGAAATTGAGGAGTTTATCGATTTTTTTCTCCATATTAAGCACATAATTTTCAGATTAGGGATGGCAACATAAGAAGCGCTTTTTTTGGTTCTTGATGGCTATAAACTGACCGTCAATGGAGATTCCCCTAAACTCCTTCATAGCCTTCTCTGCTTCTCCTCTCTTCATCTCCACATTTCCCGTGCCCAGGTGAGTTCCATTTTCATCGTAGTGAACGACCAGAGAAGAGACGGAGAACGAGGCGAATAGTTCCTGGAAAAAACAGAGATTGCGTAGTGATGACGAAATCACCGACAAGAGAGGAGCAAAAGCCATGGGATACTGATCCACATTTGAACTATCTATATGGGACAGTAGGTACTCCTGTTGTCAAAAGTTCCGATTTCGAACTTCGATGAACCTATGTTGTGAGAAATTGTGACCATTAGATCCAAGAAGGCGTCTTACCTGCAGGTCTTCCCTGCTGACGGTCGGCGCCAGATTGGCGACGCTCAGTCGCACCTTCTTGTTGGCGCCAGCGATGGCGCCAAGGGGCGCGGGCGCGACTCCATTCTCGTTTTCGGCGAACTTGTCGCGACGCCACTTGCCCGCGGGGAAGTTCTGCAATGAACATTGATAAATCAAAAAAGTACTCAATAAATTAGAAAAAAACGATTAATTTACCTTGGAGAACTCGATCTTCTGGCTGTTGCTGGCTCCGCTCCTTACGCGTTTCTCAACGCGCCCGACGCGCCCCTGTCCGCCTCCGACGCGGAGTCCGCTCTGGACGCGTCGAACGGCGCCGGAAGTGATCGAGTCGCTCTTGAAAGAGCTGTCCTGACCACGACCCTTGATGGCGGGCTGGAAAAATAGACAATTAATTATTTTAATAAAATATAAATATTGCTATAGATTCTGAAAAATCGATTAGAGCCTAATCGTTTAAATATTATTATTGCTAAAATATTATTGTAATTGTCTAATTATGCTAATTGGTTACCTTGGCAGCGGGTCCAGTCGTGGAGCAATCGGTGGTGGTCATTTTCGACAGTGGTTGAGTTGAGGAAGAAATTGGCTCTGAAATGACGAAAATTATGTGATGTTTGAGGTAGAGAAGTTGTCAAAAACATGATAGAAAAAGAGAGGTGATGAGAAGAGGGCACAGAAGAATGAGGAATGAGAAGGTATGCTGAGGATAGCGGATTTGGGGGGCTTATAAGGGCCAAGATCGGATGGTGTTTGGACGCGGAGAACGGCAGCTCCAGCGTATGATAGAAGAGACTGGATGGACTCTCCTGCATTCACATACTCTCTCGTCGCGTCTTCCAATGAGAGATAGCGTTGTGGCGATGAAGCGTAGCCACTGGGCAGCATTCGTGATGAGTAATATTCCTTCCTAAAAGGGGCTAAGTAGAAGATAGCATGTGAAAGTGAGAGAGAGACCATCTCAATATTCTGGTTAGATGAGAATTATTCTTGAAATGCGCGATATGTTTCAATGAGTTCTGAAATACAGTTGAAAGTGTTTCCAGGAGCGCGCATTGCACTGGGTGTCCTAAAGATAGGCATAACTTGCACTTTCACTCTCCGATACTGCAGTAAAAGTGAGAGCTCGTGATGATTTCCTTCTGTCTTTTACGTATTTTGTGATCCGGCCAATGTTCGGTAAACTTTTTTTTTGAAAATTCGATGATTCAATTTCATATGTTTAGCCAACCTGAAAAAGGGCCTTTTTTCAACGCACACTTTTTTTCAATTTGGCACGCGTATTAAGAATTCTAAAATTAGCAATGCTACGTGACCTTCTCTCTTTCTTTCCACGCGCTCAATTCTTTCTTCCGGATTATAGCTTAGATGATGTTGAAAGTGTTACCGAGAGTAAATTTTCGATGAGAAATACACACTCTCAAATACTGCAGTAAAAGTGAGAATTCATGATCATTTCCATCAATCTTTGATAAACTTTGCGTACCGGCCTATCTGTGGTATGCAATCTTTTGTAAAAAAAAAACATCTTCTGAAAAAAGTTTTTTTTTTGTGTCTCACCTAAAAGACATGAGAACTTTTTTCGATTTGAATGCATTTCTGTCTTCTAAATTTAGCACTGCGACCCGAGGTGTGACGATTGCTCACTCTTCCCACGCGCTCAGACTCGTTTAATGCCATAAACGGGATCTGTCGAAAAATGGGAACACTCTTGACGAGACGCGCGAGATCTTTTCACTTTTTTTCCGATATCAATCTCTTGTTTTCGACATGCCGACGCTTTAGAGTTATTCGAAGAGTTTTAATTAGCGAGTCCGATAATTTCTTAATTTCGCACAACTGCACCGCTTGGGGTCAATTGCGATTAGTACCGGCAACTACCGAGTGCTGTAAATATCAGTGCAATCAATCACCACACAAACCAATATTAAATTAAATCTCCATTTGGCAATGAGTTACACAACACTAGGTAAAAAAAGGTAAAGGTAAAGTTGCTACCGGAATCATGAGGAGTTACGTCGACTAGCGACTACTCTGCCGGGGCCCACCGGTAAGGCGGTTGCTGCACAGGTCTACGTATCTCCTGCTGACCAGGCTTCTGGGGGCACGTTAACAATACTGGGGCACATTTTTAAATTTATTATGTACAATATCTCTTTTGGATACTTCAGAGAGAGTGTGTCCCTCTTCCAAAACTCTCGGGAAATGTGTCAACTCTCGCTCATTTACAGCCGTTTCCTGTAGAGAAGCAGCATTGAAATGCAAATGTCTTCACACATTAGGCAATTCCTCGATGAATGAAGATGGGAGGAAGCGATGAAATTGAGAGTTGAAGCAAATTTCAACGCATTTGTCAACCATGCTTTGTCCCAAATGCATAATGTTTCGGAAGGTGCTGCGTACAGTTTGTTGTTGCGTTCAAAATGAGTATCCAGCTACCCGATCATCTCATTGCACAGTTATTTAATACCTAAATATCTGTGACGTCACACAACGTTTAGTTTAGTATGATAGATAAATTGACATTAAAAGAATTGACGTTTAATATGAAAACTAGTTCAAAAGTAGATAGAGCGTTCAAATGTCGTCCAACTACGGAAGAAATGTCATCTGAATGCCATTCTTGTGTTGTTTTCGCATTTGTTTCTCAAATTTGAGCAGCATCAGCTCCTTTATTCGAAGAGAAGCAACGATGTATGTTTGTGATAGCGGCAACCTGTCGGGAGGCACACAAATTGGCTGGAAATGTTGAGTGACCCCTGGAAGGGTATCAGAGAGAAGAGAGGAGAAAGCAGTGGAGCTGATAGGACGCGTAATCCTATCAAAGCAGTGACCAGAAGCAACACAAACTGGACAGTTCTGAAAATGACTAGCGAGAAAATCGATATCTCATCATGTTTGAAATGTATCACAAGTCTTGCTCATTTTAGGGGAAAAGAGAATGCGATGGAGAAACAAGAACAGAAAGATAAAATGCATACGAATATTTGAATTCATGTCTTTATCGCTTTCTGAAACACACTGCTAGTCTACTATGCACTTACTAGTCATAAATGAAGAACTGTTAAATGCCTCAAGGGTGCATCGCCACAAGAGGAAGTAGCGAGTAATAAGAAGTGACCCGGGCAAACGAGTTTCTGCCGTGAAGAGAAACTTGATAGGAATTGTTTCGAAACCCAGTGATAAAGCAATATTTCCCATGAGTTTTCGCTAAAATTGTAGTCGTATTTTCCGGCCCTGGCATAGTTAGTGTTGAAATGCGCCTGAGATGCTACTAAAATCTGAGTGATTTCCCAGCGGTGAAAGTCGTGTAGAGATTGATCAAGGGCGATTTGGAACAGAACATCACGAAAACTAATCTGAATCACCATTTCTGATCATGTGAAAGAAAAACAAGACCACGAAACCTAACGTGAATCAGCATTTCCGATCATGCGAAAGAAAAAACAAGACCACGAAACCTAATATGAATCATTATTTCCGATCATGTGAATGAAAAAATCGTCAAAGGTCGATGCCGTTAAAAGGACAGCTGGTTCAATGGAAATTAAACGACATACAATGTCAGCTCTGAATATCTCTTAATATCTTGGCCAGACATTGTGCGTGGATGACGCTCCTAATGACTAATTTGGTGAGACGTGAATATTTCCAACTGCGCTCGCGAGCAGCATCGATTTCACAGTGTGATTTCACACAACTTCTTCGCGTCGTCGCTACTGTAGTTCCGCATTACCGCACTTCTTTTCGCATTCTCGCGCCCTTTTCCATTACAATATTCCGGAGGCTGACAATGTACACCCGACGCCTATAAAAGCCGGATGATTGCCTCCGCTTACCACACTTCTTCTTCTTCTCGACTGCCTCCTTTTTATGCTTTCGCAATTAGTCCCTGATTACGGTAGGTGCTATCTAGTAGCTATCGAGAACTGACTTTAGCTTCTGCACTTTGCAACAGTTTACGCTACTACTACTTCCCTGATGGAAGCGGTCACGCTGATAGGTTAAGGGGGATAGTGATTGCTGAACGGTTTTAACTCTTTCCCCTTGATCAGGCGGTAAAAACAACGGTCAGCTGGCACCGCTGAGCACCGCCAAATTGATACAATCTAGCTCTAGTTTCGCCCCTCTGTTTTAGTGTTTTCCTGCTCGAACGCCTCCCGAAATGCGCGAATTTCGCAGGTTCGCGCGCGCCAAAAAAAACTCGATAGATTGGTCGCGAGAAAGTGCATGAAAGTTCAGCTAGCTAGCTGGCTAAACTCATCACTATTCTTCTTCACTCTCTCGCGTCTTTTATCTCGACGAACCGACCTCATTTGGGAAGAGTTGTGAGGAGGCTCTCTCCAAACCCCTCCTCCCTCACGATTCACGATCGCCACATTCCTATCCCAGCCCCACCATCTTCATCTTAATCCTCAGCGCATAGCGCGATCACTAAACCTAGAAAGACGCCCCACCTGCTCGCTCGGGATTAGCGGTTGTTAAAATAGCGGTTTCTCCGAATTACCTAGTCTGTAGTGAACAGAGTTCCAACCTTGACGCAGTGGGCGAAAATGGATTAAAGTCTCATAGGAAAATAAGTGTGCGAAACCATAATTCGCCTCGCTCCCCTATTAGGCTACGAACTCGTCACTGGACAGTTTAGACTTGTCAAGGCGTAGACTTATTTCCCCGTGAGGTCTATGGATGGGCATGGGCCGTTTTTACACGTTTATATACTACTCTTTAGCACATAGTCGCTCTCGCTACTCTCGCCCACCCTCTCACCACCCTCTAACACACAAACCCAATCACATCATACCTGTATAGACAAGCTCGCTCCCACCCGCGCTTTCCATTTTTGTTTCGTATTTTGACAGATTTTGGCATGCGAAAACACTCGAAATTCGAGTTTTATCTCATATCGCTTTCACTTTTTTGATATCGATGAAAATTATATTCTGGGCCTTTTCGATGGTTTGATGTCGAATGTGTTTTTGTTATTGATCTGTCTGGTCTGCCATTTTTCTGAGATCTTGGCCGTTTCCTACACGGATGTTCGTTCCTCTTGTGATTTGTGTCTGGCCCTTTGGTGATCTCATCTCACATAGCTAAACAACACAGTAACAAAACTCTTACCGGTAATGTGGGGAGGAGGGTTTTCGAGAGAGTCAGAGAGCTGGGTTACAGATAAGGGGTTTTGAAGAGGTTCTCGAGAGCGATTGAGAGGTAGAGATATTTTCTCCGTTCCCTTAGCCGAACAGCTCAGTGAGAAGTCATCTGATAACTTTTTACCCTCAATCTTCACTCTTTCACTCTATTTCGTGTCGGATTTAGTCAGAGCCGTTCCTCCATTGAACTTTCGCAGTGACTTTCGCTCCTTGAATTTCAATGAAATTCGCTTTCGAAAGTTAGCACCCACTGAGTCATTCGTCTACTGCGTTCTAGTACTTTTTAGCATCTAAGTAGTACAATAGCAGTTATGTCAACGTTAGGCTAGGATTGTCGTTGTAGAATGGATATAGAAGGCGCCTTACGATTTTTCTTGCGCGCTCTCAATTCGACAAAGTAATTAATGTATTAGTCAGTCATTATATCAGTCATTGATAGGCGCGGCACGCACAATAATAAGTGAAAGTCTCTTTCTTCTGCTGCTCAAACTGTTTTGGATGCTCCCACGCTTCTGATTGATTGGTTTTACAATTTCTGCGCTGGTAAATTGCGTTTGGTTTCGAACGGCCCTGACATCTTCGCTGTTTTGATCGTGAGCTGAGTTTTTTCTTCTAGAAAAATGCTCAATCTGGGAAGGTCACGGCTACCCAAGTTCGGCGCATACTTGAGATATTATAGTACATGAGCTGATTCAAATCATGTGTGTGTGCAAAATAGCGATGAAATTGCCCTCCTCTTTTTTCAAGTGTGTCTGACTATGAGCGTGTTTCGAACTTCCTTCCCACCTCACCTTTGATCGAGTTATGTCCAAGTGATTGCCTTACTACGACGTAGTTTCGCAGTTTAGCCCAGGCGAAACGTGGTTTCATAGGGGATAGAAAACGTGCGTTTCGCATAATCTCGAACGGGGCGAAAATGCGGCGAAACTCACGCTTTCGTCGAACAAACGAGTGAAAACGACTCAGGGGGCGACCCAGAAAGGGAAGATAGCTGAGATGAACCAGTGACATTAGCTCCCTTTCTGAGACAAGCACTTTCACCGCACTATCGAGCCGTTTTTTCGCCGACGCTCTCGATTTTGTCCATCATTTGATCAATACACACAGAAAAAGTCTTATATGAGGCCCATGACCTTTTCAAAAGTCTTATATATAAGAACTTAAGTCTTATATATAAGACTTTTGAAAAGGTCATGGGCCTCATATAAGACTTTTTTTCTGTGTGTAGAATCATTGTCGCACTGCGTTTTGAACAGACTATCAAAAATGCGGCAGTCAGTAAGGTAAATGGCAAATATCGTGTTTCAATGTCCATTCTTCACTAACTGATAACCATCGTGTCGATTGGCACTCGCTGTTGCAGAAGCTTGCCGCTCGAATTAGCGTGTTGTGTCTGGCTGCCGTGGTCCTTTTCACGACGACGCATTAGAAACGTCGCCCCAATCGATCCTTATCGTCTTTGTCCCTCGCTCGAATTTATGCTCTTTCCCGTGCTTCACCGCTTGCTTTTGCCAACGACATGCGTAACATCAAGCAACAACTTACTACTTGCTACTACTCGGAAACAGCAAAAACAAAGTAGCGAGTAGAGAAGCTCCACCCACGACCCTTAAAAACGCCGCGAACTGACCTACTCTGACCAAAAGAGAAGCGCCGACGTTCGCCCAAATATCTCTCTCTCTCTCCCTCTCTCTCCGGATCATCACCACATTCCCCCTGAGGCTATCTAATGAGACACTGCTGCTGCTCGAAACTTTCACTGTTCCAGTAACAGTAATCTCACTCTCTCGGAGTGATGTTCTCAAAGGTTACACAGCTCCATCTCCTTTCACCATCTCATGTACTTACACGCGCCTTACTCTCTTTTGCACGGAGCAGTATATATTGGCTGCAATAGGCGGTGAGGCGAGGAGAATTACCGGAGAGAAGCAACTCCTGCGGAGATTTTGATTCGAGTTACACTTCGTCTCACTCCTTGATTTCTTTCCCCCTTTCCTTTCTGTAACTCTCTGTTATTCCTGCTTCTATTCCTTTCCTGTAAAACTTCACACGCCCGCCGCGATTTTTATCTGAATTCTCCACCTTGCTCGTCTGTAATACCAATTGCGTGAATTCGTGTAACATTGGCGCTTGATCGTACGCCTTTCACAATACTTGCTGCAGATGCGGGAAGGTCTGATCGCCGCCGTGCTCTGCGCCCTCCTTGCTGCAGCTGCTGCAGAGTTCTCCTGCAGCCAGGCGCCCGACGTCGGTGAGTCGCCGACCTCTTTGATCTTCGATCTTTTCTTCTTTCCTGATATCTTTGTCCTACTCTATGAAGCAGTAGTTAATTGTGAGAGTTCAGTATTCGAAAAAGGAAATCATCCTGCCCGACTAACTCCCAACATTTTCAGACATTGAAAAAGCATGCGAGATGATGCAAGAATGGGACCAAACGGCGCGAAAGGAGATTAGAAAGCGACAAGTAAGCGAGTTTTCGAACTTTCTCAATGTGATTTCGACAAATTTCTCACCTTTTCTTCGAGAGGATGGGCGCAAAAAGCCCACCCCCTCAGCTTTATCTTTTTTCTCTATGGGTGTTCCAGTTCAATGCCATGCTAGTTAGTCGATGTGCTTATCAAGTTTCGGAACTTTACTCGTTCTAGCTGTTAGACTGGAACCGGATAGAGGACAAAGTTTCGAGCTTGATCGCAGACACATTTTGTTTCACTGATTACCGTATCGTTTCCTTTAATCGACAACTGATTCCATTCCCCCAATTACCGTATCCTTCCAGTTGTTCGGATTCGGCGGCGGACAGATCACCGGAGGACCGCAAGGCTGCCGCAACTTGCAGTGCTTCTGCTCGCAGATCGGGGTACGGTAGTTCATCGGAGCAAAGTTCTTAATTGTCAATTAAAATAGTCTGGCGCGAAGTATCTCTTAACTTATCTCACAGGCAGCGCAATAGGTGTTTTCATCTTTCTCGGTAACGCCCTTACTTTTACTGCTTACCTGCGAAAATGCCGTGGAACATCGGCAGTTGTTTGTGTGCAATGTGTGTTTGGTGCAAACGAAATTGGCCTTTTGGATACTGTAGATATGCAAGATACTGTAGATGGCCGCTAGCTCTCATTATCACGAACTGATTGGATCATTGCGATCGCAGGGTTCGTTCTTGATACGAGGGGAATTCCCACGCAACTTTCTCATCCCATTGACCTACTACTTGCAATCAGCAACAGCCAATCTGTACTCTTATCTCCCGCGCAGTGCCTGGAACAGCCAGTGTCTCACTACTCATAGGGGAAAGTCGATAAAAGTACACGGCGAAAGTTGTCCCGGTGTTGCTCAGAAAATGTCAGCATTCTTTCCTTTTCGCTCATTCCTAAAAGAGAAGCAAATTGAGGTCGAGAAAGAACGTCGCTATTGACTCATCGCCCATGTTTTTCGACGCAAGCACACAAGATTGTGGCTAATAGACAACTCCCGGGAAACTTACGGTCGTTAGCCACCACAAAATTTCGCAGCGGTACTTGACTCCGGGAAGAATCACACAAATTTTATTCGTTCCGCTGAAGCAGATGACGCGCAGTTGCGGTGTTTACCGATGAGTTGAGGAAGTTGTAACACATGGAAAGAGGAGGCGAAAACTGGTCGGCCGCGCAACCTACAACGGAAAAAAGCACGTATTCTACTGAAAAGCGACACTTTGATGCGGGGAATTTACAACATTTTCATGATCGATGTTCGGCACTCGAGAAGCAAATTTGGGAACATTTGAGAACGGTTCTGGGATTCTTTCTCTTTCGACCTGTGATAGTGACTTTCACCGGGAACGATGTCTACTCGTAAGGTTCTCTTGGTACTGAAAACTGCCTCAAACTGACTCAACTGCGCACAAATCTCGCGTAATCTATGCTGCTTCTTGACCGAGCTCTGACCTGCAAACGGTGTACCTTAGCGTTGCAGCAGTTTTGTGCACGCATTGAACCCGCATCGAATCCGCGCGCTTTGCAGAACCGGCCAGGATGCGGCAACCGCGCGTACCGTCGGGAGTACCGTATGCTGTCGGACAATGAGCGCAATCGATTCCACAATGCGCTCGTCGTGCTCAAGAACAACGGCGAATACGATCGGCTGAGCATCATGCACAGACAGGTATAATCGATAATAATCGGAGTACCGTAACCAGTAACAATTCCAGGTGGGAACCTCGTCAGGCGCGCACTCCGGCCCCGGCTTCCTGCCCTGGCACAGAGAGTTCATGAAGAGGTAATTAGAAAATTTAGATTTTGAAAGTCAGTCCCCGATCGACTGTTTGTCTACCGTACCCTCGTCTTTGCAGAATGGAGTTGGCTCTTCGTGCCATTGATCCTTCCCTGTCGCTGCCCTACTGGGACTCGGTGTTGGACTCCTACCTGCCCGACCCGAGAGACTCGATCATGTTCTCGGCTGCCTTCATGGGAGACACGGACGCTTCTGGACAGGTACGGTACCAATTACCTATCGACAACTGACTTACGGTAGATGCAGAGAAACCTTCATGGATTGGTGCATGACCTTTGTCGGGTCGAGTACCCGCGTGCACTGGAAAAGTATAATTTGATTTACGCAACGATTGGTCAGACAAAGAAAACACAACGTGTTGACCTAACTTTTTCGCATATTAGTAATTATAGTATTCTTTGAACATCTCAAGGCGACAAAAGCGCACTGTTCCTGCACGATTTTCTGCGAATTTTAGTAATGAATCGATAATTACGAATAGTCGATTGATGCGAATTATCGATTATCTGAAGGTCGCATTCGGTGCATTCGGCAACTTCCGCACACTCGAGGGCCGACCGACGATTGTGAGACGACTGGCAGGAGAGGGAAGACTGTTCAGGTACGGTAGATACCGTGTTCAATCGATTACTAAAATAGGCAAAACAAGGCTGAAAAATCGTAGCAACTAATCTGAATAGAGAGAACAGGGCCGAGTTACCATTGAAAATTATGAAATATTGGATAATCAAACACTAAACGAAATCGAATTCTCTCTATCGGGGAATACAGATAAGCGCACGGTGAAACTGAAATCAGTCAGGTTGCAAAAAAAGTGTTTTTTAGCGAAGCGAACATCGCCGCTGTCTATTCTCGCACTGCAGTGCAGGACGTCCTCGCCTACACCGCGCCCCAGGGTGGTACGTTAATTTTCACTAATTGGGCTTTAATTAAGCTAATTATCATATCAATCGATAATTTTCCAGGCTGCCCCTTCCCGACCAACTTCCAGGCGCTCGAGTACACGCATTCGTCGGTGCATCTCTGGATTGGAGGCGACATGAAGGTTCGCGCCAAAACACGCATTTGAATTTTTCGAGTGGTGGGAAAATTCAAAATACAACTTGCAGCCGCCCACTACCTCCGCCAACGACCCCATCTTCTTCCTGCACCACTGCTTCGTCGACTTTATCTGGGAGAACTGGCGCCAGATGCGACAGTCGCGCGCGCAGCGTGAGACGGTAAGGAACATACTGTAGCACGCCCTCAACCTATCGACGTCTGACTTTTCTACCGTACTCTTTCCCTTTAATCGACAACTGACTTTTTCCAGGCGTACCCGCCCGACATCGGAACCTGCTCCAACTCACAGCACTTCTCGTACGCAGCCATGCGCCCCTGGGACCTCATGAACCGCGAGGGTACGGTAGCATTTGAATTTTCCCGCTAAACCGAAGATTCAAAACGATTGATGTGCAGGTATCGCTAACTACTACACGGATAACATCTTCTCATACGCTCCTCGTCCCACCTGCTCGACGGCCAATCCGAACTGCGGCTCGCCATATCTCTTCTGTGACACGCGAGGATTCGCCCATTGTGTGGCCAAAGTGAAGGTACGCGACTACGGTACCCCCTGATACTCGACCTGATCCGATCGACAACTGACTTTCTTTCCAGCCGAACGGCAGATGCAACGGATTCGAGGGCTTCGACGTGTGCTTCGGCGGCGTGTGCACTGGCGGATTCTGCAGAGGCGGCGCCTTCACCGGGGTACGGTAGACGACGAATATAAAATGAAAATTATACACCACGACTTATTACATACAGCAGAAACGGGCACACCACATCAGTTACCATTATAATTTCAGCCCCAGTCAACGTTCGGTACGACTCGTGCACAGACTCCTCAGAATACTTTCGCTCAGACGACCAGGTACGGTAGAATACTGTAGGAGGATACGGTAGATTTCCTGTGGCCCCGATCAGGCAAAGGCTGAAATCTGACTTCTCCCTTCTTTATGATCGGATTCATTAGAACTACCGTATACATGCCTGCATACGATACTCGATCATGATCTACAGTATTTTTTTCCAGACTGCCTACGACGCCCGCTCAGACCACCCGATTCACCAACACACAGACGACGCGCCCGCCGACGACGTTTACCACTCCTCGTCCCGCTTTCACCAACCCCTCCACCTGGGCGCCCACCACCTCGGTTCGGTAGTTGCACAACCTATCGAAGACTGAGTTATTTCTCAAATTATCGATTGACTACTGTAGGGAGCTCTGGACGCGAACTGCTTCAACGACGACCCATGCTGCGAGCCGTGGGCGAGAATCGGAGAGTGCCGCACGAATGCAGTGAGTTGGCACGCAGCCAAGATTTGAATCCAACGTTTTCGCGCTTTCATCATAAAAAATCGATAATTCTCGCAGGCTTACATGTCTCGGTACTGCCGCCGCTCGTGCCACTACTGCTCGAACCCCTTCGACAACCAGACCGGTACTGTAGTCAGGCTATCAATAACTAAATTTGAAATAAATTGGAATTCTTTTACGGTTGAAAGTCGAAAATGACTCCTGCACTGCCTCAGAAAGTCACTTGTGGAAAGATGATCAATCTTCTGATGCTGGCCACATCATCATTAAACATCGCATTCTGTCCAAGATCAATCGGTAAACCAATCGACTGCAGGCTGCATCGATCGTCACGCTTCCTGCTCCGCTTGGCGCAACCAGGGTTACTGTACCCGCCGAAAGCAGTGGATGAGCGAGAACTGTCAGAGGTATGGTCTCCTCTATCCGCCTACAGTATCCCCATAGTTTCGAGAAAAAATGGCGCCAAATTCAAATTCGAGTTGTTCAGGTCATGCGGTCTCTGCACGCAGACGAAGCAGCAGCTGTGCCAGGCGTCCGTCAGACGACGCTTGTAAGGCGGACGAGCGGACGTCCGCGTCCGTCTCCCAACTGCCGGCTCCGGCCCGCCGCAGTGTGTGCGGTCGTAGTAATGATTACTCCCCTCCCTCTTACTTTACAGCTTCCCACCTTATCGATTACGGTCTCAGATACAGTACCCCTCATATCTCTCTATTATCATTAGTAATCGTGGTAGCCGCTGCTCATAGCAATTGACCCTCATCAGACATTCTCTGCAATACTACGGTATCCCCTTCTTTATCGATCGGCGAATCGTCTACCGTATGCCCGGGGCGCTTGCAGAAGCGCGCCGGGTCGATTCGATCGGTTCCCCTCCCCCGAATACGGTACTAGCCTAGCACGAATCACAAACTGACACGGGAAACCACGCTTTATCAGCGTCGCTATGTATGGTATGCATACGTATCGTACTAATAACTATCGATTGTAGGCCTTTGTTCGCATTTCATTCCATTTCTACCCCTCTTTCACATCATTTTCTGTCACTGCCTGATAGATTAAATTGTTCCGCCGCGCGCATTATTTCGTTCCACGAACGACTCATTTGCAATCTGTAAATATCGCCTAGAACTCTTAGCACGTGAGCGTCTCTCTTGTACGGTGCAACAGTGGAAGATCTGACGAATAAAGAGATAATCAATAATACACTCGAGACAGATACAGTACATATTTATCAGGGAAATCAGATGTACACAGTAGCCTATTCAGTAGTTCGGATGGTACAGATCCATGTAGTAGAGCGCCTTCAGGAACCAGGGCATGTTGCGCGGCGCCTGGAATATCAATTTTGTTGAAAACGATAGGTAAAATCGATAATCAGTTCAAAATTAAAATTAAAAAAATGGAAAATGACCTCTTCTCGCTCGAATGGTCGTGCGTCGGAAGAGGGAAGTTGAGTGAGAATGAAGAAGAGAACGAAAAGGAGAAACAATGAGATTGTTGAGGGAGTCGTCATCTGGAATAGGAGTATTGTCTCGTCATTCTTCCCCTCCAGAAAGGGGTAGAGAGTGAGAGCGCGCGCCCTGAAACCCCCTCTGGAGATTTGATCTCGATACGATTAAAACATGTATTGTAAACGGAGTATGTGTGAGAAAAGTTTAAGTGAAGTTTGCATTTCATCTATTCGCGCTATGATATGAGAGAAATCACGATGTGTAATGGGAAATATGCGGAATGCAATCTCTTAGGAAAATTCCAACAATGGAATGTTGGAATGCCGACTTTCGAAGGTTCGGTGATCGATAGGCAAAAGAACAGTGCAGTAATAAAGTTGTCTCGAGAGTGGGAGGCTCCCACGACGAACTTACTTGCTGTAATTGTAAAAGACACACTAGGTTTTGATACAATAGAGTGATAGAGAATGGGGGAAACCAAATGAGAAATTAGAGAAGTAGATGGAAATGAGAGATGAGTGACTGGAATGGTATGGATGTGCCTTAAATATTAATAGAACTCGGAACGGGGCTTCCGATTTACGCGGACCCGCTGGCACCCTCAGCGCGTATATTTTGTTCCTGATATTTAGAATAGTGTAATACGGTAACCGAATCGGGAACTGAAGAGACGATAAATGGTAGAGCACGATCAGGGATAATACAAGGTAAACTATGTTCACGCTCTCTCCTGTCGCGCCTTATATCGGCACTAATTGGCCAAAATGTTAGAGAGAGGGAGCGGGAGAATGGCAATCAATCATCCAATGAATCAACGAACATTTTACGCCGAGATGAATCTCCGTGCGTAGTTCCTGGTTCGCCCCGCGGACACGGAAGAAAATGATCAAAATACAACAAATATAAATAAACGCCCAAAAATAAAATTTTAAAAATATTATTTTAAAAAGTTCAATAAAATTTAGAATACGGTGAGTCTACGGTAATTGGATTTTTAGATATTTGCCGGTTCCAAATCGCCAACTGAACCCGGCTTTAGCTGCGTGAAAATAGCTCCTCCTTTCCCGGATTTCCTTGTTTTTGTTGCGCTGTTTTACGTTATTTATATTGTCGAACAGCTGGTGCGCACTCTCAGCTGTACTTCTGACTGCTCCGCGTAAAGATGTCGCATCTTTCTGGCTTGCTTTCAGCATTTCGATCAGTAGGTTAACCCTATATTTTCGTGCTCACTATTATATCATGATGAAGTACTGTGTTGTTTGAGCTCAAATTTGCTAGGGATCATCACTATTTCATCACCCGCTCATGAATTTCGATCTTTGAAAGCTTTCCCTCGATGAGCAAGCGTTATCATGCTTGCTTGCCGTATTAGTCACGTTCCTCCGTTGTTTGGTTCTATTTTACGCTGAAGTTTAGCGCGTCACATGCGAGTTCAGTGTTTTGGTGTGATCGTAAATGAACAGTCGATAGGGGTGTAGTTTTAAGCGTGAGAAAATGACAGGTAGTGATGGTTAGGGGGTTTCTCGCGCAGATCAATATAGATGTTAGCATCGTATTTTTCCTAAACTCTAGTAATTCGATTGCAACCTCTCTTTCAATTCCCACGAAACTCTTAGCATGGGAGCGGAAAGAGTGTTCAGCAAGCGTGCCCAGAGGGAAGGAGTGGATGATTAGTAGCAGCTGCCATAGGTCAAATCGGTTATCGCTAGCGCTAGCGAGGATGGAAACTTCTGCATGGAGTCCATACATTTTCGTCCCACGCACAATGCGGCTTATTGCGAAATATATAAACTGGCCAGAAATCGCTATAAACTGGCCAGATCTATAGTGCAAGTCCCATAAACTGGCCAGATTTGAATCGATTCTTACTAAACTCATACTTCCGCGTATTTATAGATAGGTTTCGAGGGTCAAAATTGCTTCCTTCAAAAAATTGTTCACACACATTGTGTGTGTTATAAAATGAATGTTTTTGCTCGAAGAAAATTGAACTACAATATAGAATAACTACTCGAAGTGCACATCATACGGTATACCGGGCTCAATTTCGAATAGCGCAGGTGATATCGATTCCTGCCCTGCTAGTTTTGCGTTTCATCGCTGATATTTCCCCCCGAAATTTGCTCCCAATCTCCAGCCCATCTCTCTCACTCTCGCCTCCGAGCAAGAAGTGCCGATTGGCATCATTCACTTTCTTCCACAGCGCGCTGGCTATTTTTCCGCGCTCTCTCACTATCTCACACTCTCTTTCCGGCGCGCTAACCGTCTGCGCCCTCTCACTCCGCCGCCCTCTCTCGCCTCACTTCCGTTCAGAAAGTGTATCTTCGTATTCCCCAGAGGGCACAGCGGCTGTCGGCTCGGCTTTCCGCCGTCTCTCTCTCTCTCTCTCAGAAGACCCCAGAAAAAAAGTTGGACTTTCCTTATCGCCCCGTGAACTTTGTGGGAGGGAGGATCCGGTTTCATGCACTAGTTTTACGTATTCCTATAGGCGCATCCAGATCACAATCGAGAGTCAGCCCTATGTTTTGCTACGTACAATTACTCTCAGGAGAAAAAAAACACAATTTGAGTTTATATTTCTCAAAATCCAGGGGTATGAACACTAATATTAAGGGTGCGTTCTAAAAGGAGAGGGCGACTAATGTTTTCACACGATCTCTAACATTAGTGTTTATAACATTGAATTTTGACATATGAGAAAGAGCTTTTTTCTTGTGAGTACTATAATTGTGGTATTTATCTAGGACCGGATAACACCAGTCTTTGTTCGCATCATCTTCTTCTTCTTTTCTTCTCCTTCTCTCTGAGTAATTAGAGGACCTCTGTCTTCTCTTTCCTCCTCGTTTCCCCCTCCGTTCAAGGGTCACTCACTTTCGCAATCTTTGCTGTGGAAGATTCCTCAATTTTCCCATCTCTATTTCTCTGCGCTCTCCTAATTTCACACATTCTCTCGTTTCTCTTTTTCCTCTATCTTCGACTCTGCCATCGAAATGACCGAAAAGAGGGGCTGTTTTATTAGCCACTCGGCCGCCAGAGTCCTTCGTCTTCTTTTCTTTCTCTTTTTTCACCATCTTTCTCTCTCTCTCTCTCTCTCTCTCTCTCTCTTTCTCTCTCTATTCGACCCCCTTCTCTCTCTCCCCCAAGCCTGCATCCCCCACTATCTTAGCGGTCAGTGTCTAGTTAGCTCGCGCCCGTTTTCGTATGCAGTCGCAATTAGCGTATTCTAGATGACAAAACGGATCTTGGCATCTTGCCAATTGCCTTTCTCTTCTCTTTGTTTCATAGGAGGGGAAGGATGTGTTTAGACGAGAGAGAGAGAGAGAGAGAGAGAGAGAGAGAGAGAGAGAGGGAGAGAGAGAGAGAGATCGGGCCGTAGTATAAACCAACTAAAGCAGAATGTCCGGCAGGAATCTGAGTGGGAATTCAGTTAGCAGCTGGTGTTAGAGAAGGATGGGGTGTCGAAATGCTGACTCCAAAATATTTTGATATGGCATATAGATACTGTATTGACTGGGAATATCTCTGGCGTGTTTTCGACTAGTCCGTGAAACTGCGATGCGCTAGGCCAAAGTTAATGTTTATTGTAATTGTAGCCGCATTTATCTAACACTTGGTATTTTGCAATTTTTTAAATTCAAAGTTTGCTTTTAAATCGAGCACTTACAGCAATTATGCGGTCATTTATTATTTTGTACTTCCGTAATTGCCCAACTTTCATCGTCATTTTTTGCAGCTTTTCCATCTTTAAATAGCCATTGAAACCGCTGTGTGACAGGCGTAAATTTAGCTATGATTTTGCATTGAGAATGCCGATGATACTGTTTTTTCGACTACGCAACTATGTGCAACCGATTAGCTACGCCTCTAGTTTATCTGCTTTCAGGCAACCACTAAAACTGCAATGTGCCATGCATGGGCGGCAGTAGTGGCGTGATCGTTAGAATTCATAATATAGCGGGTGACTTTGCGACTTGTATCTGAACCATGCATTCATCTTGCCCCTCTCATACTCGGTAAAATGCCAAAGAATCCTTCACAATAGAAGGATACGTAGTCCTCGTTAGCAAACCGGCCTTACCGGTGAACCCCAGCAGATTAGTCCCTTGGCGGTGTAAGCCCTTGTGATTCCGGTCCAACTGTACCTTTATCTCTCATACTCGACACGCTCTTACAAAATATTCTATTTTTTTATTTATTTCGCAACTCATGCACATTATTTTACTGTTTGAGAACGATACTTCTGTGCTACTTTCCCGTTTGTTTATTTATTTCGCCACTTTGAGTGTTGATTTTCCCCGTAAGAGGGAGAGAGCGAGCATTAATAGTTGAGCAGCTATGCTCATTTTAGAGAGAGAGAGAGAGAGAGAGAGCGAGAGAGAGAGTAGTGGTTGCAGAATAAATAAGGAAGGGAGATGAAAAATAGGAGAGGCAGATCGCTCTGACGTCTGAATCCGCGCCATCTACTGTAGTTTCCTGCAAAATTCGGAAGCTATTTCGAAATTATTCATTTTCTCCCGGTTTCCGTTGGTTCCAAATCGTGTATTTATCCTTGTACCATCTTCTCTTTCAAATCTTACTCATAAATATTTATGTGTACTTAATTATTGATTTATTGATTGCTAATTGCAGGTCCGAGAGCCGGTCTCATCTCTACCCATCTGCAGCAGCGAGGATCAGAGGTGAGGGGTTACGATATCTGGAAAATCGGGGGGTTACTGTAGTCTGCATCAATTATTGATCGAAGTTCGCTGCATTTTGCCCGCAATCGCTCTAGGGGCTCACGATCCTGAATTACTTGGTCATTGGAAATTGTTTGGGTCCCTCCGAATACGAGCCTCATTCGTAATATTTTTCGAACATTTCTTTGCTGTAGAGTGTAGTGATAAGGAATTGCTGCACCGTGATTTTTATTTGGCGAAATTTGGTCAGCTACGGGTACCTTCTGTTTTTTTTTAATTGACTACGATGGGATCGCTCACCACTGATTCTCCATAAATTATTGGTCTAATTTCATTTTCGTGTCTGCTCTTCCCTAGCGCCTCTTGGATCGGTCCCTGACTATGAATTACCAGACAATTTACAAGTTTGGCGCGATGTCCAGGAACCCTCAATCACTGATTCGTCATGCTGTTAGCGACCACATTATTCCACAGACGGGTTGAACATCCAGAAAGGGGTCAGGAGTGAGGGAGTGTATGTAAGCTAGAGGGACTCTCTCACTTTTCCACAGTCTCTCACTTGTTGACCCCTTTCTGGTGATTTTGTCTCCAGATTGCTTGGGTCCACTTGCAATTCGTAATCGGTCACTGTCAAGTTGTGAGTCATAGTCTGATTATTCATATCGCGTCGCTGTGTCATTTGGAATTCATGCCCCTCTAACCCGACCAAAGGTGTGTCAGAGGTGATTATTGCTGACAATGAGTCAGCTATTCATATTTGCCCCGCTATCGCTGTCCCTATTGTCCTTCCTTGGTGATATTGGGGTGATTGGACTGTGTGAGTGAACAAGGGGGAGATAGTGCAATATGAGTAGTGCGAGCTTATTAGAGTTGTGGCGGTTGTGTTTTGAAGCTAATGGCAAGATTGAATTGAATGAGAAATAAACTTTCATAAATGAACACACCGTGCGACCAGAAATCTCCTTAATTTAATGCACCGTGAGCAGTGCAGCCTGATAGGACGGGGGAGATGTACGATTTTTTTTATAAACCGAAATGGAAAGTTTAGGAATTGACGATTGGATGAGATGAATAATATTGCTGATGAGCGTATCATGTAACTCGAAATCACTAGAAGTCTGCGACGTGATTTTCTGCACGAGGGGTGGATGTGTGAATGGAACTATGCGTATGGTGTGATTAAGGGTTATGGATCTGACGCAGCTCAAATTCGGTGCACATATAACCTGAAAGTAAATGTTAAATTACTATACATAGACATCCCTTGTACGCACGCACCTCCAATGTAAATAGGTTATTACGCCTACTCTGACTATTTTGATATGGAAGTGACTGACACGAAGTGGGTTGTGGTCCGATTGTTAGTGTTGTTAGTGGTCATCATCTAGCCATAAGTCGCGATTCGTATTGGCCTCTGCTCGGAAAGTATGAGGGCCTATATATTACAGAGATGGACAAGTCGTTCAGCATGGAGAGGTTGATCGCGTTTGATAGGGATAATGTTTGTTTAATGATGTCCTATGGTGCAGCAAGATTGCGCGTGGCGAACAAATGTGATGAGCGTAGCATGGAACTGAAAACCGATTGGAACGCGCTGTGTGAATCACCTAAATTCTGTAGCATTCGATAGACAAGTAGCGGATGTTTATGCCTTATAGAATTTTCGATGTGATGCAAGCTTTCTGGCATAGTTTCTGCCCACTGCCTCGAATTTTTACTTCTCTGACGCAACAATATCATGCTATTGGGTGCGATTTCCTGACTCTCAGGACGAAACCCGACGAGTTCTTTATCATCCTCTTATCTCCTCTCGTATTTTATGACGGTCCAATTCCTCCCGATTGAGCCTGTCGACGGGTCGAAAGCTCTCATTTCTCCTTTCTTTCCACCATTCATATTCTTTTTATGAGACTTTCGTGGACTCGTTGCTATCTCAAGAGGTTTACATTGAAAGTTTCTATCAAACGCACTTGACCGCGCAGTGGATAGTGCATATTTATCGAGCAGTGCTACTTATTTATCGTGATCTATTTCATAGTCCGATGATCGTGACGATAAACCAATTATTGCCAATTGATGACGTAACATTTGCCCCCCCCCAATCGTATTGTTGATATTCTAGGCCCCCTGCAACTTTGCTAGCTATTGAGTAGCGAAATCGAGCGGGAGCAGAGAATACTACAATGAGTAATGGTCTGACCCTCTCAATTCTGCATGCTCTCTCGTGCTGTCTGATCGATAAGAGAGCATGCAGAATGAGGAGAGTCTGATCATTACTGAATACAATGTTTACCCCTATTGAATAGCGGGTCGAGGGTGAATGAGCGGGCGGAATTGTTTGATGGGCACGCAAGAGACGCCATGCTGTGCGGCATCGAGTTGGAACCATGCCAAGAACTTCTCTCGTTGTCTGACTCTCTCGCTCCCCGCACTCTCTCGATGATTCCTTCTCTGTCCAACTTGATCTTAATGTTAGACTTTCGCATGCTGTGATGATGTGGAAACTGTATTGATGGAAAATATTACTTAAGAAGCCCGATCTTACAATGATAGACACTTTATGGAACAGGGAATCTCCGGGGAATAAATTTTGCGTTGCGTACGGTACGACTGACTACCACGCCATGCTGTGTGATGCGCCCCCCGTATTGATAGCGTACAGGAGGGTTGTTCTCCTTTTTTCAGAACTATCACTGAACAATTTGGTTCTCGCAATGATAGGCATTTTGTGGAACTCGGAATCTCCTGGAGATATGTTGCTTTAAAAAAAGTAACTTTCATTCAATGACCATGGGCTGAATTGTCTGATGGGCACCACGCTGTGCGGAGTATTGTTGTGGCCGGAGTGTAGGGTTTACGAGTTTGAGAAAGAATCGGGAATGAGTACCTGGTGGAATGATGTTTTATGAATGCTTCTTGCTTTGAAAAGCTCACGGCTGGGATGCGTATATCCATTATTGTCGGCACTCTCCGTCGGTTGTTTCGGAATATTACCTTTCTTCGCTTCGTGAGCGGCGTAAATGGAATATCCCGGTGGGGTGGTGTTTCGATAGTATTTCATGAGAACCTTTCAATCCTTTGATTCGATCTGCGAAGAAATTGTGTCATTATACTCAATAGTGCTGAAATGTTCAGAACAAATTCATTTATTTTGTACCGGGAATAGCCCAGTGGTTTGATGTTTTAAGAATACGTCTTTAGGACCATTCCGGTGTGATATATAATGCCAGTGAATAGTGAACAGATAGAAAGCATGTTTTTTTTAATTAGTCAAGTTTGTTAACATGCAATGTAGAGGCGCAGGCATACTACCTTTTCTACACAAGTTGTTTCTCGAGAAAAAAAACACAGATTCTTGCAATTACTAATGTTTTTGGAATGTGGTATATTTTAGATTACCTAAAGAACGCTAGACTAACAATAAGTGAGTGGGATACGTCATGCAATTTTGTGAATAATTCGAGAATGTGATCCGGGTGAATCAGTGTTCCGCCTGTGTTTCGAATTTTTCCTTAGATTGTCAGTACGTGTACGGGTAGGTATATATCGAATACACTTTTTATCATTCTGCAAGGATTCGGGTATATTATTTAAAATATATCTCTTGTCGGTCAATACCGCCGTATTCACCATTCTCGGGAATGCAAATCGGCTCCCGGTGAAGCGGGGCTTCGACCGCGGCACTATACGCGATGCAATCGGTCTTTAACGTTATTCGTTTGTCGATCTCGAAACAGAAGCCAATGTTGTCAAAAGCTGGCACGTCTTCCTCGGGTGAAGAAGACATACTGGTTGGCTGAAATCAGATCCGTACATCTCGCCATCCATGGCATTGTTGATGTTTTCGGAGAAGAGAGAGGGAGGCCAGCCGATACTGGCGTCCTCACTCTATTGTGGATACTGTGACTACAGTAGTGATATAAGTTCGGTATTCGTAGTAGTACGGTCGTTTGTACGAGAGATCGGCATTGCGGCTGATAAGGCAAAGAGAGCCAGAGAAAGAGAGGCGAATCGGCCCATGTCTTCCCTCTATTGTGGACACTGTGACTACAGTACCAAGCTGTACTTTATGAATGGAATCAGCCATAGATGGGCAAGGATTATTGCTGAATTGTAGAAAGCGGGAAAAAAGTAGGAGGTTCGCATCCAACACCGTGACTTGAGTATTATAGAAATAGGGTGGGCTTGCGGCAAATAAACGACTGGGCACTGTGCTGGCGAGAGCCTGGCCCGTGTATGGAGTCAGCCGGGTGCATCCGAGACATCCAGTAATTGCCTAGTGATGACGCAATGTCCTTGAAGCAGCCAAGAAATTGCTCTGCAAAAGCAAAGAAAGGCGCGTGTGTTGGGGATTCGAGGAAGGAGGAGGAGGAGGGGCAAAATTGCCCTTGCCGGTCACAATGGTCACTCTCCACATGAGTCAGGAAGGAAAGAGGGGAGAGAGAGAGAGAGAGAGAGAGATGGTGAGAGGGAGGGGAGGGTACCCTGAAGGGAGGAGGAGCTCCGCCCCCTCTCCCTCCCTCCGCCTACCCTCACCTGGCCGCTAGAGACGAGACTTCCTCTCTTTCTCTACCCGTCCGCCGACTATCTCTCACTTCCCCTCTCTCCCATCACCCTCCTCCCTCTTCTCTCTTCCCTTTCCCGTATCCAGGAAAGCCCCTTCATACTACCTCTGCTAGTAACCAACTGGCCAGTTGTCAAGAAGCTGTTGCATCATCACTAGGCAAGATGAATCCAGTAACGAACTGCTTACGGAGGACCTGGTCCTGGATCAAGCTGCGATTCGCAATGCTCTTTGATCTCTGTTATGGGTACGAGGACGAGCCCGATGTCGAGGCGAATAATAACAAGGGTGAGTGAGGTTTCACTGTGGTTACATATCGGCTTTGAACTGTGGAGATGTCATTTTGTCTTGTTGTTGTCGTCAATAACTTCACATCGTGTTTCGGCGCGCTACCTTCTTGGTTTTCTTGTTATTCTCTTATTTTGATTGATATTTTGCATGTCATGTGAGAACACGGGAGAGTGCGGTTTCAACGTGAATTCATACCATCATTGCTTGTTCCATTTGCGATCTGGAGTCTGCATCCAAGAAAATAAGTTATTTGTTCCCCTTGTTCCGCGATAGTTTCTATCGGAGCGTTGCTCATCGCGCAAACAGGTCTGTCTGGGGTTTCAACTGTCTTTCATGTGGGTTTAGGGCAGTCTGATATTGTTAGTGTCGCTAGTTATTCATTTTAACCAGTTCACAACTTTGTTCTATTTCTTTACAACTTAATACGAAATTTTCAATCTTTTTTTAAAAAAGTTTCAATCGTATCATTGATAAGTCGTGGAATCAGTTGCTTCTCCCTTTTCCTTCCTCTTCTCTGTTGTTTGATCGCATTGCCCACGCACGCCGAGGCATTTAGCCCCGGTTAAAGCCAACCTCTCTCTCTCTCTCTCTCTCTCTCTCTCTCTCTCTCTCTCTCTCTCTCTCTCTCTTTCTCTCTCTCTCTCCTCCACATTCTTCCGGTTTGAAACGGTGTTGTTTCTGTGAGTAATTCACCTCTTCCCGTGAGCTGCCTTGTGTACGTTGCATCCTCTAGAGGGATACAACAGTGCATCAATATTTACCCTGCAATTAGCTTCTGGAAATTGGGTTTAGACTGCCAGGATTTAAGCTGAATGATGCGGTAGTGAGTAATTGTAGATCATCCAGGAGCCGAATTGAATCTCACATGATTCCAAACCTCAGTATACGGGGGAATGTGCAAAAGTGAGTGCATCTCTCTATTTGACACACTCTCTCGCTCCAAACCCCTTTCTGGAGGGTTGATTGGCCTGTGGAATGATGTGAATTCTCGAGTGTTTGCTTGTGCAATTGAATGGATGTTCCTGAGAAGATTCACTAGCTCATTCAACCATTCAATCGAATTGCTTCTCCTCTCTCATTGAGGGAGATGCATATCTATCTACAAGTAGATCACATCTACCCCCGAGAGAGAGAGAGAGAGAGAGAGAAACTCAAGGGGATTAGTGGTCTCTACTGCCTCTGAAAAGAAGGGTATTACTGCTACTACTCGTGTCTGTGTAGTGTTTTGCTACTACCTGTGGAGAATGGGATTGATACAAGAGGACCTTGGAGGAAGAGAGAGGGAGAGAGAGAGACCCACTCGTTCCCCGCTCTTGAGATATTGTGATGAGACTAGTGTGAGCAAACGTAGTGACCAGGGGAAATTGGTAGGACAGCAGGGTGATATGGTAAGGCAACTCTGCAAGTGCTAAGTAGTAAGGCTAAGTATTTACTATTTTACCCTTCCCAGATAACACAATATGTGAGAGCCGGTGAATCAGTTCAGTTACTCTCTACTTTGACCTACCGTTAGTATGTGATCACGGAAGCTACAACCGCGGCTCAGTATGAACCATTCATAAGCGCTGCGGCTGCGTCGCGGGTTTGCAATTGAAGTTCAAAAATCAGTTAATTCCACTTCTAACTTATTTCACTGGGTTCTCCAGGGCCCCCGATTTACTGAAATCACATTCTATTAGCACAAAATGACGAACAAAGCGAGTTATTGGTAGTCGGTGCATATCGGATATGACAGGTCAAACGGGTCAGATTCTATGAACGTTGAGAGCTCCATGCAGATCTTTCACCCAATTAGAACATCCGTCTGGTTGCTATTTTATCTCTATAATTAGCAGATAGCCTCAAACTCGTTGAAAGATCGAAAGAAACAAGCAAATTGAGTATAATTAAGGACAAAATTGCCTTATACTAGAACACCCCTTGTAGAAATTGAGCGACATCGACAACTGACTTATTTAATGTATATTCATAATCGCGTCAGGTCCCGCATGGAATTTCCTTTCCTTTTTCAGTTCTCGATAGAGTTTTTCAACTCTGCATTTCTCCTGTTTTGTCTCTGCTGTGGTGATATGGTGACATAGACAATTCGGCAAAGTTATGAGCAACTGAATGACTCAGTTTTAATCACCATTAATCTCATTAGCACATTGTTATCTTCTGTGTGTTGATGCTAGCTCCAATCTGTATTGTTTATCTCGACTGTCCGTGTGAGAGATAAAGAGGGGGAAGAGAGAGAGAGAGAGAGAGGGGCGGGAAAAGAAATTATTGTGTGTGTGCATTTATTTACCCAGCTGTAGTAGTGGTAACGACGGTAATCTATCTAGCACCGGGAGGGGAGAGGGAGAGTAGGTAGATCAATAAAAAAGGAGAGATTATTTTTGCAGGGCAGTATTGAGAGGGAAAGTAGTACTATCACAGTGCGAATGTCTTGTCCCCCTTGTCAGATGGGTGATTAGATTTCGATTAGAGATCGTAAAGAGCTGTGGCTTCCCGGGGTGAGACAGAGGGGATAGTGAGTATGGAATGATAAGGGAAAGGACAGGGCAATCTGTACTAAAATGGAGACATTCTATTCAATTCATTTATGCCAAGAATAAATACAATTTGAAGATGGGATGAAACATATTTGTGCTGTAACGTGGTTAGAGTAGCCTGAAGTTATTATTAAACTTGCTCACTTAGCGTTATTTTAACTCATTTAGTGCGCTCGGTTGCTGCTTTTTGGGGAGCAATCAGAAAGTATTAGTGGAGAAGGAAGGCTTGTTATGAAGAAAGTATAGGGGGAAGCGGGGCAGGAGGGAGAGAAACTGATACGGATCCTGTACAAATATGTACAAATAGGATGCACGAGCCAACAAGAAAGGGAGAGAGAGAGAGACGTGTTTCGGTCTCTCTCTCTCTCTTCTTGAAAAGATTTTTTGCGGTCACTCCGTGTACGCAGATGTAGACACAGAGAGGGGGTTCCCCCCTGGAGAGTGAGAAAGAACTCGGGAATGTATAGGAAGAATTGAGTTTTTTTGCCTCATAAGCTTCAAATGATGTTCCGAACTGTCTCCGGTATAGTTGTCGCCTTTTGTATCGGTTAGTGAAGTTGTAAGATGGAACAATCGACATTGTGGAATCCAGGTGATTCGAAGTTCTGCGAGGTTATGATAACTGAAAGGTTACGTCCTGTACAATGCTGAGTGTCGCTGCGAGGATCTTTAAGAGAAGAAAAAACGCCTATTGTTCTTTCATTCGAAATTCGTCGCTCGATGCGATAGATGGATGTGGGTGATTGTGATTGCAAAACGATCGCAGTTAGGATGATATGGTGGGAATTAGAATGAACGAGAAGCTAGAAGTAAAAAATTAGAAGCTGTTTGGCGTAATATCGTCAAACCAAGAAATTCGTAGTTCCACGTTGTGTTGGTGATGGCAGGTTATGCGTGCTTTAATTCTGCACAGATCCATGTGGGTCGTTTTTTCTGCTATCTTATGAAATTTTCATTTTTTTTAAAGCGTTGGATGGCGGGAATTAGAGCGGGAAGCAGTAGAAGAAAGAAGAGATGGTCCACTTTCACACAAATAACTTGATGATAGGCTCCGGTAATGCACTTTTTGGCTGCCTAGTTACGCCGTGAGATGAAAGAAATCTGCGTTATGGAATCCTGGCGATTTGCAGTTCCACGCTGTGCTGATAAGTGGATGATTATGTCCGGTACTGTTGTGACTCTTGAGTTTTCTTTGCATCATAGATATCATTATTCAACTCGTATCTCAACGCGCGATGGATCCGGGTGGCCATCTTATGAAACTTTCATAAAAAAAAGGTTATGATGATGGTGGGAATTAGAGCGAGAAGCAGTAGAAGAAAAAGAAGAAGTGATCCACTTTCTCACGCAAATGTCTTGATGATAGGCCTCTTTTCTCGGAGGTAATTGGGCGGGAATGCAATCTTCTGCTGTCTCTCTCTCTCCCGAGGCGTTCTTTTAAAGTCCGAATGCTTTTTTATAAGTTAATCTGAGATAATTTGTGGGGCTCAGACAGGGATACTCTCACAAAGAAATAGCTCTGTTCTTTGATTTTTCGATCCCGACGTATGTAGTTTGGATCTAGTAGATTTTTTTTCTTTAAGAGCACGCAACCTTGATCCGTTCGAGCGTTCTTTTACTGTGTGTGGGGATCGAGTAGAGAGTAAGTATCCTCACGAGTGTCATTCAATCTTCATCACTCTCTCTCTCTCTTTCTCTCTCTCTCTCTCTCTCTCTCCTCTACTCAACTACTAGAAAAGTACTCGGAAGCAATTATAATTGAGCCAAGGGCGCCGGAATTTTTTACGAGGACTGTAGTAATCCATGCGTAGAAAGGACTAACTAACAAGGAGGGATTGTATGAGAGCAATGGAAGAGAAGACAAAATTGTGTAGTGATGACGCAATGTTGCTGATTGAAAGAGTCTCACAAAGAAATAGCTCTAGGAGTTTGATTTCCGAAAGAGTTCATGAAAACTAAAGCTCAGCTCTCTCATTTTTGCACACTCTCTAATATAAGTTTCAGATTTTGAAACTCTCGCTTTGGCATATCAAGATTAGAGTTATTTCTTAGTGAGAATATTGGGTAGTGGTGACGAAATATCGTTGGATGTAATTGGATAATCCAATTTGGATGGGAGACCTTGTGGACGCGCTCGTAGATCATTCTGGGCATGATTGATTGCTGCGGGGCGGTCGAAGTTGGAATTGGCCTATTCGACCTTTGGGAAAGAAGTGGACTTGATGAAATATGAGAGGTCAGCATGCGAAATTGTTGATTGTTTTCAGAGAGGAAAACTTTCTCACATCAGGGTTCATAGCCCAAAAAATGTATTCACTTGCCTTTGAAACGTCAAAGTGACTAGGAATATGAAACACGACGCCACTGTGTGTCCTGGGTGGATTTTTTTGTCTGTGGGCACAATTGCGGCGAGACAGTGTGTGAGATGAGGAGAGTGTATATTTTGTAGTTGAAAGACGATTAGCTTAATGTTTGCTGCTGCCCGCTCCGTTGTGTGAATGAATAATGCATGAATTTTTGGGAGACAAACAGTTGGAGTCGGAGAGAGAGAGAGACTTGTGAAATGCGCTATGCGTAAGTGAGTGAGTCAGTTATGTTGCGCAAATTGATGTTATTGCCTTCCACTTTAAGGGGTTGGGGGGGGGGGTAATTTTGTGGAATAGATCAGGGACCATATTTCGTAGTAATTGGGCAAGAGAGAGAAAACAGGGCGAATGTAGTGATGAATCAACGGACATGATCCAGAAAGGGGCCAGGACGAGGGAGTGAGTGCATGTGAGAGAGTCCCTCTCGATTGCACATGCTCTCTCATTCCATACTCCTTTTCTATAGGGTTGATCAGCTTATGGAATGATGTGAACAGGAGGAGAAGGGACAGTGATTGTTCAATGATGATGTAGACATGTTCGATCTCTGTTTGGATGCGCCAAAAGGGGGCAAACGTGGACGTTGCGTAGTCACAGAGCGGTAGATGTATCAGAACAGGGACTTCGAATGGAGACTAAGTGATTAAGAGTTTGGGAACTTTCTTTATTTACGAGATGAGCCATTTATTATCGAAACTTCGTTTTCCGGCCCTATTTCATAACGCCGCAGCACCAATGTGCCGGGAACATTGCGAGGCGGGGTAATTGACCTCGGCAGAAGGGGAAAAAAAGAGCTAGGGCAAGTGCTCTGAACCAAAGATTAAAGAAGAAGAGACAAGTGTTCTCGGAGGTTCGCTTTTATCGGAGGCGATTATTTGTGAGGGTTTGAATTTCCGCCAACTATTGCCTAGTGATGACGTGATATGTGTCTCTTCTCTCTCCATTTTTTCTTCGTGGTCTCAATTCCACTCGAAACTGTAGTGTCTGAAGTGGGGCTAATCGACGAGTGAATTTACCCCTTCTCCCTATTTTGAGGGGTCGAAAAAATATTCTAGTATTTCACAGTAAACGCTACGTATTTTTGCATAATCGTGCCTAGAGGCCGATTGCAACTCCTCCCTTGATATTGATGTTTCATAGTGATGACATAAGACTCAAAGTGCGTGATTACCTAGTGATGGCGAAATGGTTGTCTGAGAATGTGAGCTATTCGCCGATATTTTTCCTAGCAGCAGCGACGGACTAGAGAGGAGAAAGTGTAGCTCGAGATTGAATGATTCTCTCTCTCTCTCTCTCTCTCTCTCCTGAGAGGTGAAATGGTAGTCGAAATGAGGGCAGAAAGGGGGCGAAAAAGTGAGGAGGAGGAGATGGGTGTGACTAGGAAAAAAGAGGAGATATCAGTGATAGATGAGATAAGTTGCTAGCGCTGCTATTTAAATGCTATTCCAATTTAACTCTTCCTCTCTCTCACAGATATCAGAACCGGAGTTGGAGCCGTGAAATGTCTTTCCGTGTTTTAGCTGAATTAACTTCTTCAATACTCGTATATATATTTTTTTCATGTAGAATATTCGTGGACTGAATAGCTGTTAGATCTGCCTGTTATATGTTCCCCCTGAAAACCAGATCCGCCTTGTCGGCTGGATGTGAACTGATAGAAATGCGCATTGATTTTTGGCGAACGTCGCTTCAGAAGTAGAATTCGCGAGGTACTGTAGGTTACTGTTGAGTACAGAAGTAAGTTACTGTAAGGTGGAGGGAGTAGTCCACGAGAGTACAGTATGATGTCATATGACTCACGTAGTACAGTTTGTAGCACTTTGTTGTACATACCTCGAAGAGAGCTTGACCTATTCCTTCCCCTTTCTCCACTCTCTGCTCCTCCTTTTTATCTCTGCTCTCTCAGTTTCCTGCAGTCTCTAATCGTCTCTGAGTCGTATACCGCTCTCTCCCTTTCACGTGCTATCTCGCCGCTCGTCGTGTCTGCGCCCTCTCTGATTCGCCTGATCTCTCGTTTCCTTCCCTCTAGTCGCTCTCTCCCCCTCTGGGTAAACACTTCTCTCTCTCTTTCTCGGTCTCTCTCTCTCTCTCTCCCTTCTAGACGCGATCGAGCGAAAATTTTGTGTGGTGCTCTCGCTCTCTCAGTCGAAAGATGACGCACTTTTCACGGGTTTAACGCGTTTCTAATCGATTTTTCAATAGTTTTCATCGATTTGTCGAGGATTTCCGTGATGCGGGACGCTTTTTACTTGAATACATGACCAGGGATGCGTTTTATCCGCTAATATGTCTACTTTTTCGCTCGCTGATCCGCTTGCCCCTCCTTTCGAGCTAATCTTGCTGCGATTTTGATCCATATTTCATTTCTCTTTCTCTATGCTCTCTCACATTCGCGCGGTCTCTCCCTCCGTCCTCTCTTTCTCTGTAATCTCTCCGTCGTGTGTGATCTCTCACTGGGCTGCACAAAAGTCACTCAGCCGGGACCACTTATGTGTCCCTCTGTTATTATGCACCGTTTGGTTTCCTGTTTGGTTTTCCCGTATGTCCGAGAGAGAGAGAGAGAGAGAGAGAGAAAACTAAATGGTTCCTTTCTTTTTTTCTTTTTCTCGTTCCCTCCTTGCAGGAAAAATTTGTTTGTGAAAGCGTGGGCCTTTTGAAGGATCGCGGGGATCAATGTATAAATCAGAAATGCGATATATCTTGTTGCAAAATTCGAAAGTGATACCGAAAGGTGTCTCACAATCAGCGCGTTTCTATTCTTTACATTTTGCACGTAGGAGGAGTTGAGTCGATATTTCGCAAGATAGATCAAGGAAAGAATTGACAATGAGTCATAGTGCGCTACCGAATCGGAAGAAGGTGTTGTGAAACGGGGAACGACGGGGTTTGGGTGGATGTGTGTACACAGTTGTGGGCGACCAGTGAACAGTTTTGCGTTTGTTTGACAATGATAAGTTGTGATATAAAATATCTTGATTTAGCGTATCCCTCTAGTAGAGGTTCATTCCTTTACTATTTGTCCATCTTGGATTCATAATGTTCGTATCGTGAGGTAATAGGAGTAGGTTATGACTTTATATAGATGAATTGATGGGGGGTACGACAAGGAAATAGTATGAATCAGTTACCCTAAAGTGCACATTTCATCATCACTAGGCAATAGCTCTGAATCCGTAACATCGCTGATGTTCTCTCTGGCTGATGTAATAGTGGCTCATTACAGCGCCGCGCGCTAAGAGAGACAAGGGGAGCTGTCTTGTCGTGTAAGGAGAGAGTGCAGAGAAAGAGAGGGAAGAGATACGGTAACGCATATCGATTACTGTAAGCCGCCTGCTATATCGCTGCTGATCTCACCACCCCTCGTTGTACCTTGTGCGTGTCGCATTTTTCTCTCTGGACTCTCTCGTTTTTGCGTGATCTCTAGTCCGTCTCTCTCTAATCTATGAGCAGGTTTGTCACACGTATGAAAGACATGGCACGAGTGGATTAGTAGTAGTAGGAGTAGTGAGGTATTGTAAGAGAGATCCGGCGCCGCACTGACTTTCGTGTTACTACTTTGTGACTTTCGCGTACTGTTGCCTATGTTACCAGGCGATTTTGATATCGATTTCCCGCAAGAATTTACGCATGAATCATCAATGTTTAGCCGATTTGCGGTCGATTTCGGTGAAACAAAATGGGGGAAAGTGGGGAAAGAGAGAGAGAGAAAGGGAGGAAAGTAGCCGGGAAATAGAGAGGGGAAGTTGAATCATATCTTGTCTCTTTTCTCTATCGCTCTCATTGGCTAGCATCATCATCAAACTTTCGATTGATTGATTTATCGATACTGTGCTGATTAGCCGCGCCTTTTATCGATTGCTTCCGCGATGCAGTCGTTTAGTCGTGCTTTGCTATTGGCCATTCCTGGGTCTTTTCTAGACTAGGCACCCTCGGGTTTCACGCGCCCTTTATGTTGATGGATCTGGGTTTGCATCGATGCTCTCGTGCGAGACTCTTGACTAGTACGAAAATTATTCTTGAAGTAAAATTAATCGATACTTAATAATTATAAAATTACAGACATGTCATCGGGGCAGAAGAAGAGTTCGGCCGGCGTCCCCGCAGCGAATGCAGCGCCTGTTGTACACAAGGTTAGATGTTGATCTTTGATCTATGTTTATTTGTCGAATCAGAGACACGTCTAGTGAAATTATGTGGGTTACCTTATGCTCTGGATGAGTTTTTTTTATTTTTTTATTATTTTATTTTTTTATGTTATCCTTGGATTTTTCTCCTATAAGACAGGGAAAAGAACGGGTAGTATGAATAGATTAAATCAACAAAGAGTAGACGGCGCGAACTTGCCTTTCAGTCTCACCTGAATACCGAGAAATTCGGGGTTGTCCAATGTACTGGGTGTCTCTCCATTAATTTAAAACAATAATGGAAGTGTGAATACATTATAATATTGTATTTTGCATCATCTTTGATCTCATCTCCCTCTCCTACAGGTTATCATGGTCGGGTCGGGAGGCGTCGGCAAGTCCGCCCTCACTCTCCAGTTCATGTACGACGAATTTGTGGAGGAATACGAACCGACCAAGGCGGACAGCTACAGGAAGAAGGTACGGTAGGGATACTGTTGTAGTACTGTAGCAAGATTGATACATGGGGAAGGTACGGTAGGCCTACCATAGGTAGAGAAATACAGGAAAAAGGTACGATAGCGAATATCGAGAACAAAAAAGGAAGGCAAGGTTAGAGAGAATCAAGAACTGAAAAACTACTGTAATGTTTACTGTATAGGGTAGAAACTACTACATGCAAGAAGAATAAGATCAGAGAATCCTTCACTGATTTGTTCTGCGTTTTCGTGAGTACGACTGAATTTTAATATTGAAAAATAAAATCCAAATCGATAATTGAAATATCAATCGATAATTGTCTTATTTACAGGTTGTTCTCGACGGCGCTGAGTGTTCCATCGACATCCTCGATACTGCGGGTCAAGAAGATTACTCGGCCATTCGGTGAGTATGGTAGTATTACGGTGGGATGGAGATACAGTATGATTAGAATGAGGATACGGTAGGATTTATGCAAGGGGAATTATTTTTTTGGACACTTATGGGTAGAATTTTGCTCATTGGCGCACTAGGCGGTTTCAAGTTGCGACGATGCATTTATCTCATATGCCCGAGTAGTTCGTCGATGCAAACTTTTCTACTATCGATTATTATCATTACAATTACTGTAAACTATGGATCAATCAATGGTATTACCGTACTCCATTCAGTGACAACTATTATCGATCGGGCGAGGGATTCGTGTGTGTCTTCTCTATCACTGACAACGAGTCATTTGAGGCAATCAATGAGTTCAGGTAAACGGTGGATCCATATTGCAAATTATTGTTCAATTCTTCATTTTAACGTGATTCTTTGGATTACAGATTAGGTACACTTCTCTGTTAATTAGCACGGTTGTAATTTTTTCTCAATTTGTAGCCATTTATAGGCGCGTGGCTTCTCGACAAATCATCAAACCTTTGAAAAGATGGGAATGTCATAGCGTTGATATTGCGGGTCCACCATTTTTTTTTCTTTTTTGATTAATATACTATTTCGTTATTTGCAGGGAACAGATTCTACGTGTGAAGAGCGACCATCCATCCGTCCCCATTATGATCGTCGGTAACAAGGTAAACTTCATATATGATTTTTTAACAAGTGTAATCTTGGATTGATTTCCGACATGGAATTTAACAAAATTATTTGCTACGTTTGGTTCCAATGGCGAGCAAAGATAATGTGACATCTTACGATCTCGTAGGTATTTACGAAACTATTATGATTGTCGCCGGAACGCGGTGAATTTCGGGTTCACATTCTCTTGAAGGATCGAGATAGAACGTTTGAACAATTCAGTTCTTATGTTTCCTTTATTTCTATTTTCGGAACAACTAGTTCATGAGAGGTTCGAAATCGAGAGAAAACCCAGTTGCCTAATAATGACGCAATCTTCCCTCATTTCAGGCTGATCTCAACGGTGAGCGGTCGGTATCGATGGCTGTTGCTCAAGCTCGCGCTGAGCAGTGGAACGTGCCCTACATAGAGACATCCGCCAAGGATCGAAGCAATGTCGATAAGGTGAGAGATATCGATTTATTTCGAAAATACAGTACGCTCGTATTGATTATTGGTTTGCGAAATAGCCTGTAGAGAACCGTAATCCAATAGCGAGAATTATTGAGTTATTGATCTATCGGCACGTAGGTTACGATATGCGAATGCATTTGAATCAAAATAGAGGATCTTTTGATGAATATCAACTAGGCTGAACACTAATACGTGATAGTTTTCAACTGCAGGCGAAAGGAAATTGGATTCCTGGGTTGTACTACGATTTTGTACTAAGGGTGATACGCAAAACAAGCAGGTCACGAAATGTGAAGCCATTTACCTACATTTACTGTCGTCTTTTCCATTAAAGTAGGCTGTGTGTCAGTGGTGAGCGACCTCCTCGGATCCGAGGGGGTACCCCGATTCCAGAAAAATAAAGTGCCCGTAGCTGCTCTAATTTAGTCAAATTGAAAATTTCGCGGTCGCGCAATTCCTTGTCTCGTCGAACACTACACTATACACGAAAAGATGGACGAAAAATATTACGTATGAAGCTCGTAGGAAATGCGCATTAGCATATTTCGCAATAGCGGCACCCCGATCCGAGGGGAAGCGCTCATCACTGCTGTGTGTTCTAGTAAAGACAGAGAAAAGTATTGATCTCTATCTGGCTAAAAGACTGACCTTTACTGAATGTAACATTAGATTTCTGATAAATAGCTGATGGGTGCTTACAAATCTTGGAGTTGTGTTTTCTATTCTGTCAGTGATCATAACTGTATTCTCTTTCTGCGATGCACGACTAAGTTTTGTGTGACAAGGGACACATCAGAACTGACATATCCCAATCCTCACGATTTTTTAGGATATTATCCACCCGAATAGGAAAGCGAAAAAAAACCATCAAAGGTTGCTGAACCCGCCTGGGAAATGTGACAGCAAAATTGTGGATAGTTCACCTGCGCGAAGCCCCTTCTCTCAACTGCCCGGTTTATTGACTAGGAATAATATTTTAGGATTCCATTGGCGAACCACCACTGGGCTTTCTGTGGCGCACGATGAATTATTGTTAGAGATGAAACATAAATAAACTCGGAAATTATATTTTAATTATCTTTTTCCGTTTACATCCTCTTTTTTCAGGTGTTCTACGATTTGATGCGAGAGATCAAGCAGAGAAAGGGAGGAACACTCACTGGTATAATCATTTATGTTTATTGATTTGATTTATTAATTATTTAATTTTTAACGTTTTTTAAAAGACTTTGAATACAAACTCGAAGAAAGCTTGTGGGTCTATCTTGGGGAAAACCCTTTCGTGTAGTTGCTATGTTCTGATTGATGATTTTACATTATTTAATTTATTTTCTTTAACAATTTAATTCTCAGGAGGTGCAAATGCGACTATGGCAGGCGCCGGAGCGGGAGAGCGCAAGAAAAAGAAGAAGTGCACCATTCTGTAAGCTCCGCCCCTTTTCCGTGCTGACTCCGCCCACTTCCCCCCTGATTATCAATCGATCGCCTTACAATCGCTCCTCTCGATCATAATCCGCCACAAATACAAACACTGCTCGCTTGCTCATTTAATTTTATCGTCTAAACATTTGACGAAGTTTTGAGTATTTTCCTTCGCTTCTAGTCGATTTTGTTGTATATTTTGAGCTGTTTTGGAACATTTCTCATCCACTTTTTGAATGCACAATCTGACCCGCCCTTTCCCCAGTCATATCTCCCCGACCGCATACAAATGTTTTTTTTTCGATTTTTCGGAAGAATTTTCTAAATTAGGCTAACATTGACTGTCCCCGTTTTACTCCACCCCCTCCCCTTTCAACCTAAGATTCTGTACTTGATCACATAGGCGCTCCCGACTCTGTATTATCTCCAGCACGATTTTCGCCCTTTCTGTGAACGATTCCCCTCAACTTTCTACCGAATCTGTTTTGTTGAATTTCAATCAGGATGGCTAATTATTGAAATATCTAATTAGCACAAGTGGATACCTAACTATTGTCGGGTACGTTTTCTGTCTCACTCGACAATCTGTTGATAGATTATCGATTGATTCATTCCCCCCAAGCGATCGTATTCTAGAGAAATTTCCCATTTTTTTCGTACGCTCATGACCCCTGTTCAATGCTTGTAACAGAGAAGAGAAAAAGATTGTAGAAGATTTTTATCCGAAATATAAAGTATTTGAAACCTGAAGTGTAATTGTTGTACACATAACGTTGCACCACACAAAAAAGCAACTAAAAAATATACTATTTTTTGTATGAAATACAAAAAGTTAGTTGAAGATTTTGTAACGCTGTGTAGCATATCGAATTTGAGTGGGTGGTGAAGCGCTAATGAACTGGGAAACGCGTTAAATGTGAAATACTCTTGCCTCAGTCTCCTCTTCCTTTTAGCAGCGGAAAAAAGTGAGTACTGCTGGGCGACACAGGAAACGGCAGGAACGAAGCGGATTATCACTGAATAATTCTTCGGAAACCGGCACTTGGTGATTTTACGTTTCACGTGTCTGTATATACTTGAGAGAACTGCGCCAACTTCAATACAGAATTGAACAAGTGGGGGAAATGTGCAAATTCATTAGGTTGTATAAATTTATCAATAATAGTTATTGTTGGAAAACATCAAATCGATGTGCGTTACGCGTATTTGCAAGTATGACTCGTACACGAAATTGCGAGATGGAAAATTGAAGAGAGCCCGTTAAAAAGTGCAAAAATGTACAACTATTACAGATTAGAAACGGACGAAGACTGATTTGGAGTGCGAATTTGCGATTGTGAAATGTCATCCTTTGACTTTTGAAGTAATCGAGGTAGGTCACGGGATTCGATCCGATTCGATCGATATCGAAGAGAATATTCGGAACCGTGAGAAGAGTAGAGAAAATGACGATTGATTTGAATACCTGAAATAAGCTGCTTATGGGAACCATTGTTCGTTACTCCGTGACCAATTTCACTTTGAATCAGCACAACAATTTCTCATTGAAAGATTATACGTTTAAAAAATGGAACACCACCCAACGTGAAACACATCTTAATGACCATCACGGGAAAATGAAAATTTCTCACCAAAAACAGCGAAAGAATCTGCGATTTGCGCCGAGAAAATGCGTCGATATTCGCGACTGCGAATGATGCACACGTAGAAAGTGGAGGAGTAGCAAGTGAGCGCCGGAATTATCTCAAATATTTATTTTCGATTTCGGTTTTTTTTTAAAACGACTTGAACTTTCGCAATATTCGGGTGGAGTTGCATGAATTTTATACTACCCTCAAAGTAAGAAGGATTTCAAGAATAATGACGAACATGTTCATCTCAAATGCGTCACCTACCGCAATCGAAATAGGATTATAGTCGACCTACCGCATATCCGTGCGCCCAGTCGATCGCTTCACGTGAGGCACCAGCGAAGTTCATGATGTTGGACACGGCTGTCGAGAAGAATCTGAAGATAACATTTAATAATACATAAATAAGTTGTTGCTAAAGACTTTCAAGTGTTCATTGAAGAATGGAAAAGTCAAGCATAAATTTGAGGCTAGAACGGCATGTTATTTTCGCTTGCACCTATTATCGCCCCCAATTTGAACAGTATCGTCGCTCGCGAAATATTCACGTCCATTTTATAGGATTTTTGTAGGGGTTCGGCTTCTCCTAATTTGACAACAAGGGAAACCGATCCCCTACAAAATTGTCTCACTTCTCGATTACGATTTCTTAGGGGTCCGGTTTCCCTCTAATTTGGTCAAAAGGGAAATCTAATCCCTACACCAATTCTCTCACTTCATCTTTCCCCGTTTTTTGTCCCCCCCCTCGTCTGGGGTATTTTGAATTCATAGGCTTTCCCGAAGCTAGTGTTGTTTTCTCGCTCCCTCAGCTAGTTTCCGTTTTTTTATTCCAGATATTCCCCGGTTCTTGAAAAAGCGGAATCGTAAAGAGAGGGCAAACAAGAGTTCAAAGATTACTGACCGCGTGCAGACGAAAACGAGGAGGAGAAGGGAGAGACTCTTGAGGGCCTTCGTCTCAACGTCCGATTCCACCTCCTGGAATTAGATATACTGGAGATGAAACGAGAAAGTGCTTGTTCGCATGATTCATCTCAGATTTAACCACCCTTCTTGTGTATGATAAATAAAATCCAAAACTTATAAATACGGTCAGTGCGAGAATCCCATAGTGGAGGCTTTTCTGTGGTTTAATGGAAAAAATAACGATTCTGAAGAATTCGATAAAATTTCAGAAGAACAAATATCAATATTCAAATTATTTCTAATAACTTACCACTCGTTTCTTGGTTCGGCTTCTCTTTTTGATCAGCGCGAAAGTGGAGATGTAAGTGAGGACAACGATGATATTGAGAATCAGAGCGACGAAATACCTGATAGTAATTAATTGTTAATTAATAGTAATTAAATAATTAGGGGGGTGAAAATCTAGAGCTCAATCATCCCGTATGAAGTGCGGCTAGAGTGCAGCCTTTGATAACATAAAATTGGATCTTATTGTTGGTATAATTTGGTCGCATAATATATTGTGGGGGCTCTTTAATCTTTTGCCATTTCAAATTGTCCTACCACCATCTGAAATTAGCGTGCGAAAGGGTGCTCTTTTGCCTATGATCTCTTCTTTCCTCACACCCTCGTGCATGTACTCGCATGAGAAAATAATATCAGAGATATAGTGATTTTATTTTTCAAAACATCACGTCGAGTTACACACCATTTCTCTTGCCTTTGAATGAAAAGGGCGCGTATGCTTTGATTTCATAGAGTCCGGACAACTACCATGACATTCTGGTAAAGGAGATAAATGCTAAATAATAGATAACATTCTTCGCCAGACAACCTTCTCTGAAAATACCAATCGTCAGAAAGATTTATGAACCCATCAGTCCTTGGTCTCCAGTCGATAAAAGGCTAGTTCCATGATAGTAACAATACAGCACAAAACATGCTCCAAATCTACCATATTTCATAGTCAACATGAGCGTGTAACTCTATTTTCAAGATTGTATTCAATCTAATTTCGATAAATGAGTCGTAACAGGTCGCAAAACACGGTTACCATAGTCTATTTGCGACGTAGGGCAGACTCAGCGGAGGCTGGCACACGGCGATCTGAAATTGAAAATTTAGAAAACATAAAAAGTATACAATTCAGTTTCGTTTTTGTGAACAGAACATTATATTAGTCCACTAATGTTAAAAGGAATTTTATAAGTACTTCAACTCGCTATAATCACGAAGCAAATGTATCTTGGCTTGAATATTTCGCACCCCGAGTGTGATGTATACCAAAAAAAAAACAACGAAGCATTTGTGATTCGGGTTCACCTACGTGAATACGGAACGAAGTCAAAGTGCACTGGAAAATATCAATCCGAGATTTTTTGCCTATTTCCAGCCAGATGGTCAGTCGTTCGTTTTCTAAACATCACCGGAAACATTTTGAAATATTTCACCGGCTTGTCATCCATATTCACAATTGCTGTTACCAGCACTGCCATTCCGTAAATCACTATTGGTACGAGATAGAGCAGCAGATAGTGGTTGATGTTGATTAGGCGATGTCTGGAATGTAGTGATTGCGTTATCGCTAGGCAATTTCTCAAAATTGTCATTCCTGTACATGCCTGAGCTGCATAAGATATGCATTGCGCAATTGCTGTATGCTCAAGCTTCGAAAGCCTACCGCCCCCCCCCCGCATCAGGAAAACAGGAAGAAAGCGGAAGGAAGAAGGGATTTATCTATTATTGATTGGTTTCCAAACGCTCCTCGTACATCACTCACTGGCGAGTTTCATGAATACCATGCAGCGTTTAATGCATAACATACACAAAACGCAAATTTGCAAGGAGAACGGTTCTCCAGGGTCAATTTTCTTAGAGAACGGTTTTCAATCTACTCACCGAAACGAGAGAGCGTATGGAAGGAGGAGAATTAGTTCCCTAAGAAACGAAACCTTGGAGAACCGTTCTCATAGCAGATTTGCGCTGTACAGTGTAACATAGTATCATTTACCGTATCGGAATGACAATCGATAATAGTAGATCAGTGGAGATTGCAGCCATCAATCCAGACTGTACACAGTGCATGAACACGTAGGGAGCGAGCATTCGGAAGCACGTCGAGCTTTAATCGATATTTTGAAATTGTAAGCGTTCGAATTTCCCGCGTGTGTACGACAGTTTCTAGCAACCAGCTGTACGAATAGTCGAGCACTCAACTGTGATCATTTGTTTACCGTAGCGGTCAAAGAAGCGAATAAAACACAAAGTAAGATATCTATTTCGCCCTTGTACGTATCTCACCGAACAATTTGCACTCCTGACACAGCGTACGCTACGCCGACCCATTCATACAGTAGGCAGACGGACTGAGAAGCAACAAGTAACGAGAGCAGAATACCTGAAATATATAGTATTCATTTATGTTGTAGTACGCCTTAATTCGTTCATGGTGAATGTTCATGGCTAAGAGTGAATCGCCGCCCATTGAGACTTCCATGACGTTTTTTGTTTAAAAATTCGCCCGGACGCGCAGTTTGTATTTTGTTTTGCTCTAACATTTCGCCTTCTTCTTTCATAACGAGGTTTCGCGTAGAACAACTTCTAAATATTCGAGTGAGGAAGGTGAGGCGGAAGCATCTCGTCTTTTCCATAATGTATACATGAAAAGTACATGAAAACTATACATGAAAAGAATAACTAAGAATATTTCTAATTTGCAAATCAAGGTGCAACCCATGTGGAAGACAATTGTCAAATTGTATGGGATATTTATGTTTGCGTTTTGTACTAATAACTATCTGTGAGATGTACAATTATTGTTTTGGCAAAGAGGACTATGATTCGGGCTTCAGAGTGTATCTCTGAGGAAGTGTAATCTTGTCCGTCAGTCCTGATTCAGGGAAATTTCATTTCCTTCGGCTTTCAGAGGCGGAACAAGAAATACAGTGAAAGCACACTCTTCATTTCAGTGGATGGATTAGGCTAGCGTAGCGGCAGGGCCTTAGTCTGAGGCCCGTAGAGCGAAAAAAGGGGAAAACAGCGACCACGTGGAAAGGAAAACCCCGTCTTGCTAATGAGGAAGCATCGAAAACGCCTCGTAGTGATAAGTTGTCGCTAACAAGATCGCTTAACGAAACGCCTTTTTTAGTAAAGACCTTTGCCTTTTTGGTACATCAATTATTTTCGAAATGTAGTCGCCTGCCTAACGAGGAAGCGTTTGCGAAATGAAAGATTCAATAGTTATGCATTTTGTGATCAAAACTTTGTACCGTATTTCGTGCGAAGTGCAGGAAGTCGATAATGGGCGTAGATTACGTGGAAATTGCCGAACAAACCTGCAAACACCGAAATTATCTCTGTCGACTTTTTCAGAGTTCAGAAATTTACAGAATTTTCTATGAATTCGAAAAAATATTTTCCAGCACATTTTCCCATCACCATGTGTATTTTCCCCTATTAAATACTGCGTATTTTGTGAGTGAAAGGAATGTGGCTGTGTGAAAACAATTATATATGGCGACAATATAGATATAACATGGCGCTGGGGAAATAACGATAACAGAATCATTAGTGATGCATTTTTTGTGATATTCCTGCTTTATATCTTTGTCCTGTTCAGATGCCAAGTGTAAAAGGGGAAATTCGCTTGGGTCATGGCAATTTTCATGGGAAATAACGTACCTGTGATGTTAAAGAAGCCTATACACGACCACATTATGTATCGATCCATGTCTGTGAGCATCCGATCTAAATAATATAATTAAGCAAAAAAAGCGAAGTGGCGATCAAGAATGGAGCGATACATTCGAAAAATGTGCAGATAGGGGTCAGAGAGTGCGCAAAAGTGAGAGGGCCCTCTCGATTTTACATGCTCTCTCACGCCACCGCCCTTTTCTATTGGGCTGACCGGCCTGTGGAATGACGTGGATAGAGAAAGAAAGAGCGCGGGAAAAGACAACAATCTAACAATGTTAGCGTAAGCAGTTTGAGAGGGAAAGGGAAACAGAAGCGGAAACAGCAACGACAGGAAACAAACAAATCACCACGTCGTCAAAGACCTCCGTCATCCTTAGTGAAATTCGGAATGCCCCCATCTCTAAAAAAAATCTATCCTTCTGCGCCTCGTGCGTGGATAAATAATTGTTATATAAACACACGCGTCAGTAGTGATGCAAAAGTAATGGGCGAAATATGATCGAAAGTTGTACATGTGAGATGTGCAACATGAGATGGTCGCGGTGAATTGCAGAGCATCGAGATGACGTAATGTTTAAATCATGCTTAAAAACATTTTCGTAAATTAAATTCCAATAGTAACCTTTAAAAGGAAATCTGAGAGAGAAAAACAATAAATTAGCAATGCCAGGGGGTTTTCCAGATTTTCACCTGACTTTATCGTGTTGCATATTCTTGATGCGAATAATCGTGGAAGTATTATTAGTCCATTGGTAATTATCACCTGGTTATTGTCAAACTGGCAGGGCCGATTTATGGAATATAGAAGTGACACAGTGGCATTTATGTGCAGAAACTACAGAAAAATGAGAAGTTGGCACGCGATATCGCTCGTGCCTGTAGAATAGAAAAGTGGGAAGATGTGAAAAAGACGAGAATAATAAGGAACAAAGGCGTGAAGGAATGCAGAATCCACAAAAAAATGGTTAGGTACTATGGCTAAATCTGCGAAGGTGCGAAAGCAATGAAATAAATTTCAAGCATTTCCATTCTGCGTGTGAAGAATACTGCGACGGCGGTGACTGAATTGTGTAGGAAGACTAGATCCCCGTTGACGAAGCCACACTTGAGCAGTGGTGACCGACGTCTAATGAATTCCGCGCGAAGTCTGAAGTTCAGAGACCGCAAAAGGGACAGAATAGTTATTCGAGCAACGGAGCGGAATATGCAGTCATCTCCACGAAAAGGAAATCACGAAAGGGGGCATGTGAAATGAAGATGTTAGTTCGTTGGCACTTTTACGAAGGAAGCAAAAGGGGGAAAATCGGGCATGGAATGACAGTTCCAGTGCGAACTTTGAGTCTCACGAGCAGAATTCGTGTGAATGAAGGCGTGCGAACTGAGGGGCGGAGTCTCGTTGTCACGGTACACGGCGTTCTGGGCAAAATGCCAAAGCAACATTCGTAGTGAGACCATCGCCCATTTACTTGCAGTTTTCGAAGTATTTTTCTATCTGACTCTCGGCAACACTTTTCATAGACTCGCAAGAATGCTAGTCTGTGCGAATTGTTGCGGGCAGTCAGAAGGGAATTCGAAAATAGCAATTAAATGGGCCATGGTCTCGCCAAGAATTCAATTTCGCAATTTGTCCAGAACGCCGTGCGCTGTGAGACGATGCAAAGAGCTTCCAGAGATAAATACCAACAATAAGAATAAATGAAGAATAAATAAGAATAAATGTGTGAATGAAGTGGGGATGAGCGCACGCACACAGTGCACTTTGAATAAATCAGCCAAAATGCGGGGCGCGTGTGTTTCCTTGGTTTCACATAGCTACTCTGCTAGAGAGATGGAATATGAAATTAGACCACAAATGCCTGCTTTGCATAATTCATTCACCTGTGAGTGCTGAATTAAGAGACGAGAATGATGAATTATGAGATGCTATTAACATTGTGTGTCCATGCTTGAAGTCAAAACACGGCTTCTGCAAAACAGGAACTATGTAATTTACAAGGAACTAATTTTCGCAATTTCACTAAATTGGATTTTCAATTACTTTTACGCAGCACTATTTGATAGTAAGACGAAGCACAAACGTGATCTTTCAAGATATGCCGCTGCGACTGGAATAGACACTCGGAAAATGTTGTGAAACGCAGAAATGAGCCTCTATGATTTATCGGCGCCCTTGAAGATCACTGATAAGAAGGTGATTATGCGATGAGAAAGACGAGATCTAGCGCACAGAAAAATCACAACGTCATTTTCACCTACACAAAATGCGAACTCTCCAACAAGTGCTTCTCTAGTGAACTCAAGTCTCTTACAGTTGAGTAGTTGGCTAGATAGTGTGCGTACCGAAGGGAGAGGACAGTTGAAATGCACATGCTAGAAAGTTCGCGCTCTGTGTAAAAACTAGCGAAAAATGAAAAAGTGAAAAATTAAAGACGAGTCAACGAGAAAAGATTCCCACGTGGTTGACGAATAACGAAAAAAAAAGCGGTGAGATTCGCTGCTAGAGTGACAAAGAGAATCACAAATGAGATTTGTTCCGTGTATACAAAAGAATATCTTCATCTACAAAAACTATAGCTGTGTAGCTTCCAACGCGTGAAGAAAACATTAGAAATTTTGCGAATAATGAAATTCTAAGGTACACGCGCGAACTATCTAAATGGCGCTGAACATAGCAAGTATAATGGAGTCTGCGCGGGAAAAGGGGACAGAAATAATAACCAAAGAAAGTGCGCGAATATTTCCGATGGAATTGAATTGTCGGTTTCCGTCAGTCAAGAAATCCTACTCGAGAAACCTGCTTGTAATGAATTCTGCCAATGTCTGAAATTTTCGAAAAAGGAATAAATTTTTTTTTAATAAAAAAAAGGAAAAAAAGATATATGGGACTGCTACGTTGAGATGTCCATTTCCATGAAAAACTTGCCAAAACAAGTAGTAAAAAAGGAAGGAAGTTAGTCCCGGAAAATAACGTTCAGAGCATTCGTAGTCGTCCAAACGCCAAACTTGTGGGTAATTTTCGATGCTTATTTGATTTTCAAGAAGCATTTCTGGAATTTGAGTCAATTAGATACAGTCTGTCTGCCAATGAAAGATCGATTTGAGTGTTAGGATGATTAGATTTAAATACTGTATTACAAATTCACAAACACTCGTCCAAAATAATACAACTTCGCAAGGATAAACGTAAGTTTCACTAGCATGAGAAAATCATGTGGTGTTTCTTGGAAAAGAAAATGAAAAAGGAAAAAGGGTGTTAGTTTTCCACAACCTTTTTCGGAAAAAGCGCAAGATTTGAACTCCAGCATTTATCGATTTTCGCTTATTACTCGTTTCCCGGAAGAGAAGAGATAGGCACATGAAACTTGTTTTATGATTTCTAAACGTGACAGTTAACCCTAAAACAAAGTTTCCCATGCCTATCTTCACTGGGAGCCGAGATACTGAAAATGCGGGAATTCAAATCTCGGGCATTTTCCGAAAAAGGCGGCGGAAAAACTAACACCCTTTCTCCTTTTTCCAATTTCTTTTCCAAGAAACTAACACCGCATCAGAAAAGGAATAGAGAAAGAGTGCACACGCCAGTACATTTCGTATTCATGAACGTATTTTTATTTAATTGTATTCTGAGAGGAACGTGAATTGGAATATTCATCGATCAGTCGGTATTTAGCACGTAACATGTGAACCAGGGATGCAAACAACGAAGTAGGCACGAGTTATCTACGAGACCGCCACTTACGGTACGTGAAATTGTCGAGTTCCTTTTCCTTCCCATTTCACTTTGCACGCATATCGCGCTGGTTCTTTACTCACACTTGCCAAATCGGTAGAGGGATATTGAAAATGAGGGATTACGTTTTGAGCATTATCATAAAGTGATTACAATTCAATGGAAAAATATAGCACGTAGTGACAACGTTGTTTCGCTCATCGGGCTTTTGCAGCAAATGACGAAAGCAACGGAAGCCGGAATTATTGAATCCAGCTCAAACCCGTGGGAACAAGCTAGGATGAGAGATGAAATAGTAGTAGGAGGAGAATGAGTCAGAGGGCTGGCACATAATATCCAGAATTCTGAGGATTCCAGAAAAACTTCTAGAAGAAGAGAATACGCAGCGAGAGCTTGAAATGCGGTTAGTGATTACATCAACAAGTGTCATTAAGTTTTCCACATGGAGATTTGAGCGGGCGGAGATTTGAGCGGGCGGTGCGTGGAATGAAGTGAGATGTGTTGAAATAGTAGGAGGAGAGTGGCACGAATTCGGAATGTATGTAAATGAGCGAGATGAATTTGTTGTGGGGCAAAAACTTGTCATTAATGATTTCACATCTATAGCTATTTCGTTATTTGTTGCGAAAGTTAGATGAGGGTAACAAAGTTGACACTACGGGCATTAATAATTCATCGAATTGTATACACTGTGCGGTAATGAAGAAAAAATTCAGACAGAAAGGCAGTGGAATGGAAAGCACGCCGGAAATTTAGGTTTTTTTAATCTCATGAATCACTTTGCATAAACATGTTATACGTTACGGCTCAAGTACGGCTACTGCAACACAGAGCGGGAATTCTAAAACACTGTATCCTGCACTCAGAGAAGGCTAAATGGAGAGCATGGTCGAGAGATAGTGAAAGATGATCTCTCGAGTTTCCATGCTCACTCTGCAGAAGACATCATCTGCAGAGGAAGGGAAGTTGGAGACATCGACTTCCGACATTGAGTGGGCAATCCGAGTACGGATCTCAAGTTTCGCATGATCTCTTCGTCACTGAAAAGGGTATGCAGGATGCAAAGGACTCGTTTTATAATGCACAAATTTCTGGGGTGCAATTGCACCCTCTGTGGGGGGCTTTATTTCGACGAACACTCTCCAATAAAATATGATTTTAAAAAAAATTTTTCCAATAAAATATGATTTTAAAAAAAATTTTAAAATTTTCCATCCTTGTATCAACTCTAGAAGGTCACAGGGGGAAAAGGTTTGAAGAGGTGCAAAAAAAATTTGCCGTGTTCTTATAAAATGTTGGTTCTAGTTCAAAATCAAGATTTCATAATGCGTCGAGGTACGTGCGTCTGACGTGTTGAAGTGATTCTGGAATGAGGCGCAACGTTACGTAGAGATGAGAAATAAACTACAAGATGAAGTGAATTCACAGCAGTTGAAGCACGAAAATGGTCGCGTTGGTGTCGGAAGCCATCTTTTGACCTCGGGATCACGCGTTGTGTAGAAGAAGGAAAGAGACTGGAAGAGAGCAGGGAGTAAGTGGATACATCCGGTGCATTTCCGGTGATGGAAAGGGAGACTGATTCGTACGCAGAGAGCTCTTCAACTAATGAGCTGCACTTGACTAATCTTAATTACATACTTTGAGGAAAATTAATTAACAAACTCCTTAATTGGTCTGTCCATGAATATTCGCGCTCACACGTATCTAGTCGTAAGGATAAACCGTACACTCAGAGAAAAATTACTTAGAACACGGGGGCTCAAAGGCGGATAAAAAAGCGGTCCGCGAATAAGCTGCACTTACTACGGTATAATGCTTGATGTAGTCCACAATTTTCTTCGCAATACCGTAGTAAGCAATGGAAATTTTACGCATTGCGCTCGTGACCATTATCTGTTCATTTCTCTTGTAGAGGATCTGAATTTTTGAGCCCCCGTGTAGAAATTGAATTACTCATTGAATTGCTAAGTAAAACAATCACTTAGAAGGCTCTAATTACTTCTATGGAAGTAAATCAATCACTCACGCTGTAAGTAATTCAATTACTTCGATCATTGAAGTAATATATTATAGTATATATTTGTTCTAAAATGAAATCAATTAACGATCCGTTGTGCGCGCTATTCTTTATTTCTCCCTACCGTAAGACGATGCAAAATTTCGCGAATTTTCTTGTTTTCGAAATTTATTTGCTTATTGTTCCCTTTTTTGTGGCTGTTTGCAATGAGTTAGTTTCTTAAGTTACTGCGCTAATCGTACTTTATGGCTTGGGCAACCTAGCGTCGTTTTACAATCGTATAAAAGTATAGTACAAATTTGAATTTACGCGCGCATAATCCATTCCAACCGCGTACGCGTCCCTTTCGCAACTAAGGACGCGATTAGTCATTCTTCTTGCATTCTCTCTTCACTTCTCCATAACTGCTCCCATTTTCGTCGGTTGCTTAAACTCACTCCATTTGAACATTTTCTTGCAGGATGCAAATCTTCGTCAAAACTCTCACCGGAAAGACCATCACCCTCGAGGTCGAGGCCTCCGACACCATCGAGAACGTCAAGGCCAAGATCCAGGACAAGGAGGGAATCCCCCCTGACCAGCAGAGACTCATCTTCGCCGGTTCGTATTGGCATATTGGCATATCGACGAAAGTATTTCACACCTTAATGTCTTCGGAAATTTGTGTACAATCTCTTCTTTCCAGGAAAGCAACTCGAGGACGGCCGCACCCTCTCCGACTACAACATCCAGAAGGAGTCCACCCTTCACCTTGTGCTCCGCCTCAGAGGAGGAATGCAGATCTTCGTCAAGACCCTCACCGGAAAGACCATCACCCTCGAGGTCGAGGCTTCCGACACCATCGAGAACGTCAAGGCTAAGATCCAGGACAAGGAGGGAATACCTCCTGATCAGCAGAGACTCATCTTCGCCGGTTAGTAATAATTTACTAAGCTTTAGCATTCCGTATTTTTATACATTGTGAGATAGATGAGTAATCTGTTCTTTCCAGGAAAGCAACTCGAGGACGGCCGCACCCTCTCCGACTACAACATCCAGAAGGAGTCCACCCTTCACCTTGTGCTCCGCCTCAGAGGAGGAATGCAGATCTTCGTCAAGACCCTCACCGGAAAGACCATCACCCTCGAGGTCGAGGCTTCCGACACCATCGAGAACGTCAAGGCTAAGATCCAGGACAAGGAGGGAATACCTCCTGATCAGCAGAGACTCATCTTCGCCGGTTAGTAATAATTTACTAAGCTTTAGCATTCCGTATTTTTATACATTGTGAGATAGATGAGTAATCTGTTCTTTCCAGGAAAGCAGCTCGAGGACGGACGCACCCTCTCCGACTACAACATCCAGAAGGAGTCCACCCTTCACCTTGTGCTCCGCCTCAGAGGAGGAATGCAGATCTTCGTCAAGACCCTTACCGGAAAGACCATCACCCTCGAGGTCGAGGCTTCCGATACCATCGAGAACGTGAAGGCTAAGATCCAGGACAAGGAGGGAATTCCTCCTGATCAGCAGAGACTCATCTTCGCCGGTACGTATTGGTTTATTTATTTTTAACCAGCTTCGGTTGCTCTATTTTTTTTCGAAATAAATGGTCCAAATTTTCTTTCCAGGAAAGCAGCTCGAGGACGGACGCACCCTCTCTGACTACAACATCCAGAAGGAGTCTACCCTCCATCTGGTGCTCCGTCTGAGAGGAGGCATGCAGATCTTCGTCAAGACCCTCACTGGAAAGACCATCACCCTCGAGGTCGAGGCTTCCGACACCATCGAGAACGTCAAGGCCAAGATCCAGGACAAGGAGGGAATCCCCCCTGACCAGCAGAGACTCATCTTCGCCGGTAAGTATTGGTTGATTGATTGATTGTTTTGGAGAATATGACTGGCTTTCTTTTGGAATCGATCAATAATCTATTCTTTACAGGAAAGCAGCTTGAGGACGGACGCACGCTCTCCGACTACAACATCCAGAAGGAGTCAACCCTCCATCTGGTTCTCCGCCTGAGAGGAGGAATGCAGATCTTCGTCAAGACCCTCACCGGAAAGACCATCACCCTCGAGGTCGAGGCTTCCGACACCATCGAGAATGTGAAGGCCAAGATCCAGGATAAGGAGGGTATCCCTCCCGACCAGCAGAGACTGATCTTCGCTGGTTAGCTATATTTTTATTTCTCTAAATTTACCCGGCATACTAGAGTTGTCGCACTGATAGTGACCACATACTCAATAGCTTGGGTTACATCATATTTTACTTTAAAAGGCTATGCTGCTATTATAGCCGCATTAGTAAGAAATCTAAGAACATTTAAAACATCCTTCCATTTACAGGAAAGCAGCTCGAGGACGGACGCACCCTCTCCGACTACAACATCCAGAAGGAGTCCACCCTTCACCTTGTGCTCCGCCTCAGAGGAGGAATGCAGATCTTCGTCAAGACCCTCACCGGAAAGACCATCACCCTCGAGGTCGAGGCTTCCGACACCATCGAGAACGTCAAGGCCAAGATCCAGGACAAGGAGGGAATCCCCCCTGACCAGCAGAGACTCATCTTCGCCGGTAAGTATTGGTTGATTGATTGATTGTTTTGGAGAATATGACTGGCTTTCTTTTGGAATCGATCAATAATCTATTCTTTACAGGAAAGCAGCTTGAGGACGGACGCACCCTCTCCGACTACAACATCCAGAAGGAGTCAACCCTCCATCTGGTTCTCCGCCTGAGAGGAGGAATGCAGATCTTCGTCAAGACCCTCACCGGAAAGACCATCACCCTCGAGGTCGAGGCTTCCGACACCATCGAGAATGTGAAGGCCAAGATCCAGGATAAGGAGGGTATCCCTCCCGACCAGCAGAGACTGATCTTCGCTGGTTAGCTATATTTTTATTTCTCTAAATTTACCCGGCATACTAGAGTTGTCGCACTGATAGTGACCACATACTCAATAGCTTGGGTTACATCATATTTTACTTTAAAAGGCTATGCTGCTATTATAGCCGCATTAGTAAGAAATCTAAGAACATTTAAAACATCCTTCCATTTACAGGAAAGCAGCTCGAGGACGGACGCACCCTCTCCGACTACAACATCCAGAAGGAGTCCACCCTTCACCTTGTGCTCCGCCTCAGAGGAGGAATGCAGATCTTCGTCAAGACCCTCACCGGAAAGACCATCACCCTCGAGGTCGAGGCTTCTGACACCATCGAAAATGTCAAGGCTAAGATCCAGGACAAGGAGGGTATCCCTCCTGATCAGCAGAGACTCATCTTCGCTGGTTAGTTTTTCAATATTGTTATTTCTCGAAATGCTTGGGTTATCAAACTACATGTGGGCAAATGCTCTATAGGTTGGGGTGCATCATATTTAACTTTAAAGGGACCTGGTACTGCAAATGGAGTGAATTTCAGATTAAAGAAAATTTTCTTCCGATTAGAATGCAAAAAACCGCATATTTTTACGATTTTTTTGAAATTAGTTATGAATTTTCAAAGGTCTCATTTTTGGCTGAAATGACCCGGCACTACTGTGTTTAGCCGCTAAACACAGTAGCGCCGGGTCATTCTGGCCTGAAACGCCAAAAATGAGACCTTTGAAAATTCATAACTAATTTCAAAAAAATCGTAAAAATATGCGGTTTTTTGCATTCTAATCGGAAGAAAATTTTCTTTAATCTGAAATTCACTTCATTTGCAGTACCAGGTCCCTTTAAAGGGCTCCGTATCTTATGTAACTGAATTAATAAAAAAAATATTTGAATTATTTCTTGTTCAGGCAAGCAGCTCGAGGATGGTCGTACCCTTTCCGACTACAACATCCAGAAGGAGTCCACTCTCCATCTTGTCCTCCGTCTCCGTGGTGGAAACTGATCGGGACAAGTCTCTTTCACCCCTATCCATTCCCACAATCACTCATCCTCACCAAAGTAATCCCCTCACCACTGTAAATTATACTCAACTGCATAAACTATGTTGCTTTATTCATTGTCGTCTTGTGATGCATACTCTTCAAGTTTGCGACGGTGTTTATGGAGTTCTCAGACTTGATCCGTTGTTTACTATTACGGATGAAATACCTAAATAGCGTCTCGTATCATTTCCGCGTTCCTATTTATTATGCATACCTGTAATCATCTGTGAATATTAGAATCGCGAGCGGATTAGCGATTGGAAAGAGATACACTAGAAATGCTTTTGCAATGCAAATAGGGAGTGGGACATAGTATCTGAATGTGTCGGTGGATTTTGATTGAGGACTGTTTGACCTACCCTATAGTAACGCAAGTAGCGTCGATAAGTGGTGGCAGGTAGAGGAATAAGAAGGGACTGAGCGCCTGAATAGTGTCATGATTATTGTGATATTTTGATATACTTTGTGTTATTCCGACGATAACAATAGTATGATTTTTTTATCGATCAATGCTGCACTTACTTGGCACACTAGCATTCGAAACACCTGCTGATGTTTAGCCTGAGCGCGGTGAGAGATGGTGTTTCGGCGAATTACGGTATCTACAAGTTGTCATTATTAATTGAAACGCGACCGGTAATTCTTACGCATTTTGCTGCCCGTGTAGAAGACTACAAAAATAATGGCGACGAAAGACAATTGAAAGACGCCAGACATAGCCATACCAACGAGTCCCCGAGAAGACATGTCGGGGTCCTGAACGGATAATCGGTTTACGGTAACATGCATTTATTGATCTATCTCACCGACAGGTCACTGCCCTGGTAGTAGACTTGCGTGAAATCGACGCCGTACACGTCCTGGAGGACGTGGTTCTAAGATGTTGTCAGGTTACTGTAGTTGCAGTGATACGGTACAGTACCATTGTGGCGGTTAGCTTATCGATCGGCTCCATAACGCGGTCCAGAAGAAGTCCCTGTGTGAGCGCGAATGTCGTGCAGAAAAGGAGGATTACGGTACGCAGAATCTTTGAGTAATACCAACTCTTGAGCCGTTGGGAGCTTAATTGCCATAAATTAACAATGTGCCGATACGGTAGGATGACTCACTTGCAGATTACGGTATATCTATAGGCGAATGTGGCGGCGACTAGGAACGAAGTGGTGATCATGCCTAGAAGAGGGCTTATGAAATCCTCCAGAAAAGAAAATGAAATATTTGAATTTGCCGCAATTATCTATTCTTCGCCCTGGCTTGTCTACAAATCGAGCTTGAGTGATATTTCCGGATTTTTTTAAATATTTTCTTTTCCGGACCGTTTTTAGTAAAACATTATCGATCGATCGTAATTATGTTTTATTCTGCTGTTCAAAGCCCCTTGACTATACCTGCATGCCAGATAACAAAGCTAGGTCGAATTAGCCAGTTAAGGAAGTTGCCCGACGGCAGGGTGGATGTGTAGCCAACAGGAATCAATAGCAGCAGCGCGTGACCGTCCGAATGCCATAGCTGTACGGTAATATTAGCTTACGGTAGCAGTGCGATGGGTCAGATCTCTGACCGCGCTCACCGGTACGGTAATTGCATAGGCGGCGGAGAACAGCAGGTCGAAGACTACGATGGCTAGAGAGATGCGCCTGATGAGTGGTGATTATGGGTTACGGTAGAGTGCATGGTGTAATTTAGTGTGTTTACTGTACCTGTAGCCGTTGTTCTGTGCGGAGTTATGGTAGATGAGGCAGAACAACAGAAGCAGGTTGAGCACCCAGGACAGAAGAAAGCATACGAATGATGAGATGGCGAGAATGTGGATCATGGCATGGTAGTGAGTACGGTAGATATTATGGGGTTACGGTAGGGTTGCGATGCGGGATAGTCTTCCACAGCGCGTATTTTGTGTCTTGCGCGAGTCTGCAACACTTTATTTTTGGCAGCATGATTGCGAAGACATGGGAGATGCGCGCAAGGCTTGTGGGAGTGTTCAGAAATTGACGGAAGAGGCGGAGAAAAATTATGTAGCTGGGTGGGAAGTGGTGATTTCCGGGGTTTTATTTAGCCGACTATGAAGTAGAAAGATAGAATGTGACGACAAAGTGGGTAATAAGCGACAATTAAGTGCACATAACTCTCTTAGGTGTCGACACCTAATGAACTTGACGAGATAGTGTGTACTTGAGAGAGTAGAAGACGGAGTCTCTTGACTATGGTTCGGGTTTCCAGATGTCGACATTTAATAGAGTTCGCGCTCTTTGTGGCGACGAATGTGTGATTCGGAAAACTTAGTCTCCCTTCATGAAGAGCCAGCTAACTAGCGGTTGAGCACCTTGTTTGTGTTTTTTTCGTATGAAAAAGGAGTGAATCAGAGACGGTAAGCCACCTGATGATTTTGGGGTGAGGAGAACAGTTATAGAGAAGCAGGCTTGGACTGGGGAATACCGCGATTGTAGCTATTATTGAAAAATTTGGAGTTGTACGTAAAGAGTGCGTACCACTATTTACCCTTACCCGTCGGCGGTTTGAGATAGATAAAATAGGTATTGCATTCAAACTTATGTAGACCTTACGCTGCTAGAAAGTGCAGTGTAAAGCATGGTGACTATCGGTGCATTAGCTATTTCTAGCGAATGTGAATTGAATTGTGTAGAGAAATAAGTGCATCATAAATAGAAAAGGCCTCGCGTCATACTACGTGATGGCATATTTTAGAATAGCTGTTTAGGAACCCTAAAAAATAATAGTGTGCAATGTTCTGAAACGTATACCAAAAGAATCCTTGAAAAATGGGTACCTAAATGGCAGTAAAACGGAGTCGTTGTAACTAAACTGCCACAATACGATTCCGCGAATGGTTGTTGCCACTCGTTTTTTTTCTGTGTATTCGATAACGATACTCAATTATATCTTTTATCCGGTGGTCGTTAACCCGTAATTCCCCCGGGGCATTATTATCACCAGTAACAAAGTAGCGTAACAAATATAGACAATGCGAACAACAAAAAGGGTGGGTGGTTCTGCAGCGAACTGCTGTTTTCCTCTGTGCACACATCCCCACCAAAGTAGTTATAGCAGAGTCGGGCGCTCTCCTCCTGAGGCAGGCAGTAGGAGGGGCGGAGCTGCTGCTGCTGCAGCTGACTGCTGCGACCCTTGCAGCAACCGCACAACTGGGTGTTGTTGGCGAGTGAAAGCTCTGCAGAAGAGGTGAGTAGTGGCTCCAGCTCTGCGAGCACGGTGCGCTCAACGCGTGCCTCGCGCGCATGCGCCAGCAGCGCGCCGACGCTGCGCGCACGCGACTCGGTGATGCGTAGCCGCGCGACGCGCGTGTTGAGCAGACTGTCGCGGTGGACGGCGCGGATACGCGTGCGTTCCAGAACGAACACGTCTATGGAGGAATCGGCTATGGCGCCGTGGTCGAGCGTGAGATGACAGTCCGCGAGGTAGATGTGCCGCGCGTCCGCGGATGTGAGCGCGTCACGACTGAAAAGTTGCGTACTGCACCAAAAATTATCCGGAAGTAAGACTTACCGTAACCGGAGGTAGGAGTGGTAAACATGGAGAGTATCCAGACTGGAGGGAAGTGATAGGACGTTGATGCGCTGTGTCCGAAAGAGGTAGACGGCATCGAGTGTACTATACATGAAATTGTTTGGATTTTGGGTTACGGTAGTTCGACACTACTCTGAGACCGTGGTGAGGTGTATTGTAGTGTTCAAGGAATTCTGTATTTCTGTTGATTTCACTCACCTGTTCTTTGGAATGTCCACTTCGAGGTTGGGACAGTCTCCCATTATGAGCACTGACTGCTCCTCCTCTACGGGTGGGGTGTGAGTGACGGTCGTGTCTGGAAGAAAAGTCAGTCCTCGATAGATTGTGAGGTGTAAGACCACCGTACCCTCGCAGGTGCACTCGAGCGTGCGCCACTTGCGCGTACACAGCGCGCCGCCGGGATGGCGCGTGGCCGAGGCGCCCCGACACACGCTTGTGAGCGGCTGCTCGCACGAATTGGATGAGAAGTGCCACTCCTGCAATGATTCTAATTGGGTGAGGGGTACGGTAGTGGAAAAAGATATCTATGCTATTCGATATTCAGAGGTTTTCGGTTACTGCACACAATGTTTCGGTGTCTGAAGGGTTGCCAGGAAAACAATCTCTTAGTTTCTTTTACCCAATTGGGAAAAATACCCAAAGTATTCTGTGTATGAATATCGGTATATACGCAAAGTATTCTGTGTAATAACAGTATGAATATATCCTAATATCCTGTTTATGAATATCGGTAGTATGATTACGGTAGTCCTGTCTACAGTACCAGTTCGTCTCTGCTCTGTGACAGAAGGAGGTTGTTGAAGGGGCAGTCGGTGAGATTGCACGAGAAGGAGGAGTGAGTGAGGGAGAGACGACGAGGGGAGAAGGAAGAGAGAAGGGAACGACCATCGATGCCGAAGGAAGAGGAGGAGAGGGAGAGGAGGGCGATCTGAGAGACGGGATACGGTATGTGGGAAAAGTGGAATACGGTATCGATTGGATCGGTTACTGTAGGCGGGAGGATCTAAACCACTATATGTAAAGTTGTGGGTATAAATTGGTCTAGAAAGCGAAAGGGCTTGACGCACTTACTCAGGTGAGATTTCCAGGTTACTTTATGGTCAAGGTTATGGCATTCGCAAACTATCCGGTGCGTATTTTTGTCATGGTTTTCTATTGCGCATGATATTTTCGAATCGCACTGGCCTATTTTGAATGTCGTTGATGAATCAACGGAAGGAGGGAGCAGATCTTTTTTCGCAATTCGTTTCCTAACGGGACGGAAGGAAGGGAGAGAGAGAGAGAGAGAGAGACGGGGAAAGGAAGGAAGGAAGAGAGGGGAGTAGAATGAGTCATAGAGAAAGGCATCTTTCGTCCCCTTTCTTCCGCGATAAGTCATGGTTTTTTGGGAGTGGGGAAGGGAGAAGGGCACATCATTCCCCCTGGTCAACCACACTGCCTTTGAAAGCTAGGTCCGTTGGTTACGGTAATTTTGCTCTAATAGATCAGTGTCCCCCGCCCCCCCCATACTGGTCAACAGAAAGGTGGGTGGAGTGAGAGAGTTTGCGAAATCGGGAAAGACCCTCTCATTATTACATACTCTCTCACCCTGACCCCTTTCTGGGGGTTCGAAATCATGCGCTCTCTTTGAAGATCCCATCTTTATGGGAGCGGTGGGTGTGGATTGATGCCGCCTGTAGAAAAAGGCACGCGACTGCTTATCTCTGTCGTTTTATTCCACAGTGGAATTTCCCCTCTCAATCATGGGGTTTGACGCTTTTTAGATCGGTTCCGGGCTGTTTTCTCCTCACTAGATATGGGCCCGTACTTGACCCGGTGATATCTCGAGCGCGTTGTAAGAGTGGTTATTGATTTACTATCGTATAACGAAGTGATTGGTCAGGTGATACCGTGTATAGTGGTTATTGAGTGCATATTGTAGAGCTTACGAGTTATTGATTGACTACCGTAGTACCTTGGCGTCGCGGAAGGTGGCTCCGCCGACGAGTTCGAGTCGTGATCGATCGATAATTAGATGATCAGTTTCGATGTGAGAGAGCGCCTCTCGAAGGACATCTTGGATGGTGGATGAGTGGAGTGAGAATAAATCGATGCGAGAGTATGCAAAGGCACGACGAGCGATTGTACCGATCTATAATATCGTAGTTTGTAATGTCGATAGTGCTATTGGGCTTCCAGAAGCATAGGCGGACAGCACTTATCCGTGCTTTTTTTGCGCAGTGCAACCTGTACCAGCATAATTCATTGCGGGTGCACCCGAAAATTCTAATTATTTTCCCCTTCGTGATTTATACTCTTTCGGCGCAGGTCCACCGAAAATCCCGACCCTGATTTGTACGGTGCATCTGAACCCCCGTGCCCACCTATGCATAGAAGCCGGGAATTGGATTACTGTATGCTTTCCCATGTTGCCGTGATATCTGATCGTCTCTGAGAGTAGTATGCTGGTCTAAGAGTAGACTTTCTCTCGTCTGTAGTAATGCGTGTATGACTAATCACATCAATCAGTTACTCCCCCCTCCCCCCCCATAACACTCCAAGTTTCCTCTTTCCTCCTTTCTTTTCCACCACCACGAATTGACTAGTTGTCCTCTTCCTCCCAAACCGGTAGTGTCGTAGTCAGTTTTTGACATATGAAAGTGTTCTTCACTCTGTTATGGAGCCATTATACTGTGTTCCAGTGAGAACTACTCACTCTTATGAGAAGAAAGATTATAGCATGTTTTTTTCTAAAACTGGAAATTCGAAATAGAAAGGGCCCGCAAGATATTCAGACGAAGGAACAGCGAAGTCCCGCATTTGTGAAATGCGTTGGGTAATTTTGTTCTGGAATCGATTATTATCGATTACTGTAGGTGCGAGTGTGAGTCATTCCTACTTCAAACTTATAAGTTCATTACGACTTGTTTCCCTCACCCTTCCCCTGAAAACTGACCCTTCCTTTAGGTGGTGCGCAAATTCGAATTTCGTTTCAATTACTAGCTAATCTCTGCTGCAAATATGTGTGATTTTTTTTAAAAATCTGAGACTAGATTGGAGAAGCCAGTTACTGTGTATACAGCAAGTGCTTTTTTCCGGTCCTGGAATACAAACAGTGGCGAGAATCTTACCGCATCTATAGTGCATTTCCGCGCATCCGATACTATGTTTTCGCCTCTGGGCTCTCCCGATTTGGCAAACTATCTCGCCTTTGATTTCGAACTCTCGATCTCTGCGCTCTCTCGTTTCCGCACAGTCTCTCGCTGTTCTAGTGGGATGTGGCCTTGATGATGAACTACACACATACATACACACGGGAGGTGTTCCCGTCTCTCTCTCTCTCTCCAATGAGGGGAAGAAGGAGGAGGAGAGGAGAGAGATGGAAGGGTGACGGTGAGTCGTCCACCACTGCCCCCTCCCCTCTCTAGGCACTGTCTGTCTCTGCTTCTCTGCCCGCCCTCCTCGCATTGCGCACTCTCTCACCCTGTCTCCCTCTCTTTCTCTCCCCTTCCCTCTCCGCTCTATTCGACAGTCCAATGTGCTGTCCACACAGACACACGCACAACTGCCGCTCTCGACGCTTCTGTGGGCATTTCACGCCCCCCTTTTCTTTCCTATTTCACAGTTTTCGTGTGTCGTATTCCTAATCACTTTATTCCAGGCCTACAGAAAGGGGCCAGGGTGAGATAGGGTGAAGATTGAGAGAGTTCCTCTCGATTTGAAACGATCTCACTCCAACCCCCCCCCTTCTGTAGGATTGACGGTCCTGTGGAATAATGTGCAATGTACGTGTCTTTTATTCCTAATTTCCCTATTCCGCATGGGACAATCGTGAACTTACGTTGATACGGTGGTTAGAGTGCGCGCACCTGCGAGTCGTTGATGTGCAGACGGCCCATAATCGATTGATTGAAGGCGCGCTCGCCGATGAGAGATACGGTAGACTGGTGTAGGATGAGGGAACCGATCTGGAATATCGATGGGTGTCGATCTTTGGGGATGGGAGTGCGTCATGAGTCATGCTTACCTCAGCCTTATCAGTTGATTCCGCCTTTTTTCTCATTCATTTTGTGGTTGGTTATCCGGCGCGCTGCTCTTTCTCTTTGTTAATCGTCTTGCCCGTGTCCCCCAATGCTAATTTATATTACTTTTTATCCTTCATAGTGTCCTTACTTGTCGTCGCGCATGTCTAAAATGATTAACTAAACACGGCGTTCTGGTTAAAATACAAAAAAGTGAATTGGTGGTGAGGCAATCGCTAATTTACACACTGTTTTCGCACTCTATAACTGCCAGTTTCAATTTGCATGGACTCTCCAGAGTTCCGTGATCCTGTATATTGTTTTAGTAGCCTATCACTGCATCGCCCTTTCGACATGATCCGGATACCATTGTGTGAGGAAGTAATGCAATTCCATCAGGCGCCGCCTAGTTATTCACAAGCGTGATCCCCACCTCATTGTCTCTCTCTCTCTTTCACTCTGTATAATACAGCACACGCACTCAGGGGGCCGACTAGATGGGCCAAGATTGTTGGCGCCTCATAAAATTGTATCTCGAGGGGGGGGAGAGAGTAGAATATGCGAATTGGATAGAAGGGGTGTTTCGTGCATGGTTTATGGCGTGGCTTGAACGTAATTTCGACATTTGATGTGCAGTGGACGTTGAAAGTTTTTTTCAAAAGATAAGAGCGCGTCCTAAGAAATGTGCAGTTGTTGCTAGACCTTGCTCCTTCATGTTTCAGGTATTGTGTATTTTCATTGTGCCGACATTCGCGCCGATCCAGCACGGGTGAATATCTCAACATCTACTATTCCTCTATTCTTCACCCAAAAAAAACTATGCCATCCATGTCCCTGGGCAATTAAAGCTTGCGAAATGGTTGATGGCTATTTGGCTCCCGTGAGTGGCCGAGCAAGTGACTGGCTCTCTCCATTTCACATGCTCTCTCATCGTGTGACCTATGAGAGAGCGTGCAGAATGGAGAGAGTCAGACCATTACTCGAGTGGACGGTGCCAGGCTTGCGACGAAAGGCTAAGAGAGTCATCTCTCGAGAGATCTATGCGGTCAGCTGGTTTGGTAAACAAGCGAGAAGAGGTGTTGGTCCGTTCGTGACAAGGGAGGCGGTACGGGACCAGTGATAAGAGAGTGGTACGAGATACCAGGTGGATTTTGTAGATCATTCCGCGCATACCGTGGCACTAGACGGGGCCACGAGAGTTGATCTCTAGATTCCCACGGGAAGAAAATGAATGAGGGTCCCATCCCCGGGCTAGCCCGGTTTGCTTGGTTCGGCAAAGTAAACTAGTGCCCATGCCCGATTTGGTGGGAGTATGCGTAATATGAAATATCGAGTGAAATGACTAGGCCGTAGATGTCGATGTGCACACTCTGAATGTGAGTCCAACTCGGAAACGTGTGACTCATTCTTTCCGTCGGTTTCGACCTCTTTGATGACGGCTTTGTGATGTGTTGAGTGACACAGTCACGTCCTGGCGAATGCCTATTTTGTGGGAATCTTTATTCGACTGTTGTCAGAACATCTCATTGTCAGTCAAAATCTTTATGGGGGGAATCATAAGATAGTATGTATATATATATATATTTTAAACAGATGGTTTTTTTACCGGATATATAATTTTTCTCAGCGTTTTCATCTTATTCTCTTTTCTGGAGGTCTGAAACTGTGTTACATGCTGCACACTCTCGTATTCATTCACCTCCGTTCTCTTTTCTCGCCTGATGTCTCTTTTTGTCGCCATATCGAATGTGCAATGGCGTCGAGGGGTTTGAGTCGTTGTTACGCTCTCTCTCCGTCTCTCTCTCTCTCTCTCTCTCTCTCTCTCTCCCGTGAATTCTAACCCCTCTTCTCCCCCTCGAATTGGACGTGTTCTGTTTGTATGCACGTTGTGCGAAGTGTGGAAGAATAGGAACGAACGACGTTTTTGTTCACTTTTCGATCGCCTAAGAGTACCGTAATATAACGACGTGTTGTGTGAGTATTGGGAAAAAAAGGCGTTTGAACCTGGTTTAGTACTGTTTGGAGGTATGAGTTACAGTGAGAGTTGACAGAGGGGCTTTGGGAGGAGAGAGGAGAGGAGAGAGAGAGAGTCAGATGGCGGAAAATGCTGAGACTATTTGCAGTGGAGAGAGGGTAGAATCATGTGAGAGGGGGGTATTAGGAGTCTGGTTGGAGAGAGAAGGAACGCTTTAGTTGAAAGGGCATGGCGGAAAAAATTTGTATCTCTCCGTGCTGACTTACTATTTATATGCCACTGTCATAGTTTATTATTGCCAACGAGTGCAACCCATTTCCACCTAGGGTTTGTGAGACGCGCCAAAACGTATGAGATGCAGGGATTTTGCTATGTGTCTTGGTGAGCAAGCTATTATCAGTGTTTCACATCTTTATTGCAATTATCTTTGGTGTTGGAACTCGTATTCACCTGTGAAAAGTAAGTGCGCAATATTTGCAATGATAGAAAAAAATGGTACAGGGATTCTCATCTTACTCGCGCTGTTTAATCTTGCTTGTGTTTTCCCCCAATTAATAGATGAATAAATGCGCTATTCAGTTTTTTTTGTTCCTCGCATTCCTCTTACCATACTAACTCATCGAAACCCGAGTTCACCTTGCTCTTTCGAGTCATGCACATACTTGTCCAAGCCGACGGCTTTGGACAGGTATGGCATGCATGAGAACGTGCAGGATATCCAATTCATTTTGATTCATTTAGATATCTCGTGTATCTCGACCACTAATTATTATTCCCTGTTTTCATCTCCTCTTATCACCTTGCTCTTGTGGAATGCCCCAGCTTGCATCTCGTTGACGCGCGTGCGATTGAATTCCACCCGATCCCAGTCTATCCCGTTGAGAGCGGACTCGGATATACTGTCGATCTGATTATTGATTGATTGATAACTACCGTACCGCGATATCGATTTTGTATTGTCTCCCTACCGTACCATGCTCTGATCGATCGATAACCGTCGCGTAATTCCGCTCGTTGCAGGTGGCGCGCGTGGACACGGCGGAGAGTGAGGACCGTTTCCCGCACGCAGCCGACCGAGGGTACTGTAGCGGATCTGGGAGGAGTACGGTAGCCGGCCGGTATCGATTACTATTTTTTGCGTGTTTTGTACCGTACTTACATCGATTCTGTAGAAGTCCAGTGCGGTTGACTCAAAGTTGTCGATGGTAGAGTTGGTAACCAGCAGTTGTATCCCGGGGTTGACGCATTTGTGGCGCTGAAAAATATTGCTTGACACATTTGTGGTTCTGAAAATACTACTAACGAAGCGCTGTAGATGTCGTATTACTGTAGGCTGGAGCAGGATACGGTACGACTCTTACCTGCTTGGCGGGCTTGCCCTTGCTGTGTATGGACAGACGCGAGCTACGAATAGCGACGTGGGACGCCTCGTGGTCCGACAGGAATAGGTTACTGTAGGTAGGTTCGTTTCGATTGATTATTGAGAATACGGTAGGTGATCATGGGAAGGGTACTGTAGCGAACCTGAACTTGCCCTCGACGCCGTCGAAAACGATTTCATCGATAAATGAATCGGCAAAGAGGAAACTGTGGGCCGAGTCGATCTTAATTAGATTAATTAGTATAATTAACAAAAAATGCAGAAACCTTGATAGAGCTGCGTAGGAAGATGTGCTGCACGCGGAACATGCCTCCTGAAATAGAGTGGAATAGGATGGACGGGGTTGCGGTAGCTCTGGATTCGCTGGGATACTGTAGTTCATAGAGGTACAGTAGATTTGCTGGGATACTGTAGTTCACAATTCTGCGTTAGATTTGCTGGAATACTGTAACTCATAATGCTACAGTAGATTTGCTGGGATACCGTTCATGAAACTACTTTATTGAATACTGTAATTAATGCTGGAATACTGTAATTAACAGGAGTACATTATTTATTGATTCACACATACCGAAGGCCTTTGCATGCAATGTTCCGATTGTTACTCGATGAATGTAGAGGTAGCGAACGTTTGAGAGATGAGAGAAGGCGAGAGAGTGGACGGAGGAAATGTGCGAGTTCTTGATCTACAAGGAGAGATTATTGATTGATTGACTGTATTGCGCTTGCAACTACTGTAGGGACGGGCATATTGAAGCTTTAATTAACGAATACTTATTAGCATTAATAGAGTGCGTGCTTGTGACTACGGTAGCGGCGGGCATACCGTCGTCTCAATTATCGATTAACTCGTTTGTGAGACAGTAGGTAGGTATAGGATTACGGTAGCCGCTCACCCAGATGTGGTCTAGATGGGAGAGGCCGGAGAAGGCGTTTGCCTGCAGCGCCCCGATGGAGCAGCTATCGATCAGGAAGATTTTGGGCGCCTTAATAATATTAATAATAATAATAATTTATCTACGCCCGGGGCACCACTGGATTGGGAATTTGATACGAAATAAGGTGGGAATGGGGGATGAACACATTTTATTTTTCTAGTCTCTTCTCCCGCGATGCTCAGGAAGATAGATCCCTTGACGTGTGTTATGGCCCGAAGTAATGCAGTTGTGTGCGAGAAAAAAATTGTGTGTAAAGGGCGGAAATCGTGCCCCGATCGAATGTGATTTACGGGTTATTGTTGGTTCGTTCCATTTGCAGTTGCAAATAAATCCGTGATCGACGAGTGAGTCGATGTTATGGCAGCGGTGAAGCGGGAACTTGACGGGCGTGGGGATACAGCAATTTTTCGGGCGCTTCTTCCTTATTTTTGAGAGTTGTTAGAGATTCTGGAATGCAGGAAGCGCCGTGTGATTCAGTTGACTTTAGTAATTGAATGAGTGATTTGGAAATTGTGTGTGGGGGGTACGATAGTATGCGATTTCGATTGTATATTTTTCAAGCGGGCGACGTCTCACCTATCGTCGACCTAACACTGCGTTAAAAGTTATGGCCGATGCGTAGCGTGAAATTGGCAGTTTCAAAAAATACAAGCGATGTACCTGCTGCAGATTCCGAAAGGCGTAGGGCTCGATGGTGAGATTAGCGACGCCCAGTATGGAGAGGCGATTGCGGAATGTAACTCCTGCAAAGGAGTACGGTATTTGGGGTTACAGTAGCCGCTCCTGAATTTCCAGTTGGAAAACTAAGATTTGAAGGTTCCTGTAGTCTTTTTTAAAGGGACCTGGCACTGCAAAATAAGTTATTTTTATTTTAAAGAAAATTCTTTTCCGATTAGAATGCAAAAAATCGCATATTTTTACGATTTTTTTGAAAGGAGTTATGATTTTTTAAAGATACTCGCGTACCGGGCATTACTGTGTTTAGCGCGCTAAACACCGTAGCGCCCGGTACATCAACGCAAATTCCGAACTTTGAAAAATCATAACTCCTTTCAAAAAAATCGTAAAAATATGCGATTTTTTGCATTCTAATCAGAAAAGAATTTTCTTTAAAACAAAAATAACTTATTTTGCAGTGCCAGTTCCCTTTAAGAATTGTTTTATCGTCTCTAAGACTAGCTCCACCGGGACACTATAGGAGCTATTATATCCTGAGGCTACTGCAGCCTTCAGTTTACTTTGGGTGTACCGTACACTGTGCACCTGTGAACGATCCATTGGAGAGGGTGGCCGATTCGCACGAGTGAATGGTGAGCGAATCGATGACGAGTGCCCCGAATGAGTCGATGCGAAGGTGGGCGTGGGCAGAGTTGTCGCAGCTGAAGAGGGGGTTGCGTTATGACTAGGCAATAGTTGCACTTGTACTAACTGCGGCCTCTGCGATGCGTAGAGTTATGATAAAGAAGAAGTTGTTTCTGTGTGGGGAAGCTGGTTCATGGTTGTGGAGTTTCGTTATGAATAGGCAATGGTTATTCATAACCTGTTACTGTGTGCCTTTGCAACATATTTACTATGAGATGAGCGCTGTGGGATGGCACTCAGAATCAGTTGCGATGTGCCTAGAAAATTTTCCACCAAGCAAGGAAGGCCTTTCGTGACGCTAAAGCTGCGTCATCACTAGGCAATTGCAATTTCTTTTCAAAGAACAAAATTGCGTGTGTAGGATGGAGTGCGTTCGCGCAAGAGCTGCAGCTGCAAAAAAACTCGAATCTCCATCTCTTCTCTTCACGTTGTTGTGAGAAATGTGTGAGAAAAAGAGTGGGGGGGGGACAAGGGCGACGACGTTGACGAATTCTCGCCCTTTTTCCGCGCACTCACGCACGCACGCAACACTAATTAGCAAAAAGAGTGCGAGGGAGAGATTGAGCTGATGGGTGGCGATGATTAACGTGAGGAAGTGACGAAAAAAGCTTTGTTGCGTCATTATTAGGTAATTTTAGAATTACTAGAGATGATCCGCCGAAAGGCTGTCGAACAGAGGTTGTCAGGAATGTGCTGGTAAACTCCTTTTTTCCGGTCTCCTTTTTTAAACAGGGGAAGTTTTTGACTGATCAACCCTAGTAATTTCTGAATACTAAGGTTGTATTACTAATTAGGTAATAACTCACGAGCATACGACCTCTGCAGCCTCGCAGATGCATTGCGCAGGGCACTGCACGGGATGAGGAGAGGAGATGGCGGTCGAGGCGAAACCGTCAATTATTAAGAGCAGCAAGAAACCCAGGATCACCGGGATAAGGGGAGTGGGGAGAACGCCCGATGTCCGTTGAAACATGAGAGCGGGGCTATGACTACGGGGAGGAATGGTACTGTAGGCGACGTTGTGATGGATTGAAGATCCGGAGTGTACAGTATACGTAGATTTAACGGTACTGTAGGGAAGGAAAAAATAGGGAGGTCTTGGAAGCACGTCTGTGTGACAAGACGCAATGAAGATGGAAGAGTGTTGAGGGGGGGGGGGGGGAGAAGAAAGAAGGGGAGGAGGCGTGCTGAGAATGGGGGAGGAGAGGACTGGGGGACAGTAGGGGAGGAGGAGTAATTGGATCAACACGGGTAGAGGAAGAGTCACGCCTGAGTCAACTGTGAAGTCGCGCAGGCAATGTAGAGGAATGGAGTGCAGAAGGGGGAGATGAGGGAAGAGAGAGCGACGATGTGATTTGTGATGCAGATTTGAGTGGATGGAGGGTTCTGAGAGGGGAAGAAGGAGGTGGAAACGTGGAGAATAGGGGAGGAGGGGGATGGGGGGAGATTGAGGGTTGTCGGAGAAACGGTTGATAGGAAAAAAAGAACGAGAGCCTGAATTATGGTGGCGTTGCTAACATTGAGCGCATTCGAATGACTTATAGCTACCAAAAAAGTGATCGGGAGCAAGAGAGAAAGTGAGACTGCCAGTTTTTTGTTGTTGAAAATCCGACTCCTGTCCCTTTCTGGAGATTTTGCCGCAAAATTTTTGCGGTGAGGCGGAATAATGTGAATTTCGAGCAATGCTACAAAAAAAGCTATTGCAGAGAGGTGGCGGGAGTTATGCAAGGTAGAGATGGCCCTCCTACACCTCTTCTGGACACTCAACACACGTCGCCGTGTTTTTGTTGTTGTGCGCTTTTGCTGTATGTGTAGGTGTGTGACCGCACCATACACGAACACATTTTCGAATGCTTTTTGTTCGTTGGCCCGTCTCTTTCCTCTCCCTTTTTTCTTCTCTCTTCCCTAGAGTGTTTTGTGTTTTTCGGTGCTTCCCCTGTACAAGGAAGACCATGGTGCGAAACGGGCCATGTGAAACGGATGTCGGAGAGTTGCGAAATTGCGAATTTAAATTTTAAATTTCAAAAACCGGAAGTGGTCTTTGGTACGCGTTGTAGCACGTGTCTGGTCTTGTGTGGCTGAAGTAGTCGGGCAATGAGACTCGTGGCTAATTTGGCATTCCAGTGGGCCGCTATAGTAGAATTGGCTCATCGCTTCAGGATGAGGATCTTGATGTTGTTGCTCTGCCAAAGAGACACGAGAGTCAAAAGTGCGTCCATACACCCATTGACTGATGCGCGGGGTAATTAGCAGGGGTGGGAGTAATTAGCATGTCAAGCCCTCGGGGCGGGAGGCTAAAGGATGAGCCATCCGTCGTCCAGCTCCTTTTATGATTAGCACTCTTCCCTCAGTGAAGGCAGAAGTCAGTGAGGGATGGCGGTGCAATGGGCAGTTGGAGGGTGTTTTGTGGAAGGGAAGGAGGGGAATATGAGGGAGATGGGCATTTTGAAACTATTCTTTTTGTGGAAACGGTTCACCTAAGGTGGTTGAGGCTGCAGCAAGTACAGTCTAAACGTGCGAAGAGGAAGAGAGGAGGAGATCGGTCTGTCTGAGTGGGGGGGGGAATGATGGAGACGGGAAGATGGTAGGGTAGGCAAGGGGATATTTCACACTTTGAGACGTTGGGAAGTTCTCATTGTTAATACAATTTACTCCTAACTCGGCGATTTTTCAAGGAAAAAAATATAGCTTTAAAATGTTGAACGCCAAGCCTCGTCCTATTACATTCTGATCATTGTTGAGAATCTCATAGCAGGAGTGAAGCGGCGATGCGCGTGGTGCGATGTTATTCGGGCAACTTACGTCGTGTAAATTTCCGAAACGGATCAGGGACTGGAGAGTGTTTGACCGTGAGAGGGTGCAAAAAAAGAAGGCCTTGCGTGCGCACTCTCTTGCTTCTGACCCCTTTGTGACAGGGCTATGGCATGTTGTGGTGCACTGGATGCAGAGCTACATGTGTTGTCAATTGGATCACTCTCACATTCATTCACTCGAGGGTGTCGTCGAGCAGGGAGGGAGGGGTGTAAAATGTGAGATGACCGGAAGCCTCGAGTCGGGTGGGTGGACAGGAAAGTCAGTATAGGCCGTTTTTTTAAACGAATTTGGCCAGTATGTTGAGGTCGTTATTATGCTTCATCGGTGATTTCGCAGTTGAATCTCAACTCTAATTCTATGATATAAACTGTTCGAGCTATACGCGTATTTGTGGGAGCTCCATCTGAATGAGTGCTTATAGTTATTGGGACCGATGTTACATCTGATTCATCATCAATTTGTGGTTCGATCGCTCTTCGAGAAATAGTCACTGTGCCCCTTCCCTCTTTCAATCTCTCGATCACAATCTCTCGCCCCCCTAGCAGTCAAAGCATGGGCGAGGCGAGAGAGATGGAGAGAGAGAGAGAGAGAGAGAGAGAGAGAGAGAGCAGAAACGCCCCGTGCAGTGTTGTTGTGCTTATCGGCGGCCGATCTTGAGCGATAGGAGATGGGATGAGTAAGAGTGGGGGGGGGGGCTGAGGGGAGAGGAGCGGGAAGGGGACAGGGACAGTAAGCTGGCTCTCCTCTTTGGCAGTCGTGATGGATAGATTAGTTAGAGTAGTATAGGAGTAGGAGATCTGAGAGAAAGCCAATCTGGGATAGGGAAAAAGTGGGAGGAGAGAGAGACCAAAGTCTAATTACCAGATGCCCTCCCTACAGAAGGAGCAGGACATATTGCGCGAAGATTCATTAGTATCGAGTGTTCTCTTCTCAATATGCCACCAATGTTGGTGCGGTGTTCGGTTGCCAGCGCGCCAAGCATGATAATTTGTTAGCCCCATTCAAGAACTCATTGTCAGTAGTCTCCACCGCCTTTGGTTATCATATAATTAGCCCATGATCATCAGCGGACTGTGTAAATTGCAAATTGTGCCCAATACAAAACTTGTATTTCACAAGAAATAACATTGTGCGCCGGTAAATTTGCATTATTCCACCTATGTGACGCTGTTTTCGGGGCTACTCGGTGATATCGATAGCTGATTCGATCGATGTTTCGCCCACAGCAGGAAAGTGCGTATCTAGAACGCTCTTTCTTTCTCTGGCGCCTCTCCCGTTCCCACACTATCTCGCTCTTCCTCTCTTTCTCTTCCCCTCTCTCCGTTACTGTTTTGGACGACATTCTCTTCTCCTCTCCCCGCTCTCTGACCCTTGCCTGTCCTTCCTCTCTCCCTCTTCCCTTCCTCCCCCTTCTCTCTCCCCTCATCTCTCATTCTCTGTAATCTGCCGCGCATTTGTTCTAGAGAAAGGGAAGGAAGGGGAGAGAGTCCTTTTCAGGGTAGCCCGAGGGGAACCCCTCTCTGCCCTTCTGAATGGCTCCCTCTGACCACCCCTCTCAGTCTCCCTCTATCTCCATCTCTCTCTCTCTCTCTCTCTCTCTCCACCCCCAGGGAACACTGCTCTCGTCCCCTGCGGGGGTAATCAGCTTCTGGCTTGATGTGAGAGAGAGAGTGGGAGGGCAGTGTAAGGGCTAGCTGAGCTAGAGAGTGCGGGCAGATTGAGTCCAGTATGAAGTGGAGGCTTGCAGCGCATTTTTGGACAGAGTTGTGCTCGTTTCCCCCCATTTAATGCCATTTTCGACCGAGTTTGCCTTGTTGTTGCGTGTGCAAGTGCATATTGCCGCATTTTGGCTGAATTTAAATAGATTACCAATATTTCTATAGCTAATTCTAGGTGCACTTCAAGTACTAGTGGTCGAAACGGCTATATGTAGGATTGTGTCTCACCCTTTGCGCCATTTGTGATAGTTTTCTCGCAATTGTCGATCGATTTCGCCGTGTTGCTGCGTATGTGAATCATACTGTAGATAATCAATCGATAACGGTAATAGATTGGTATTTGAGATGAGCCGAGAGCAGTGCTTGCAACTGATCAAACGAGTCGTTAGCGTCGCGTGTTTGTTGTTTGTTGCGGAGGCATCGTAGCCTCCGCTGATGGAGCTGGGTCACGGAGATGATTTGATGGGTTTCGAGAGGGTTCCCCTTTCCCCCACGATTGCAAACCAGAAAGGGGCCAGGCTGAGAGAGTGTACAAAGCGAGAGAGGTCTCTCTCTCTCGATTTACCGCGTTCTCTAATTCTGAAACCCCTTTATTATAAATTGACAAACACTCATCCAAAATAATTGAACGTTCCGCCCCTAAACAACAGATACGGCTGCGAGAGAGCATCAGAAAGCGAGAGACGCGCCGAGGTATAGAACGAGAGTACACCACTAGTAGTCCACTAGTATCATTTTAAAGTTGTAATATCTAGATCCCCTGATGAGAGGTAGAGAGCGTTGTGGGGTTGGGGGGGGTTGGTCCTTCCTTCATTAAAGATGTTGATTGTTGTGGTGGGTGGGAGGGGCAGTTAGCTGGCTAATTTCCGCCCTCCCCCTTCTCTCTTCACTATCGCAGACTCATTGATTGAGGGAAATGAGCAATAGGAGTTCGGAGGGGGGGGGGGTTACGGTATGCTCGAACCGTGAATTAATCTTCTATTTCTGTTTTCTGAATTTTCCTGAATTAATGCTGATTTCGAGCACGCTTGAAACTAAGATATTTTCAAAATGCTGCTGCGGCTTCGAAACCCAGGTCAATTTTGGTTTCATTCTCGTTTATCCAATTGCGTATGATCTTGGTGTTAATTACTTGTATACCTTGCCAGACTTTTTGAATCGAAATATTTAGTCGTTATCGGCGTTGTTGTTGTGAAGGAAGAAAAATTAATCAATCGTGCGATTTAATAATAAAAAAAAGCAAAATATTAAAAGATGTTTTTGATTTTCTTTTTTTGGCGCAGAGCGTGATCGAAGGTAGATTCAATGCGCGGCGTTTATATTGAAACTCTAGGTGAATTCCGGCAACAGTGGCTGCTAAATTGATCCTTTTGGGTAGCTAAAGTTGCTTTAGATCTTGCTGCTCTGGAGAAAATGAATGATTCAATCGCGAGATTCAATCAATCAATCAACCATTTATCATGCCAAAAAAGATTCGATATATGGTATGTAGATTAGGCTGTGCAATTTTTAAACTCCAGGTGAATTCCGGCATCAATGACTGCTCAATTGGTTTTGACGCAGTATCTGTAGTTGCTATCGGAGTAGTAGTTGCGAAGAAAAAAATATGAATCAATCGCGCGATTTGATCTTTAGATGTATTGTAGATTAGGCAGTGTGATTGTTTGCGTGTTTTGAAATTCCACGTGAATTCTTGTAACTATGGCGGCTCAATTTATCCTATTGAGTAGCTAAAGTTACTCTCGAGGTTGCTTTGTTGGTACGAAAATGAATCAATCAATCGCTAGATTAGATCTGTCTTTGGATATAGATTAGGCAATATGAGTGTGTAGACGTGTTGCCGGTCTGTCTCACTCTCTTTCTCTCCCACTCTGATGTATTCCCTTGATTAGTAATGCTTGTTACTTGTATTCGATTCGAGCTTTGATTTCTGCCGCCTAGAGTCGCCGTGCTTGTATCGTTCCCATCCAAAGTACCAGCGCATGGCCCTCCTTGACCTACCTTCTTTCCTACCTCTTCTATCTCATCCTGTTCTATCTCCTTCAAGCGATATTTCTGCACCATAGGTCAAATGGTTTTCTCGCAGGCATTTCGTGCAGAAATGCCTAAAATCTTGTGCTGAAGTGCATATTGCCCAATTTTCGATACATTTGTCAAAAAAGAGGCAAGAAATGGGTGCAACATTCTAAATTATCTTTTGCCGACATGATCTGGACGCCATGCAGAAATCCCTATCCTCGCTAGCGAGAACCTATTTGACCTATGTTCTGCACCTCCCGTTCTTGCTCTTCCTCTATCTCTGCTCCTGAATCCATGCCCTTTGCTCTCTACTCGTGGTTGATTTGATTGTGTCTGCTCTCTCCCCTCTATTGAGTCACTCCAATTTCTCATTTCATCTTTCTCTCCTCCCGAATCAACCAATGTCGCCGTTCGTTCATTTTCTCGTCATTTGCTCGTCATCTTTGATGTTTTGCCAATCGTGCCGCGCGATTTTATCGATTTTTGTATGCCCAAAATCGATAACTACGGTTGCCCATTTCCATCCCTATGCCTACCCCATACCCTCCGCCCTCCCTCCCGAATCCCCCAATGTTACCGTTCGTTCGGTTGCCTCTCGTTATTTACGCGTCACCCACATCATTCCACCGTCCGCTCAAACCTCCAGAATGGGGTTCCAAGTGAGAGAGCGTGCATAATGGAGAAATACTCTGTTATTGTTGCACACTCTCACCCCGAACCCTTCCTGTGGGTTTCGAATCATGTGCAACTTTATTGTTTTCCCTATCGCGCCGCGCGAATTTATTGATTTTGTTTGTCCAAAAATCAATAACTATGGCTAAGCTTCTCAGGAAGGTCGTCGCTCGTTCGGTAGAAGGGACGGGACTACGGTAGCCTATCGATCGATCGACGCTCTCATCGTGTGATCTACTCATCACACACCACTCGACACACAAAGACACGCACGCACACACTAACCCGCACCAGAGATTAACAAGTGAGTTTTTTCATAAATGCTTACTTACTTAGTAGATCCATCTTCGGCCGGGTCGCGTGGATCACAATAATTTAGTTTTATATATATTTATTTTTAAAAAAAACACTTTATTGTGCATGTAGGAGGAAGCGAAGATGGCGTGGCGCTTCCAACCCTCCAAGTTCAAGAACACCACTCCCAAGATGCCCAAGAAGGAGGTGAGAAAGGGGATTATCGATTGATTTATATTATTGAAAAATTTTTTCTTATTCTCCCCACTCCAAAATTTGAGTGTGGAGTGTCTTGCCTTACATTTCGCGGTTTTATAGAATAGACCACGCGCATAGCCGTTTCACTCTTGCAACTTGAATCTCAAATTTATTGGATGATCATTGAAACCTTGTCAATTAATAGTTATAGCAATAAATTATATATATATATGTGCATACGAATAATCGATAAAATTGGATCAATGCAATTCCAATAATCAATAATATTATTTCATTAATCAATATTTTCTTTCTTTTCTTACAGGAGACGATCTTCGACCTGCCCATCGGGACGCTCTCGTGCACCAACAACGGCATCCAGAGCAACCAGTCGTTCCTCGCATTCTGCATTGAGGGAGAGGGTACGGTAGTTAGATCTATTATTTCATACCGCAGTTACAAGAATGGTAGTAACGTACGGTAGTATGATCTTAACTGTTGTGGGTATATTGTAGGTACATCGGGGAGAAGTACGGTAGGTTGGATTGGGAGGAAACTTGCACGGTAGAATGCTGATATCGAAGAATCCATACGGTTTTTGCGACTCATAGTGACATTTTACCTACCGTAACCCCTTTGTCTACCGTAATCTTGGCGCTTCTCAGGCGGCAAGCTGGGCGTGCTGCCGGCGGACGCGCGCGGACGCCGCGTGCGCACGGAGATCGACGTCGTCTGCGCCCATGGAGGTGAGAGAGATTGCATATGGATGATGCAATAGGAGGGTTGTAGCTTATAGTTAGGAAGGCAAGCAGTGATCCAGTAGGTGTGACCGAAAACAGCTATTAAGCGAGTCTTATAGGTCGCTGAGTGAATTTATGTTTCATTCCTCCCCGCGAGTTTTTGGTTGCAAGGAGTAGTTAAATGATTGATGTGAGATGTGGCATCGCTCGCTTACTTTCATTGTGTTTGCAAAAAGTATAATCGATAAATTTATTTTTTCAGATCAAGTCGACGACTTCGCCTTCCTGCCCTTTGAGGAGAACAAACTGGTGACGTGCAGCAGGGACGACAAGGTACGGTAATATTATCGATTAGGACACGATGGTAAGATAATTGCATTCTACTACATCAGACGGACTCTGAAATCCCAGATCTTGTACAGAATTTTCTTTTGACACGTTGGTGAAACACGAATATGGCAACCGCAATGCACTTTTTTGTTTCACAGTTTTGGTTGGCCTTTTTTGACCACAGGGTTAGTGTGTATTTTCTCTGTGTGTGCATGCATTCCTGCCTTTGTGTTTGGGCTAATCGATAAAGAACACGTCAATTGTAGGTCAAAGTGTGGTCGCTCTCCGCCTCCTCGGCCGCCGTTCTCGCTGGAGAGGTCGACATTGGCACTGGACGGTGAGACAGATTATCGATTGATTGTCAGTCTATACACGAGTACCTATGATGTTTCTTGTTACTTTGACAAGAACAGACTGCAAAAATTATTGATATGAAAAAATGCACGTGGATGTACTCGCAATGCATTATTGTTTTCCATATCGTTTTCCGCATATTAGTTTCAATACCAGGTGCATCCATGTCTTACTGATAGCTTACCGCTTAATAATTTACGATTTTATCAATTCGTGTAGAGCCCGTCTTTCAGCAATCACAGTGTGTATTCGTACATTCAGACCATCGGTATCTAATAGCTGTTGTTGGTAATGCTCAACCTGTGGCAATTTTGAAACGACAAATTAAAACACCCACGGCGTAATTGTTCATTATTCCGGCACTTTCTTGTTTGGTGTTTGTTCATCTGTCAATTTCTGCATTTTCGCTCACTAGATTTGCACAATTCGGAACTCCATCAAATTTCATTAAATTTCTAACTGGAGAACTGTATTTGTAGTTGTATTTAGGTTATTTCATCTAACATGGGACACACCACAACTCACATATCCCGATCTTTTTGAAATTTTTATGGTAGATTCAGAATAAAATTCTAACCATAAAACTGTTTTCAAAAGTTGCCGAATGTTTTTTTGAAATTTCCTCATCCATAACAAATTATTAATTTAATTAATAAATAAGCAAAATTAGAAACCCAAGATGGATATTTCGATTGAAATATACAGTCTACGACTTTTGAAGTCGAATACTGCTTTAAAATGTTTAAATAAAAATATTTTTATTTTTTTCGAAAATTATTAAAATTAATAATAATTTTTTTTAAAAACATTCGGCAACTTTTGAAAATGGTTTCATGGTTAGAATTGTATGACGAATCTTCCATAAAAATTTCAAGAAGATCGGGATATGTGAATTGTGGTGTGTCCCATGTAAGGCTTATTGAGAATGTTCATCGGTCTTCAAAAAATAAATAATAGTACTTTATCTAATCCATTTATCTAATTAGTTTCTGCATCAGTTAAGCGATATTCTTCATTTTTATGTTGTCCCCCTTGCAGTCTGCTGTCCGCCCTCTGCCCCCACTCTACTGCCTCCGACATCGTGGCCGTCGCCTCGACGACCGCCGTATTCGTCGTCGATCTGGCAAGGGGAGAGGCTGTGGCTGGTGAGGAGTGCAGATTACTTATTGGATGAGGGGAGGAGTGCAACTTGAATATTATGATTTGCTCGGGGGACAGTAGCTGGTGAGGATGCTGAGGGGTGAACATTGTGATTAGACGAGGAACATTCGATGACGAAGAGGGAAGTTTTCGAATTGGGAGCAGGGGCTGCTGGCGATGGCGTCAACGTTACACATGATGTGTGTGAAATGCTGCTGGTGACTTGAAATCAATCGATATATTGATGAATGAGTTAATTTTGTTTGCAGAGTGCTCGGGCGTGCCGGAGAAGGCGCTCTCGGTGTCGTGGTCAGAGGACGGAAAGACGCTCGCAGCCAGCGCCGACAAGGGACGACAGGTACGGTAGTCGATTGAAAGGGATTACGGTAGTCGTGGCAGAATATTGATTAGAACAATCAATCTTATGCACACGACGTGTTGCCTACATACGACGTTGGCTCGAGTGCTTTCGTCAATCAATAATTATAATCAATATTACATGCAGTAATTAATGTAATTAATCAATAATTAACGCAGGGTCTGCTGTGGGACGTGCGTGCGGGTCCCTCTCCGGTGCACGAGATGGAGCTGCACTCGGGCATGGGCCGAGAGGCGAGATGCATCTACGCCGGCGCCAAGTTCATCTCCAGCGCGTTCACCAACGTTAGTTAACTATCGGATTTATGAAATCGGTGAAACTGAAAAATGGCTGGGGAAAAAGTGGGAATGAAAGACAAGAGAATAGTTGTGCAGCCTTGGAGAAGCTCCCGGCATTTTTGAGTTGCGTTGTTGCTACCTTTGCGATTGTTTTTTTATGGGTTAAAACATAGCTTCGCACGGACACGATTGAAAACTGTGAATAATTGTTTCGTGATTGCCTAATGATGACGCAATCCATTCCCCTCTATTGCAGAAGCGAGTGCAGGAGGTGCGCGTGTGGGACTCGCGCAACTGGGAGAAGCCGTTGATGGTCAAGGAGGTGAGAGCGAATTATCGATTTATCGATTGATATATTTATTTCCTAAAATGTGCTTAAGAGACGGGATCGGTAAAACTCGACCACCCCCCGGACGTGGCCCCCCAAAATGAGAGCTGGGGGCCCATACTCGGTTGGTTGGAAGGTGTCCACCCCGGATTGCACAAAACACCACTTATTTCTATTTGCCGGCTCTGGACTTGGAGAAATATGGGTTTGAGTGAAAAAAGGTCGAAAAATCAAAATTTCTCAAACTGAAAAGATAGACTATATTTATTAATTGCGTTATGTTTGGGGTGCCCAAACACTGTAAAACGCATGTTCAGATTGAATTTCAATTGATTCCGATACCACTTTTTGGACTCGAAAATTTGTATTTTCGAGAAAAGTTGGCCATTTTTTGAGCCAGATCCCATAGTTTTTATGCATACGTTGTAGCCTGGCACCATATGCAACTATATTGACCATAGCCAGGTCCGCCCTGATTGACTAAGTTTCCGAAATTTTCACTCGAATATCCGTAATCGACGAAGTCGGTGTCGACCTTTCTCATATCTTTCCTATACAACTTTTTGTTTACATAGCGTTAACTTGTAATATTATTACAATATCATCGACATGATTGAATGACCATTTTAAAGCCCCAATATACTATTTAACGATCGTGGTTTTTTAAATCTTTTAATAAAACTTCGTTTTCAAAAATGTGTCCATCTTACTCACACACAACTCAGATATTTGGTACTCTACCGAATCCTGGATTAGATCAAATTGTTTGGAGAGTTTTGTTGCATAATAATGTTTTGATAGTATTCAAATCTATGAGTGATTTGACCTCGAAAAAAATTCAAAATTAAAAATTGCTTAAATTTTTCAACAAAAAAATTAATTCTGTGAATATTTGAAACGGCCCTAGCGAAATATTGCCCACATTCATATTCACATACCTAAAGAACAACTATGAAACTAATAACTTGAACTTTTGAAAAAAATTTTTTTTTGAAAAATACCATGAACCCGGGGTCATGGTCCAAAAATAATTTTTCACCGATTTGATTTTTTTTTCGTTTTACAGTGTTTGGGCACCCCAAACATAACGCAATTAATAAATATAGTCTTTCTTTTCAGTTTGAGAAATTTTGATTTTTCGACCTTTTTTCACTCAAACCCATATTTCTCCAAGTCCAGAGCCGGCAAATAGAAATAAGTGATGTTTTGTGCAATCCGTGGTGGACACCTTCCAACCAACCGAGTATGGGCCCCCAGCTCTCATTTTGGGGGGCCACGTCCGGAAAGGGTCGAATATGGTCGAATCTTACCGATCCCGTCTCTTAAAACCCGCCGAAATCGCGCCAATTGCACTAGGGTATATCTTGTTTCGGCATGCTCGGTGATTCCGTGCGCCAGTTGTTCCTTGAATGTAGACGGAATGGCAGCTGTCTGATCTCTGCGGGTTGGAAGCATTCAAAAAATTAACATGTTTTCTATTAATAGAAGAATGAAGGGAGTGTGTGTTGCTGCTGAATAAATCAATCGATAATCCCCCCTCTACAGTCAATCGATATTCCCCTCTCTACAGTACACGGCGACGACGGGCGTGCTCATTCCGCAGTTCGATCCCGACACGAAGCTGTTGTTCCTCGCAGGCAAGGGCACGAACAAGGTGCACGTGCAGGAACTGCAGGACAAGCAGCCAGTGATCAGCGATGGTGAGGGGGGGAAGGGGTAAATAGGTACCCCTCCAACTAGGGGGAGAGGGAGGGAGGAGGGGAGCGACTCCTACTTGGAAGGAAAAAAAGGAAGGGGAGGCAGTCTACTGCAGACATCAGGTTATGCATGAAAATGTAGGAACGGGAGAGCGATAGGAAACGTTGATCTTTGTGAGAGGTGTAAATGTGAGGAGGCTAGCGGAAATTTATGTTTTAGCCTCAATGACCCGGTGATTCGGTTACCTTGTTGCTGGTTTGAGCGAGGTGTTGGCAAAGCATTTGATTCTCTAACGATTTATTGAAATAAGATTGATATTTTTTTATTGAAATGTGTAGGCTATTGTAATGTTTAAAATGCACTGAAAGATCTGTTGTCAGCTTGACATCCAGTGGTGATATTCGACCATTTCAGTGTACGAGCTGACGGTGCCGGAGCAAGTTCTCGGCTTCTCCCTCGCCCCCAAGAGGACCGTCAAGGTACGGTAGAAGATAGTGATTGTTTACTGATTTAATTAAGAGATATTGTACATCTGATTAGTTAATACTTCATATAATAGGTAGCTGGCGCTGTGATAGAAACGTATTTATTGTACGTTGTGAGATCTAGAAAATGATTTACGTATATACGGTAGGCAATACGATGTATGTATTCAGTAATCTTGCGAATTATCGATTGATTTTCCAGCCAATGGACGGCGAGGTGGCACGCATCTACCAGCTGACGAAGAATTCGATCGTGCCCATCCCCTGCATCGTGCCGAGACGGGTACGGTAGATTATCGATCGATTGGAAGAAGATTCTACAGTATCTCTCCTACTATAGTCTGATTCCCCTCCCCATTTCAGTCGTATCGCGAACTGCACGTCGATCTCTTCCCGGACACACGTGGTCCGATTGCCGGTTGCAGTGGAAAGGCGTGGCTGGACGGCAGTGACGAACTGGTACGGTAGATAATTTTATTAGGAAGTTATTAGGGATGTCGGTTCGTTATCCCTACAACGGCACTCACTCCCTCTCACTGACCTCGCACTCTCCTTTACGAACTGGGAGAGGTCAAATTGGCATACCATTTTTGAATTACTGTTATGATTAATTAGTTTTTTTTTAAAATTCGGTTAAATATCACCAATCTGGCATTTTCCCCAGCATATAGGGAATCTCTGAATCGGCGATTCACCGGGATTGTGACTGTAGAGAAAATTCGACTATTGCAGCCGGAGCGAGTGTCGATGACTGCCGGCCACGGTGGTCCCGAGTGTCCGCCGCCCGAGCCGACGCCGCCCCCGGCGCTGCGCCTCGCCACTGCGGCGCCAGCCGCCAAACCTGCGCCCGCGCCCGTCGCAGCGCCGCGTCACTCGACCGAGACGGAGGAGCCGCGTGAGCTGGCGTACGCGCCGGACGCGGTGCAACACACGGCGACTGTCACAACGAGTTCCACGAGACTGACGACGGTTGTGGAACCAGAACATGGTGAGGAGAGAAAGGATATCGATTGATTATGAATGTCAATGAGATTCGATCTTGGGGATCGCCATTGTTGGGTGCGAAAAGTGCCTACCTAACAGATTCTGATTAGACACTCATAGCGATAGTCTATAAATGAATCTTGGTCTCATCGGATGCTCCTCCATCCACCCTCATTTGTCCCTCTGCAGAAGCACCGAAGCTGCGGCTGACGAAGCAACTGTCGGATGAGAAGGCAGACACGACCTCGCTCGTGAGTCATTTTCGATGTATTCTTTGATTATCGACATATTGGTTGGTTGATTATTGATTACGCATTTGCCATATTTGGATACTGTAAGAAGCAAACGTATTGATTCTTATTTAACCATCCGAAAGCACGAAGATTTGTCACAATCGTCTATTGATTGGAACTTTTCTGATGATTTAACCAGCACCGCCCTTTTTCAAAGGTCGCTGACGCTCATTTTAAGTGGGGAAAAGGTTGTGTCGAACTTTTGCTTTTGAGAAACTGGGCGAGCTGATTCTATTCTCAACATTCATTTCCTGCTTAGCGTTGGGTTTTGAGAACTAGGCAGATTGGTGCTGCGCTGTTTGTACTAAGTCGATAGCTTTCCTGATCTTTCATTTCATTTGCTATTGTTCATGAACCCACCAATCAATGCTCCTTATCCCAGAAGGAGAACGTGCCGGCGACTACCGTGTCCTCGTCGTCTACCGTAACCTCGACCGCCTCCTCATCTACCGTAACCTCGACTCGTCTCGCGCGCGTTCCTTCCATGCCGACGCCCGCGCCCGAAGTGAAGCTGCGCGTACTCGCGAGAAGCGAAAATGGTGAGAGCGAAAATTGTGCTAGAGGGTAGATAGTAAGGACGAAATTATTGATAAAGTTATCGCTAAGCGTTTGAAGCTAACTACATTTTTTCACCGGAAAATTAGTGTTTCAATACTCTTTAATATTTGCTGATTTTGATTCTTACATTGATTCTTCGCAGTATATTGCCTCTTGGATACCATCATATTTTTACCGTATTCGCTTACTATAATCGATTAGTGTCAATATGCTACCGTAATCTCTTCAGACGCTACTCCTCGTCTCTCTCAACGCGTCCGACCCAAGTCGTGTGTCGTCGGCCAGGTGCAGTCCAAGTATCGACACGTCGAGACACTGGCTGGAGTCAAGGTACGGTAGACTATAATAGAGTCATTTGACGATTGAAACTTGGCACTACATCAGGGAAATAAATTATGGTAGAGTGAAGGGCGTTCTTGCCTAGATAATTGTTTTTTTTTATTGTGATATGAGTCCTGAAAGGTGATTAGAAATCTGCACTATTCTTGCATCGACAATGAAACACGCAAGTTGCAAGAAACTTTTCTTACTTATTCTAGTTATCTTTTAGAAATATTGTTGTGGATAGAAACACGATAAATACTATTTTTGCATGTAAATAATATGTATCTGCAGGCTGGCGCCGTCTTCTCCAATCTGCGCAACGTGAACACTCGACTGCCGACGGAGTGCAACGGCGCCGTTGCGTCCACCAAATACGTCGCCGTCCCTCTCGCTGGTGGGTTACGGTAGATTGACAATCGAGAACTGACTATTGGGGGTATTTGATAGCCGCGTCCCAGGCTTAGCTTATCGAATGCTTGGAAAGAGAGGAAGAGATGGATGTGATGTAGTAGAAAGATAGCCAGATAGTTGGTTGGATGGATTTCCGTAGTGACGACGTAACAATATTTACCTGATCGATAAATCAATAATTTGGTTGCAGGTCCGGCCGGTGTCATCATGATCCTGGACGTCGATCGGCCACAAAAGATGCCCGATGGAGTCGTCGATGGCATCTTCAACAAGGCCGGGGTACGGTAGACAATATTTATTTATGTTTTTTTGTATTGATTTTAATTTTTATGCGATTCCAGACTCACATTGAATATGATTCGTTACGTATTTTTCTTGAAACACCGAACCAAATGGCTATTTTACAACGTTTCTCGGGATAGCTGCGATTCATTTGGCTTAGAAAAAAGTGCAGGAGAGGAGAAAATCCTCGGAGTTGTCCCCTTTGTAGTATTACATATTTATGACGTCACTCTTCTCATCTCTCTAATCTCTTCTTCCCCTCAGGTGACGGATCTCGCGTGGTCTCCCTTCGACTCGTCTCTTCTCGTCGTTGGCACTGATCAGGGAATGGTCAATGTGTGGTCGATTCCCGAGAAGAAAGAGGACACGGTAGAAGGAGGAGAGGGGGCGGAGCCTCAGCAGAGAAGGGCTGATCTGGAACCGGTGCAGCAGCTGAGACTGGGAGGAGAGAAGGTGAGGGGGTGAGGGAGAAATCCGGTGATGTGGGGTTACGAGGAGTGAAGATAGGTGGTAAAAGGCTGGGTCAGTGTTGAGAGAGCAGTTTGTGACGAAAACAAATTAACTATTAGTGGGTTCTTGGACGCATACTCCCGTGGTAAAATGTATTTATTAAAATTATTATGGAATTAATTGCAGATTGTCAATCTTCGATGGCATCCTCTGGCAGAAGGACTACTCGCCATCGCTCTCAGTGATGGAGCAGTCGAGTTGTGGACGGTGGGGGTTTTTTAATAGTAATAATGAAAAGGTTAGATGGTACAAAACAAAATACAAAACCCGACAGTTGTGCTGATGAATATTTTGTACTGGCTAGGCAGATTAAAGTTGCAGCAGTGCTTTGAGAAGCTTAGAATTTTGCTTCTGCAATATTGCAAGCACTCTATGACACAAAGTAAATGAGAACCCCATCTTCTTCTCTAGTTCATATACCGTAGTATAATCAACCGTAACGCAATCCTCATCATAATATCTCTGCAGGTCTCTGCCACGGGCGCCACTCGTTCGGCCCGTCTCCACTCTCACTCGTCGCCCATTCTCTCAATTGCATGGTCGACCGACGGATCCAGACTGGCTACGGTAAGTCAAGAGGGAAGGGGGATACGGTAATTGAAATTTGGCAATGGTGCAGCAATTGAATATCTACCGGACCAGTGTGGTATTCGTTGCAGGAAGTGAACGGATTTTGCAAATCAACAGTGTACCCGCAACTTTGTGTCTCAAAGCTATGCTGTAAGCGGAACGGGCCTCAATTGTCATCTGCGACGCTTTCGACATACAAATAATGAATCCCTCATTTACAGGTTGCCAAGGATCTCGAACTGCACGTGTGGTCGCCACAGACGAGCATGGAGGCACTCGAGGTACGGTAGAGAGGGACGGGAGAGGGTACTGTAGGATGACGGTAGTTTGTACTATACTACTATTATTATTTATTTGTGGAATACGGCAGAATTGCTTGTGACGATATGGACGTGAAACATGCGCGTTATGTCAAACCATTATTGGATTAGAAAAAAATATTTTGTTTCGGCAACTTGTGAAACATTTGAACAGCGAGGCGGGTTACTTGATAATTTGATTTCCAACTGCGTCCCGATACCATACGTAATATCATGTGACAATATTTATTGATTCTGTTTCTCTAATTTTCTTTAATTTTTTTGCTTTAAATATTTTCTATCTAAATTGGATGTATTTTCAGCAGCGTCTGGAGGCTGCGATCGAATCTGCTCGAGGCGCACGCGTCGTTTTCGCTGCTGACGACTCGATGATTGTGGTCGCAGCATTCACGAAGAGCTCCGGCAGACAGGTACGGTGGATTACGGTAGAGTAGGTTCGTTGGATTACGGTAGAGGGGCAGGAGCAATTATGTTAGAGGGGTGTGGTATACAAGTACGGTTGATTACTGCAGGCAGGTAAGGTAAATTATGGTAGAGTAAATACGGTGGATTACGGTAGTAGGATGCGGTAGATTAGAGTAGAGGCGTAGGGTGGGTGAAGGGGTACGGTAGAAACCAGATAAAGTAGCTGTACTGAAGGCAAAAGATGTAAAATCGGCGATACGATGGTGGGCGATCTTCCTAGCAAGATTGTTGTTTCGGGCAATAATTATATCACGTTCCCCGTTCTTTTTGTCAGTAGCATTACTTTTCCTTTGCGTTATAAAAAGAAAAAAAATAACCTCATATTTTCCATTTTCAGCTTCTCTTGATCGATTGTTCCTCTCCTTCTCTCTCTCTCCTCCATCGACATCATCTCGACAACGCCGTCCAACCACTCGTGCCCTACTACGATTTCGACTCGAGTGTCCTGTTCCTGACTGGAAAGGTGAGAGAGTGGGAGAAGGGGTACTGTAGTATGGGAGTACTGTGGTCAAGGAGTACTGTAGAATTCTCTTTAGAATTTAAAAGATTTTAAGAAATTTTTGTGAGAGACTGGAGATGCATTCAAACATGAGCTTGTGAAGACATACGATTTAAAAAAAATTATACCGAACCCTGTGAATGCGTGCTTCAGCGATAACATAAGTGTTTGATGACGTCTTGATTCCACTCTCGTCAATGCGTGTATGAGTATTTTTACAATTTGTTAAATTCTATAGAACATCTCGTGTTCCATATTCATTACCGTACCCTATATCCATTACCGTATTCTATGTTAACTACCGTATTCTCAGGGCGATCAATCGATCCAGATGTTCGAAGTGTGCAGAGAGGCGCCGTTCCTGCTGGAACTCTCACGATTCCAGGGCCAGCCCGGTCACCAATCGATTGCTTTCCACAACAAGAGCGTCTGCAAGGTATACTGTGGTTTGAGGGGTACTGTAACATACGAAATTTTAATACTGTACTTTCAGATAACGGATACTTTGTGTAACCTAACATGACAATCTGCCAAATATGGCATTTGATGGATAAATAGGTTTTCACGGGTGCAGGATAGATGGTACGGGCTAGGCCTCAATCGATTGATTATCTATTAATTATCCGTCAATCGATAATCAATCTTTTCTCAGGTGATGGAAGTCGAATTCGCCCGTGCGTGGAGACTCACTGAGAAGACGCTCGAAATGCTCAAATTCAGAGTGCCCAGAGTGAAGGTGGGAGAATCATTTTTATTTGTAATTATGTTTTGCATTTCTCCGAAAAGAGGATCATTTGCGGGGAAATTAGTAGAGACCATCCAGTTTGGTGTTTCATCAAGGTGTTTAATAGAATGACACGAGAAATCGTTGATCGGATTATGTAAAATAAGTGAAAAGAAAAAACAGCAGTTTGCATCGCGCCTATGTGATATTGAGTTTCAAGGTTGCGATGAATATTAAAGAGACGGACAGGAAACGATAAAACTCGATTTTTTCTGCATTAAAACAAAACAAACTAAAATATTGTACTAACATGGTCTCTTTCTATTTCAGAAGGACGTCTTCCAGTCCGATCTCTTCCCTGATGCTCTCGTCACTTGGGAACCGAGAATGAGCGCTGAGGAGTGGCTGGGAGGAGCAAAGGTATGGTAATTAGAGGAGGATACGGTAGGGAGAAGGGAGTATACATTGACACTTGACGCACACTTTGTATGAATAGATATTGATTACAGTAGTTATCTCATCCCCTCTACAGTATCCCTCCCCTCTATGGATCGATATCCCTTCCAGACCGCCCCTTCATTCCGTTCTCTTCGACCAGAGGGAGTGGCTGCTCTCTCAGTTGCTGCACCCATTACTTCGACGCCCGCCAAGCCTCCTCGCATGCAGCACGCGGGCACGAATGGATCCGATACCGTAATCTCCGCTCCCATCGTTCTCCCCACTGCGACTCCCAAGGAGAAGGAGGTAGGTAGTATCGATTGATTGATTGCGCCTAGATGGAGGGACGTTATATGGGTGAGGAATATGTAGATTACGGTAATATTTTCTGTCCAATCAATCGATAAATCTTTTATTTCAGGTGATGGCTGCATGGTCGACGAAGGTTGAAGTGAGCGATGGACCACTGGAACAGGACCGAATGGAGGGAGTTCCTGAGGAAGACTGGAAGGATTAAGAGACTACGGTAGTCAACCAGAGTACGGTAGTCGACTGAATACTGTATTCTTGACAAGAGTCACATTAATAGATCATATTGATCCCTTATCCCCGCTTGTGTATTATTGATTTTTACTCGCTATAGATTTATTTTCGCCCTTTCGAGTTTGTCTAAGCCAGAGTTTGCGTGTAAAGTAAGTATATAGTATATTATCGATTTGTGATTGTAATAGTCGCTTGTTTGTGTATCGTGTACCTCTCTCTCCTCTCCCTGCTTCCTCTACCGTATCTTGTCCCTCTCTCAGTCTCTAATCAATAATTGCCTTTTTTTATCTCTCAGCCAATCAATAGTTTGCTTCCGTTACCGTAATCAATTACTCACAATCTTACGTGTCCTGTGACGAACTTCACTTGTTGTGCAAGATTTATCTCCCTGCCGATTATCGATTTTTCGTTGTTGTAAAGATTGTGTTTTCTCCGCTTTTTCTCGATCTAGTCCGCTAAAGAGTCCATTAGTGCCCCACCCTTCTTTACTCCTGCTAAGACTTTCAATGTGCTGAAAAAAAATGTTGTGATTTCGACTTCTATCTTCAACCGCTAAATCTATTCAGGTTTCCATATTCTGCGATATTAACTTTATGTGAATAAATGCTCTTACTAGCTTGGACTGTTCCGAAGACATGCACTGTCAACAAAGCCTCCTACAATTGAAATCTACTCCATTGATAATTATTTATTTATTGTCGAAATGAATATACAGAAAAAACTATCCTGAAAACTAAACATTATTCTTCAAATGTCGATGAAACACAGATTTCGCTAGGAAAGCGAACAATTTCGCTCCTTTACGGCTATCATAGGATTTTTTCCCGAACATTGCGAATTCGGATTCACCATTTGCTTGTAACAACAGAGTTTCTCACTTCACCAATGCCATTTCTGCATTTTTGACCCCACTGAATCCAAATTCGCCTCCCAATGGGATAAACATCAAAGGCGTCGCAGAGTTTCAATTGAAGATCTGCCCCAATGGGATCCCAGAATTTTTCCCGTTAGGATCCCACCGCTGAAAAGCCTTTGATGTATCTCTCACTGGGAAGCGAATTGGGACAAAAAGCAGAGAATAAAAACACAAAGTGCCAGTGGGTACTTACAATATATTCGTTCAGACCTATAGAAAGGGGTCAGAGCGAGAGAGCGTGCAAAACGGAGAGAGTCCCTCTAGGTTTCGCACGCTCTCTCAGTCCAAATTTCTGTAGAGGCCTGTGGAATGATTTTATCAACTTCGACCCAGGATAACTCGATCCAAAGCAGAAAGTAGACTAATTCTTCTTCCTTGTTCGTTTGTTGCAGGCGTCATTGAATTGCTCGACCCAGTCAGCAATCAAATCTGCTCGGTCCAAGCGAATGTGCGCAGCTTGCTGTAATTAACACAATCTGTACTAATTAATAACTAATTGATTGAACAATCATAAGTATGAATTTAGGGGAAAATTATACAGTTTCTATGAATACAGACTCCAAGATTTATCAAACAAGTTTCTCACAAACCCTCAAAAACGCAGCAAGTTGAGCATTATCGCAGTCGTATCCACGATATTTGTCGACCATGTCGGAGACCTTAAACAAATTCTCTCATTTAATAAATAGAAATTATTGTAGATCCTTTAGAAAGCATGGTAACGGAAACAACCCTTCTAAAGAGTTTTGACAGGGGAAATTCAACGAAGTACTAACAGTATGAATTCGGTTAGACTTCAGGTATCCCTCGGCTCTTTCTCCAATATGTGGAATATCTCTAACTGGCTGGGAAAGTCCTTCTTTCGTCCCGAGAATTGAAGTGAATTCACGTCCTTTGAGTGTTGCGGAGTCCATTGATTGAAAATAAATTCCATAAAATAAAAAAGGCATTGCCCATAATGAAAGACCATAACACGAAGTAAGGGGGGGGGGGAAAGTCACACATGGTTTCGCCAAAAAAAGGGTGAGATATCTAGGGACCGCAAGGTGGTCTGCCGATTTTATGCAATGAAGTTGAAAGTGTATCCATATTAGCCGCTGAGGTGTCAATAACATCATACTTTTTGCCGTTTGTCGATATCTTGTCTCTGGGCCGAGATACAGCTCGAAAACCACGCGCGCGGCTCATAACGGAAGAGGGTCAAAAGGTGGGCGCTCTCTCTCGGTGGGCGGAGTTTGCGTCTATGATGAGAGAATGTGGAGATAGTATCTGATCATCAAGCGAATGTGAGAGCTAGTGTTCGTTGCCGTCTTGGTGCAGTGGTAGAGTGATTGCATAGCTAGCCGAAGGTCGTTAGTTCGAATCCCATCCTTTGCGGATCTTTTGCTCACAACCCAAAATATTGCCATTTGAGCCGCTAAACACCGTAAGTCGTCATGCCAAAGCACATTCTCGGAAAATAATAATAATAAAATCTTCTAAACAGGAGCACAATTGCGCGGGGCAATTAAATTTGATTTAGTTTTGTCTAAGTTAATCAGAATAATTCTCCCCACGAATTGCGAGATGCGCAACTATGTGCCTTCACTGGAAGTGATTGAATCACCTATTCCCGCTTACGTTTATCGATTTTTGACCTACTTAATCACTACAGAGCATGGTGCGCATGGCATATGTTGTAGCCCATCACAAGAGCTCTCGAATAAGCCCGAGCACGAGGTTTTTAGTGAAGAATGAAATTTGTGCTACTCATCCGCTGTTTCTTGCCCCTTCAATTAGAGTCACGAGTGGGCGGAGCTTATCTTCCCTAGAGATATCAAGGAAAATTTGCATTCAATAGAAAATACGTAAGGCAGCGCGGTAACAATGAGATCATCACTAAATGTATTCAATCCTGGTTCAAGCGCGTTATTGCGAAACGTCGCGCGCTCTCTTTCCCACTAGCCAACACTCAACTGCATGTTATCTCTCCCTCGTCTCTCTCCCTCGTAAATTACGACACATTAGTCATCCATGTCAACAAGGACGTGAAGAAATCTCTTGAAGAAGTTCGAACAGAATTTCAAATGAATTACATAGACGGAAGATATGGAATATGTCATACGGGAGATGATATGGAGATTGTCTGGAACACGAAACGACATAGTGTGAACAGTTTTCAACTTCAGCAACATAGATTAACTTTGAAGGCGCGCTCACACGTTACAAGATAAATGTTTTGGATTCCGTATTTCTTAGGACATTTTCTCCCATTAATCCCATTTCCTACACAATTTTCACACTTCTGTGGTGGTTTAGTGTACCCTAGAGAGACGGAGAGGTGAGCCACACTAGAGTGTCAACACGAAATGCTAATTTTCACTACATCAACGACACGTTCGACTTCGCGATATTTGCACATTATCAGTAGACGGGAGATATACTTGACGCATAAATATTTCCATCGAATGTTGATATAAAACTGGCCCATGTCCGAAAGGGACGGTTCACCCAAAGGATATGGCGGACTCTGAGAACAAGGGAGATTCGAGTTACACCAACAAATTATTATTCATGATTTCTAGATGGAATAGTGCGCATCTCTTCCGTAGGTTCCGTCTTCAATAATTTTCGGTAAATTTGCAAACAAACAAATCTACTCGAGGAAAACATGCATTTCTCTCTTCTTTGCATCTTCCCAATCCCTTTTCTCCTCTTTCCTCATCTCTCTCCTTCATTTCCCTCTTCACTCTCTCCAAATGTCCGCGTGCCCAGCGGCCGTTTGCTGCGCGCACGGTGCGCCCTGCATTGTGGTATGTTTATCGATTTTCTCCCGCCTCCGCCCCTTCTAAGCTCCGCCCATATATAAGCTCCGCCCTCTTTCAGGGCAACTTTCAACGAGCGTTCAAGGGTCTCAATCTGAGTTCTACCTACAACGAGAGAGACACGGCAACTACTGGATACTCAAATTCGGTTACTGCGAGAGTTTGGACTGAATCGCCACGCAAATTGAGCGATTATGAAGACTTCTCGTCTGCGAGTAAGAGTGAGTACATGATTATTGATCGATCAAAGAAGAGAGATGCCGTATTGCGCGAATCCCAACAGATAATCAGGACATCTACCGTAACCCTCACTTTTCGATCAGTGATACTGTAATGTTCTATCTTTTCTCTTCAGGATCCAGCATGCAATCGAGACGAAGTGAGTCGAAGAAGGAGAAGAGAAAGTCGAAGAAAGAAGACGAGAAGTGAGTCGGGATTTGGCACGATTCCAAGCCCTACCGTACACCAGTGTTTGAATGCCTGATTTTCAGGTTCAGTCATGGAGCATGTCCCACTACGAAGGAGTACATTGGACTGAGATCGGCTGAGGAGGCAGAAGATATCGTAACCCGTCCCACCGAATTCAAACTGTATCATCGACTGGGCCAGGTATACGGTAGTTGGCACTGTGTCAAGCTTCCACTTTTCTTCAGAATCGAAGCATCACTTCGCTCGAGGCCCGCCTGCCTCTCTACATCGCCTACCGTAGCACCAAGAACGTCGCGAGGTACGGTAGCTTATCGATCGATAACCGACGACTTACCGTACTCCTTTTTTCGACAAGCTACCGTATCCCTTGCAGACACATTCCACTCAAGACGATCCAGCAGGGAACTCGTCATTTCCTCGTCGTTGGAGATGGAGATTCTGACCACATTTTTGAGACAGTCGAAGCACTCATCAAATTCTACAAGGCGAGTGTTCGATCTTTGATCTCCAGCAAAGTTACTCGAAATTCTTCTAAATGTGAAAACCAAGAAAGAACAAACCAACCAAATAAACAGACAAGCAGACATACGTTCTGAAACAATAGTCTTTAGATTACTAACTGGTGAACCCACACGGGTTGGCAGACGATAATATCATTTTGTATTATTTCGTATTTTATCTATATTTTTTCATAATTCATGTCCATTTTAGACGTACGTTCAGTTGAATTCCTCGGGTGATTCTGGAATGGTCGACGTTTTCCCAGTCTGATAGAAGAAAAAGAAGGAGAAGAGGCCGAATACTGAGAATAAAAGACTGTTTATCTCTGGATTTTAATTTCCTACATTCACAGCCAAAGAGAGTTCAAAAACAAAGTTTTCGATTGCAATTTACACTTTTTCAAAGCTCTCCCGGTGATCAGCGGCTACAGCATTCTTATGAATCTCATAGATTGTCATCTGCCCGATTGCAAATACTTATTTTTACAAAAATGAAATTATAAGTTTTGTGCATCCGTCGATTATATTGTACATAACTTTCCATATTTTGATACAATATTTGCACCATTCGAAACAAAAAAAGAACATTCTATTGAAGTTCCCAGACAACAGCTAATGTTTGTTGTTCCATTGTACGAGATACAGATTCGAGTCTCATAATTTATTCAAAAAAAGACATATCAATCGTTATAAACGCGCTGTTATTATAACTATTGTATTGCAAGTAGATATGTAAAGGTGAATACTTAAATCGAGTACCGAGAGGGAATGAATGAATCAATACTTATTTTTACTTAGTAAAGGGGGAGGACAGTCAGTACTGCTTAGTAAAATCGATAGTAACAGTCTTCCTTTTAGGTTCGAACTGTCGATATGTGATTCCGACTCGGTCAAAAAGACTCTTTGATGCCTCCATTTGCCACGAATCTCGATCATTGAGGAAGATTACCTGAAACATTAAAGAATATGCAAATATATAAAACTGCAAATAGATCATTATGCTCCGAACATCGAAAGGCAACAAAAATAATTTTTTTATGTCTTTCTTTGATCATGCATCTTTTAGCCAACTCAGGACTCACTAGAGTGAGAACTGTAGGCACTATTTGTTATTTTTAATTTTGATTTATAAAAATAAATAAATCATCAATCTGACCTCCTTGACCCTGCTCTGGACGACAATCTTGGCGCATTCATTGCATGGGAAGAGACTCGTGTAGAGTCGGCAGCCCTCCAAATCAACGCAGTTCTTGTTCATCACTGCATTCATTTCCGCGTGACACACGAATGTTCGCTTATCCTGCAAAACATTAATTGTGATTAATTACTCATTAATACTTACGTTTACTTAAGCATGGTACTAAAATGCTGAGCATTCACCCCTCTTTCTACCCGCCAGAAATTCTTGGTCACGCTAAATAAATGTTTCTCGAATCACGATAATTCTTATTACGAATAACGTTTCACTGTCGGGCTATGCAGTGGCAAATCAATATCAACCCATGTTTATCTTGACTATTTATCAATTGTCATACCGTACCTTTATTGTCGATTGACTACCCAAAAGTACCGTACATTGAGTGGATCCTCCGCATCCTTTCCCCAGGGCATCTCCACGTCCGCACAGCCCCAGGGCATTCCATTGTAGCCCGCGGCGACTACTCGAAATCGAGAATCGACCAGAACGCAGCCAACCTGAAAACAATAGAGGATTACTGTAAACGCGCAATCGATTGACTGACTACAGTATCTATAAACCTGTATGCTCATAAGAGAGACTATCTGAGCGAATCAACATATTTGTTCAGGAGCTTGGCATTCTGAGAAAAATGAGTTGTTGAGATAATGATGGCATGATGTACTGTGACCCATGCTGATATGATCCGTGCAAAAGAGAAGTGCTGAAAATGCATCTACGCCTCAGGGCATTACGTCATAAGAACTTCCGGTTTTCAAAAAAGTGGTTATTGAGCTTCACAAGTGGTACCAATCGATTCCTAATAAAATTCTAAGACTTTTTTGACTCTATGCATTTTTCGATAATTATCGATCTACGGCCGGAAAAGTTGAAAATGTGTTTCATTTTTTTGTTTTTAATTTTTCTACATATTTTGCCTCTGGAAAATGGCAACTTTTATTTTCGCAAAACGATCCTTCAACAATGGTACGTAAACCATGTTAGTATGGAAAATGTAGCATGCGGACACGGCAAGAATGTCATGGTTTCACGATGAGAAGTTAAGTCGATTATCCCGCGCACATGTTGCATTTACAGGTCGGAGAATGCCATTGAGAATTCTCGACGGCATACTGTAAGGCACACCATAAATATTTTTACCTCCAATTTCTGCTTCGCGCGTATTTTAGGGAGAAATGAAAACTTTCCATACTAACATGGTTTACGTACCATTGTTGAAGGATCGTTTTGCGAAAATAAAAGTTGCCATTTTCCAGAGGCAAAATATGTAGAAAAATTAAAAACAAAAAAAATGAAACACATTTTCAACTTTTCCGGCCGTAGATCGATAATTATCGAAAAATGCATAGAGTCAAAAAAAGTCTTAGAATTTTATTAGGAATCGATTGGTACCACTTGTGAAGCTCAATAACCACTCTTTTGAAAACCGGAAGTTCTTATGACGTAATGCCCTGAGGCGTAGATGCATTTTCAGCACTTCTCTTTTGCACGGATCATATCAGCATGGGTCACAGTACATCATGCCATCATTATCTCAACAACTCATTTTTCTCAGAATGCCAAAGTTAGTTCGAGCGAGTCAGATAGTCTCTCATAAAATTACAGTGAATCAAGTCAGTAGAGGAGTACAGATTCCCCAGAAAAGAGGAAATAGAGGAATTACGGTAAGCACAGTAGATAATCGATAACAGTAGACTGCAGTATCCCCTACCTGCGTGTTGGGATCCTTGCTTCTCTGGGCGGTGAGTATCGCAATGCCCATGAAGTGTTCGTCCCATTCGAGATAATCTTGACGGGGAGAGTCGACTTGTGACATGTCTGAAAGATTGATATTTAAATTAGAACTGTGAAACGAAGGAGTCACGGGGGAAAAGCTAAAAGAGGGAGTGAACACACTATAAAAAAATAATTGAAAAACGGAGAGAAGAGACCTCTTGTCCGTCTTATGAACCTCATCGCCGGAAGCACCCTTCCGTCTCTTTCTCTCTCACTAGAGATCGGAACACGAGCCAAATCTCTCAACTACCCTTTTGATTCCCCCTCTTTTTTTGCCCGCCACTAGTACCACCAGCGGATCTCTCAAATTCCAACACTATTCGCTTTCCACATGTAGCATACCCTATTGGTGAGCAGCTGGTGAAAAGCGAGAGAATATGGGAATTTGAGAGAGCCACTGGTGGTGGGCAAAAACAAGAGGTACGAAGGGAAGAGGAAGAAAGTGAGCGCTTTGAGGGTCCGAAAACCCGAAATCGAAACGGACAATCAGTGCACGTGAGTCCAAAAATATAACTTGATTGAAAAGATTAGTGAATTAGCGAAGACGTGTTATCATCACTCAGGTACTATCACACTTGAAACCAAACAACTAACTAGTACATTCCAAGAACAACTCTTTCAAAAATTTCTTTATAGAATTTCATTACTCTCGGTATAACATCATCAGAAACGAACAGTAATGGATTGTTATAGTAGTTACTGGTTAATCCATCAGTTGTTGATAAACAGGCGGGATAAGTCATAACAACATTGACTACTGTACTCTAACAAGAAACACGGCGATGCGCCGATAAATCCTACTTTGATCTACAATCTACAACAACAAACAGAATGTATGTGGGCGGGAGATACGGTATTCTGGAAAATGTGATCGATAAAGGGGCGGGGTTGAGGTGATCGGGCTATGTGGGATTTGAAGTTTTACCCAGAATGGAAAGCCCGAAAACTGCATCTGATTTCATTCAAATGAGCAAAACGAGGGTTGACGTGCAGTGAAAGAGAAGGGGAGCACAATAGCACAATGGCAGGGCGGGGGATGGTCTTGCAACGACTACAATGGACGGAGGGATACGGTACCGGTGTCTCGTGCGATGAGCGAGAACAATCAATAAATTGAGATTGTGTAGTCGGAAGGGAGCAGATTTCAATGAGACATCGATCAGAGAGAGAAACGTGAAACGGCGACTACCGAAATAGCTGAAATTATTCGGCAAAAAGGAGAAAAAATCAACGATATCTATTTTTTATGCTACTCACTATGTCAACTATGGGGTCGGGGGGTCTACGAAATACCACTGGGGGTACGATCGGGAGATAAGAGAGTGGGAAACGGGAAAAGGGGAAACACAGTGCGAGGGTAACAAAGTGCATGAAAGGAACGAGGTGATAGTACAACCAAACAATGTCAGATTCTGAATTAGCGAGAGACTAGAAATTACTTGAGAAAAAAACGGGGAGAAATAGCATGCGGAAAACAAAACATACAGAGCTCAAGTTTACAGCGAGGGAAATGGAAATTAATCAATTATCGATTGAATTTTGTGGTGAGTGGTCTGGATACGGTAGTCTTCTTAGTCGAGTGCTTCCTCCTCCAGATTGGCCTTCTCAGTGACGTCCTGGATGATCGGCTGAGTAGCAGACTGAAATTGCATCATCACTATGCAACTTCCACCTATTCCAACACCCTTCTTATCTCGCCCATACACGGGCACAGTCACCCGGGGGGGAATTTTCTACATTTTCGTGAAACTTGATGGCGGGGCACTAGGCAAAAGACCGTAATGTTAAACGTTGACGGCAAGTAGGTCATGTGTTAATGTAATCGAGTGAAACTGGGTCAGGAGCATTCTGCAAGACAATCTATAATTAGCTGTCTACGTGTGATTGCATCATCAATATGCAACATCCAACTATCCGATCACCCTTGTTATTCCATCTCTTTCCCTCACCTCCTCCTCCTCTTCCTTCGACTCTCCACTGGGTTCTCTAATCGAGAACACGATGATTCCATTGACGACATTGAGAATGTCGATGATCGTAGCCAGAGAAGGCTGTTGGACCTGCAATAACAAGAAGTGTGACTATTGTAATGAAGTACATCAATGCATTGAAGCAACCTAATTACAGTATCATACAAATACGAGCTGAAACCCCAGTTCAACATGTTTGGAAACGATATTGGAAAAAAAACTTCCTCTTTCGTAACTCACAAATACTAAATCTATTTCTATCACGACATGAAAAGATTAAAAAAATGTCCTCACATTGATGGGGAGGAGCTGGGCCAGATTGGTGGTTCCCTTGCTCGCATCCTGCATTCTCCTTTGGAATTGAACCGCCTGCTGAGTCAACTGACGGAGACACTCATTCGATTCCTTCGTCTGGAATGATTAGGGATAAGATTACATCATCACTTTCATAGCCAAAATAAGAAATTAAGTATATTTCAGCGAACTATTTTATTTTTAAGCATTTTTAAATGGTATTCAGTGGTTAACAGTATCTCTACCGTACCTTTTCATGGTCGTCTCCAAAGATGCTCTTGTAAACGGTGAATGTTTCCTTCTCAGCAACAAGGGCCGTTCTGAAGTCTCCTCTGCATGCATGAGCACGTGCCATCACGTGGTTAAGAAGGGCTGACTGGGATAGAATGAATTGGGAATTGTATACAAGGCAGAAATCAGATGGAATGGCATGCAAATCAAAACAGCCTGTAGTCGACTACTTGAAGAACAGAAAACTATTCGATATTTCAGTTGGGTTATTCAAGTGAAAGATAGAATAGCATTACGTCTGACAAGTGCAACGATTATTCAAGTAACAGAGAAGATCTTTTCAGGTAAATTCGAAAACCGAATCCGGCAGGTTCTTGCCAAATTCAAGTTTTGCATTAAATCAATAAATGATTTTTGAATGTGCGAAAATATACCATAAAGAATGGATTGCACATAAACATTTTAAATATTATTTGCAATAGTTGCATACCTTGAGTCTCTTCGTCTCTCCGGCAGCCGCAGCGATTTTCTCCGCAGACTGGATGAATTTGCAGGCGAGGTCGAACTCCTGAAATAAAAAAAAACATAAATACAATATTACTTCGAATATTTTAATCACAAAACGTTTAAAATATCGAGACGGTCAATCTTTAGTTTAAAAAAAGACGTACCTGAACAGCGAACAGAATAACTCCAATATTGCCATCGATGGTCGCCATGAATGGATGATTCTCACCAGCGGCGATGAGAAGAAGATGACGGGCTCTGAATTAGAACGGAGATTGTAATTGTGAAGGGCATTCAAATTCTAACAATTCTTCAGCACCGACGTCGCTGATCTATTGGCATCAAAGGTGAATCAATAGATTCAATCTATTACATAGTATTTATTATAGACCAACTCCACAACACCAAAATCAATCAAGTTGTATTGTACCTGTACAACAGTTTGAGTGCAGTGGGGACGAGCAGATTGGAGAAAGCCATGTGGACAAGGTTGACGTATTCAGTCAGAGTATCCGCATGATCGAGACCGTAGCATCTTAAAAGGAGATTAGGGTATTTTTTTCAAGACGTTTCGTGGAAGAATTGTCAAATAAAATATCAATGTGATCTTATGCCCCACTTTGATCTAAAATCACCCGGGTTTGTCCAATATTAATCGGTTACATATAACAATTTCTAACAATTTATATAACAATTAACAACAACTTCTATAACAATTTCTCAAACAATTTCAATAACAATATAACAATTTCTCCATCTTTCTCACCTCTCAGCCATAATTGCAGCACGGTGCTGCTGTGCCAGAGCCTCGGCAGGGTCACCTGCACAAATCAAATATATGTTATGGCATATCTTCAAATCAAAGTATCACAAGAGGTTTTGTATACAATTTAGCATTGAATTGCTTTTTTCTTCAAAATATTATCAATAATTTCCTTTCATTCCTTATTCGACATACCGAGAATGTACGAGAGTCTGGCGAGTGTTCTGAGTGCCTGAGCGAGTTCTCCGTGCATTGCACCGTAGACGGAAGTCATCAGATTCACCTGAATTAGATCGATAATGATTAATTACATCTTGAATTCAGATCTAGAACATGCATTTCTGGTACCCATACCCGTATCATTTTCGCATGCACTTCCAATCTCCCCATGTCACACTACCCATCCGACCTAGTTTCCCAATTACCCTCCTCACTCCCTAGACACCCCCCCCTAGCTCTCCTCCTAATTCAAGACTTGCCACTGGGTATAGAACCCGTGGGAGCAAGTGGATCCGATCTCACTTTACGGTTCGGCGCGTGCCTTTAGCACCTCCGACCTAGGCCAAGTATACAACGCTTACAGGTCAAGGATCCGACTCCGCCCCTTTCTAGATATAAAAAGGGAGTTGAAACAGTCACTCTCAAATCAGTCCTCGTACTGAACCTACCCCTGCTCCAACTTCAACTCCACTATGGCGTTCTCTTCGATCGACCACGTCATCAACAAATGTCTGCAGAAACTGGAGGACCCCGACCAGGTATGAACATTTCCATTCATAAGTGCTGTTATGTTTCAGATTAATAAAGTTGCTAATCACAGATGGAAAACAGCCTCCACAAGCTGCCCTCTATGGGACTCACGGAAGAAATTCTGAAAAGAACCGGGGCAGGAAAGGTAGATTATTTCGAACAGCAGTTAATCCAATTAAAAAAAACAATTACTACAAATCATTATATTATCATTCTAATTAATACAAATTATCATTCTAATTTCCCATTTGCAGGTACTCACTGGCTACTTTTCCCACCCCACCCTCGGTTCCCTCGCTCAATCCATCGTCAACGGATCGTGCAACACCTCTCCCTCCACCTCATCCTCTAATGAGTGAGTTACATCATCCCTAGCCAATCATATCATTCTAATTCTTCATTAGCTTCTATCCTCATAATGCTCATTTCAGGAAATCCGCTTCCCCTGATCTCCTAGTAGCAGGCGACCGCAAGAGAAGAAACAGCGATGAGCCAGAGGTGCCTCGCTGGAAGAGACCCAAGCTCACCCCGGTCAATGGGACCATGGACGTGAACATGTTCTCCAGACAGAAGGGATTCACTCGTCCTTTCGGAGGAAGAGTCAAGAAGGTGAGAATTACTTTTAAACGTGTCTTCATTGCTAGGCAATCGTTATTTTGCGAAATCCATTTAAAATCAATATATTGCAGGAAGAGCCAGTTCGTCTTGTCATCCACGATTGCTCGCCCGCTTTCCTCGAGGCTTGGGCCTCTTTTTGCTATGATGGAGGAAGAGGTGACAAGAGAGCGACTCAGGCCGATTTCGATAGAATCCGCGCAATTTACGACAAAGTGGAAGAGAATAAGGAGAATGTGAAGGAAGAAAAGGCTGAGGAGAAGAAAATCAAGACTCCGGTGCAAAACCTGAAAGCGATCACCGAAAGAATCGCCAAGAAAGCGGCAGACAAGGAAAACGGATTGAGGAAGGTGAGAAAATCAAAACCATATTAATATTTAATATAGGGGAACTCGAAATTGTTCGAATTAGAAATTAAATTATCACGATCATGATATTGCTTCTTTCAGACCGTTTCTCTCGGTTCCGTCACCGGCACACGAAAAGCCCGCACTTTCGCCCCTCTTACTACCGTCAACATCAAGACCACTCCCTCCACTAGCAAAGTAGCATCTAACGTTCCCCAACCGAAAAATAACGCCAACGTCACTAGAAAGCCCCAAGGAACACTCATGATCAAGGCTCTCAAAATGAGCGGTAGAAAGTAAATTGTTCTATTGTAACTAGCGCATGTTAATTAATTATGTTAATAATATTAATTAACTAATAATAATAACATGTAATGCGTAATAATCGTATTGTATATATTTTGCCCCACTCTTAGCCACTCGTCTTATCTTGTACTTGTAATTGCCGATAAATATTGAATCTGAACAAATACTTTGCCCATTATTTTGTCTATCGTTACCCTTTCTCTTCAAGTCTCCCTTTCACTCACCGATTCAGCAATGAATTCATATGCTTCCTTCAGTCTTCCATTTGCCATCTCCTGCGTTCCTCTCGTGTAAAGTCTCTTGGCATCATTGGCCTCCGGTTCGCGATGTTTCGTCACCTGATAATAATATTACTATTTAAACGAATCAAAGAAAAGTGCCTTGAAAGACATCATATTTACACCAAATCAACAACTGGAATTCACGGGGATTCCATAAAGGAGAAACTTACGGGGAACACATTCTGAATGTCGTCCTCTACGAAGATTGACCTGCCAGTAACGGAGAGATTGTAGTCCTGCAAGAATACAACTAAGTCATCACTATTTTATTTAGAAAGTAGCGCTGTGCAATAAAACTCAATCGATAATATGCTACAGTACCTTAGCGAGCAGCTGGACTCCCACGGCTCTGCAGATTCTTCTCAGCAGCGACGTCTTCTGCACTCCCCACTCCTCAGAGAGAACATCGGCGGACGAGACCTGCAGTGAATATCGATTGATTGGTACAGTAATTATACCTCGTTACCATATCCCCTACAGTAACTACCATACTCACCTCCAGTTCATATCCGTAGTAGCTGCTTGCCTCCTCACAGATTGACTTCCACAGACTCTTCTGGCTGATCAACTCCCACTCTGCAGCAGTTGCAGCACGAGTGCGAGGAGCTCCGCCCTTCTTGCCAGACTGAAAGGGGAAGAAGGGATTACAGAGGGAAGTGCAAGATTATTCCATATAATTTCCATAGTATCAGTATACTCGTTGATTCTCTCTACGATGGATAACTGTGTTTGGAGGACTCTGGCTCATGCTCCACTCAAAGATCCATGTTTCGCATGAGATTCTTATTACTAAGTTAATCTTCTATTTCACACAAACTAGTGACATAACAATTCGAAAAGGGGCTATGAACGCAATGATAGCCTGCATAAATTCAATTGGCTCTTCTGTATATGCGCTCTCACTTCACAAAGTGCAATGACGATAAGCGAGCTGGTCCCTTGAGTTTAGGCGCTGACGCGTCTCACAGTATGATAACGCTACGGGTGATAAACGCTCTTCTTCTCCTCTTGCTCCTCTTTCCACTTCCTTTTTGAAAAGTCCACATTAGGCGTTGAGCAGGCAAAATCGTTACTAAACAAATGTCGATTGTCCAATAGATCAGTAGATCATACCTATGTACTAGGGTGGCTAACGGCGGTACGCGTACCACTGTACACGGTTAGAGAAAATCTATTTTCGTATTGAACATACATTACTTCTCAAAAATTGAATACCGGTACTCTAGATTGTGTTTTTTTGTCGTTTTCCAAGTATCTTCATACTCCACCTCACCAATAAAGGGTCAATGTACTGACGGTACACTCATTATCCGTCGATAAAGGTGTACCGCTTTCGCCGCCCTGCTATGTATTACTTTCATGTTGAGAGATGATAAATTTTAGAACATACTCTGAAATGGAAAACGGCGAGGAATTGCATACGATGGGGAACGGGCAGATCGATCCAGTGTGCCAGAGAACGGAGAAAGGTGAGATGATTGGACTGCTGCCTACAATAATAGACCTGGCCTCCCAGTCCATTAGGTTGCTTTTTGTAGCCTTAGGTGCGACTCCAAACACGAATGGCGTTTAATGAGAATTCATGACATCTATCTGCGAGAGAATGGGTGGGTGAGAGGGGGGGGGAAACGAATCGGTTTCGGTTACTTTTGACAATCGGGAAGAGGTTTCCCTAGGAGACCGAGAAAAGCCATGAAAGTGAACGATGGGATTCGGTCGGTCGAAACTACCCATTCCTCCACTACTAGGAAATTGAAATGTCTGTCTGTTGGTGTGTGTGTGTGTGTGTTCTTATTTTTTCCTTCCGCGTGACGGACAAATTTTTCGTTTTTTCGCTATAAATCGCTTCAAACTCAATCAATCTTCTCAGATCCTTTTGCACATGATAACCCATCTGAAAACATTTCAAAATTTATTCACCAAAAATCGATAATTTCATGGCCAAGTCGGTAGCGAGCTCGAATTCAAATCTGAGGGTCGCAGGTTCGATCCCCGCCGGTGCATAGTCTTTTGCCGCATTTTTTGCAAGTGTCAAATGTGGCCCAAACCCATTTTTGAGTAACGAGATTCACATTTGAGCATCTTTTGCCGATTTTTGAAGTGAAATATCGATTGATTTCACTCGATTTCACACGATTTCACGAAATTTTCGTACATTTCGCTCGGAATCATTCAACATGCCGGCAAATCTCGCAGGAAGGGGTTTGAAACGAGAGAGCAAGGGGGATCGAGAGGTACTCTCTCACTTTGGCGCACTCTCTCGCCCCTGACCCCTTTCTGGAGGCCGGAATCATGCATCCGGAAGCTTCCTAAAATCTTCTCGGATCCTTTTGCATACGACAACAGACCAAAATCCCCTTCACATTTTACAAAATTTAATTGACCAAATCCATAGCCAAGTGGGTTACGCTCTTGACTTACGATCCGAGACCCCCAGGTTCGAACCCCGCCGCGGGCAAAACGTTTGCCGCATTTTCCGCAAGTGTCAGAAGCCATTTTAACACGTTCTTGAATAACGTGAAACACGATTTCACCTGTTTTGTCGAGTTTTAAAATGAAAAATCGAAAATTTTGAAAAGTTTCCAATTGATTCGCAGAGCGCGGAAACGTGTCTGAACGTTTTCTAACACGTTTTAACATGAAAAATCGAAAATTTCAAAAAGTTCCCAATTGATTCGCAGAGCGTGGGGGACCATAGGAAAAGTGTTTTGCGATGTCGGAAACGTGTCTGAACGTTTTCTAACACGTTTTAATATGAAAAATCGAAAATTTCGAAAAGTTCCCAATTGATTCGCAGAGCGTGGGGGACCATAGGAAAAGTGTTTTGCGATGTCGGAAACGTGTCTGAACGTTTTCTAACACGTTTTAACATGAAAAATCGAAAATTTCGAAAAGTTCCAAAATGATTCATAGAGTGTAGGGGATCACAGGAAAAGTGTTTTGCGATGTCAGAAACGTGTCAGAACGTATTCTAACACGTTTTAACCGGAAAAATCTAAAATTTCAAAAAGTTCCCAATTGATTCGCAGAGCGTGGGGGACCATAGGAAAAGTGTTTTGCGATGTCGGAAACGTGTCTGAACGTTTTCTAACACGTTATAACATGAAAAATCGAAAATTTCAAAAAGTTACCAATTGATTCGCAGAGCGTGGGGGACCATATGAAAAATATTTTGCGATGTTGGAAACGTGTAAGAACACGCCCGGGAATCCAACACTCGGTATCCTGCGTTTCCGTTGAGAAAGGCTCGTGACGCTGAGAGCGATCGAAAAAAGTTGCCACGGAGCCACGAAGTGGCGTAGTGGCAACTTTTTTTCGATCGCTCTCAGCCTCACGAGCCTTTTTGCAACGGAATAAGCCAGTACTCTTTCTAGAGATTAACATTCCCCAACATACTAAACTCCCCCTGGACCGTACTTGGAGCCGGTTACCGAGTCCTCCTCCCTGGACCGAACGTCAAGCAAGCTACCGAGTTCCCCCTGGACCGTTCCTGAAGAAGGCTACCGAGGTCCCCCTGAACCGTTCCTGAAGTAGGCTACCGAGGTCCCCCTGAACCGTTCTTGAAGAAGGCTACCGAGGTCCCCCTGAACCGTTCCTGAAGAAGGCTACCGAGGCCCCCCTGAACCGTGCCTGAAGAAGGCTACCGAGGTACCCCTGAACCGTACCTGGAGCAGGATACCGAACTCCCCCTGGACCGAACCTGGAGCCAGCTACCGATCTCCCCCTGGACCGAACCTGCACCCAGAACTGTGCATAGAGCGTAGTGTATTTAACCTCAACACATCCCGGCTAGTTCTTACAATAAAATTCATTTAGAATGGGAACATTTCGTATTTTGAACGACCGTGCGAGTGAGAGGGGATACTGAAATGCACGAGATCCATTGTCCTCGTGAGACTGTGAATGGGCGGAGTTTAGTTCAGTAGTTCAGTACTAGATCAGTAGGGAGATGTGGACTCAAAGGAACGATCAACTTTACCAGCCGATCAGTCATAGAAAGAGGTGGTGTTCCAAGAGCTAGACACAATGGATTGTCGAGGCGACGAGAGGGAGAGAAAGTTCATGGGAAGATAAAGATAGAAGTTAGAGACATTGGTGTTGGAGAGAAGAAAAGGAGCTGTAGGGCTAGCGAGCACAGCGTAGCACAAGTCTGTAGCTTTTGGAAAGAGATTTCTTTGGCTCAATTTCAAAGTTTGAATTTGAGAGAGAGGGGTGACTCAACGCGTCTCTTCTCATTGTCTCTCTTGTTTTGTGCTGCGACGTTTTCTGTAGCCTGTGAGGAGAAATCCCGTGCCGACAGAGACGGTCAATTCTCTCTGGCGAATGACTGTAGTAGCGACTAATACTGTGTTAATTTTAATTCTTACTCCAGGAACGATGTTCTACTTCTCTCGACTCAGAGAAGATGAAATGGGAGAGAAGAAGATCGCTACTGTACTTGAAGCGTATACGGAGGAGTAAGATGAACAATTGTTGTAATTGCTAACAATGAATTACACTTTTTTTAGCGAGACTCTGACACTCCTGATGCCTGATCTTGACGAATGCCAGTCGTTCTTCACTGGGATCGATGGCGAGTCTGCTCTTCTCTACAGTGAAAACAAGGAGTCGAACGTACGTATTTTAGGGCTGCTAACGGCCCTCTTGACCTAACGGGGGCTGACGAGAGGTTAGGGGCCGTGGCGGCACACCCACTGATGCAGTTGTAGAGCAAAAAAACACCACGTCTGGTATTAATCCAGCAACGTTAATCAAAAAAGTTTTATGATCAACCGTTCAAATTTTATTTGATTTAGGAAATACACCTTATTCGTGCTACCGTGAAATACAACGAGAGAGGACATCCAGTCGAATTCAAAGTCTTAAAAACACAGGTATTATTTTTTCATTATTGTTTGTAAATGTTAATTGAAAAAAATCGAACATAAAATAATTGTATTGCATATACACCTACTGAAAATATCGAAACCCTTACCGGAACGTGCTTAATATATTCACTATTTACATCTTTTAGAATAGACCATTACATGACTTATGTTTATGTTAGTTCCCCTTCATCAATTTATTCATCTGTCCGGAAACGCTCGTTGAAAAATGATGAAGAAAACAATAAAAAGGATATCAAATGTAAGGAGCAAGGAATTAATGGAAAATTTGTTTTCCTACTTTCCAGATTTCCCAATCTACCGTATTAATAGGACCACAAAATCTACTGTAGGAAGGTGATGTACAGTTACACGTTACTCGAGACGGGGTTGACACGGGCCTTTCTCCATTGCCTCCCAACCCCGTCTCGTGTAATGTGTGCGCTCCCATCACCAAACTGCACTCAGTATTGTTGCGGCAGTGAAATTATTGGCAAATGATAGTACTATGGTGAAGTCGCCTCCAATGCTTTTCTCTCGGAATAGAATGATATGTTGTGATGATCACAGAAACATCATGATTGATCATGACCAGTAATTATATATTTCAAGGTACAAACGTCCACAGGAAAGAAGATTACTATGGATCCCAAACAGCCATATTACGGCGACTTCAATACATTGAGAAGTCTCTCGAACTTCTGTGACTACATCGGTAGCAAACTCTTCGTTGACCTCGACTTACATCCCTTCGGAGATTATACATACATTATTAACAGGTATTCTCTTTTTTAAAAATGAAATTTGTGAAATTTCGTCTAATAGTTTTCGGGTAAATCTCATATTTATCGATGGCCCTTAAAATAGTTCTTATATTAATGAATCTAGTATTCAGAACAAAAATCTTCCTGATTTCCGCTAATATTGACGAACAAGCTGGTTGCCTTTCGATATCAGCAAATTCATCAATTGTTGTATTGGAAAATAACAATAAGAAGTTTCGCAATTTCGTGAGTTCTGCATTCCTTCGTTTTCTTTTTCACTCTTATTTTTCATACATTATATGATGAATTTAATATATACTTGCAGTATTTCTGCACGAGAAATGACTTCGATGCGATTTGTTTAGTAAGTACTGCAATTAAAGGAATGCACTCTATCGTACTCATCAAAGCTGTGCGCATCAAATCGAAAAAGTAAGAGTGATGAAGATCTCAAAATTAGGATTGATCAGTGTGATGATCTAGTTATCGAATCAAATTTATAACTGAGAACAAAACAAAAAAAAGAGAAAAGTGGAAGGAGCACCGACACGAAAGACGTTTCGTGATTTTATATGGCAAGTTGGGGAATAATCTTCTTATTTTTTTTAGAAATCTCGATGGGCAAACAACAGGCAGAACGTTCAAGCTCAAGTTTCTCGAAATTGAAAATTGGTGAGTGCATAGCATCTTAAATAAGTAAAAAAATTAAAATCATATTGAATGTGCATACAACTAATGTCTAGAATTCATGTTAGGTTTCCTTTTTGTGCGTTTCACGTGAGCCCCTTATTATTATGCAGGTCGAATTAACCTCACAAAGCAATATCTATTTTTGAATGATGAATGATTGAAACACCTATTTCACACCCTCCACCACTGTAAAGAGTGGTCGAAACTCATTGTCTCCTATAGGCCAGGGGGTGTTTCAGATCTCTTATCACTAGTGTTGTTCGCTCGAGCGCTTTTTTGGAGCGCTCGTCCCGCGAGCGGTGGTTCTCATTTCGCTCTCGAGTGCCGGTCTCTCGCGAGCGATTTTGCATATCGCCCGCGAGCGACCGGCGCTCAAGAGAGAAATGAGAGGGAATTTCTCGCGGAAGAGCGCTCGTCGCTCGCGAGCGATCCCCCTTTTTGTGAAGGAAAGGGGGTCATGGGTGGTCGAAAAGGGATGGAGGGCATTGGGAAATATACGAATGGTTAACGGTCCGAATACTGGGTGGCTGTTGGTACGACCAAAAGCCAAGTGTCCTACTGTAGCATAACTGTGGAAGCCCCTCAACGAAAACAAAGTACAGTAATCCACGTTACCGTAACTCGGAAATGTGAAATTGTGAATTTGGATCGGGGTATGTCATGAGGTAGACCCTGAGTCACACGTGTGCAAAAAATTATAGCCTGTTTTGGAGAGTGTTCCCGCCTCAGTTTCACTCGATTTCATAGTTCGTTGCGGGGCCTCCACAGTTATGCTACAGTAGGACACTTGGCTTTTGGTCGTACCAACAGCCACCCAGTATTCGGACCGTTAACCATTCGTAGTCCCCCCCTGCCCTCCATCCCTTTTCGACCACCCATGACCCCCTTTCCTTCACAAAAAAGGGGGATCGCTCGCGAGCGACGAGCGCTCTTCCGCGAGAAATTCCCTCTCATTTCTCTCTCGAGCGCCGGTCGCTCGCGGGCGATATGCAAAATCGCTCGCGAGAGACCGGCACTCGAGAGCGAAATGAGAACCACCGCTCGCGAGACGAGAGCGCTCGGAATAACATCACTACTTATCACGATGTAGATTTTTCATAAAAATGAGAAATTTTGGAAATTTATATTTTCAGGTGAAACAGAATCATTACTACTGATTTCGATTTTAGATAGGCGGGTTTGGCGTGGGGAAAGTAAATGTGGGAGTTTCAGGTTGAACCTACCCTAAAAGGAAGCCCTACAATCCTGTATTTTAAGGTTCACCTTTTCAAATATCCAGTTATGATTCAAAATTCCGAAAAAAAACGCATCCAATATCTTATAATATCCAATATATGAGACGAATCGCGAGAGAATCGACCACCAGAGCCCCCCTTGGAGGAATATTAATAACTAGCAATATTGCACGTAAAGGTATATTTCGTCGTATTCTGATAATTGCAAAAGATTTTTGCACTCGTTGGGCATCGAACTGGCGAGAGAGAGTGAGAAATGAGGAGAGTGCTAGAGAAACGAGAGCGCGCGACTGACCTTTATTGTAGCACTTTCTGAAACCTGTAGCTCGCTCCAACGTGAAGATAAATATTCGCACTCAAAAGCAAAGTTGTTCAGTACCACTAGACAAACATCCGTCACACATACACGGATATCTTGAACTGTTCATATTACAGTAACCTGCCGAATTTAGGTTTCAAAATTCATTATGTCCCGAAATAAGGCCCCACTTTGCGTGGTAACAATAGAGGGGCATTATAGCATCTGTTTCGTAATTTTCGAGTTATATAGACAGGTCCGAAACATGAAAAAACCTGGTTTTATGATATTTGAAATATTGCCCGTCACATTTGTGTTTCAGCTAAGTGCAACATTTCTGAGGCAAATGAGCAATCAGAAAGTGTTTGTAGTTTATTTTTACAATATTTTTTTAGAAAATTAGGTAAAATGGAGAGCAGAAAAGATCATTTTTAGGTAGGTCACTACGACAGCCCTCCACTAAATCGAGTGCGCTTTTTTTATAAATTTCTTGAAAAATCTAATACGTGGGGTCCAAATACCATCATATATGACCTACAACTTGCACATAACCAAAAAAATAGTTTTTCGTTTTGTTCGAGTTATGGCCATTTTGCCGATGACCGACCAGGCTGATTCGGGTTTCACACTTAGAGTTATGACGTAATGGAAAAATGTTCAGAGAATCTATTCCTCTTCAATTCCTTTTTTTGAAAAAGTTTCTATCTCAATTTTGAAGCGAGATATGATCAATTTCGTGAGGTGTGGTTTTCGGTGTTTTCTCTATTTCGTCATGTTTGAGGCTTTGCAGCTCGTGAACAAATTTTTTTATCGAAAAACGGTAAACGTAGTTCGAACCGCCTTGCATTTTAATACCTAAATTAATTTTTCCGTCCATTTTGAAGACCATGAATTTCTATTTCCTCTCCCAGGTCGATTATCTCGCGATTCGCCTCATATATATATATATATATATATATATATATATATATATATATATATATATATATATATATATTGCAGGGAGCCGAACGGAACGCTAAAGAACATAGTGTACGCTAAAGAAATTTGGATGAATATAGATTCCACCATCCAAAAAATCTCCCTCGAGAATAATTCATACAAGGTATTCAATATTTTTCCAAGCAAAGTACTCCGATCATCTATAAATATTAGTGTTGTTAGCTCGAGCATTGCTCGCCGAGTCATTTCTCGCCTACTCGTTTTGACCGGTCGCTCGAGAGTGAAATGTGAAAAATGACTCGCGAACAATAGTTACTCGCGAGTGTCTACGTGAGAAATACTCGTGAGCAAGAGGCACTCGTGAGCATTGCTCGCGAGTGCCTTTGTTCTCCCTCAAGTCATTGCCAGTAGGGTGGCGAAATCAGTGCAGTATCGATACACAGTGCATTCTCAGTACGTGCACTGAGTAGTACACCTGTGTATCGATACACTTGAAAAAGCGAGAGTGATGTACTCAAATGCACTGTGCACTGCAGTACATGCGCCCCGTGCACTGCCAGTGCACTAGTGTACTGCTAGTACACTACTCGTTGTGGCAGAGCGTGTACTGCAGTACACAGTACATTTCAGTACATCACGCTCGCTTTTTCGAGTGTATCGATACACAGTGCTCAAAATACATACAAAATACATCGATACACAGTGCTTCTTCAAAATCAAGTACTGCAGTGCACATGAGACTCAAGTGCACTGCAGTACTGTACTGCTATTAGCCACCCTAATTGCCAGAGTTACTGTGAGGTGAGGAGGTGTGAAGTAGGGATGGCTAGTCAAGCAAGATAGCAAGATCTTGTTGGGAAATTAGCTGTTTCAAGATTCTCATTTCTGGCAAGAATCTTGCTTCCCTGTCATTTTCACATATTTTGCGGTGTTTTTCCAAGCAAGAATCTTGCCCGATTCAAGAATCTTGCTTCCCACAAGATTCCCACGTTAATTTCCCTCTCATTCTCCTCCTTCGCAAGAAATAAATCGGTAATTTTTCTTGCGAAGCCATCCCTAGTGTGAAGTGACCAGTCAGAACCACAGTGGAGATAATTGAATTAACGATGCTAATCTACTCGCGAGCAACACTCGCAAGTGACCGGTGCTCGCGAGCAAAAAGTGTAAAATGAACTCGCGAGTATACTAGGCTCGTGAGTCGATTTGACAAAGGCACTCGCGAGTGCCCATTGTTCGCGAACATCTTTTGAGAAAATACTCGCGAGTTCCGAGTTACTCGCCATAACAACACTAATAAATATTATTCATTGTTTTTTTCAAAATGGAAATTCTGCGTCAGATGCTTTCTTTCTGTCTTTTATATTTTCGATGAAAAATTCTGACATAGACATTAAAGTGTAACTTTTAAAGTGTAAAAGTGTAGAAAAATTCTTTTTTAAAACATCAACATTTGAGGATTCGAGCAGATATTTTACTACAAAGAACTTCAAATTTACTTCGAGGTTAGTTTTTCTCAAATTTTGTGAGGGCGTTCGCGTAACAATCGAGCAGATCCGGCAGGGTCTCACACAGTAAAAAGGTTAATTTTCTGAAACTTTGTGATTTGTGGTTATCGAGGATGCTGATGGCGATAGGCCACAGTATCATGGCCAATGCATTGAAGGAAATGCAATCGATGCACGCGTGGTGTGCCTTTCTACCGTATGCCGCGAAAGAGTCGTTGAAACTAATACTAAATACACAAAATGAACTAGGCAGGCGTTATCGGCGTCAAATTATGCCCCGAAATCACTAGGTCTGGCGCCAATGTGAGTTCATCGAGAAAAATGCTGATGCCTATCGTCATCAGCATCCTCTATAACATCAAATAACTAATTATGTCACCCTGGTTCTTAAGCGAACGCTTTCATATCACGCGTTCTATGAGAGATCTGAGGATCTACTTGCCCGTTCAATTTTGTAACCCCCCATTTTTCAAACGTTTATCATAGCCCCTGGTTAGGTGATTTCTAAACTGGAATAAGATAGTCGGTGAGGCCTCCATGAGGTCATGTAATTATCGGCGTTGACGAATGATTTATCAATATATACTCGGTTCAGAAAGGAGCTATCAACAAAATTACAACAAATAAAATGTCTGTTTTCATAGTTTCAACATCACGACTAGGGATGGCGAAGGAGTAAAATGGGTGTTTTGACTCGCGCTTTATCACTTATCCTATGCAAATGAGAAAGATAAAAATCTTTTAGTAGCCTTGAATCGAATGCAAATGCATCAGAGATGGCATCACTATCATACACAAATGCAGCGCGCGTTTCCCTCGCGCACCCTCCTCGTTTCCCCTTATCTCTCTTCCTTTCTCTGACTCCTTCTCCAAAAAAATGCCAACTCCCACCGAGAAAGATTGCAGGCGCAATGTGAGATACTGTAAAAATTCTGGTCGTTTTGGACAGTTTATCAATCATAACTTTCTTCAAACTAAAAACTGAAACATGCGATTTTCGAGGCTCTCATCGGGTATTCGATTTCCATTGCCCCGCAGTGAGAACTCAGTTGTCTAAATATTCGTGGTGTCTAAATATACGACCGACATTCCTATTTGGAACAAATGATCCAAAAATTGAGTCTCCATCTTCTCTGGGAGCCGAGATAATCGATAAAAAGAGAAACTGCGGGAATTCAAATATTCGATCTTTTGCGATCTTTTGGTTGGAATTTTTAACAGACAAAAGATCACATATCAGATTTTTTCCGTGATTTTTAACATCGCATTAGAACTCAACGGTTTTCATTCATTTAACTAAATGGATCCACTATCCATGTGAGTTATTATCTTTATTTTGACCTGAATGGCTTTTAAAATACTGAAAAGCAGCTAATCTTTGACAGGCTGTAATTATGCAAATGAGGTGAATGAAGACATAAGACAATTAGAAATCAATAGACCATCCATAGTGCTATCTGAAAATATGAGACACTCAAATAGCATTTTTGCCCTGTACCGAAAAATCTGGGAATTGTGCGATTCTTAAGCGAACGTACTAATATGGCCACTTATAAAGATCTTATCATAAGTTCATCTTTCAACGGCTCACTGAAACAGCTGAAAGTTTCTAAACTTTCAAAACTTTCAAGACGTTTCTGAGCTTCTGGTGCATTTTCACAGTTCCTCTTTATTTTGATCGCATTCTTCAAAGTCGATTATCTATTTCCCGTGCAAAATTGAATTAAATTTTAACGAATAGGCGTGGAATCCTTGGCAAAAAGTCGTGAATGACCGGAAGAAGGAGCCGGAGAATAGCATAGATATATTTGGCAAATACGACAGTTTTCTTGGCTTTTAAGCGGGCTTTTAAGCGCGTTATCCGCTATTATTTGACGTTATGTCGTACGGGTAGGGGCCGCAACGTGATCTGTCAATTTTATGCCAAGTGGTAGAAAGTATGTCCAAAAGATCCGTTGAGGTCTCACAAACATCATACTCTTTGCCGTTTGTCGATATCTTGTCTCTGAGCCGCGCTACAGCTCGAAAACAACAACGATTGAGGGTCAGAATATCAGTGCGTTCGCGTAAGGAGCGCAGATATTGCCAAAATTCCGTACAGCAAAAAGTGACTAGTTCTTTATTTCACATATTCTGATAGCCCTTGGTATGCTCTATCAAAATATGCTTTATTCATGACCTGATGTCTCTAATTTGCATAATTACAGCAGGTCAAAGTTGAGCTATATTCACTGTTTTTTTAAATGTAGGTCGTCATTTCGCCCTCTTTCCACCCATTCGACGCGGATTGCGCGGTCTAAAATGGCAGATCTACGTGCATTCTGCCCGATTCTCTCTCCATTCCTCTCATTTGAATCTATTTAGACCGCGTAATCCGCGTCGAATGGGTGGAAAGAGGGCGAAATGAGGGGTTTCTCTCCATTAGGAACGATCCGTTTTTCCATGATTTGAGTCTATACCCGCCCTCCAAAACGTATGTAATTGTGCTTATTCGATAGCTAATGACCATGACCACAACATATCAAAAAATAGGAACCCTTTTTTGCTTTGTTTTCGAGAAAATCGTCATTGAATTTTTCATGAATTTATAGAATTGAAAATTAGCATAAATAAATTACACACGTCGATGCAGCTGGTCAAGGCGGTCAATATTGCTGAAACAACCAAATCCCTATCTCTTCTCTCTGACGACCTACATTTAAAAAACAGTGAATATAGCTCAACTTTGACCTGCTGTAATTATGCAAATTAGAGACATCAGGTCATGAATAAAGCATATTTTGATAGAGCATACCAAGGGCTATCAGAATATGTGAAATAAAGAACTAGTCACTTTTTGCTGTACGGAGGTATTGAAATCCTTACGCGAACGCACTGATATGGGCAATCTCTAGCGATGGGCGGAGTTTGCGTGCATAATGAGAGAATGAAGAGATCCTATCTGATCAAGGAGCAAATGTCAGTGCGCTCCACAATTGCCATCTTGGCTCAGTGGTAGTGTGATTGCATGGCGCGCGGATGTCGCTGGTTCGGTCCTCATCCTTTGCAGTTATTTTGCTCATCACCCAAAATGTTGCAAGTTGAGCCGCTAAACACCGTAAGTCGTCATGCCAATGTATATTACCGGACTATATTCTTTTAAAAAGTAGCACAATTCAGCGCGGTAACTAAATTTGATTCTGTTTTCTCTAAATGGAACAAACACACCATCCCCACGAATTGCGAGATGCGCAGCTATGTGCCTTTACTGGAAGTACATGTATTGCCTATTCTCGCTAATGTTTATCGGTGTTTGACCTACTTAATCAAATCAGAGCATGGTGCGCACGGGATATGGTGTAGCCCCTCCCAAGAGCTCTCGAATAAGCCCGTGCACGAGGTTTTTAGTGAAGAATTAAACTTGTGCTACTCATCCGCCATTTCTCGCCCCTTCCATTAGCGTCTAGTGGGCGGAGCTTACTCCCCCTACGTACGGGAGATGGATGAGCCATGAAGAATGCAATGAAAATAATGAAAAACTGTGAAAATGCGTCAGCATCTCAGAAAAGTCTTGAAAGTTCTGAAAGTTTCAGAGAGTTTCAGGTCTTTTGGTAAACCGATGAAAGATGAACGTATGATATTTGCAGGCGAAACTTCTAGTCATGATGACTCGAAAACCGCCGACTTGCACCGCTATTCTGCAAGATTATATGGACGGCGTAGACGAGGAATTGAAGCAAGAGAAAATCGATATACCCGGAAGGAGGACAACGGTGTCAGAGGTACAAACCGATTCATTGTTCATTGTGAGCACATCACTCTCACGCACAAGTTGCGCAATTATTATACATTATCGCATCATACTTAGGCAGTATTTTTTTAAATACTATTTCAGAGAGCAATTAACAGACAGGGATGGCAGAGTTGCAATCGAAACAGTGATCTGCCCTGTAATCCCAAGCACATTGGATCTCCACTTTGCAAAATTACGTCATACTTAGGCAATTATTCGCTCGCGATCGCGATAATCATTCGTATTTGCAATTTTTTAACTATTCGTCATTTTTAAAACGTTCATGAAGTATTGCATACGATAGTTAATAAGCACATTGAGTCTGAAAATCAAGTTAAAACAACATGGCCATATGATTTTCATGATTTAGTAGCAGTCCGATGGGTCTGAGCAGAAATAAAATTCGAAATAATGAATATCGGGATTTCAATGTAAATTGAATTATTTATTTCGAAATTTCCTCATCATTTTAAAATGTCTGAGACCAACCAAAAAGTAAACTAGATTCTTTATTAAAGAAGGAGTGTCAGCAAAACATCCCACCACGACTACCCTGCCTGGTGAGATAGAATACTGTAAGAACACTCGTATGACGTCTGGGATAGAGCACGCTGCCTAGGCAAATGCGCGTATGCAGATGGGCAGAGATTAGCGAGAGTGCAACTCCTCTCCCCCTCCCTCTTCCCCCAGCGGGGAGAAAGCGCACGCAAATTCGACACCAGAGATAAAGTTGACCAATAGATTTACTTAATCGCGCACGCCAAAACACGCGTGCGCGGCACTTGAACCTGATTTCCCTGAGCCCTGTAGCTTCTTTGCAAGCGAGTATTTCGGTTTGGAGAAAAGATAGACCTTCCAAATTTTGGATTTATATTATCCATCACAGGCGTAAGCGCTTAATATAATTATTTCCATATCCTATTTTTGCTGACACTCCTTCTTTAATACTATTTCTGGGATGTTTATTGAGATTCAATGAAAATATTGCTCATTTGGAACTGAAATCCAAGATAAAAATTATCTTCATGATTCTACGAAAAAATTATAGAAGTCAATCGATTTCGCTCAAAAATTTTCATCATTTGGTAACATTCGGAGCTTGAACGAATGAGCACTATGAAATAGTTTTGGTTAAACCGGTGCGAGCCAAAGGTGCACCTCGGCTCGTGGTCGGCTCGTGATCGAGAGAAAGCGTGCGCGGTCCGCAGAAAGCCCGCGGCTCGCGACGGCTCACGAGCTTTTTAAGGAACTGGCGATTGCGAACACCGTCTCGAGTAATGAATTGCCCAATCTCACTGATTACCAGAAAGCCTATTGCTTCTGACAGCGTAACATATGTTAGTGATGTTCCTTTTTTGCCTTCCACCCGAATGTCGGTGGTTCGGCCCCGCATTGATGCAGTCATTTTTGCTCTCTTCCAGATCGATTGCTGTTTATTACTACTGGGGCTTTTCAATTTTTTTCACGATTTCCGGTAGGCACAACTCTACATTATGTTGTGTTGAATGCAGAATCGTTCTCGCTCGTTACGCATTATTTTAAATAAGAATCATTCGCATTCTCAAAGAAGTGCTGACAAGTGCCCGAGGACTGAGTATAATGTACCGAAATCGTTTTCATTATAGCTTAAGGTTCCGTGTTCGGCCACTGTGACTAGAAGCTCGATCCTCTCAGATATACATGTTCCTGTTGGCCACTTCTAAAAATTTTGCTAACGACCAAGGGGTGACCGGCTCGAGACATAGGGGAGAAATCTACTGTCCTCTGACAGTTTTCAATAGACCTGAGACAATTTTAAAAAAATTATGAATGCATTATCTAAAAATTCCGATAACTGTTTGAATGAGAACAGGCAGAAAATAATGGAAACGGCGAATATACCTGGTTTTTTTCATTTTTTTAAATTCTCGACCAAAAGAATCTGTACTATAAAACATCTTAATTCCGCCAGGAGAACTTCACCGGAAGTGTATCGTACTTACTGAAAATATCGGAACGTTTACCGGAAAACGTGAAAAATATTCACTTTTTGTAACTTTGCGAAGAAAATTATTTAGGACTTGTGAGTAGGCTCATATTGTTTTTCCACCTCGATTTACCGGAAACTACCCGGATATGCCCGGTGAAATGTCTAAAACAAAGGAGAAAATTCGATGCGAAAACTGACCAAGTTAGCGAATTGTCATCATTACCGTATACAGCCGGGAAATTCCAGTAATTGCCGGTTCTGTCCTATTCTTGTAATCAAATTTGTTGCTTTGTTTTACACATTTCACCGGGCATGTCCGGGTAGATTCCAGCAAATCGATGCGGATTAATAGAATTAGCATAAACGCAAATCATGATAATGTGTACTCGCAAAGATGCAACTCCGGTATTTCAACGCACGATGCGCGCGCGATTTCCACTACTAGTTTCGCGTCGTGTAAAACTACTAGCGGAAATGTCGCGCGCGTCGTGTGGAAATCGTGTGCTCTGTTGAAGGTCTTGAACGGAAATTACGGTATCAGGATCAGGCCCGCGCGCGAGATGGTGGAAATCTCGCGCGCGTCATGTAAAATCGCGCGCACACGATGTTTTGCTGGAATCGCGCGGACATCGTGCGTTGAAACTCCGGAGAAATAGTGAATATTTTTCACGTTTTCCGGTAAACGTTCCGATATTTTCAACAAGTACGATAGAAAATAAAGTGCGGAAATTTAAATTTTAACTTTTTCCAAAGGAATTTGCCAGAAATAAACCTCGAGTTCGTACTATACCCTCAAAACGGACGAAAGTGAACCGCGTCGGGTATTTTCGGCGATTTTCCCCGAAAAAACTCAGACACCCTGCCAAATCGTTGTTTCTCAACCAAATCGTCCGATTTTTTTGAGTACGAAAGTTTGATCCGATTTCCAGATAAGCTTTTTGAAAACTAAGAAAAATATTGATTGGAAAGTATATAAATAAAAAGGCGGTGTGTTGTGTATGACTCGAGGTACGGAGGTGATTTGTGCACATTACAGTTTTTATCAGCACGTTTTCATATTCGACTCTTTAGTATCGATATATTCTTCATTATTTCGGATATTTAAGTCTATTATGATCCTAATGAAGCAATATATTGGAAATTAACTCCAAAATAATAGGGAATAAATGAAAACGTGCTGATAAAAATTGTAATGTGCACAAATCACATCCGTACCTCGAGTCATACACAACACACCGCCTTTTCATTTACATACTTTCCAATCAATATTTTTCTTAGTTTTCAAAAAGCTTATCTGGAAATCGGATCAAACTTTCGCACTCAAAAAAATCGGACGATTTGGTTGAGAAACAACGATTTGGCAGGGTGTCGGAGTTTTTCGGGGAAAATCCCCGAAAATTGCCGACGCGGTTCACTTTCGTCCGTTTTGAGGGCACTCGAACTCGAGGCTTACGATACTTATTGATGTTGTAATTTCCCTGGGTATTCTCTATCATTTTGTCCTATGAGAAATGTTTGAAATAATTTGACACTTCATATCTTATTCTTTCAGTTTCAATTAAAAACTTTTATAAAATGATTGGTTGATGAATGATGATGATTGAACTAAGAAGATAAAAATGACTGTATCTTTCCAGGAAAGCCTCAACATCGGCTCACAATCTGCAGGCACTGATTCTTCTACACAAGAGGTACAATGCATTGAGATATTTGATTTTCGAATAGATTTTGCTTTACGGGAACACATAGGTGTACTTTTTTAATTATAAAATATTTACTAATAACTTTGTTAACGCGAGTAAAGTTTAGAATGCCAAGAGAGAAGACGATGTGACCTCTCTCGATAGAGTCTTTGCTGAAATGATGAAGCAATTTCCGACGGATATGGGATCCATGCCGGAAAAGGTAATTTTCCAAAAAAAAAAGGATTCAATAGAATAAAACTAGCGGAATCTGAAGACGTCAAGCGCCACAATATCTCACTTTGTTTATCTTTCATTTGTTACCTTTCCAAATAATGTAAAAGTGTGCAGATCGGCGCCTATAATATATGGCCACAGATAAAGATCGTGTTTGCAGGCGGGGACTCTAGTCAAGATGTCCGGAAAACCGCCGACTTGCACCGCCATTCTGAAAGATTACGTAGAAGGCATAGAGGAATCTTTTGAAAAATCAAATCTTTTGACAATAGTGCCCGGAACGAGCAACGTATCGACTATCAATGCTCTCCATACTCTCCACCCATCTTCCTTTTCCCCTCCCTCCTCATTGTTTCCCACAGTCTTCCTCAAACCAATATAGTGAAATCTCTTATCACTATGGCAATTACAGACACGTTTGGGCGAAAATCGATGCTTTTTTGCTCAAGCGTTTCAATCTTTTAGTTACCTCCGATTCTTGGCGCAGCAGTGAGCATCTTGATGTCACGGGTAGGGCTGGTGGTGCTTTGCTTTCCGTGCACACCAATGTACCCCCTATTACAGTATCTAAACTCACATTAGATGGCTTTGAAAGTCTAACCGTAGACATTTTTCCACTATCTACTACTCAGACTCGGGATTGTCTTAGGGTAATTGTCATTTATCGTTGTCCTAATTCCCCACACACCTCTATGACACGTTTATTAACTCATATTTCGAACGAAATTAGCTGTGCACAACCCTCTTTAATTGTTGGAGATTTTAACCATTCCTACACTGATTTGTCTACCTATCATTGTATCACCATTAGATCTCAAAGTGCCATTCAATGAATACTTCGATTTTCCAAATTGTGTTTTTAAAAAGTCCTTAACCACCCATCTGCAGATCTCCGATTATTAAGGATTTCAAACCTTATAATCCGCTTTCAGACCCTATTGACATTAGTAGTAATATGGAGCTTCAGTTCCGTAAATTGATCTTTGATCTTTGTACTTTGTAGTCTGATCTTTTGATATGATCTTCGATCTTTGTACTTTGTAGTCTGATCTTTTGATATGATCTTTGATCTTTGTACTTTGTAGTCTGATCTTTTGATATGGCCGTCAATCAATCGATAATTTTAAAAAATCGATAATTTTAAAATCGATAATTATTAAGTATTTTGGCGGGAATTTTTTTTGCGTTCAAATTTTTGAAGCGGGATTTTCTGCAAATATTTTCCGCGGGCTTTTCTGCAATTTTGACTCTGGCTTTTCTGATGCGGGCCTTCTGCAGATTTTTCACGGCATTTTCTGATGAAGTCATTCGCCTCTGAAAGAAAGGTATTTTCGTTGGCCCCTTCTTTTAAGGAAAGTTACTGACCCTGAAATGAAAATGCAATATATTTTCTAGACGGACTTTTTTCATTTCTAATATGATTTCATATTTTCAATATTCAGATTTGTATTGTAATACATTGTTTTTTTCTTTATACCGAATGAAAGGCTTGGATCGAACAAGTTTACTCCACCGGAATATACTTTATTAACTTTGTAACAATAATCGATATACACACAAGTCTTCGTTGTTCCATTCCGAGTATGAAGCATTCATGAAATAAGATTCGTCAATAATTCAAGGAAAAAGTACCATTGTTGATAGAAAAAAACTGTCAGCTGCATGGGGAAGGACTCTCTTTGTAACTGTCGATAGGAGATGAATTCTCTCAATTGATTCTTTCGATACTAGGGACTTATTTGGATAAGGTATGTAGGATGATGAAGATTAGAGAGCTAAAGTGAACGGATGTCTTCGTTGTAGCAAGGGATAGTAAAGATGGGAGTGAGAGTGAGAGTGAGAGGGGGAGAGATAGTGCCAGGAGAGTAAGAGGGGAGAGATTGAGATAATAAAGAGACGGAGAGGGAGAGAAAGTAACACCAATGTCCAAGGTCGTAGCGAGAGTGACAGGTCAAAGGTCATCTCTCCTTTTCTAGTGATCCAATCCAAGTTATTATAAACAAGGGATCGGAACATCTTCAGTACCATGTCGCCTCCAAAGAATGATAGTTAAGAAGAAAATCCGTCTGATATTCAAAATTAACGGAGAAGCTAACTGATCACATGAATTTTCGAAAATATCCTATGCAAAAGTCTTCGAGCTGGACTCGCGTGAGCACACTGGTAGGCCAGTATTTCAATGGACAGATTCATCCTGGACCTTGCGTAAGACCTATTTACCTACGTGAACTAGTCACGACTACCAATTCCACGTCCCCAATGGGCGCCTTGGTGGGACGATGTCACGTGAGTTGGAATGGAAGGGTGCATTAAACAACTACACCACTTCGCCACTATCCTATGTACATGTTAATAATGATATTGGTCCATCGAAAATGTCATTTGTTTTGATAAATATAATTCAAAAACAGACCCAGAGGGTATAAAAGAAGAATGAAAATCTGACAAAAGTCGTCATGTTGAAAGAACTACTCGTTATACTAATGGTTGTCCGAACTCGTCAGTCATGTACTCAAGAAGAGCGCATTTCCAAAGACGAAATTTTATATATTCAAAATGATTCCCTCTTCAATATGAATAATCACAATACAATCAAGCTACTCGATAACGTTGAAGGTTTTCTATTCGATAGTTCAAGATCGATAATTTTCTACAAGCGTAATGGCGTCGTGTATTCTTCTGTAGATCATTTACCCGTTAATCATAGAAAAAGCATGAATGTTTTTAATTTATTAGGAATTGTGTTTGTTATTGTGGCATTTGCAATTGCAGTCATTCTGAAAGTGAAATAAATCTTTATAGCATCTTTTTCTCGACGTAATAAACAAGTGAATCATCAAATATGTTTGTACAGAGTCGACGATCTTCTCTACAGGTCGGATGTAGATTAATACATAAATAACCATAATCGTGTGAATTTACAGCGTCCAAGTAAGATTCCCAAAAGTAGTTAAATTTTCCTGGAAATATCTGTCGAGCAAAATTTTGTATTTGCAATGCATCACTAGGGGATTTTGTCAAACATACATAGTTACTATTAGATCTTGCCGTCCGTTCTTGGGCAAACAAGCTCTGCACGCAATTTATTATAGACGTCTGACAGTGGTGAGAAACCCGACAGAAAAGGTTGTTCAATTCCTGCTTATTTGAAATGTAGTATTCCATTAAATCGTCCAAAATGAGTAATTTATTTTCCGGTCCTTCAAGCATTGACATATCTGGTGGCCCTTCGTGTAGAATAATTTTTTCGTGAATTGGAAGATTCGTGGTCCTGATACCATAACACCACAGAATTTTGGAAAAGGGCTTATCAAAAATCTTTTCTTGATTCTCCAGCGCACGAAGGATCCACGTCGTCTTCCCTGTCATTGTTGGGCCAGCCAGATACAAAAGGCAGGGAGTTTTTATTATAAAACGGTCTTCAGTCATTTTCATTCAATGAAATTTCTTACTGACCAGGCGTCCCTATTTATCCTTTTCCAATTGCTTTCTGTTTCAGTCTGCATAGTAGTTTCGCTGGTAAACGTGACTCTATTTCCAGACAGCAATCAGACGCCTTTCTGGCTTGGTTTACTTAGTTCTTGCCTAGCATTGTTTATTCCTTTTCCTCTAGACTATAATAATGGCAGAGTTTTACGTGACCCTTTCATCCAGCGCAACGGATTTTCCAGAGAACTCCAACTCGTCGTTTCGAGTCCGTCTTCCGGAAGGAATCAGGCTGAAAACAAACAAGTGGAAATGCGGTCTAGCGGTAGTGCTAGAGATTTTGCCAACATTACCGAAGAAATGTCATTTACAATCACATCTAAAGACGGAAATCAAAAGGAATATATGGTACCTGGTCGAAATTTTAGAGATTCTATTGATCTAATCAATTCACTATGGTCTGCATCTACAACTAGAAGAAAGAGAGAAGCTATTACAGCAGAGACGATTGCAGAGAAGAGAGCCAAGGGAGAAGTACGAGATGCTACTCTGGAAGAGATTGAAGAATTGTTGAAAAGGAAAAAAGCTGCTACAGCTACACCAATACTTTCTACCACACCAGCTCCCACAACACCAGCCCCCCCTACCGCACCAATCCTACCTACTACACCAATTCCATCTGCTTCACCTGACCCACCTACCGCATCAGTCCCACCTGCTATAGCGCCCCCAATAGTTTCTACTTCACCAACTCCTGTAGTTCCAACTACACCAATTCCTCCCACTACACCCATCCCTGCACCGAAAGCATCAAAAACACTACTAGTACCCGATGCAAAATTTACAAGTCTAATAGAAAGTGTAACAAGTAAAATCAACGAACACGCATCGATTCTAAATAATGAGTTGATAAAGGCTGAAAAATCAAACGCCGACATGGTTTCTAAAGAATGTAAAAAACTTTACTCGCTAGTTGAAAAGTCACTCAAACAGCTGGACCCGTCTGCTCTACTCGAAGAAACTAAAAAGTTGCAGACTTTAATCGAGGAAACAAATACAATTCAGAAAACTCAGGCATCCGAATCGAAAAAGATGCTTGTTCAATCAAATCCACGAAGCGTTGGAGGTCGATCGCAGGAACAGTGGAACAAGCACGGATTCTGCTTTGATTTTGACCCAATATTGCAAAGAATTGTCATTCACATTAACCGAAATGTACTCAGCAGCATTGAACTAACCCCTCGTTTAGCAAGTCTCTGTGGTTTCGAAACAACAGTTCTAACTGAAGGAAAGAACGTTGCAAATTATTCTATAGATGTGAATTGTAGTACCATTTATGTTTATGCCGACTGCATCCAGCCTCGTATTGTAGGCAATAACAAGTCCCAGTTACTTCGAGTCATCCCATTTAATAATCAAATGCATTCATCCAATGTTTCCAACGTCTTCAGCCCTGTCCACTACATGCCAATTTGCAATGAAAATTTGGATTCTATTCTAATCAAAATTCAAGACGAGGCTGGTTTTCCTATAAATTTAGGAACTAGCATTTGCATTCTTCATTTTATCAAAGTATCATGATTCCCCTCGATAGTTCTGTTCCCTTTGACTACGATAAAATTAATTTTACTCTTCTTCTTTCCGAAAAAACGCAAACTGGAAGTGGTTACCAGAGAGGCGGCAGACGATTTTCCAGTATTTTTAGACGATTTCGTCAATCGATTCCCGCATTTGCAAGATCGCCAATTGGACAAGAAATTACATCATCAGTAGGAAATATTGCCAAGGAAATTGTTTCTGGTACGCCACCTGCAGAAGCATTTAAAAAGGCTGGGCGTCAGTCCATTCGTAATCTTACGGGACTTGGGAAGCGCAAGAAACATTATTTGCCTGCTGCATAATGTACAAGTCAATCTCAAGCAAGTCTGCAAAAACTACGCCCCCTGAATTGGACCTTTTTTCTATCCCTGACACTTCTGTAGGTATTGTCGCTAGTAGATATATCGAATGTCCCCTTACCAATACTATCACGTCTGGTTCTGGCCCCCTTGAATGGAGGTATAGTATGCAAAAGTCTTATCTAAATCTGCAAAAATCATATGTTCAATTTACGATTGGGATTAGAGATGAGGATGGTAAGGTAATACCCGTTGGAGCAAACGAGACCCTTCCTTTGGCATTTACTCAATTAATTGCAAAAACTCTATTCAAACAGTGGCTCGTATACTTGAACGGAGTCTTATGCGAAGACTCTTCTAATCTTTACGCATGGCGCAGTATAATAGAAACTGAACTTTACAGTGATATTATGGAAAAAAACGACGAATCTAACTCTTGGTGGATATGGGCTGGACGAAGAATTTGATGATCCTTCTGGTGAAGGGCACGTGGCTCGTCAAAAGATGCTCAATAAGAAGGGAGAGGGACAATTTGCAGCTACGCTTAATCTCAACCTTTTCACCCAAACTAGACTTTTACTCAATTTTATGGATCTAAAGATTGTTGCATATCTCAACGACCCCAAATTTGTTATTGACTCTTTTGAGCTTGATAATGACACGAAGCAATACAAATATGAGCTGCTCGACATCAAACTTCTCCTAAATGAAGTAGAAGTGCACGATTCAGTCTCGAATGCCGTAGAAGGACTTCTCAAGCAGAACAAGATGATTTCATATCCGCTCACATCTGTCGAAATGCGCTCATACTACTTAAATCAGGGTCGCTTCGATAGTCCCAAGTGCAGGCTCCTTGGAAATTCCCTGCCCAAGAGAGTAGTGGTCTGTATGACAAGCCCGGACAGATATTTGGGGCATTATAGATAATCGAGCTTCCGCTTTGATCACTATGACGTCAAGGAGGCATACCCAAACTGTGGAGGTCGACTAATCCCATCTCGGCCACTCAATCTTGATTTTGCAAATGAACGCTACATGCCAGCCTATTTGAACATGCTTGAAGGAACGGGAATGGCTCGCTCACATTTCACCAACGGAATCAGCAGACAAGGCTACAAAGATGGGTACACATTCCTACTTTTTGAAATTTCATCGTCCCTCGATTATAATACATTTGATTTAATAAGCCTTGGGACCACAGGGTTTAATCTAATTTTCAATAAAGCAATACCCAGTGGTGGGGCGTACGTTATTTTACATTGTGAGTATGATTCAATGTTGACTATTGATGATGCACGTGTACCTCATGTAGATGCAATTATGTGAATAAATTTATACTGCTTTTACAAGTTCTTGCTCATACACAATACCAGAAATCTCTTCTCCATTTAAATCGACAAGATGATAAACCGGAGGCGATCCTTCAAATGCGCTAAAAATTTGAAAAGCTTCATTAGAAAATCCAGATCGATATGCCTTCTTGAATATGCGGTCCGATCGACTTATTCTAACGAGTTGACCAATTTTATATTTGGGCTTCTTGATCTTTGAGCGTAGTCCAACGTCTGCAGGTATCTTCTTCCCAGTGAAAGCTTGTTCAGGTGTACATTTTATTATTCGATGATACGATTTATTAATTGCAGTTGCAATTTTTTTCCCACTTTCTAACCACTTTACTGTATTAGAATATGTAAAAAATTTATGCAATCTGGTCTGCCAAGTACGATTGAAACGCTCAATAACTGCGCATTTTATCTCGCTTTCAGGATGTATTAATTTAATAAATCGACTCGCCAAATACTCCTTCACTTGAGAATTCCGAAATTCTTTTCCCTTGTCGCACACAAGAAAAGTTGGAAACATGCCAAGTTTTTCAAAAGTTTCACGAAGAGCAGCTGCAACATTTTCACCAGTCTTTCGCCTGATTGGAACGACAAAACAAAATCGACTAAAGCAATCAATCATTGTCAGACAGTAGTGATAACCCTTGTTTTGCCTAGCAAATTCAGACATTTCAACCAAATCAGCCTGAACATGAGACATTACAAAGTCCCCATAGGTTTTTCGTCGTTGGAACTTGAATCGAATCTGTTTGTGACGCGTATAAACTGGATCATTTTCGAGAAAGTCATTTACAATTTTAAAAGATTTATTACTAGTTTTCTGTAGGGGACCATGTGATGAAAAGGCGGTAGGCTCATTGAGATTATAATACAAGTTTTGCATTTTCAATAAATTTATCAAGGCCAACGTTTTATATACAATCGATCGCTTCCTTTTCCTTGCATTTTAGCTATAGTCCGTTTAAAAACTGGTGAAGATATATCAAAATCATAGCCAAAGGCGTCCTTTGGTCTATATGATGAATCATCTTCATACTTTTTCTTTGGTGCCTTCTTCACTTTAGCCCTTTTCATAGGAATTGCGGTGGATGTGGACAAAGGAATTGCTGTAGATGTAGATGACGGGTCGGGAATAGCTGTTTTGATAGATGAAGAGGGGTCTGAAGTAGAGGGGTCAGGAATTGCTGTTTTGGTTGATGAAGAGTCAGCTATGGATGAAATGTCGGCGGCTGGAGCTTCTCTCTTCTTTCTGTGTTCCCTTTTCTTCTTCTTTCGTGCAATAGTTACAGTTGTTTGGCGTAGAATAGGTTCTTCAGTAACATCAGCAGTTAAATTGGAATCATCTTTACAATTGGCTAAGCGAGCGATTCCATCTTCAAATAGTCGACTTTTCTCGTGGGGATTAAGGTTTTTATTTCTAATAATACTTGAAAGTTTTTGTTCCATTTCGATTGCATCAGCTTCCTTTCTTGTTACAGAAACAAAGGGTTGAATTCGTGTAGAATATTTCATTTCTTTAACGCCGCTTTCAAAATTGTTTTCAAGAAATGAGATGAAAAGGTCATCAACAATTCCCTAGCTTTATTACAAGATCTTATTTTTCCTAAAGATCGAATAATGGGAAGAAATTTTGAAATCTTATTCTTTTCAGCCAGATTGAATGGGATCTGGTGAACATTAAATAGTATCTCGACAATGGCGCCAATTTGGCTAGATGAAGCAGACTTTATAAACTTTGCATTTTTTATCACATTTTTAAAGAACTTTAAATGCGATACAATACGAGAATTCATATTAGCTTGACGGTTAGTTTTCCAGAATCTTGTTCTCTATATACTGCCAACTGGCAGACGGTATCGAATACGGGAATGTCTGAGGGGACGACGGCGGGAATCGCTGCAGGATCGATGACGGGTTCGGCGACGGGACTCGCTTTATCGGGATTGACGAGACGATGGGTATTTTCATGACGCTTGCGAGAAAATACAGTAGCAAAAGTTCGACTGCAGATTGGACAAACCAATTTGTCGTTTGAGAGCATATTTGAAAACGACCTTACACGAAAACAAATACTTTACAAATGAAAGTTAAAATTTTGAGCAAGATATTTTTTCACAAACTCATCATCCCTTTTTATACGGTTGAAGACAGAAAGAATAGCTTTGAAAGATTTCCCCTTGTTCATTTCAGAGATTACGTATACGCAATAGCCCCCGCAAGTCTTTTCGCTAATGAGCTGATGCTTTTTACTATTAAAATATACAACTGGAAACTGACTGCAAAAACGGTCAATATCTGATGTCTATTGAATATATTATGTTCCGATCCCTTTTATAGCAACTCTACGCACTAGAAAAGAAGGGATATCTTGGCTCTACCCGTCACTTTCTCTCGTTATGACCTTGACCATTGATGACACATTCTCTCCTTTCACTTTCCTGACTCTATCTTTATCTCTCTCCTCTCACTCTTTCTCTTTCCCTCTCTCTCCATACCTCCCTCCCTACTTTCCTTTCTCCCTCCCTCCCTCCCTCTGTCCCTCTGCCCATCTTCTCTTCCATTGCTACTGTTCAGTCTTCCATTCGTTCTCATTCACACTCCATTCTTCTTCTACCTCTTCTCTTCATCCTCCTGCATACCTTATCCAAATAAGTCCCCAGTATCGAGAGAATCAATTGAGAGAATTCATCTCCTATCGACAGTTACCAAGTGAGTCCTTCCCCATGTAGCTGACAGTTTTTTTTCTATCGACAATTGTTTTTTGCCTTGAATTATTGACGAATCTTATTTCATGAATGCTTCATACTCGGAATGGAACAAAGAAGACTTGTGTGTATATCGATTATTGTTACAAAATTAATAAATTATATTCCGATGGAGTAAACTTGTTCGAACTGCATCCGGTATAAAGACAAATAATGACACAAACATACTACGAATGGGAATATTGAAAATAATAAGAAATCATATTCGAAATGAAAAAAATCCGTCTAGAAAATATATTTCACTTTCAATTCATGGTCAGTAACTTTCCTTAAAAGAAGGGACCCAACGAAAATACCTTTCAGTAAAATAAAGTAGATACCTTTCATGAATAAAAAGAAGAGGCCAACGTAATTAACTTTCATTAAAATAAAGTAAATACCTTTCCTTCAGAAAAAAGAAGGGGCCCAACGAAAATACCTTTCTTTCAGAGGCAAATGACTTCTTTGAATCTGAAAATGCCGTGAAAAATCTGCAGAAAGCCCGTATCAGAAAAGCCCTATTCAAAATTGTAGAAAAGCCCGCATCAGAAAATCCCGCTTCAAAAATTTAAACGCAGAAAAGCCCGCGGAAAATATTTGCAGAAAATCCCGCATCAAAAATTTAAACGCAAAAAATTCCCGCCAAAAAAAACTGCAAATTATCGATTTTTTAAATTATCGATTGATTGACGGCCATATCAAAAGATCAGACTACAAAGATCAAAGATCATATCAAAAGATCAGACTACAAAGTACAAAGATCAAAGATCAATTTACGGAACTGAAGCTCCATATTACTACTGACATTGCATTTTCTGTTTATTTTCATTGCGTTGGATAAAATACCTCCGCCTTCCCGTGATTACAGTAATGCTACTGGGGTTCAATGAATTACCTCATTTCAAAATTGGGCACTCGGTTTCATGGAAAAACCATCTCGGGTACATACGGGTACGGGTACGTAGATACAGCACGTGATTCCAAATCTATAGAAATAAAAAAGGGCGAGAGAGCGCGCACACTGAGAATCTCTCTCGGCTTCGCACTAGGGTTCGCCTGACAAAGAAAATTACCGCTTTTTTCCTTGGGAAAAGAGAAATGATCTTGGCAAGGAATCGAACGGCGTCATTCCTTGTTTATTCCTTGGATAAACCAAGATTCCTTAAACAAGGAACCAAGATCTTGCCTGGGAAACTTTTCAAACTTTGTAATATTAACGTTCTAAACAGCTCAGAAATTTCTAGATGGTAATCTAGATGGTAGACGTCACGTTCGTAATTTCTGCGCTCCTTACGCGAACGTACTGTTATGTATTTTTGATGCACAGACTGCTACCCAAGCAGAAATATCACTACTCTTCTTGAATTGTCGATGAAACACAGATGTCCCAAGTAATGTGAACAATTACGCTCGTAGCCCTTTACGGCTATCATAGATATTTGTTTCCGCGCCCGGCGATTTCATGATACATTGGCCTGAGATCGGCTGAGGAGGCGGCGGATACACAGAGCGCGGGTTACGATATATCGTAACCCGTCCCACCGACTTCAAACTGTACCATCGACTGAGCCAGGTATATGCTAGTTGGCACTATGTCAAGTTATCCCAACCACTTCTCTTCAGCATCGAAGCATCACTTCGCTCGAGGCTCGCCTGCCTCTCTACATCGCCTACAGAAGCACCAAGAACGTCGCGAGGTACGGTAGTCTATCGATCGATAACTGAGTGACGACCTACCGTATCCCTTTGCAGACACATTCCACTCAAGACGATCCAGCAGGGAACTCGTCATTTCCTCGTCGTTGGAGATGGAGATTCTGACCACATTTTTGAGACAGTCGAAGCACTCATCAAATTCTACAAGGCGAGTTTTCGATCTTTGATCTCCAGAAAAGTTACTCGAAATTCTTCTAAATGTGAAAACCAAACCAACCAAATAAACAGACACGCAGACATACGTTCTGAAACAATAGTCTTTAGATTACTAACTGGTGAACCGACACGGGTTGGCAGACGATAATATCATTTTGTATTATTTCGTATTTTATCTATATTTTTTCAAAATTCATGTCCATTTTAGACGTACGTTCAGTTGAATTCCTCGGGTGATTCTGGAATGGTCGACGTTTTCCCAGTCTGATAGAAGAAAAAGAAGGAAAAGAGGCCGAATACTGAGAATAAAAGACTGTTTATCTCTGGATTTTAATTTCATACATTCACAGCCAAAGAGAGTTCAAAAGCAAAGTTTTCGATTGCAATTTACAGTTTTTCAAAGTTCTCCCGGTGATCAGCAGCTACAGCATTCTCATGAGTCTCATAGATTGTCATCTGCCCGCTTTTAGATACTCCTTTTCAAAGAAAATTAAATTATAAGTTTTGTGCATCCGTCGATTATATAGTACATAACTTTCCATATTTTGATACAATATTTGCACCATTCGAAACAACAAAAAACGAACATTCTATTGAAGTTCCCACACCACAGCTAATGTTTGTTGTTCCATTGTACGAGATACAGATTCGAGTCTCATAATTTATTCAAAAAAAGACATGTCAATCGTTATAAACGAGCTGTTATTATAACTATTGTATTGCAAGTAGATATGTAAAGGTGAATACTTTAATCGAATACCGAGGGGGATGAATCAATCAGTACTTATTTTTTTACTTAGTAAAGAGAGGGGAATCAGTACTGCTTAGTAAAGTCGATAGTAACAGTCTTCCTTTTAGGTTCGAACTGTCGATATGTGATTCCGACTCGGTCAAAAAGACTCTTTGATGCCTCCATTTGCCACGAATCTCGATCATTGAGGAAGATTACCTGAAACATTTAAGAATATGCAACTATATATACTGTAAATTGATCATTATGCTCCGAACATCGAAAGTCAACAAAAATAATTTTTTGATGTCTTTCTTTGATCATGCATCTTTTAGCCTACTCAGGATTCACTAGAGTGAGAACAGTAGGCACTATTTATTATTTTTCATTTAGATTAGATTAGAAAAATAAATAAATCATCAATCTGACCTCCTTGACCCTGCTCTGGACGACAATCTTGGCGCATTCATTGCATGGGAAGAGACTCGTGTAGAGTCGGCAGCCCTCCAAATCAACGCAGTTCTTGTTCATCACTGCGTTCATTTCCGCGTGACACACGAATGTTCGCTTATCCTGCAAAACATTAATTGTGATTAATTACTCATTAATACTTACGTTTACTTAAGCATGGTACCAAAATGCTGAGCATTCACTCCTCTTTCTACCCGCCAGAAATTCTTGGTCACGATAAATAAATGTTTCTCGAATCAGGATAATTCTCATTACGAATAACGTTTCACTGTCGGGTTATGCAGTGGCAAATCAATATCAACCCATGTTTATCTTGACTATTTATCAATTGTCATACCGTACCATTATTGTCGATTGACTACCCAAAACTACCGTACATTGAGTGGATCCTCCGCATCTTTTCCCCAGGGCATCTCCACGTCCGCACAGCCCCAGGGCATTCCATTGTAGCCCGCGGCGACGACTCGAAATCGAGAATCGACCAGAACGCAGCCAACCTGAAAACAATAGAGGATTACTGTAAACGCGCAATCGATTAACTGACTACAGTACCTATAAACCTGTATGCTCATAAAATTACAGTGAATCAAGTCAGTAGATTAATACAGATTCCCCAGAAAAGAGGAAATAGAGGAATTACGGTAAGCACAGTAGATAATCGATAACACTGTGCTACAGTATCCCCTACTTGCGTGTTGGGATCCTTGCTTCTCTGGGCGGTGAGTATTGCAATGCCCATGAAGTACTCGTCCCATTCGAGATAATCTTGACGGGGAGAGTCGACTTGTGACATGTCTGAAAGATTGATATTTAAATTAGAACTGTGAAACGAAGGAGTCATGGGGGGAAAGCTAAAAGAGGGAGTGAACACACTATAAAAAATAATTGAAAAACGGAGAGAAGAGTCCTCTTGTCCGTCTTATGAACCTCATCGTCGGAAGCACCCTTCCGTCTCTTTCTCTCTCTCACTAGAGATCGGAACACGAGTCAAATCTCTCAACTACCCTTTTGATTCCCCCTCTTTTTTGCCCGCCACTAGTACCACCAGCGGATCTCTCAAATTTCAACACTATTCCGCTTTTCACATGTAGCTGACCCTATTGGTGAGCAGCTGGTGAAAAGCGAGAGAATATGGGAATTTGAGAGAGCCACTGGTGGTGGGCAAAAACAAGAGGTACGAAAGGAAGAGGAAGAAAGTGAGCGCTTTGAGGGTCCGAAAACCCGAAATCGAAATGGACAATTATAGTGCACGTGAGTCCAAAAATATAACTTGATTGAAGAGATTAGTGAATTAGTGAAGACGTGTTATCATCACTCAGGTACTATCACACTTGAAACCAAACAACTAACTAGTATATTCCAAGAACAACTCTTTCAAAAAAATCTTTATAGAATTTCATTACTCTCGGTATAACATCATCAGAAACGAACAGTAATGGACTGTTATAGTAGTTACTGGTTAATCCATCAGTTGTTGATAAACAGGCGGGATAAGTGATAACAACATTGACTACTGTACTCTAACAAGAAACGCGGCGATGCGCCGATAAATCCTACTTTGATCTACAATCTACAACAACAAACAGAATGTATGTGGGCGGGGATACGGTATTCTAGAAAATATGATCGATAAAGGGGCGGGGTTGAGGTGATCGGGCTATGTGGGATTTGAAGTTTTACCCAGAATGGAAAGCCCGAAAACTGCATCTGATTTCATTCAAATGAGCAAAAGAGGGTTGGCGTGCAGTGAAAGAGAAGGGGAGCACAATAGCACAATGGCAGGTCGGGGGATGGTCTTGCAACGACTACAATAGACAGAGGGATACGGTACCGGTGTCTCGTGCGATGATCGAGAACAATCAATAAATTGAGATTGTGTAGTCGGAAGGGAGCAGATTTCAATGAGACATCGATCAGAGAGAGAAAATTGAAACGGCGACTACCAAAATAGCTGAAATTATTCGGCAAAAAAAGGAGAAAAAAATCAACGATATCTATTTTCTATGCTACTCACTATGTCAACTATGGGGTCGGGGGGTCTAAGAAATACCACTGGGGGTACGATCGGGAGATAGGAGAGTGGGAAACGGGAAAAGGGGAAACACAGTGCGAGGGTAACAAAGTGCATGAAAGGAACGAGGTGATAGTACAACCAAACAATGTCAGATTCTGAATTAGCGAGAGACTAGAAATTACTTGAGAAAAAAACGGGGAGAAATAACATGCGGAAAACAAAACATACAGAGCTCAAGTTTACAGCGAGGGAAATGGAAATTAATCAATTATCGATTGGTGAGTGGTCTGGATACGGTAGTCTTCTTAGTCGAGTGCTTCCTCCTCCAGGTTGGCCTTCTCAGTGACGTCCTGGATGATCGGCTGAGTAGCAGACTGAAATTGCATCATCACTATGCAACTTCCACCTATTCCAACACCCTTGTCATCTCGCCCATACACGGGCACAGTCACCCGGGGGAATTTTCTACATTTTCGTGAAACTTGATGGCGGGGCACTAGGCAAAAGACCGAAATGTTAAACGTTGACGGCAAGTAGGTCATGTGTTAATGTAATCGAGTGAAACTGGGTCAGGAGCACTCTGCAAGACAATCTATAATTAGCTGTCTACGTGTGATTGCATCATCAATATGCAACATCCAACTATCCGATCACCCTTGTTATCCCGTCTCTTTCCCTCACCTCCTCCTCCTCTTCCTTCGACTCTCCACTGGGTTCTCTAATCGAGAACACGATGATTCCATTGACGACATTGAGAATGTCGATGATCGTAGCCAGAGAAGGCTGTTGGACCTGCAATAACAAGAAGTGTGACTATTGTAATGAAGTACATCCATGCATTGAAGCAACCTAATTACAGTATCATACAAATACGAGCTGAAACCCCAGTTCAACATGTTTGGAAACGATATTGGAAAAAAACTTCGTCTTTCGTAACTCACAAATACGAAATCTATTTCTATCACGACATGAAAAGATAAAAAAATGTCCTCACATTGATGGGGAGGAGCTGGGCCAGGTTGGTGGTTCCCTTGCTCGCATCCTGCATTCTCCTTTGGAATTGAACCGCCTGCTGAGTCAACTGACGGAGACACTCATTCGATTCCTTCGTCTGGAATGATTAGGGATGAGATTACATCATCACTTTCATATCCAAAATAAGAAATTAAGTATATTTCAGCGGGCTATTTTATTTTTAAGCATTTTAAATGGTATTCAGTGGTTAACAGTATCTCTACCGTACCTTTTCATGGTCGTCTCCAAAGATGCTCTTGTAAACGGTGAATGTTTCCTTCTCAGCAACAAGAGCCGTTCTGAAGTCTCCTCTGCATGCATGAGCACGTGCCATCACGTGGTTAAGAAGGGCTGACTGGAATAGAATGAATTGGGAATTGTATACAAGGCAGAAATCAGATGGAATGGCATGCAAATCAAAACAGCCTGTAGTCGACTACTTGAAGAACAGAAAACTATACGATATTTCAGTTGGGTTATTCAAGTGAAAGATAGAATAGCATTACGTCTGACAAGTGCAACGATTATTCAAGTAACAGAGAAATCAATATTTTCAGGTAAATTCGAAAACCGAATCCGGCAGGTTCTTGCCAAATCCAAGTTTTGCATTAAATCAATAAATGATTTTTGAATGTGCGAAATTATACCATAAAGAATGGATTGCACATAAACATTTTAAATATTATTTACAATAGATGCATACCTTGAGTCTCTTCGTCTCTCCGGCAGCCGCGGCGATTTTCTCCGCAGACTGGATGAACTTGCAGGCGAGGTCGAACTCCTGAAATCATAGGTCAAAAGGTACGTAAAAAACGACGAATCCAACCCACATTTTGACATTTCAAAGCCAATTTTTGAAAAATACAACCCACATTGTTGGTTTTTCAAAAAAAAAATTGAAAACCCAGCCCACATTTATAATGTTTTATGCCCATTTTTGAAAAACACAACCCGCATTTTCGACTTTCCCTAAGGCACCCTTTTGACCTATGCCTGAAATTAAAAAAAACATAAATACAATATTACTTCGAATATTTTAATCACAAAACGTTTAAAATATCGAGACGGTCAATCTTTAGTTTAAAAAAAAGAGGTACCTGAACAGCGAACAGAATAACTCCAATATTGCCATCGATGGTCGCCATGAATGGATGATTCTCACCAGCGGCGATGAGAAGAAGATGACGGGCTCTGAATAACAACGAATATTGGTACTGTGGTGGAAACTGTATAGAAATATTGTAGCTCCGATATCTCTGTTCAATTTTAAACAAAGGAACTAAAATAATCGATAGGTACACTTTATTTGATTCTTCATAGTAGATAGTTATTATAACGGGACCGCATAAAAATCAATCGAGTTGCATCGTACCTGTACAACAGTTTGAGTGCAGTGGGGACGAGCAGATTGGAGAAAGCCATATGGGCGAGGTTGACGTACTCAGTCAGAGTATCCGCGTGATCGAGACCGTAGCATCTTAAAAGGAGATTAGGGTATTTTTTTCAAGACGTTTCGTGGAAGAATTGTCAAATAAAATATCAATGTGATATTATGCCACACTTTGATCTAAAATGACCCGGGTTTGTCCAATATTAATCGGTTACTAAATATAACAATTTCTCCATCTTCCTCACCTCTCAGCCATAATTGCAGCACGATGCTGCTGTGCAAGAGCCTCGGCAGGGTCACCTGAACAAATCAAATATATGTTATGGCATATCTTCAAATCAAAGTATCACAAGAGGTTTTGTATACAATTTAGCATTGAATTGCTTTTTTCTTCAAAATATTATCAATATTTTCCTTCCATTCCTTATTCGACCTACCGAGAATGTACGAGAGTCTGGCGAGTGTTCTGAGTGCCTGAGCGAGTTCTCCGTGCATTGCGCCGTAGACGGAAGTCATCAGATTCACCTGAATTAGATCGATAATGATTAATTACATCTTGAATTCAGATCTAGAACATGGATTTCTGGTACCCATACCCGTATCATTTTCGCATGCACTTCCAATCTCCCCATATCACACTACCCATCCGACCTAGTTTCCCAATTACCCTCCTCACTCCCTAGACACCCCCCTAGCTCTCCTCCTAATTCAAGACTTGCCACTGGGCATAGAACCCGTGGGAGCAAGTGGATCCGATCTCAGTTTACGGCTCGGCGCGTGCCTTTAGCACCTCCGACCTAGACGAAGTATACAACGCTTACAGGTCATGGATCCGACTCCGCCCCTTTCTAGATATAAAAGAATCTTGAAACAGTCACTCTCAAATCAGTCCTCGTACTGAACCTACCCCTGCTCCAACTTCAACTCCACTATGGCGTTCTCTTCGATCGACCACGTCATCAACAAATGTCTGCAGAAACTGGAGGACCCCGACCAAGTATGAACATTTCCATTCATAAGTGCTGTTATGTTTCAAATTAATAAAGTTGCAATATAAACTAATTACAGATGGAAAAAAGCCTCCACAAGCTGTCCTCTATGGGACTCACGGAAGAAATCCTGAAAAGAACCGGGGCAGGAAAGGTAGATTATTTCGAACAGCAGTTAATCCAATTAAAAAAAACAATTACTACAAATCATTATATTATCATTCTAATTAATACAAATTATCATTCTAATTTCCCATTTGCAGGTACTCACTGGCTACTTTTCCCACCCCACCCTCGGTTCCCTCGCTCAATCCATCGTCAACGGATCGTGCAACACCTCTCCCTCCACCTCATCCTCTAATGAGTGAGTTACATCATCCCTAGCCAATCATATCATTCTAATTCTTCATTAGCTTCTATCCTCATCGTTCCCATTTCAGGAAATCTGCCTCCCCTGATCTCCTAGTAGCAGGCGACCGCAAGAGAAGAAACAGCGATGAGCCAGAGGTGCCTCGCTGGAAGAGACCCAAGCTTGCCCCGGTCAATGGGACCATGGACGAGAACATGTTCTCCAGACAGAGAGGATTCACTCGTCCTTTCGGAGGAAAAGTCAAGAAGGTGAGAAATGCTTTGAACTATGTCTTCATTACTATGCAATAGTTAATAATCTTATGAAACTCATTATAAAATCAATATATTGCAGGAAGAGCCAGTTCGTCTTGTCATCCACGACTGCTCGCCCGCTTTCCTCGAGGCTTGGGCCTCCTTTTGCTATGATGGAGGAAGAGGAGACAAGAGAGCGACACAGGCCGATTTTGATAGAATCAAGGCAATCTACGACAAAGTGGAGAAGAATAAGGAGAATGCGAAGGAAGAAAAGACCGAGGAGAAGAAAATCAAGACTCCCGAGCAAAATCTGAAAGCTATCACGGAAAAAATCGCCAAGAAAGCTGCGGATAAGGAAAACGGATTGAGGAAGGTGAGCAAATCATTCTCATTATCATTCTATTATTTTAGAGTAACAATTCGAATTCATAAATTTAATTATTGCAATCATGAAATCTCTTCTTTCAGACCGTTTCTCTCGGCTCCGTTACCGGAACACGAAAAGCCCGCACTTTCGCCCCGCTTACTACAGTCAACATCAAGACCAATCCCTCTATTACTAAAGTAGTATCGAACATTCCCCATGCAAAAAATAACGCCAACGTCACTAGAAAGCCCCAAGGATCACTCATGATCAAGGCTCTTAAAATGAGCGGTAGAAAGTAGATTGTTCCATTGTAACTAGTGTATTTATTAATATCAGTTAACTAATAATAATAACATGTAATGCGTAATGATCATAATGTATATATTGTGCCCCACTCTTAGCCATTCATCGTATCTTGTACTCATTATTGCCGATAAATATGGAATCTAAATCATGCATCATTTTGTTGACAGCATTCTCCCCTGTCCCTTTATTTCTCCCCTCGAGGGAGTATTCCTTCACTCACCGATTCAGCAATGAATTCATATGCCTCCTTCAGTCTTCCATTTGCCATCTCCTGCGTTCCTCTCGTGTAGAGTCTCTTGGCATCATTGGCCTCCGGTTCGCGATGTTTCGTCACCTGATAACAATACGACTATTTGAAAGAATTAAGAGAAGAAAGAGAATCAAGGCATTGAAAGACATCATATTTACACCAAATCAGCAACGGGAATTCACCGGGATTCCATAAAGGGGAAACTTACGGGGAACACATTCTGAATGTCGTCCTCTACGAAGATTGGTCTGCCAGTAACGGAGAGATTGTAGTCCTGCAAGAATACAACTAAGTCAGCACGAGAACTATTTTAATTCAAAAGTTAAAATACAATACAATTCAATCGATAATATGCTGTAGTACCTTAGCGAGCAGCTGGACTCCGACGGCTCTGCAGATTCTTCTCAGCAGTGACGTTTTCTGCACTCCCCACTCCTCAGAGAGAACATCGGCAGACGAGACCTGCAGTGGATTTGATTGATTTGTTCAGTAACTAGACCCCGCTACCGTATCCACACAGTAACTCCCATACTCACCTCCAGTTCATATCCGTAATAGCTGCTTGCCTCCTCACAGATTGACTTCCACAGACTCTTCTGGCTGATCAACTCCCACTCTGCAGCAGTTGCAGTACGAGTACGAGGAGCGCCGCCCTTCTTGCCGGACTGAAAGGGGAAGAATGGATTACAAAGGGAAATACAAGAGAAAAATATTCGCTGTGCCTCTGAAAACGTTATGAATAGGCTAAGTGTAAGTGCTGAATCAGAGCCAAAGTAATGAAGGGACTAGACCAATTTATTCGGTCAGACGCGTTTCGGGTTGGCCAATCCATTCAATTTTAAAATTCCATTCCCTCACCTTCTTCTTGGCGGGCTCGGACACACTCTCTACGGCTCCGTCAGCACCCAGCAGGCACGACAGAAGATGGGCTGCAGCTGCAGCAGTACGCTCGGCCTGAGAAGAAAATTAATGAGTTGATTGCGAAGCATCGATTTAAATATTAGCCATTTAATATTTGATGAAGCGCAAAAGCAAACGAAATGTAAATTTAAGAACGATTTGAAATACAGTAAACGTACTGTAAAACGATATAGCAAATTCATGAATAATATTATCGTGAAATAAAAGTGATGAGCCGATAGCGTACAACTCAATAATCGTCAAATACTTACCTTGACCGACTGGAAGAGCACTCTGAGGACGTGCTTAGCCGATCTCACGACCAATTCGCAACCAAGCAGAGCGCGAAGCCACGATTGAGCGGTGGGAGCCTGGAACGAAGAAATTGAAAATAAATGAATCGCCGGCACGTTCTTTGTTTCAAGAAATACACAAATATACTGTTTTAATTATAGAATCGCTAATGGCGAAGGAATACATCATTTTTGAATTGGGGAGTAACAGAAGCTCGGAGGAATGTTATTAATTCGGATTATCGCAATGAGTTGGATCAGGATTTTGAGATGATTTTCCGTCTTATTAATTTAATATCCACTAACCAACTTGACCAGCTGTCCGAGGTATCGCACGTTGATTCCTCTGGCGTGCATCTGATCGACGAGACTGTCGCCATCGATCGGAATCGCCTAAAACGGAAATCATAAGTCAACAAATAAAATTATACACGAAAATTAGGGCCTCAAACAGAAAATTATAATAATTTTCAACTCCCCCATTTTACCCAAACTGCAGACTGCAGTGGTATGCAGTGGTCCAAATACCAATCCCCGTTGTTTTGCTAGTTTCTCTCACCGTGCAATCAACCAGATCAGCCATGAAGCCGGGAAGTTGTTGAGTGAGCAGGAACTCTCCACAGTCAACCACCAGACGACGCTGAGCCTGTAGAGAAGATTATAGTTAGAAAGTACGCGGCTAATAGCTGCAATAAGTCCACTACTCACCAAACAGTAGTGAATAATCAATTGAAGTTTGTAGCTTTAAACATGTTTTTAAATCAATCAATATATCTCACCTCCAGATCCTCCGTCTCGGCGTGCTTCACAGTGGTCGAGAAGCAGTCGGGATTGAATCGAATGTCGAATTCGTCGGTTCGGAGCGAGTGAACTGCCTCGGCTCCCTGAAAAAAGAAAGAGTTGCAAGTTGTTTTTACAATTTTAAATTTATTTCAATTAATGTATTCCTCTGCAAAGAAGGTTTTTAAAAATCATGTAAACAATATAATTCCTGTTCCTCACCTTGAGCATTGCCTCGGCATTGAGCTCCGCCGCCTCTTCCTGAGACAACTGCGCATCGGTCTGCTGTAAAAATAAAGCATTTAATAAGACACAACAAAAGCGTCATGAACATTGAACTAAATAACTCCATTCAATTAATTAATCGATAACCACCGTACCCCTTCAGCTGCGAGCTTCTCCTTTCTCTCCTTCGCCTTCATTTGGATGTGATAAGTGGCGGTGCGGACGAACATGACGTAGCGGGACCTGCGAAACAAATAGAAAATGTTAGAATTGATGGAAACAAAATGCCCAATATATTTGAGAAAATGAATAACTCACTCGACGAATACGTTAACCAGCTCGTTTCTGTACGCGACGAGTTTGTGGGGGAAGGCACGGGGGTAGCCAGCCTCCTTCGCAGCATCAGAGACACGCTGAAATGTTTTTTTCTTAATGCTGATACTTTAAAAAGTAGACAACACATTACTGGTGTATTTTCTCACAGAAGGTCGAGCATCAAAAAATCACTTCAAAGATTTTTTTTTAAACAACAAAAGTCTTACGTCGAGCTCCGGGAGGTAGTGCACATCGGGAGGGAAGGTACGGAGAAGATCAAGCACGTAGTAGCGAGAGTCATTGCCGATTATGCCCTGAGTAAATTTATCGGTAACTGGTACCATATCGACACGGTACATCTACAGTACCAACTCACCTTGGTCTCGAAGCTCGTGTACAGCTTGACCATCTTCGACTCCTCTCCTTCCTTTCCGTTCCAAACCTGCGATGAATCGATAAAACCATGCTCGACTATACTCAACTCCAACATTAACTAATTGATATTGCCTATCGTACCTCATGGGGAAGAATTTTGAGTGCACTGGCGGGCTTCTCGAGGAGTTCATGGTACTTTTCGTGAGAGACGACAGTCTTTCCGAAGTCGATCGATCCATAGACGACCGATTGCTCCTGTAGTCATTTATGCAGTTCCCTAATTTATTAATAAATTTTGTTTAAAATTGAGAAGCGTCGAAAATAAATTAGAGTAATTGCAAGATATTATGAGGATCTCTTTCTTCTACCCTTTCACTCTCCTTACCTGTTCTCTCTCAAGAATGCCGGGAATGATGCTCTGGGCAGTCACTCTGAATCCCTTGTAGTCAACGATGGCCATTCCGAGTGTAGCCAACTTCGAGTCGTCACACGCAGCAGAATACGCCTTCACTCCCTGCAAAAATATGTACAAAATTGAAATAAGTATATTTAAAAATCATGAAAAAGCGAATTCAGCACAACAACATTTCCCCACCTGCAAATCTGCCGACGTAGCAGCGAATGCAGCTGCGTCGCCTCCGAGCTCCTGAGAAATACATAGGTTACATTTAGTAATCGAGATTTATGAGCTTCATTAGCTACTTATGCATGTTCCGAAACGTCAAATCACCGGGCTTGTTATCACTGTATTTAATTGTTTTTCATATTCTCTATATCATAAATTCACCTTGTAGTGGTCCTTGACGTCGAATCCGAGGGAGAAGAAGATGTTGTTCCATATGTACATGTGCGTCTTGGGCTCATCAGCGGGATTGATAGCCATCACATTTCCCTCCACAACAGCCTGTGCTCCCTTGACTGCGGCAGCGATGAAGTCGGAGTGGATCTGAAGTAGTTAGAATATTTAGCATTTTGTTTTACAACGAGAGAACTAACAGCTAGATGTACAAACATGATTAAACATAACCGTGAAACAAAACAGTACCTAGCTTATTGGAATTTTCGACTTACTGAAAACTGGTCCAAATCAGGCATTTTTGGCAGGCTTTCATAACAAAAACAAGTTGGTTTAATGTTCTTACCTTGAAGATGCTTCTGTCTCTAACGAGTCGCTCATTCAGGTTCTCTCTCGGCAGTTCTCCCGTCGTCTGCAGTTCCTCATTCCAGTCACGAATCTGACCCGGCAGATGCTCCTCGATGCCCACACGATGAGGCTGTGTCGCGTCGTCAGCGCGGAGACCGTCCTGAACAAGTTCATCGTCAAAAAAATTGAATAAAATTTATAAAAGTGATGGATATTGCCAGAACTACAGTATACCTCGATAGCCTCGGCAGGAGGTGCGAGCCATCCGAACTGGGGATAGGGAGTGGGCAGACGGTCGAGGATGGGCCTATAACGGACAAATAATAATGATCAATAAATCTGCAATAATTCTAGGTCTTGATTCGAATACCGTACCTGTCGGCGCGTCTCTTGATGAGCAGAGTGAAGTTTTTCTTGAAGATAGGCGAGACGGCGGCGAGCAGATCGACCAAACTAAAATGGAAGCAATCAATAATCTACCTTCGAATACAGTAACCCTCCATCGGTAGTCTTCGTCACCGTACCTATGGTAGATGACAGCCTTCTGTCCAGCTGCGTGCGTGGGCTTGAACACATTCTCGTCCGATCCGTTCACATAGAATCCCTGACTGCAGCAAGTGATGTACACACGACGCTTCTCGACAGTGTCCGCGAAGATGTAGAGAACGTCGCCCTGACAACAATTACTATTATAATCAGGACCCACAGCAAAGTGAGGCCAAAAAGAAGTATCAGGAAATTTTTCACAATATTCTATTTTTGGCTAATACCTTCAGCTTTCTCGGGGGAATGGGCGGGTTGAACGGCGAGAGGGCCAGATTCTTCAGCGCTGCGGGCGTCTGAGAGAAAACAATTACCATCAGAAAGTTTGATATACTTCTAGAATATTGAATATTTTTTTAAAAATCTCCTGAAAAGATGTAGTACCTTGTTGGCTGCAAGGGCGGCGGCCGAGGGAATCACGCTTGAGAGGGGTCGTTCCTTCGCTCCGGGTAGGACGTACTCGGGAGGCATACCCTCAAACGTCTGTAACACAAGAAACATTAGATACCGTAATTCAACCAATCGATAAATACAGTAATCAAATCACCAGCTGCATACCTTGTCCTTATCTCCCTTTTCCTGCTTCTTCTCTCCCAGCCCAACAATGGGCAAGTAAGAGAGCGACATTCCGTCAACGGCGGAAGCAGCGTCTCCTGAAACGAAAAATAGATTCAATAATATCGTTACCTTTCTGACCCATCGAACCATATCGTAATCATACGTGAAACATCAACTCACCCTGCTCGGGCATCCTCGACAGATCTCTCACGTGGCGAACGTGAATGCGCGCCTCGCGAAGAGTGTACGGCTCTGCAATCAATTTATAATAATTGATTACAAATCGATATTTCAATCAGCGATCAATCAATACTTCGAATACCGTACCCTCAACGACGGAAAGAGTGCTTCCGCTCTTGAGTCCAGGCACATTGCGAATCTCGGTGAAGTGATCGAGCGGCTTGCCATCCAACTGCAGTGTGTAGCACGTGCGATGGCAGGTACCCTCGCGTTCCAGCAAAACCTGCAACATGAACATGAGTGAATAATATCGTTGAACAAATTCTATGCAACTTTTGAGGCGAGACCTCTTACATTGCAATAAATACCCGCCAGTTTCCCGTCTCAACAATCCTTCAACAACAGGCACTTTAACGAACTTCACTGCTCTCATCACGCATGTGATACTTTAAAGCCCAACTCTACCTGGTGAATCTCCTGGAGCATCTCAGTATTGTTGACCTGGACATCGAATCGGTCGCTCGAGGGCAACTCAATGTGCAGAATGTAGACTGCCTCCTCGGGCACCTCACCCTCCTTCAGCTCTGCAACAAACTTACTTTATTACTGTTTTTATTGATTATTCCCTCATTTCTCATCATTGTCCTGTAATTACCACTGAATTCATGTCTAACATAATATATTTTTGTACTGTGTGATCGCATAAAAATATAATATAATATAACTTATGCTGATCCATCTCATCGTCAGATAACAACACATAAATCCATCGTCATTTGCACATCAATTCTCCCATGAACATCACTATGACATCAAAAATCACACCACGTCCGATTCACAACCATTCCCCCCTCTCCACATTCTTCTACCCTTCTCTGCCACATCGTCTCTCCCCCTACTGACCTTTCGCTCTCCCATCTTTGCGCACAACTCAAAGCTCGATCGTATCTCGTTTCATTCTCCTTTTAAAACCCCGAACAGCAGTAACCACCTCTAATCGGATTTGGCCTAATCGTTTCACCCCGTTCAAAGATCCTTTTCTCCTCTTAACCCAAGTGTATGAATTGATAATAAGGACATTGCTGATAAGATGGCATCGGAGTGGACCACTAGTGGGGACCAGGAATCTCTATTCCACTAGCAGTGGGCAGGAAGTTCATTTGTCAACGAGATGCTTTTGCACAACGAGAAGGCGCGAGACAAGCAGACATTACCTGCCATATCTATTTCTCTCTCTCTCTCTTCCCACCACAAACTCTGCTCCCCTCCCCTTCTCCATCCATTTTCATCACCCCGCACTGTTTAACACACGCGATCGATAGAACAGACGAGAAGAATCTACGCACGGGTCACAATTTCAGAGCAGATCAAACCAGCTCCGCACTACTGAAAACAGCGCCGTTTGTTGATGGGTTCGATAAACAAAGAACGTTCGCACATCTAACATCACAAAATGAATAGGGCAGAAGGAAAACGATGAAAGTCGCACACGCCATGCCCAATTAATACTAATTTTCAACAGGAAAACGTAAAATTACAAATAAATAGCGGCAAACTCTGACCAGGAGTCATTGCTCGCTCGACATCGGGCGTGCCCGAGGCACTGCTCTCGTGGCCCGAGTCACTGTTCTCCTTGGGAGATCCCTTATCCACGACTGCTGCAGCTGCTGCAGACTTTGAGTTGGACGACGCGACAGCATCTCCGACCTCCACAACCTGTATTTTTACATTTCAATAAATGTAAAAAAAACGTTTTCCCCTCAAAAATGCAAATATAAATATCCTACCTCTTCCTTCTTCTTGTCTACTGTCTTGGCAGGCATTGGGCGGCGGCGGTGAAACGATGGATCGGCTTGGAGCTAGGCTCGCGGGGTTACCTCAAACGATAAAAATTACTAACATTATACTTGAGTGAAAGCAGAGTGAAACGAAAAATCGACAGGTTCCAAAAATGATACGCGAGGTGAAGGGTCCACAAACGATAGCGGCCCAGAACAGGAAAAAGAAACGACAGATGCGAGCGCGTGTTGCTTTCAACGAAATTGGAACCCCCGGGTTGATTTTTGACGTCGCTGCAGAGATTAAAGAAGGACGCAGGGACTGAGGGGTAGAAGAGAGGAGAAGAAGAGGGGAGGAAATTGAATAGACATAACCACTAAGCAAACAGGCGAGAGGGCGCTTACACGAGGAATTTTATAGAATGAGCGCGAGCTCATGGGCAGACATTTCACGATTTTCAGTAATTTCTAAGAAGGTGGCGACGATGTTGCAATAAATAACCCCTCAGTCACCTCGTCATATTTGTTGCGTGCCTACTCAGATGGGAGGCACAGGAAATGCATTTAGAGACCTCCAAGATGTGATGAGAAGAGGAAACCAATTGGCCGGCACTCGTGCAACACTCTTCTCTCGATTTTTTTTCTCGCAGGAATTTGAATCGGTGCATTGAAAAGACCCTCGGAATAGTGCGGGGGCAATTGGCGAAGAAAAAATAATAGTTCGGGAATGACAAAATCGCATGCCAAATGCACTAACACAAGCGAGAGGATCAATACTGTTTCTAGTTGAGAGTGGAAACAGTGCGCGTCTCTCACGCTATCGGGACGGTTAATGATAAGATATCGCACGATCGTGTCGAGGAAAATCGACGTCGAACGCGACAACCAATAATTCTTCTAGAATCAACCGAGCAAGAAATCTGAGAAAGATTCACCGGCGTACAGCTCTCGCCACTCTGCTAAGAGGTAAGAGAGTTCTAGAGCGACGAGTTAAAGAAGAGAAAAAGAGAAACAGCACAGGGATCTTCGTGCCAAGAGGTTGGGAGGAAGATGAGACGAGCAGAGGGGGAGAGAGCGAGAGGGGAGAGAGATAGAAGTGATCGGAGCGGCAGTGAATATGAGAGACAGCAGTAGTAGGCGCCCCATAGTGTTACACATTTCAGATGGAAGACCCGGGGACGACACCTTCGAGGAGGAACTGTAGCGAACACAATTACGCATGCAAATATACAATGAAAGAAGTTTTCGAGCTTCCTAGAAGAGAATTCCATCGAACTTTTTGTTGAGAAAAGGGCGCTACTGTTGAAACAAGGGTGCCTTTGCCAAAAATACCAGAACAAGGACCTTTCAACTGGCTCATTTCAAGCGAAACTATCGCCTATGATCAGTTGTACTAATCAGATTCGGGCTTCCGCGGAAGTGCCGAACAAAGGAAGTCCTGTTAGCCACCGAGGTCAGGGGTAGACCGGGGATCAGGGTACAGAGATGGTAGAGAGACTGCCGAGAGTTGGCTAATCTCAGTCAGATAGTTGTAGACACATAGGGAGGGGTCAGAGATGAGTGGACCCACTCGAGAGGGGAGAACAGAGCAAATCGTGCACTATCACTTCGATGTAGATAAGGTAGATGGAGGGGAGCACACATAACTGACAAGCGACAATGTTATCAAAGAACCGTGAATTTAGTCGACAACAACAAAAAAGTGACAGATCAAGAGCAAGTGCAGAAGTGGAGAAGACAAGTGCAACGAGAGCGAAAGGGCAACAAATGCGAAACATTTAAACAAAAACTAAAGTAATTAAATCGATAGAAAGTCAATAAATCAAGGTTTCTTGTTGAAATAGGACGTGAGTTTTTGAACTTTGCGAGAGAGTGCGAACTACAATGCGATCGCGAAGAGAAACAGAGAAAACGAGCAGAAGGGACAATGTACGAAATGATGAAAATGAGAGAGCGCAGAGAAAGAAAGATACATTTGTGCGCACCAGAAATTCGGAACGGAAAAATAGGAGGCACAACGAGGTGCACCACGAACTTCATTGCTAACTGACGTTAATTAAATATTTATTTTGTAATTAAAAAACTTAAATAATCACGTATTTGTTGCAATATCGTCAATGATCATGATTAATGCGCAAATATAAAGTTCTTGAATCACAGACGACGCGTAGGCTATTTTGTCAAGCATTTCAGGGATGAGCCCCAATTATCCAACCCTACTCCCTTACTATATAAAGCGGATCTACGGGCAGGGAATCATCTTCCTATTCTCACATTTTCCATTTTTCTTTCTCACTCACCCTTTTATGTTCGTGTGCACTGTAGGATACTGTAGATCGATGTGCACTACCGTAATTCGTTCCAGAATATCGTAACCCATTCCAGAATACCGTTACCTATTCCAGAATACCGTAACACATTCCGGTATACCGTAACCCATTGCAGAATGAACAAGTTCCTCGCCCTTCTCTTCGTTTTCGCCTTCGTCGTGTGCTCGTTCGCCGACGATTCCTCCGAGGAATCCGACGAATTCGATCGTGAGTGAGCAGTATACGGTAGCTATTCTATCATGTTACTGTAGATCAATAATAGTCCGGATACGGCAGCTTGCGATTGCGGTGACTGTATATAAATAATTGATACGGTAAATAGATTACTGTATCTTTCCAGTGTCCAAGCCCGCCGCCTTCATTGAGAGACATCTCTCCAACGAGACCGCAAACCTCCAGAATGACGTCATGGCCGGCATTAGAGAATTCCAGGTGAGACCTACAGTAATCCTGCCGTGGCCATACTGTATTCAGTCAACTAGCGGCGAATCTAATGCAGCACTAGTGAAGCCTGTCATATCCATTGCTAACAATATTCGCATTCTGAATTTCTAAAGTAATCCAATCCTGCGCTTCTCCACCACATGCCGAGATCAATATTACCGTATTCGCTCCTCCTACCGTAATCCTGCCGTACTTCAGGACATGAACCTGACCGGCTTCAAGGCGCACTTCGACCACTGGCCCGCCCACGTCCAGAAGCTCTTCGGACAGTAAACGCGCCTTTTCTTGGCGAATAGAAGGAACTCTCATTCCAATGCTTGTCTAATACAACGCAGTGTGTACGACCGATAAACTTTATGTGTAGGCGTAAATACAATGATGAACGAGATCAAAACGGCGAAATTTCTTCGAAAACCAGACAGATATGACGGGGGAGACGTTTGGTGATTCAACGAGATTACGGTAGAGACGGTAGAGATCGGATGGGATTACGGTAGAGATCACAGAGGAATTTGGGACATAATCTTATTTGTCTGGCTGGGGCGTGAAGTGAACATCTCTCACACGAATCATTGCCTAGGATACTGTAGCGGGGATACGGCAGTCTACCGTAATCAGACGTGTTCTATGTGGCCTTCGTCCAAGTCGTGCGTTGAAGCGGCGGTCGATAGGGCGATGACGTCACGACAGCCATTCATCGATACACTGAAACAATGCCTAGGGTACTCTCATCAATCAATATTTTTCCGCAATCGTGACATACAGTAACCCATACCGTACCTCATGTGTATGGGCAATAGCGCGTGTCGTGCAGCAGTGTACGCATCCGCAAGCGTCGGATAGAGACAGCCGCGGGAGACGCGTGAGAAGAAGCCGCCCGCTTGCAATATTGATCTCACGCGTACTGTAATTATTGATTAGTTGTAGGTCGCCACGACATTGGGTGCGTGAGATGAGACGATTTCATTCATATGCTCACCCGAAAGAGAAGCGAAGATGACTCGGATGGATTGCTCTTGTAGCTCGAAGTAGATCTAAAACCGAAAGTTTCGATATTCAGGGATCAAAGATCAACTGACGTCAATGAGTGTGTCGACGCCGTGTGAGTCGATGTCAGTCAGTGTCGAGCAATCGACAATCAACACTCGCACGATGGAACTGTCCATTGACGGATTGGGTGGCGTCTGAAGAGATCAAAGATCAATAAAAACTAGCAAAAATCGTCAAAACTGTGTCAGTTCTACTATCGATAAATCTTCAATCTAATTCAGATGTCCCTATCATATTGTCGTCATTCACAGTTGACGCTGTGGGCAGGCGGGATCGAACCCGCGGGTCACGGGCAGCAGCCTCCGCCTCTATCCTCTACGCCATGTGTGCAATAGAGCTGAGCACGCAGAGAGCACTAGACAGAAGGTGCGCGGGTGAAAGGAGAGAGGAGAGGGCATGAAAGGGAAGGCGATTGTTGTGGTTATTTCAATTTTAAAATTAAACGTTCATTAAGTGGAATTCTAGTTCGTGCAATTTCTTTCTACACCTCGGCGTGTCTCTCAATTTGTCATACTCTCTTGCAGTCATGGCTGTTGTTTAGGAGTATTTTACCGATGGTTCCTGGTTGATGACGATATTAGTCAGATTGAGTCTCGAGCTCGTGTGCAGACTGTCCTTCTTCTCAAAAACTTCTAACTGACTCCGCATCGAAGCCGTTCGCGTGCCGATTCCAAGAGCCAACGCGCTGAAATGTTTCACTTTTTCGTCACTAAAAAGTTTCCTAAAGTGGATAAGACCATAGTGTTGTCGTCTGAGATCCAATTGAGATCCACCGTAATCTGAGATCTACCGTAATCTTCTACCAATCAATAATCTCACCCCTTGATCGTCTTTGCGCATTCTCCAATCTCCCGTCGGAACTGGTCACAGTTTGCGAAGATGAGAGGGGCATTGAAGCGGTACAACTGAATTTTTTTTATCAATGTAGTTTATAGTTTTGGAGATTAATTAAAATCCTCCCCCAATGCTCAAGGTGAGGAAGAGGAATTATATTGTTTACATGATTTTTAAAAAAAACCTCATTGCAGAGGACTAAATTAATTAACATTTTAAGTTGTAATAACAAAATTTCTTCACTCTCTTTACCATTCGCGAATTCACACAATCCACAGGTATTGGCCCCGCTTCTGCTTATTGGAAGAGTACGAAATTTACTACGGTCTCTTCATTCTTCATTCATAGGTTTCACACCTATCGTATAGGGCGGAAAGAGAGATTCAAGCCAATATATTGCCAATATAAAACAATCTATTTGGAGGAGATTATTTTAAAAAAAAGTATAATCCATGTGTTAACTCTCTTCACTGGTGGGTAGTTGAGAGAGATCGTGGTCTCACATTTTGCACTGTACCCTCCAGAACGCGCCCAACGCAGTGAAAACCAAGCACTGCCCATGCCTTCTGTCTCTCACTTCTGCACGCTCTCTCACCATGACCCCTTTCAGGTGGTACCTTGGCTGGTGTCTCAGTGGGGTCAGCCTCGTAGTGGTCCTCTTCTGCAAAGTGAGCGGGCGACTCGACCGATACCCGAACGAGGATGTCACTCGCCGGTCTGTAATATAATAATAACAATAACAATAATAATAACAATAATAACAATAATAATAATAATAATAATAATAATAATACAATAATAATATTGTCAATAATCAGTATCGTTTATCAGTATCATGCTGGTCGATGGTTGGAATGCCTGCCGATCTCTTCGCTATGCCTATGCTTTTTTCGAAATTGACCATCAATCGTTCCCAATTTTCCACACAGTTAATTGTGGACTCAAGACGAAGAATTATACAAAAAAAGTAAAATATATTTCCCTTTGGTACATTTTAGCTTTTAAAAAATTTCGTCCTCAATTTACAAGAGCAGTGTGGATTCAGCTTTTTTTCCGCTCTTACTAGCTCGTTTGTGAAGGATTATCTCCTTATAGTTGGACACGATAACAATCGACTCCGAGACCGCGCATTCGTGTTTCACACCTATCGTATAGGGCGGAATGAGGAACGCAAGCCAATCGAAGACGGAAATATGAAATAAAAACAATAATCCAGGTGTTCGCTACACGCAAATTTATTAGTAAAGTTCACTCGCTCACCGCTGCACTCGCAGCACGATCGTCACCAGCGGGTACACCACGGCGAGCAGAAGACCACGACAGATATTGGGAGAGATGAGGGAGAGGACGAAGGAGACCAGCCAGATGGACTGAAATGATCAAAGATCAAAGATTGAAATATAATCACAGTCTCTCCCATTTTCCATCCTCCACCGCTGACCCCTTCCCATAGCGAGACAGGATCTTTTGATCCATCAAAATAAGTCTACGACTTCGTAAGTCTAAGCTGGACAGCGACGACTTCGAAGTCTAATAGGCGCAGGGGAGCGGGGTGGTTAGACTTTGAAAATCGTCGCTGTCCAGCCCATAAGTCTAGAGTCGTAGACTTATTTCCCTCTGAGTCTTCTACACCTCATGAACAAGGCCGTGCCCGCGCATTTGTTTAGAGGTTTTCACAAGAATGCTTTACTCGAAATGGGCTTTCTTTCATAAATTGAAGATTGCATGTGATACCTTTGTCGATTTCATTTTTGTCTACAGAAAGAAGGGATCAAAGATCACGGCTCACCGCGTCGACTCTGGTGAACTCGTGGAGTCTCTTGAGCAGCCGAAATTCTCCCAGCAGACCGGGGAAAGAAGTGAGAGCAATGCAGGCAACGACACACTGGAATGGAGAACATGACTCGACTCCTCCAGAATGGGGTCAGGGCGAGAGAGTGTGCAAGAATGAGAGAGTCTCTCTTGATTTCACACGCTTCCTCATTCTCAACCCCTCTTTGCAGAGTTGGCCCGCCTGTGGAATGGCGTGAAATGAGAGATCAAAGACCACATTCGGAGATCAAAGATCAGTAACAAGGAAATGTTTTCCTACATCAGCTTTGTTGTGATTGTGATTATAATTTGTTTGTGTGTTATAAACCAAAAAAACAACACAGCGAATTCTATATTGCTCTTGCAGCGTCTATCACCTCTTCACTACTGAGTGAAACTCGAAACAACGGGCAGGCTGACTTACGATTGCACGTTTTAGTGCGGAGTGTTGCTAAATTAGTACTGCAGCACTATGCTAATTTAGCACGCTCTTGGACAGAAATTTGAAGAGAGAGGAGAAAGACCAAAGATCAAAGATCACATCGCTCACATAGGGTATCTTTGCGAGTATCGAGCCGGCGAACGACACGAATAAGCCGATCCAAGCTACTGCGATGATATTGGCGACCTGAACTGCATAGTGATGACGCAATCGAGATGTGGCATGCATACAGCGAGCAAATTTGCCATGAGAATGGCGCACCAAGGTTTCGATATTCAGGAAACGATTCTCCCATGAGATTACATGAGAGGAAAATATATTTACGATGACGAAGTGAGATCGGGGGTTAGCCTTGTGAAAGAGAATTTCAAGATCTCGAAATTCACCGATTTCAAGAATCTCCGTTTCCATTGAACTTAGGCGTTAAATGAAAACAGTCTCGGATTCAAGATGCGACCACCTTCAATTTTCGTGTCATAAATTGACCGCACATCAATCAGAAACAAATTTGAAACGAAGAGAATTTCAAGATAATTCGATTGCCTTCGTTCTGTTCTCTTGGTGCGGGTGGAGGTCTCTCATGCACATTTATGTGCGTTTATGAACTGATTTGATACCCGGGGCACAGCATTCTGTTGGCATCATGCCAATAACGTGTCTCGATATCTGACCCTCTCGTTTAAAGGGACCTGGCACTGCAAAATAAATTATTTTCATTTAAAAGAAAATTCTTTTCCGATTAGAATGTAAAAAATCGCATATTTTTACGATTTTTTTGAAAGGAGTTATGATTTTTTAAAGGTGCTTGTGTACCGGACATTACTGTGTATAGCGCGCTAAACACCGTAGCGCCCGGTACATCAGTGCAAATTCCGAACTTTGAAAAATCATAACTTCTTTCAAAAAATCGCAAAAATATGCGATTTTTTTGCATTCTAATCAGACATGAATTTTCTTTAAATTAAAAATAACTTATTTTGCAGTGCCAGGTCCCTTTAATACTAGAGGCTCTGGTCTCAGGGAACCAAAGGAGGAGGAGGGGGGGGGGCTCCTCCCTTGGTTCCCTGAGAACAGATTCTCTAGTACCGCTGATCTTATGTTTCACGCGCAATATAAACATTCTGTTTCTCATTCGTGACTGATAGTAGATTTTTATTATGAAGAACTGTACTTCATATATCTACACTGCTTAGCTGTCTTAGACACATCCCCGTAAATAAAAGAATTAAAAAAAAATGACGCAATGAAAAGAAGCGCACTCACTATCAACACTGCTTAGTTGTCTTGGAATATAATTCAGATTGCGTAGTGATGATGCAATACTTACCAGCGAGAATCGTGCCGTCTCCACATTTAGTTGACTCTTTCCATGGGCGCTGCCGACTGGAGGAAGACCGAGAAGAGACAGGGGAAGGGAGAAGGAGGTAAAGGCAAGCAACTCCTGTAATCGCCATGCTCCAGAAAGGGGTCAGTAGTGAGAGAGTGTGCGAAAGTGAGAGAGTCTCTCTGAGGTTCTCGCAATCGCTCGACCCCTTTGTGGAGGTTTGATAGGGCTCTGGAGAATGACACATGATTCCAAACCTACATACCAGGGTTAGAGCAGAGAGTGTACAAAAGTGAGAGAGTCCCTCTCGATTTCACGCGCTCTCTCACTCTAAAGGCCTTTCTGGAAGGTTGAACGGGTTGTGGAATGATGTGATGGTTTCCAGCTGGGCAAAATATGAGGTAAATATGTTGTTAATTTATTTAACAACTGGAAATGACATATTAATGAAATTCCTCTCTGGCTAATGATATCTACACTGTGAAACATAAAAGCACCTCCTCAACATTTGCACAATCTTATTTCTTATAGTCAAAAAACGAAACTTGAAAAAGCTGAGAGAAGTTGGGAGCATTTTTATTTTACAATTTACATTTTTTTAAATCACTAAAAAGTAACCTGGTAGAGGGCGCCGCAGTTCTTCCCGCCATTTTTATACCATTTAGATAGATACATTTTGTCCTAGTGTGGTATACACTTATTCTCTTCCATTGCATTATTACACTTATAAACAATATGTCATGGACTACTAATGCGTGTACTGTCTTTCCTGTCATGCTCTCTCTCGCAGTTTGTTGTTTAGCAGCGGAACGTTTTATAATTTTGGACGAGTGGAGGGGTGACTAACCTGTTTCCGGTCAATTGTATGCATCTTCTCGATTGCGATCGTCTTTGCTATTCGAATGTGCAGACAGACGCCGAAGAGAGCAATCGATATTCCGTCGAGGATGGTATCCGACGAGGGAGAGAGGGACGGTATCGACACATCGATCGGACTGGAAAACACAATCATGTTCAACAATCACCAAACCATTATGATAAAGGAGAGTAAAGCTAACCCTATTCACTTTTTCGGAGTCAAAAATTGAATTTAGATTGTAAAATTCGGCTAAAAATATTGATTAGGTCCTTCAACTTTACGCTCCAAGCAGGTCAGCGAGAGAGTATAGAGAATCAAGATGATTAATCCAAATTTTACACGAATTTCAAACCCTACATAAAAAGGACTCCGCCTTCATTTATTTATTGTCAAATTTCCAGATTCGCCTCGGGCGTGGATGAATTATTATTATTACAATTGATGATTCAAGTACTACGTATCAATCACGAATGAGAAACAGAGCTTTTACATAGCGCGTGAAACACAAGATCAGCGTTACTAGAAGCCGAGCGCTCTGATCGAGTCAAGTCTCAGTCTTGGAAAGAAGTTTCTTTTTTAAAATTATTTTACGACGTACACTCGTCACAGAGAGGGTTATTATTATTTATTATATATATGTTTCACTCCCTCTAGAAATACTCAAAATGGAAGAACTCAATCATCCGAACGATTTTCTTTTATAGGGTTGCGAAATCGGACAACGTCGGACGCCGGACAGGGGGTGTGAGAAATGAATGGGAGAGTGTCCGAATTTGTCCGAAATTACTGTAGGTTGAGCTATCACAAAATGATTTTCTCTCGAAAAATGTGCACTTTACTGTTTATGCAAATGAGATCGCTTTCAGTCCACTTCCATTTTCATTTTCCCTTCTCACGCTTATCTTGAGCAGTCGCCTCGTCTTTGTTGGACCCGATTTTAGACAATTTCTTTCGCAGATAAATGAATAGTTGAATACAGTGACCGGGGACACTGTAGGAGGGATCTGGCTACTTGAGGACCAAGTCAGACATTTACGATTAATTCCATTTCGCGATTTGATAATTCGGGTTACTGTAAGTCGAGTACGTAGCTGGTGGTACGTCAGGAAAGTAGTGGAAACAGCAACAAATATTTAAAGTTACAAATATTGAAGCAAAAGTGATAAAAACCCATTTCACGATACCTTTGTTCGGACAATCTACAGTAATTTCGGACAAATTCGGACAATTCGGACGTCCGTCCGAACAACAAAGGTGTCCGAACACAATGGAAATGAGATCGACTGATCACTTTGTCCGAAATTTGTCCGAAATGTCCGTCCGAATTCGCAACCCTACTCTTTTACAAACTTAAAGAATGCAGAATTTATCAGTAGTCGTTATTATCGCCGATCTGGCTAGTCTGATACATTCTTCATTTTGAGGCTCCTCTAATTAATTCCAAATCGTTTCTTGATTTCATTTCTCCATCGTTCACGAGGTCACTCCTCGTCGCGTTTGTCTATTCGGTAGTATAATACAAACTTACAATTCCGTCTTGCCGAGTATGGCGATTCCGTGACTGGGCAGGTCAAGTGTGTAAGAGAGAGCGATCGAGGCCAGCATCTGAAAGATTCAGAATGCGATTTCCACTTTTACCTCGCGAACAGATGCAAAGTTAAGTTGCGCTTTTAGGAGAAGTAAACGTTTGAAAAAAAAATCCTTTCAGAGTAAGGCACATCCATAATCGTAATTGTCGATAATTGGCAATGCGGAATCCTTTCTTTGTGTGTTCTTGATTATCACTGTTCGTTATTACCTCTTGAGAAGAATTCACTCACCACAGCTAGTTGGAAGGGCGGCGTTACGGGGATGGAATTAGTGAAGCGAATTAGCGTGAGGAAGTGGGCGATCGATAGTAGCGCCTTAAAAACTAATTAAAGAACAAAAAATAATTCGCTCTCGGCAAAGAAATAAGATTTTGAAACGATTATTAGAGAGTTTTTATCAGCATCACTGGTCGGGTTCGATCCCCGTCGACGCATAGCCAGCCTTTTGCCGATTTCCTCCCACTTACCAATACGATGAGTGCAAGGAGCAGCAGCCATCCAGTGGAGGACAGGACGCAGGAGGGAACTGACGACAGTTGCTGCAAGGGTCGCATACAGTTTCTGTGCAGCAGAAAGAGTGCTGCAGCACGCAGCAAAGTCTATCTACACAACGTTCTGTTGGTTTTTATGCCAATGCCTCAACTCCAGATGCAGAACGCTTCCCAAACAGATAATGCTCCTAGTTACGTAAAAAGTGCTTGAAAAGCCCCTAGAACGCATCTCTTCTTGTTCAGAGTGTGGAGATTTTGAAGTTTTTTTCCTCTCACAAGTTTTTTCCTCTCACACGGCAAGTCTACCTTTCAGTTCCTATTAGATATATTGCTGAAGAGAAGAGAGGACACTCCCCCAAGAGAGCGAAGCAGCAATAAGCCCCAACCCCATTGATACTCTCGTAACAATAGATTTTCTGTGCTATCATTGTAAATAATCAGTTAGTTAACAATAGTCTATCGTGGTGTGTGATTACGGTAGTGACCCGCCTTGTCAAGAATCGCACTAAGGGAAACTGCACGCGCGGCACGACGCAGCACACGACGGATTAATTTTAGGCCACAATTTGTTGTTTTTCGTTGATTTTCTCTGAGTTTTCACAGGCTTTTCACGGCCTTTTCTTTTTCACTTTTCACGGCTTTTCACGGCCGAATCTTTGTCATTTATTGACGTTTTTCTTCAGTAAACTCTTTTATTTCTCAATCAAACTGCCTTAATCGTCTCACAACACACACACGCTCACATCCTCTATTTATGGGGGCTGAGCCGATTTGAACTCTAGACTAAGGACCAAAATTTGAGTTTTTGTGCCTTTTCTTGTTGTTCTTTGCATAAGGCGGTGGGTAGCCTGGCTGTGAAAGTGGGGGACATCGTCCACACTTGAGCCAAAGCCTGGGATTTGTGTAATTTTTCAATTATACAGGGAAATCTATCGCCGATTTTTAAATTGGTGATAGTTCTCTTGTATTTTTGAGGAAGGCCACTTCTACCAACTTCAGTAACGGGTCGAGCTGATCAGTTGCTGAAGTAAGGAGGTAGTTGGAGGTGAAAAGGAAGTGAGTAGTGTGTTGTGGGTGTGAGACGAATCTGCAAGGAGCAGGAGGACTGATTGAGGGGAGTGAGGGAAGGAAAGGAATAAAGAACAAGATAAGTACGATTTGATTGCAGAAAGAATCAAACAGGGATAATGGCGGAGCGGAGTGCACTGAATGGAGAGAATGGGCAGAATAATGGCCAATTGAGAATGGAGATGGACGATGTCAGAATGGAAGAAGACGGTGATGAACGACAGGCACTGGGAGGAGACAGGACGGTCCGCAATGATGAGGATGGAGATGTAAGTGGCGGGATGATGACGAGGCAACGAAGGGAAGCGCTGAGACAGAGCACATTAGACCCGATGCAGCGATATAGTGAAGGGGAGGAAGAAGTAAAAAAGAGGATAAAAGGGATAGAGGATAGGATTATGGGCTTGGTGCACAAGGATGAGAAAGCAGAGCTGAAGAAATGGCTGAAAGGGGAAAGAGATGCGATAAGTAAGGAATTGGAAATAATGGGAGGTGCGACGGATGGCTGGAAGGAGATAGTGAACGAGGCTGATAAGTGTTTGAGTAGGGAGGAATGGCTTCTGACAAACGCGAATTTGACAGATTCACAGGCGGCTTTGGAGGAGATCCTGGAGAATAGACAGAAGTGTGAGATGCAAGAGCGGATAATTGGGACGATAGTAACGAATGAGGGAGGAGCGAATATTGTAGACGCCATGGCTCAGATAGAGAGAAGAAAGAGAGAGAGAGTGAAGGAATTGGAAAAATGGATGAAAGTAGAGGAAGAGTGGGGAACAGGAGCGATTGAAGAGTTAGTAGAGAGATGGAAGGCACTGAAGAATAAATTGCAGTCCATCGACGGAGACCTCCTCGCACTCAAAATTGAGGAGGAGGATAAGGAGAAGACGATCAAAGATCTGAACGAGCGGATTGCCGAGCTGGAGCAGGAAGTCGAGGAAGGAAGAGTGAGGGAATTTGCAGAAAGGGAGAGGAATATCGGTAAGGGAACAAAGGAGAAAGAAGGGAGAAAAAGGACAAAGTTGGAAGAATTAGAATGGGAACTGAAGGAATTACAGAAGCTGTCGAGTGCGGGAGAAGATGGAACCATCTCCTCGCAGGCCTCGACAAGCGATTTGAGTACTCCGTCGGGCGAGCAGAGGACGCTGCAGGAGACGGAGAGACGAGGTGAGGCAGGAGAAGAGAGATCAATTGGTAGGGAGCGGATTGGAGCGGGACAGAGTGAGCATCTGAGAGAGGTCGAGAGTGCGGGATTGGGATTGTCGAGTATTCGATTGCCCCACATGCCCAAGTACGCTGGGAAAAAGGAGGATTGGGATGACTTTGAGGCAGGATTCCGGATTCGTTATGGGAGGCTAGACCGGGTCACAGCGCTGACGGTTTTGAAGGAGAACTTAGTTGGGAAAGCGAGAGAGACCCTCAGGGGACTGCCTAAAGAGAAGCGTGAAGCTGGATTGGATGCGGTGCTGAAAGAGCTGAAAAGCAAGCTATCAGAGGAGACGCCATTTGAAGAGATTGAAATTGAGAGGAAACTCAGAGTTCAATCGATTCGGGGCAGAAGTGTGGCGTTAGTGTGCGAGGAGCTGGAAAAATGGGTTGACAAGGTGCATGAGGAGGAGGAAAAGAGAGAGATCATGAAAAAGAGGCAATTGCTCTTTCTGTATGAAGGCAAGCAAACCGAGCATCTCAAATTATTAGAGATGTTCGTAGGTCAGGAGAGTTATGAGAAAATGAAGGCTGTATTAGTACAGATCGAGTATCTGAGGAAAAGGGAAAAGGACAGTGGGAACAAAGGGTTCGGAGGTCAAGGGCTGAATGGAAGGAAATGCCATAATTGCGGAGGAAATGGACACATGAGTGCGAACTGTGTCTCGCCTAGATTCAGTCAGAATGACGGATCTAATAATGGACGTGGAGGTTTCAGAGGTGGTTTTGGAGCGAATAGAGGTGGTGCCAGGGGAGGATTTCATCAGAGCCAGAGAGGTGGCTATAGACCGAAGCGAGTCATGGTGGAAATAGTGACGAAACCAGTGGTGACGTGAGGAACAACGCTCCAGAGGGAGGTGCTCAGTCAGATATGCATGCAAGTGGAAGCAATGCAGGAGGAACCAACGGTGCTCAGAGAGGAGGAGCAAGCAGGGGAGGAGGACAGTATGGTGGATATAATAGAGGTTACGGTAGAGGAGGTTTCAATGGTGGTGGTGGACAGTATGGTAGAGGAGGCAGTGTCGCTTCGATTGAAATCAGAGGAATAAATTGGGAAGATGAAAGGGCAAGGAAGGAAAAGAAAATAAAGGAGAGGAATACTTCTTCATCAAGAAGAGAAAGAAAGTAACTGGGTGGTTGAACGGTAGAGAGGCACAGATTCTTTTGGATACCGGAGCGGATGTTTCCGTTATCTCAAGAAACACAGTGGAGAAGATTGAAGGAGCTGAAGTCCTTAAAGGGGGCACAATTGATATGTGTGATGTGCAGGGAGGCAAAATGGATATAGTGGGTCGAGCAGTTATCCAGGTTGAATTGGAAAGAGGAAAAGTAGCCCCAGTTGGGTTCTACATTGTGAATAATGATAGAGGTACGGTGATTATTGGAGGAATGGGATTGGATGCTCTGGGCATTGAGTTGAAGACAGTGGACTATAAGGAAGAGGAGAGAGGACTGAATAAGGAGGGTGAAAGGGATGAAGGGTGTGAAGCGATGGCATTGCGAAGCATGGTTGTAGAGCCGGGCGAGATGGGAACCTTATGGGTAACAGGAGAGCCGGGTGCAACTGTGGTACTGAATGCAGATGTGGAGCAGGCTGTAGAAGGAGTGGCGGTGAACGAAGCAGTAGTGCTCGTACCGATTGTGAATGACACGAAAGAAAGAATTCAGATACAAAAGTATCAGTCAATTGGGAGATGGGTGATGATAGAGGAAGGCATAGTCGGAGAGATAGCAGAGAGGAGTGCTAGTGTAAAGGAAGTCAAGGCTGGAGTCCAAGCAGGTTATGGTGAACTGTGGGAGCAGATTAAGAAGAAGTTGGGTGAGAATAGAGGTGCAAGAGTAGAAGGCGAATTAGAGAAAGTTCTGGAAGAGCATACTGAAGTCTTCGCTAAGGGTGAAGAAGATATAGGTAGATTGACAAACTGGGAATGTGAAGTGGAAGTGAAGGAAGGAAAGACGGTCAGGCAGAAGCCGAGGCCGATTCCTTTTGCAATCCGAGAGAAGCTGAGAGTGTTGGTTGATAGAATGATGAGACAGGGTGTTGTGAAGAAGTCACAGAGTCCATGGAACTCGCCAATAGTGGTGGTGAAGAAGAAGGACGGTTCATTGAGACTTTGTATCGACTATAGGAAAGTTAATACACTTATCAGTCTGGATGCACAGCCATTGCCTCATTTGGAGAGCACGGAGCAGAGCTTGAGTGGAAAGAGATTCTTCTCCACAATAGATCTGCAGTCGGGTTTTTGGCAAGTGGGATTGGCAGAGGGATCCAGAGAACTGACGGCGTTCAGTCTATTGGGTCAACATTTTGAGTTTCAAGTGTTGCCCTTTGGGTTGAGTGTTTCTCCATGCCAGTTCCAGAGGGCTATGGTGGAAATGCTAAGAGAAGAGATGGAGAAAGAAGGGCGAGAGAGAAGAGTGCACTGCTACATTGACGATGTACTGGTGGCGACTGAAACCGAACAGGAGTATTATGAAGTGTTGAGATGGGTGTTGAATAGAATGAAGGAGAGAGGAGTCAAAGTGAATCCAAGCAAGTGCAGATTCTTGGTGAAAGAAGTAGAGTATTTGGGACATCAGTTGTCAGAAGAAGGAGTGAGTATGGATGAAAAGAAAGTGCATGCGGTGAGGGAATACCCAAGACCGAATAACCCGAGTGAAGTGAGGTCGTTCGTGGGAATGGCATCATATTACAGACGGTTTGTCAAGGGATTTGCCAAGATTGCTGAGCCGTTACATGCACTGACATCTAGTAATGTAGAATGGAAGTGGGGATTGGAGCATGAGAAGGCATTCGTTGAGCTGAAAAGAGCCATAAGTGAAGCACCAGTGCTGTCACAGCCGGATTGTGAAGCGGCAATCAAAGGTGATAAACCATTCTGGATAACGACGGATGCAAGTGGGCATGGTATAGGAGGTGTGCTGTCTCAGGTAGATGAGAAGGGAGTAGAAAAGCCGGTCGCTTACTATTCCAGAACACTCAGGGATGCTGAGAAGAATTATTCGATTATCGATATAGAGGCATTGGCCATATTCGAAGCAGTTCGAAAGTGGAAATATCTCATATTCGGAACTCGAGTGAAAGTTCGAACTGATCATGCGCCATTAACAGCAATGTTCAAGAGGCAGAATGTTTGTCCACGTATACTCAGATGGGCAGCGGAACTGTTGCCTTATCAACTTGATATCATTCATGTGAAGGGTAAGGAGAACGTGGTGGCTGATTCGTTGTCAAGGTTCCCGGTAGATTCAGTGGAGGATAAGGCACTAGAAAGGATCTCCACAGGGGATGACATCGTGATCAACGCGGTGACGCGGAGAAGGGCAGAGGAAGATTCGAAACGAGATAATGAACTGCGAGTAGTTGCGGGAGAGACGCAAGGAAGGGGAAAATGGAGGACTGCTCAGGGTGGTGATGAATGGGTGAAAAGTGTGTTGGTGAAATGGGAAGAGTCAGAGGCAGGACAAAGGAAGAAGAACGAGTTGATTAAGATGCCAGATTCAACGGTGAAGTACAGTTTGGCTGATATTGTGGTGGATCAGTGTGTTATGTTCATCCTGGGAAAGGATCATGAGCGGAGGTTGTACGTCCCAAGAAAGGGCAGGGAGGAGTTGATTAGAGGCATTCACGAGGATGTATTAGTGGGTCATCCAGGTGGGCAGAAGTTGCTGCTCATGTTACAGAAGGAGTATGTCTGGGGTGCAATGGAAAGGGAGGTGAAAGCAGTGGTGAAAGAGTGTGAAAAGTGTACATTGAGTAAACCTCAGAAGAAGTTTATTCCGGCACTAAAGCCGCGAGAGGTGAAGGAGCCATTGGAGGTGGTTGCAATAGACCTGCTGGATCTAGGCAAAGGATCACAAGGCAATCGATATGTACTGACGGTCATTGATCTATTCAGTAGGTACGCAGGTGCATATCCATTGAAGGATAAGAGGGCATCTACCGTAGCCAAAGAGTTCATGGCGAGATGGGTGTTAGAAGGCGGAAGAGTCCCAAAGGCACTTTTGAGTGACAATGGAGGCGAATTCATTAATGAATGCATGGACGAAATCAATAAGATGTGGGAGATTGAAAGAAAATGTACACTACCGTATCACTCAAGCGCAAATGGAGGAGTGGAAAGATTGAACAGAACAATCACAGAGATCCTAATGAGGATTGTGAGCAGGCCGGAAGACTGGCAAGAAGCGTTGCCATACGCAGTGTATTGCTATAATACACTACCCCATGGTAGTACGGGAGAGAGCCCGGTATTCTTATTCTATAACAGGGATGAGAAGTTACCGACGGGAGAAAGTTGGAGGGTAGATGAAAGATATGTGGTAGATAAGGATGACTACAAGTCAAGGATGATGATACTCATGAGAAAGACTCAGGAACAAGTGAATGGAAAATTGAGAGAGGAGAAGGAAAGAATGAAGGCATTATATGATAAGAGGGCTGCGAATAATAAGGGCTTCGAGCCAATGGAGGGCGACAGGGTATACGTGCGTAAGGAGAAGGCAGGAGAGAAAAACCCAAAGCTGAGGATAGACTGGGACGGGCCGTTCCGAGCGATAAAAAGATCAGACACAACTGCAAAAGTGGTGAAGTTGGGTGAAGAAAAGGAAAAAGAAAAAGTGGTGCAGTTGGATAGACTAAGGATAGTACATCGAAGGGAGGAATCAGTGAGAGTGAATATGGTGGAAGAGGGAAGAAACGATACTGAACAAGGTGATTTCAGGACGACTATTGATTCTACTCATCCGCTTCATTGGGCAGCGAAGTGCGGAGAGAAGAAGACAATAGGAGATTGTTGGAAGGAATGCCCGGAGCATCTGAAGGGACTGACAATCGCATATCCACTCCAAGCACTGCATATCCGAGCGAAGATAAGGAAGACAGCGGATTTGTCATTCCCACGGGCAGTACGACATCTACAGGATGATAGTGAAGAGGACATGGTGAAGGGTCTGATCAGAGAAGATATCGAGGGAGTGCTAGCGAAATCGTTTTGTCGTCACTCGCTGCAGCTCATGCAGGTGCCTGGCTTCATCTTCCGCTACGCATTTCCCGGCGTGAGACCAGACCTGGCAGAGGTATACGGCAAGGAGCTCGGAGAGGAGAAGAAGAAGCACATCTACTACGGAGCGATTCTATGCCGCCCCGGAGCAGGATTGCCAAGAGTGGGAGGAGATCAGCTAAGGTGGAAGTGGACGATGTGCCCGCTTCAAGAATGGACAAACGTCGTGATGAACTGGACGAAGGACAAGGTCAAGGTTGCGGTCGTCGTGTGGCTTAAGTACGGGGGAGAAGAAGGCTGGAAGGCCCTCAAGAAGGTGGTCGAGGCGTGCTCGAAGAAGAGTGGAATCTATATCCACGTTGTCCAAGAACCAGTGGGAGAAGAAGTACCCGAGGGATACACCAAGTTCATGCTCTCCTTTCTTCTTCCATGATCTTCCTCTTCCTCTCCGTATCAGCCTTCTCATCGAACGCTCTGTTGTACTTGAGTGAGCAACGGATGGGCAACGGATGAGGATTCGAGGGTGATGGTCCACGCTGTGGACACTAACCTGACGAGAAGAGGAACTCCAGTATCCTGTCTGCAGGCGATGGGACAGTGGACTGACCGAAAGGATTGGGAGGAATTCGTCACCTCACTCAAGTACAACAGAGCGTTCGATGAGAAGGCTGATACGGAGAGGAAGAGGAAGATCATGGAAGAAGAAAGGAGAGCGCACCTCAGAAGCGGACCAGAGAGGGGCCAGATGGGATGGTCCATGGGACAGAATGCCGGCTTGGGACAGGGACAGAAATGGAGAGGAGAAGAAGAAGACGGATGTTGGCATTGCCATAGTGGAGACCATCGGAAGTCAGAGTGTCCAATCTTGCTGGCAAAGCTGGCCAGAAAGGAGGGCAAGATCGGATACGGGAGTGGAGCCAGGGCAAGGCCGGATATGGGAATGGATCGTCGAGGACGACGATCTCACGAGGAGGGGGATGAAGAGAAGAGAGGACACTCGCGAAGCAGCAATAAGCCCCAACCCCATTGATACTCTCGTAACAATAGATTTTCTGTGCTATCATTGTAAATAATCAGTTAGTTAACAATAGTCTATCGTGGTGTGTGATTACGGTAGTGACCCGCCTTGTCAAGAATCGCACTAAGGGAAACTGCACGCGCGGCACGACGCAGCACACGACGGATTAATTTTAGGCCACAATTTGTTGTTTTTGTTGATTTTCTCTGAGTTTTCACAGGCTACGGCCGAATCTTTGTCATTTATTGACGTTTTTCTTCAGTAAACTCTTTTATTTCTCAATCAAACTGCCTTAATCGTCTCACAACACACACACGCTCACATCCTCTATTTATTGCTGTTAAAAAGTATCTAACTAGTTGATACTGGAAAGTAAAGTGGCAAACCATGTCGGGTAATCGTTTGATGCACTCGTCCAATGTGAAAGAGTGTACGAAGAAGTACCCGAGCAGTCGAATAGAGAGACCTGATTAAAAATTAAATAAATAAATAAAAATTATTAATACAATGCGATATTAATGGGTGCTAGCCCTTCAGAACCCGTAATTATTAGGGGTGTTTGAAGTGAATTTAGGAGCGATATCAATCACGAACGTGAAACAGGGCTTTTACATAGGCTAACATAGCACGTGAAACACAAGATCAGTGGGCGATCTGGTCTCTATCCAAAGGGAGAGGGAGTCAGATATCAGAGAGAGGATAAACGGCATTATTCATCATAAAAAAGAATATTAATGAATGGCATGTCTTCAGCGCCCGTGAGTATAATTGATGATATTGGACTCGTATCAATCACGAACGAGAAACAGAACATTTACATAGCGCGTGAAACACAAGAGCAGCAACTAGAGGCAGAGCGCTCTGGTCGAAATTGCAGTCTTGCAAAGAAGTTTCTTTTTTTCTCTCATACGGTACAGAGAGCGATCCAACAAAGATAATGCATTCACTTTATGACAGTACTGTTACTTTTTTGTATTTGTTATCGCTGTTTTTCACTGGATGAAATCAATGTGGCAAATCAAAAGGAGGACATTTATGAAAATGAGATTGAAACAAAAAAAAACAAACCAGCCGAGAATCCGGACAGAAGCGTGTCGGGAATTAGAGCAATGATGGAATCGAGAGGAAGAAGGGCAAGAAGTAACTGGAAATTATACAGTTTTTCAAAACGAAACACCCGGGATCAAAGGATTGCCCGATGTTTTTTGCTTTCCAAAATTGGCTATTTGCGTAGTTACGAGATGTATGAACACATAGGTTTTCTGAAAAAAATTAGAAAAAAGATATAAAAAGGGAATTAAATATACATGTACTAGTCCAGCAACGAGGGCGAGGGAGGGCGTTGTTGTGGCACTGCCGGCGATGGACGATTGCACGAGAAAAGAGACAAAGGATAGGGCACCTGCGGATTATCGATTAGGCACTATTTGATTACTGCAACATTTTAAACCAATTCTTTAAGTTACTTCGCAAAATTGAGCTGATTGTCACTAGACTCGGTTGATCTTAACGATACACAAAAAAACTCTCCCATTTTATTCAATTTCAATTCCGATGCGTGCCCTTGTGCACCCTTCCCTTTACCCTTGTGCATCATTTTTCTAAATATTCTTGAAACGATAATAAAACGAACCAAGTGAAGAGTGTCGCGAGGAGCCAAAGAGTGGGTAGATCAATTGGGGGACGATGAATGCATAGACGCCAGCGAATGCATTGTCCACTGCCAGCACTCCAGCTGTGACCGCTGAAAAGGAGGGGTTGCGTCATTATTAGGCAATCGAGAAATGGCAGTAAATAGCGTTCTTCTGGTCAATGGGATCATTAAATGGAATCGGCACACCGTTTGTCCTTTCGACAATGTCAGTGCCGTAGAGAGATCGACCGATTCTAAGCGGTTCTGATTCTGAATTGATTCTGATTCCGTTCTCTAGATTTTGCTCATTCACTTCTCAATATCGATCAAGTTGAAAACTTTTCAACGGATTTAGTATTTAAATTAACAGGAGTGGGCATGCGACCTCGTTTTGTTGCTTACCTTGCGGCAGAAATAGACTCGCGAGAAGTATCGATCCGGCCAGATCCCTCGGTAGGTCACTCTTCATACCGTACTTCATCGCCCATTGCAACGCCGGTAGAAAATCGTGCAACGAACTGTAATTGCGTCATAACTACGCAATAATATATCATTATCTCTCCGGAATTTATTTTTTATTATTTCGGAATTCGGAAATTATTATTGAATTTATCAATTTACGGAAATTATTTTAACGACTGCTCCAAGTATTTACGAAATTGGCAAATAAACTTATCGCTAGGCAATTTCTAGTTTTCAAATGTTATTTCCCCTGTTTTGATGCCTTTCATGATTTAGTAAAATGTGCTCTCCTACAATCTGTGGAAGCCCTCTTCTCTTTAGTTTCCATCGCAACCGACTGACGTAGATTGTTTTGAGGAGATGCGCGTTCTGGTGGGGGTTTCAGTTCCACCTACGGCAGAGAGGAAGTGAGAATCAAGTGAAAAAAAATACACGCAGAAACAGTCTCTCGGAACAGGAAACAAAGTGATATGATCAATTTCCTGTAAGCAAATGCCTCTTATGATTATTTACTCACATACCTGTAAGTGTTCACTTAATGTTCTGGTTTTTTAGTGTTCCAGTATCTTAGTGTTTAGTAGTTTTTCATTTTGTTGGTTTGTTGCTATGAATGCACTTAAAGACGGGAAAAAAACATGTGAACGGACACAAAGTAAAAGCCATTTGACATATAAATAGACATGTAAGAGAAAATGAAAGTGATTGCGTAGTAATGATGCAACTTCGGTTTGACAGAAATTACCTGTGATCGATCCACGCGTCTCGGATCCATTGTGTGAACCAGTTACGCTTCTTATCCTGTAAAATAAATAAATTAAATGATTAAAAAATAAAAAAAAAGTAAGAAAAGATTTGCATGTCGAATTCTAATTATCTATAAGGGACCAGTTTATGCGCAAATTGAAACGAAAATTTAAAAAGGAAAAACGCAATTTGAAAAAAAAATCCGAACAGGAAACAAACCTTGTCGTCCTTGTGCTGACTCCTCTCTACGGGCAAAACATAGTTGAAACGGGCATCGAATTCGTCCTAAAATGAAATCTTTACATTGTTTGTGATCAGAAACAAACAGCACCATGAACAAGAATATCAGTGTGAATCGAGAACATCGACCCTTGCAATCCGTCAGAAGTTCGCGAACTTTTCACGCATCTTTTCTTGCTCGTTTTAGGCTATTTGCCTTATAATTTATGTTAGGTCATTAGAGACGCATAAGAAACTACCAATGCCGAAGAAATAAACCAAAAATATAAACTAGGGAATTAGCCGCACCAGGTCGCGGATTTCTACGAGCTGTTTTCACGCAGCTAGACAGTGGCGAGAGAGCACGTAAACAGAGAGAGCGCAGAAATACAACAACAACATTGCTTACTTTTCCCTCTCCTCGTTCCGCGTGCTCTCTCGTCACTGTCTAGCTGCGTGAAAATAGCTCGCAGAATTCCGCGACCTTCTACGAGGTGCGGCTAATTCCCTAGTTTATATTTTAAGTTAAATTCTTCGGCATTAGTAGTTTCTTATGCGTCTCTAATGACCTAACGCAAATTATAAAGAAAATAGCCTAAAACGAGCAAAAAAAGATGCGTGAAAAGTTCGCGAACTTCTGACGGATTGTAAGGGTCGCATATTTAGTATAATTTGTTTTCCAACATATACAAAAAGAAGAAGAAAACTATAAAGTTATATTTCATCTATCAGGCTGTTAAGAAAGTAATGAACCATTTTGACTTTTTTTGAAAAACCATTCCAGTTTTCTTTGGAAGCAATTTATATAGATCCATGTAGGTACATTATATGAAGTAAGTCTCACTTATTTTATTGCACACTGATTCATTTCGTAATGTTGATATTGACTGAAATTATGTTGACCGAAATTCGGTCGAGTCAGATTCGACTCGCCTCATTGTGGATTTTGTAGTTCAAAGGAGGAACGAGCTAGGGTATAGTGGAATATTTCTGTAGAAAGGGCGAACAATACTGAGTATAGGAAGAGCCACTGGGCCTAGCTACTTCTTCCAGCTAGAGAGAACAGATGTGAACAATTTGGAGGGCTCGCAAACAATATTTCGAAAAAGATATAAAATGGCTCTGTGGGGCTCCCAATGAAAAATAAACTCCCGTTCTTCTATGGTTTGTAGTGTCACCCACTGTCATTAAAATAGTATAACCTACTTTGAACTATGTGCTCTGATGGTTTACTGGGATTACATGACATCAGCTGTTCAAATTTCGAGGACGAAAATCGGCCTTTTCTGCATTCCACGGTCTTGTACTAGTCTGTATCTATCCGAAAATGTACTCATTTTATAGAGAATGTCTAATAGTATTGCTGATAAATAGCACATAAATTGGCTTTCACTAGTATTGAGGTGGCACACCTCAATTTAGTTGAAAGTCTCAAAAAGTGCGTTTTCACCAAAAAAATATAATGATTCTGGAATTTTCGATTTTCTCATTTTCAAAAACGTTCAGAAGATAATTGTTCTAGCAAATTAGTGTATGTTATAGTTTAAATATCAAATAATATTTAAAGCGATATTAGATCTTGAACACTTCGCATTCTGCTAAATCACATTCAATTAGCCAGACGTCATTTGTATGTCGCAACACATTTTTGAATTGAGATAACTTCTAAACTAAGAGGAGTACCTACTCGTTCACACTATTTTCTGAAAGGGGACATCTTTTAGTGTTGAAAATTCTAAGTTGAGGCCATGAATATATTCTACAATGAAATCGCACTCAACAACTTTTCTTCCGATTTTTCCTTTAAAATCAACAAAATTATTTTCCATCATATTTGCGGCAACAATAAAGAACCAAATAAAATTAACGTTGGTGACTATTCTTTAACACTCCTCCTACAACATACCATAAATGTAAGGCTTACTGATTTGAATCGTTCGAAAACCGAGAGCTCAAATTTCAAATCCGAAATGGTTCATTACTTTCTTAACAACCCTATATATCAAAAAGAGTTATAAATAATTATAGCACGCTCTGTAACTTTTTTGTTTGTTTATAACCCTGCACTTTAACATTTGCAAAATTCGTGACACTTCTTTGTGAGTACCTGATTGTAGGTGCGATGGATACCTCCCGGTCCCATTATGGAGATTACGTCCATTGTATGTTATTCTGAAAGTAAAAAAAAAGAATACGATTAGTGAACCGGCACAATAAGATATACGAAATGGCGAGCGTCGCTACAATTTTCGCAGAACGGATAAAACATCAAAACCAAAGTCTACTAGCGTCAGTGAAAGAAGATTAACAACATCATCATCGCACATCATCAAATTATGAGACGAGAAATCAGATAATAATTGGATTAGTGTTTGGATACTCGATTCACGCCAGATACAACATAAACTAATAAGGAAAGAAAGAGAAAAAAGGAAAGTAAGGAAAGAGACAGGCAAAATTTGGAAAGAGACAGGCAAAATTTGGAAAGAGACAGGCCATAATTCGCTTTTTTCGAATTCAATTTTTTTACGATTTTAAAAGAATTCGCACATAATTGCATAACTTTCGTATACTCCATGCGAAAGTTAACGTTCCTACCAACTCCTACACAGTTGTTGGATTACTAAAGTAGACAGGGTACACACGTTCATCAAAAATACTAATTCATCGGACACTCAGTGAACACTCAGTTTGGAGATAATTACAGAGTAAAACACATAGCAATTCAAAATAGTTCACGCTCACAATAGCTCTTTTGGTATGACGTAACGGTAGATGGTTCAGGCTGATTTCCTCTAAGAATAGCCCCCGTATTCGTAGAGTGCACGAGATTCTCGCGCGAGATTGGAAATGCTAAATACCTCCTAGGAGAGAGAATGAGAGAGAGAGAGAGAGTCCCACTCACTGGCAGGAAAGAGAGATGTGAGGGGAAATAGTAGTACTCGGCGTAACATGCACATCTACACAGTGGCTATTTTCGCCTAGTGCATCCCCACAGTGGCATCAGCGTGTCTACACAGTGGCTATCCTCTTCCAAGTCGAAGAAGCACATCGCCACTGTGTAGCCACTGTATCGATGTACTTGGGGTGGCGATTGAGTGGCGATCAAGTGGACATGCGTGTATACACAGTGGCGATGATATTTGATCGTAATATGATAAGTCAAAATATATCACCAAAACGTTGATGGGGGCTCTTTTTAGGGTGAAAGGATAGTGTTGGCTCAAAAAATTGGCCAAAATTTGATGAAAAATTTCGATCATAAAATATAGCCGAGTAGTTCTGATTTTGATATCAACGGATTCTCCGTGCTCGATTTACTATTCTTAGAAACTTCCATCAGCATACTATTATTTCTAAGCCCCAACTAACAAAAGACAGGTCAGCGTGTTCCGAAGAGTCTAGTACTCCGCAGCTCTTCAAAGCGTTCAGTCAGGGTAGCGCAGGTGGTAAGAGCTTGGGTTAGAAAGGCAAGGTGTGGGTGGGCGCGAGTTCGATACCTCATTCCTTTTGCAACTTTTCACCGACCCAGCGCATCGCCACTGTGGGAATCCCACATGTACACAGTGGGAATTGCACATCTACACAGTGCGCCGGCGTGTGTAGACACGCTGTTGCCACTGTGTAGATGTGCGATCTCCACTATGTCTATTCGCATGTTACGCCGAGTAGGGGAATCTCGACGTTTAGATTACTCCGCGTCAAATTATAATAATTCAAATTCACCACTGCAATGAAGTGAAAAGTCACTCACATTTGCTTTTTTTCTCCACTCCCTTCCAAGAAATAAAAACAAGAATGGTTGATGGTTGGTGTCCAGCAAGATAATATTATTGCAAAATAGCAAAGAAAATAGGTGAGCCAGGACGGCTCAGAAGACTGTCTTTTGTGCTAAAACGAGCTGTATATTAGGATGCGTTGGAACGACTTTTTGTGTCTCGGTTGACTAGACATAGTCCTTCACAACAACATTCCCAGTCTTAGCTACCACCCTTCTTCCTGTCATGGCAACTAATGCTTCCCCCAAAGTCTCAGAACAAGCCGGACAACGGAAAAAGGAGCAGAAAATTGAAGAGCTATTCAAAATGAGAAACAGAGAAGGCGAACTGAGAGAATAATTCCACAACTCTAAAAGTGATTGTTGGCTAGAGAGCTACTTTTAAAGTTTAATCGTCAGAGGCGGGGGAGCGACACTACTAGACTTTGAAAGTCATCGCGTTCAAGGCAAGACACAAAACAAAGGCGGTCTGAGAGAAGTAATAATCCGGCAGATATGGTACTCAGTACCTTGTTTTTCAATGCAAGGAATGGAAAACAAGAGGGCAAACCATCGATTCGAGAGGATTGAACTCTCTACATAATAAAATTTACAGGCCATGCCGTGGAAAGAAATGTTCTGTCTTTCTAGATGTCAACGCTATAAGTTCGTCTTTGAAGCAGCACAAATCTCCCATCATTCCACAGGCTGGTTAACCCTAAAAAATTGTGCAAATTTGCGCTCTATGCAGAAGGGACAGCGAACGACTAGCGAGCTTCTCTTCTCTGCACAAATTTCCTTGGAGATTTTCTCCAGAAGGAAGAGGAATTAGCGAATGAGTGATTACTCAATTTTGCAGACGAATCAAATTCTCTTGTGGAAGGCAAATTTCAAATATTCGTGCATCATATAATCATATCTTATGATACACACAAAGAGGTCAGGCAACAGGCGAGTCTTTCATTTAAAAAACACTAGCGAATTTGAGATTCATGAAAATCTAAGGGTTCAAAACGAGCAAAATTGAATGAAGCCCCTTCGCCAGACGCTGTGCAAAATGCACTTTACTTCTCGCATTGTGCGTCGTCCACATTGTGGATCAAAGTCGACAGACACGACAACAGCCGGAACCGTCAAATAGCCGACCGCCGCTCCTTCCAACCCGATTACTTCCCCCAAATTGCCCCCCGCGTCGGTTCCTCGCAATTTGCCGCCGAAAAAATCACAAAGGCGCCACAAATAGGCGCCGTTCCTCCAAAGGACCGTAAACGCATTTAAGCCAGTTTGTCACGCTAATTTCTGGATCTGGTGAGACCACGAGTTCCAAAGAAAGTGCGTGCCGTGAGTCTATTGCGGCCAAGGAGGAAGAAAGTAGTATTCCTTAATGCTACACGAAAATCCAATTGTCTTAAATGGAGCAACGGAAATTTCATTGTTCCAATTTTTATAATTAAGTTTTCATAATCATTAAGAAGGAGAAAGACCGAATATGGGTTCAAAGGAGACGGCGTTTTCTGCTTTCAATTGAGGCTTATGCCGTGCGGAACATTTCACCACACCAGAATCGTCTGCTCATGAGTTTCTTTGCTCTTTGTGGTAGAACATAGCTTTGTACTCGTTTCAAGACTCCAGGAAAGGACCGGGAAATAGTGTGAGTCAGACAATGCTGAGAGGGGGGATTCACTGGGTATACTACTCCGAGTTTTCAGCGCAGCTTCGAACCCTACACCAATAGGGAGCACACACAGAAAAAAATTACTTCGTCATGCATGCGAGTTAATGATTAAATTACATAAGCACGAAAATCCAATTTTTTATAATCACACTTTCCATACTTTCCAACACACTTTCCACGCTCTCTCTGCAGAAACGAAGTAATTTAATCATTAACTCGCATGCATGGCGAAGTAATTTTTTTCTGAGTGCACAAGCTGCGCGGAAAGTAGGAGTATGTAATAGAAAAGTCTTTCTTTGTTAGATACGCAGTGGTAATGATTAAAGTATAGCGATGTCTGAAATGTGCAACATTGAAAGGGAAGGGAAGTTGAGGCAAATTCATCGAATGTCTGAAACAGACGCGAAGTTATGTGAAGGAGTCATGTGAGGGAGATGCAATGTTTGTAAGTAGGGGGGGATACAACACTACAAACGGGGAAAGAATCGTGTCTATAGCTCTGAGATTCAATTAGAAGAAACAAAATAAAGCTTGATTTTATAACAGAAAAGATAATTGACTAGCTTTTAGTGGATCTGAATTATTAGAAAACATTCCTCCAGAACACAACACGTTCCGCTGCTAAACACAGAAGTTGAAAGGCAGGGCAAAGTAAGAGCCATGGTCAGATACAGAATTATCACATTAAAATAGTAAAATCCAAATGCTGAAATTCAAATGTGAACTTTTCATATTAAGAAGCATCTCGGAATTCTGGAGAAAAAGAAGTGAAGCGAAACGAACGAGGAAGTAAGTCATGTGGTAGAAGGGATAGTGCTCCTGCACGGGTCATTAGATGCATAAAAAAGGGTCCGGGAAGATTTTTCGTTACAACGATATTACTGCCGCTAATAGTGTAGTTTTTTTTCTTGTTTGAGCCTACGTGTCCTGGTTATTTCACGCCATAGATCTAGACTCGAGGCATCAAAGATGAAGTGAGTGAAGGAAATAATCGTGTGCGAAGATTAAGAAAGTGTGCGGCTTCCTCGAAATGATGCAATGGACAAAAAGACATAGAGGATAACTTTTTATGGCCGGAAAAATTTAGAGAATGGGGTCAAGAATGAGAGTGTGTAAAAACGATCGAGGCTATCTCTCTTTCTTCTCGCTATCTCGCGCATATCCCTCTTTCTGGAGGTTAGCAGCAATTCTAAATATAAGATCATGAACATCTCAAAGAATTTTCCTCGTGTTTTCGCACACATCCACTAAAACGCATTCGTGCGCGAGAATTTACATTCCCGATAATGTGACTTTCCGATTCTTCGGAAACGAGCCGAGATACAGTTGCTATAACGACGAATTCATGTGTTAGCCGAATATAGGAAATTGGGGGTGAGGGAAATGTATCAGAGAAATACGCACGTTTCAAAATAGAAAGTGTAACGGGTAGCTGCGAACTGTTGGCTGTCAAAAGAACGCAGCGAAAGAGGGTGTCACTCGTTTTGGAAATGCGGGGTGCTAAATGATGGATGCCCTTGTGCATATTTGAGAATTTGTAAGTGAGCGCTCTCATATAGAGACCTAGCGGCATCCCCTCCTAATTCCCCCTCCACTCTGAATATTTCTCCTTCTCCTCCTCTTCTACCTTCTCTTTCCCCTCTCCTCTCCCTTCATCTCTTCTCCCCTACTTATTCAATATCATCATAAGACTTCTGAGCCTGTTCTGATTTCGTTAGTAGGAAAGGAGTGGGAGAGAAAATCGCCTCGGGCAAGATTACTAGAGAAAACTTTCAGACGCTCTCAAAAATGAGAAAGTCTAGAAAGAAATACAATAAAGAAGCTGATTCAGTGCGTGCAGTAATAAAGAAAAGCTTGTAATATTGCTTTTATCAAATATAACACAGCATTCGAAACAGAGACAGCGAGAATGAGTTAGAGACAGAGAGATATGACGAGAGAGTGCGCCAAATAATAGGGTCAGACGACGAGAGAAGTTCTTGGCATGGTGCCAACGCACACTCATAAACGCCCCTCACATGCAAATTGTATCTGCACGTGAGAAGGAGTGATGAGACCTTCCTCAAGCTTCGCCTTGAGAATTCTTTCTAAACAAGCTCTCACACATACATATTCGACGACGATTAATTGATATTCCACGAAAACGCTGTAAATTTGTGAACGCCGGTCTTCAAAATGAAAATGCCAGTCTTAAAAAAAGAACCGAGGAATGGAAGTCGGCATTCGAAGAATTGGACAAGAAATACAAACGGTCACTGCTAATGGTGAGAATTTATTATCGATTAAAATATAAAACTTTTGTTTATAACTCTGTTTTCAGTTCACTCGAAAGAACTGATAACTTTTGCTATCGCACCTCGTCTTACCACCGCCTTCAATTCATTTGTATGGACCTGATACACATGACTCATCATTATATTTTGAACATTTCATATCAATAAAGGATAATTTTCTGTCAGTACGCAACGTTTCGAATTGTTCCATGTTTTGAAACAGGCGAAGGCACGCACCACGTGACTTGTCTTTCCTACTTTATTTTCGAAACCTCGATCGTAAAGTATGGTTCACAATTTAGAAATTTAAAATCTTCCGTGTTTGTTTGGGCAGCGCAAGTAATGTAATTTCTCATAATTTTGCAGTTTCCAATTTTATGCTGTTTGTTTATAAATCTAAACCACATAAATCTTCCGTTCAATATAAATCCTGTCGGCTTACACTGTATTACCGCGCGGTGTTCGCCAACACTGGATAGTGTACGCATAATAGATGTTCATACGAAACGGCGTGCATCTAGGGTTGGCCTCGTGAGAAAATAACAAAGGAATTCGACTTTCGAGATCTCGAAATTCATTTTATTTTTACATTGTTTCCGGCTGCTGAGCGGTAAATTAGTCACACGGAAATAGAACGAGGATGTTTTGAACAATCGCGAAAAAATTTTTCAATTTGTCTCTAACTTCAACATGGACCGAGATATTTGACATAGATGAGTTTCTAGATCTCGAAACTTCTTCTCACGAAGCCAACTTTACGTGCATCTACTGACCAATCTACTGTCGAATCGTGAACAACTAGCCATTCCTCTTTATCTCATTCGAACAGATTGCTCTTCACTGCTCCTGTCATGTATTCTGCAATTGTCTTCAATTTAGTTCTTATATTTGCGTTATCTATAAATATTCCAGAAAGAAGAACAAGAACGGGCCACTGGAAGTTTGATTGATTTGGTTTCGGAAATAAAATCATCACGTGTTTGTCGAAGTGACTAATGCAATTGATTTCTTTTGGTCACTTCAGTGAGGTTGACAATTCTTATGACCGGTTATTCACCATGCGCACACTCTCTCCTCTCTAATCTCTAGAGTCGAAGGGAGGTGTCAATAACATCGATCATCTAGTACATTTCAAAAGATGTTAGTACACTGCGGATTTTCATTGTGCAAACACCTCTTTCCCACAACATTACCCAACTATTTCCTCTAACGAGGTTACAGTACGATTCTTCCCATTACTATATGCGCACAACACTCTCTTCCACTTATTTTTTTGATTGTTTTGTTTAAAATCTCCTTTTCACACTCGTGTGAGGAGTGAAGAGATCTAATCTAATTATTTATCCGCATTTGAAACTCTTCTTTGTACTCGCATTTGAAACTCTTCTTTGTACTTGGCTTCGTGAGAATTTATTTTCACTTCAAAGATGGACGATCCGACTACATTGACTCTGCAAAACCTTCAGAAAGAGAAGGAATACTTTCCGTGGTACGAAACAGCCGAAGGTAAATTAGGTTTAGTTATTTTTTTAAAAAATAATAAAAAATAATTTTTTAAAAAATTCAAATTCAGGAACTGCAATTCACTTTAGCGATCAAGGCGTGAAGTCGCTGTTTATAACGACTAAAAAGTAAGTAAATACGACGTTTAGAATATGCCTAATTTAATTTATCCATCTGGGACTGTTAAATTTTCATCGACTCCCAAATTTGTTTGTTTGTTTGTTTGTGCTAATACCACATTATGCGTTTAATAATAATTGGTAACTCGATATTCACTTTACCCGCATTATCGAGAATACCGATATTCAACATAGAATAGGAGAAAAAGAAGACTAATAAATTATTTTTCCTTTTTAGTGGTCGTCGGCAACAAGCGACTCTCTCCGGCTTCACTCACAATCTTCGATTCGCCGGCGTCTCAACCAACCACGTTTACTTTGTTTCCGGAGGGTAATTATCCAATTCTCAATTAATTTAAAGAAAATTAAAATGTTGAGGCGAATCTTCGGAATCGATTACCACCTGTTCCGAGCGTGTAAGCGCGATGGGAAACTGGCGTTTGAAAGCATCAACAAAGTTGACAAAAGTATGTCATTTTTTTTGTAACTAAACTTGAAAGATATGAAATATCTTGTATCTATATATTTTGCTCAAGATATGCTAAATTGGAATAAGGCGATATTTTTTTCTGAGTTTTTTTCATTGCAGACATTCGTTTTCTTCTCACTCAACCATTTTACTTCGTTCTTCGCTCCACAAATCTCTGTCTTTATCGATTTGAAGAGGACGCCGATAGAAATGACGGAATAGTCTTCGATGTTTCTCAGATCGACGGAGGAATTCAGTACAACGACCAAGTTGTCCATCATCGGTGGGATTTTGTTTACAAGCATAAAAAAGTTCGCCTATTTGTACTTAGCGAAAGAACCGAGCAACCTGATAATAACTGATAAAAAAAAGAAACCGACAAAAGTTGTCACATTTCTGATAACGGTGCCAAATTTGTGCCGTTACTCGCTTAATTTTAAAATTGTCCTGACTCAGCATTTCAAAATGGGAGGTTCGTTGCAGGGGTCGAATAATCGTCTTCAAGTACTCGATCGATCAATGCGCTCTCTACAAAATCTCCGCAAATGTTTTCCTGTGCGGGGTGATGCGTCATGCAGTAAGTTCTCTTTTTTTTATAATCCACCCTGGCGAATCATTTCCATGACTCAGTTCTAGCGCATGACACTCGGGAAACAACCACCTCTCTCACCACTTGATCTCACTGACCGTGTGATAATGAAGTAGGATTGCATCAACTGCAGGCCTTTCGCAATAAATTTCAGGGAAGAAACATTCAACCGCGCCGCTCTAGGAAGCTTTCTAGTATCTCGCGTCTATATCTGCAGTTCTTTATATTTTATTAATCTAAACAAATCGATAGTTAATTTTATCGCAAATCAAGCAGTACTGCTCAGAACGTCTACAGTCCGGATCACTCCAACCTCGTTTATATCTTATTTCACTCCACACTTGCAATTATCGACCTCGATAATGTGACCATCGCCCATCTGAATGTTGAGTGAGTGCGCAGTATTCACCTGAGTATCATTTCGAAATTCTCCGATCACCCAAGTATCTGCTCTGACACACCCACCTTATCAGTGTTAGCATAACAATGCATATGTCATCTTTCCACCCGTCCAGTAAGGAATTAATAAAAAAATACGAAAGATTGCTTCCTTCATACACTTTCTCAATCATTAACCCTTTCTTGATGGTTGACCGAATTGAATGTGCGATGCTAATAGCACGAAAACTATCTATTGTGCAAAATAACACGATTAATATATAAAATCACCAAATACAGAACCGACGGCGCTCGCTTTCCTTCTCATGTTCTCAATGCACAAGATGGAAACGTTGACATTCTGTGCAGATACGGCAATCCGGGCGGTCGATTCTCAGTTGAGAGACACCGGGCGAGAATTCCCATCTGGTACTGGATGGTGGGTGGTCTTTCATCTATGACCTGTTGAGTTAAGTGACTCGTACATTATGATGTAGACTTCCCAAGTAGTTTCACCTAGTATTTTATATTTTAGTTGTTTAAAAAAAATTATCACGCATTCCTCGAGAATGGACCACATAACTTTTTTTTTTAAATTGCGTAAAATAATATAATAGGAAATGAATAAATAAATTGAGTGTTGCACCGCAAGGAATCCGATCGATCCCACTCACTCCCTTCAAGTTCTCAAATATGCGGAGAGTGAAATTGCCGCCGAGGTCAGTTTGCTCAATTTGGCGTTAAGAAGGAACTAGAAGTCTTATAGAAGTCTTAGAAGTCTTGTCTAGAAGCCTTATCGAAGTCCATCTGATAAATGCTTTCAGCAAATGTGTAACCAAATGATTTTCCGTCAATTCCTCGGACGCCGTATTTGTTAATAGATTAGCAAAGATAAAGCCACTTATTTATCCTGACATCAAGGCAAATGAGCCTGCAGGTAGGTTCCTTCGTGGTCGGAGGTGGTCAGGACCTTCTAACTTATGGCAACAGGGTCAAGAGAATGGATCATCTTTGGCATATTTGGTAGAAGAAGACAAGCTTCCAAATAATTAATTAATTGCAGCCTCGAGATAACGCTCTTGTTCTGGCTTTAAATTCGCTTCTTCGAGTTCAAGTTGCGGAAAATGAGGAACTACGAAAGGCGAACCGGGAATTAGCGGCAGCTAATCAAGAATTGAGATCGGGTCTCGAAGAGATCAGACAGTCGCTAGCTGTGGTTTGTATTCATATTTTGCAATACACTCAGAAAATGTCACTAGGATCATGACACCAAGTGAACATGTTCACGTAACAGAAAAAATCAGAAAGGAAGTTGACATATCTTTCATGTAGAGTGGCGGAATCAGTGCCATGTACTGCCAGTACATCGATCTTTCATATTTCTGGTAGGATAGGATATGAAACATATAATAACAATTGATAACGGATATCGGACAGATATACTTTATCTTGAAAAATCTGTTAAAGGTTTTGCCAGCTGAAATCCTACTTTCCCCACGCGTGTACTGCAGTGATGGGAACGCAATCGTGCTGTCTCCCATTTTTAATTATAATTTAATATAATAATTTTGACAATTTTCAGTTCGGAGGCCCCAAGTCGCTCCTGAGCTCTGCGAAGCCTATGGAAAAGTGTTGGAAGCGAGAGAGTGTGTGATATTTGTTGGAACTCACCGCAACCCACTGCCGTTGCTGCGGAACTGTATCTACTATCTATCTACACTTAATTTGTTTTATTTTTCTTTCCAATGCAGACTGTTGTGATTACAGTTTAATATAGTATATATATAATTTAATCTTCAAGGGGACAATGAAAAAGACATATTTAAATAACAGACAATAATAATAGAAACACTAAATATCACTGTAAAATGGTTCTCCACAAATCGTCGGCCATGTCTGCCACTCGCCATTTTTACTGTAGATGTACTATGCTGTAAATCGACAAATGAGTTGGCAACATTCCTAAATCCCACATTCTAAACATCAAATGCCTCTCGTCACTTAAAATCACTCGATTTGACGTTCCCCCTTTTCGGTACTCTTACAGTACCCTATCAAGAACTTTTTTGTTTGTTTGAGCGCCCGCCTTCCTCTGCGTCTTGTGCGTGGTGTGGTTAGGCGACTTTTCTCCTCCGAACAAGCCGTTTCTTCGTGTGCGTAATTAAGTCACAGATGTTGGGGGATAGGCCAAGGCAGGGATGACATAGCGTTATCTCCATGACTGGTAAGATGGAAGATAGGAGCTGTAGATTAGCAGCAGTGTATGCAGGTCGTGTAGTGGATCACTATAGTGGTGGTGACTATGTAGTTAGTGGTGTGGACTCTCTCTGCACAGAGCGGGAAGTCTCCAACTTTCTTTACTCTGGAGACATTATCTCCAGCTCAGAGCATGCAAAAGCGAGAGATCATCTCTCACTATCTCTCGTCCGCTCTCTCGAGTCTGCATGCTCTCTCACCTGGAGACAATGTCTCCAGAGTAAGGAAAGTTGGAGACTTCCCGCTCTGGGTGGTGTTCCTGCAGTGGTGTCACTCACTGCAGTGTTTATATAGTTCTTTGTAGCCCTTTCATCCTTCGCCATAAGTATGCCTGATACTCTCTGATCCTCTCAGTTTACCTCTGGTTCCCCCCTTCCTATTGGCTATGTTGCAGTTAGTCACTTTAGAGTTCTCGCGGCTTTGTTCCTCCTCCCCTCTCCTTCTCTCTTCTGGGTTACTGTAGTTCCTCACTCTTCTCAGTCTATGTTCTCTACCCGTGCGCTCTCGTCTTTATTCTAACCTCGCGTTCTCTCTCAGCTTGTGGCGTAGCATCTGTCTACCCTTAAAGGATGGTTTCATCCTCTCTTTGTCAATCCCTCTTTTATTTCGAAAAAAATTTCATCTCTCCTCTCTTTCGGTCATTCCATAGCGTGGCAGATTTCTTATCAACGTATTCGCTGCCGTTTTCCTCTCTCTTTTCCCTCCTATTTTGTTTGTTTGAATCACTCGAATGCTGCTTTGATAACACCATTGGCGCTGTCTCTCTCCTTATCGATTAGCCCTTCATAATCAAACCCAAAACCTTAGGAAAGGAGTTAGGTGCGAGAGCGTGAAGATATTTCTTACATTTCCAAATTCGTTCTCCGCTCTCTTCGTTTGGAGGTTTGGAAGCATCTAGCCGTTCTCTCCTGCACTCCCTTCTCTGTTCACGATGTTTACGCAATTCCACACTATTTCGTTCAATTCCGTATATTCCCGTTGGTTCGCTTGCAATGGCTGCGAACTGTCATTAGCCTTTATACTTCTTTTGTCGCTATTCTTGATTCAGTATTGTCTCGGCGTATTATTGGGAAAGTTTAATTTTTTCCTCGCGTTTGATTAACGCGTGAGAGATAACCACGCATTATCATTCGTATAACGCCTCTTAAAAGAGACTCGGCATACATAGACATGGCTTTGTGTGAAATATCGAATACTTTCTATTTATTTCCTTTCTGGTCCAACTAAGATCCCTGCTATTCCTTTTTCTCATGTTCCTTATATTCCCATAGCGATCTTTTCGTATCAGGTTTTACTACTTCAGATTGAACAAGGGCCCGTTTACACAAGACTATGGAAGCTACAAGAAAAGTAAGTATATTTCGATTACCATTTTTTGATTTTCTTCTTCTTTGGTTTAGATCGGAAAGTAACAGACTCTAGCTTTAATTAACAGTTAGCGTGCTCTTAAACTTGCCTTGCCACGTTCAACTGCTTATTAAAGGGACCTGGCATTGCAAAATAAGTAATTTTTATTTTAAAGAAAATTCTTTTCTCATTTGAATGCAAAAAATCGCATATTTTTACGATTTTTTTTTCAAAGTTCGGAATTTGCGTTGATGTACCGGGCGTTACGGTGTTTAGCGCGTTTAAAAACACAGTAATGCCCGGTACGCGAGCACTTTTAAAATTCATAACTCCTTTCAAAAAAATCGTAAAAATATACGATTTTTTGCATTCTAATCAGAAAATAATTTTCTTTGAAATAAAAATAACTTATTTTGCAGAGCCAGGTCCCTTTAATGTAAATTATTGCTCATAGGAAACAACGAATGTGTGTAATACAAAATCCGGAATGTTACTCGCCATATCGATCAGCACCGATATAGGCATCTTAAAATCTTTTTAAAAAAATCTATCTTAAAAGAAATTTGATTTTCATAGCTCAATTGAACCATTAAATGGTATTGCAGAAAGCACAGGATGCTGTAGCCCGAGTCATTGCTACGACCCCAACGGGATCAGTCCCCACAGTCGCCGAATGGGAAAAATTAGTCTCGGAATGGGAACAGGAAGGCAGGCGACCTCGGAGGGATGATTCGGTGAGTTCGGTGTTCCTCTAACATTACGAAGAGACTTTGCTCATGAAGAGTTGTGCATGCACAGGCAAGAGATTTCCCGGCTCCAAAAAAGCCAATCAAGGCATGAAGGTGGTACCAACAGCGTTTTACAACATTAATGATTAGCAATCGACGCACGATGTTCTAGAAAAAAATGCCAGAATTGTATTTGTGGTGAAACCATTGTCCTTGTCATACTATTTTCGCCCTCTTTTGCACGCCTCAATTCGCCCAGACTCGCAGGAATTCCGCAGTACTACTATCAAAAATTATGTACAGTACAAAATGAGAGAAATCATGTAGAGTGCATATGTGTGCTTTCTCGCCCAAAGAACGGTGAAGAGAATGTGCGAAATACCGAGTCCATCTCTGGTTTCTCTCCACCAGTAGTACCACTAGTATCTCCACTAGTTGCTCACATATAGGGTAGACTACTAGTGCGCGCACTGGTGGTACTACTGGTGGCCCCGTCGTACAGGTGCTACTACTAGTGGAATCGAGCAATAGGAATGTGCTTTATCAATCGAATTTTGCAATTATACGATATAATAGTGATGGTACGATGGCTAGTAGAGCTTCTATATGAGGTCAATATCCTTCTTCAGGCGAATAGAAAGCTCTTCTTCAATAGTTAGGGACCGCAGCGCATACAACGAAATCGACTGTTAAAAAAACTAGATTTCTCGTGAGTGATACTTTTGATTGCGCTGATTCGACTAAGTAAAATTAAAATTGTCAATAAAATAAACTAAAGTGTCAAAACATCTTCGAAAATGTCTAGCAAAACACATGAAAGTGGGCGGGGTTTGGCGAGTTCCGTGTGTCAAATTCATAACTCGAAATGAACTTTCGAAAATTTTTCATGAAATGTATTGTTTCCTATGTTTATACTTCCGATTCTTGATATTTCCTGCAATTGAAGTTATCATCACCCTCGCCCTTCCATTTGTTCCGTTATCCTCGACAGTTCTGGCCCCGTGCTAATCATACAAATAATCGCACGTGTACAATGATTCGAAGGCTATAACTTGCGAACGAACGAACGCCGGGCTTAGCTGTTCAGCTGTGGAGGAGCGCAATAAGCTGTTTTGTCAGAATGCGAAGAGAAATTAGAGGGGACACGCGAAATAAATAGAGGAGAGAAGAAAGTTATTTGAAGTCACAAGAATATAGCAAGTTTTCAATGTCTCAACGGTTGCAGCAATCGAACGAACGAACGCCGTGCTTATCGGTTGCACTGTGTATAAGCGCCATAAGTTGTTTGATCAATAGGTGAAGAAAAATTGGAGGGGACACGCCGATTTCGAAGACTATACTAGGGAACGTGACAAAAATTATAAACACAATTTACTAAAGATGAAAGTTCGACCGGCACGGGCATCGAATCACCATGAATCACTCTGTAAGCAATAGAGCGAAAGAAGGGCTATCGATTGAGCTAAAAAATGAAATGAAACAAAGAAAAATCGACGAGTAATTTGAGAAATCGATAAATAAAGAATAATGTGACACATCACGACATTCTGCGGTATACGGTACCGTATACCATTCTATTACGCGGATGTTGATTATACAGATGTGACACTAGTCTGCGGTCCCTATCAATAGTAGCGAAAATAATCAGCCATGTCATCGATATTCTCCTCTATGTCTCCAGAAACGTTAGAGCAGCCTCTGAAAGGCACATTTGAAACAAAACGGACTAACCTGCACTCTGTGGACATAGTTCCAACATAGTAATGTAGAAAACCTCCGTATTTCAAGTGAAAAAGAGCGGTAGTTCAATCTGAAGACATACGATTTAATATTGGCAGAAGTAGAACCAACTCACATTCTTATCGAAGACACTCTTGATCAAATGGAGTATCCCAATATTAGTCAGCGATACAGCAAGAAATAGACGTGACAATCGATAAACCAGCCAAACAATTGAAGAAAACGTTGAAATGTGCAATTCCGCACTAGCGCACTTCTCGAGTGCGCCAATTCACCTAGAGCGCGCCAGCTGAACTGGTGGTACTACTAGTGGATGCAACTGGTGGTACCACTGGTGAGATGAGTCTACGATATGCCCGCCTCAGCAACTGGTGGTATTACTCGTAGAAGCCGCTGCACTAGTGGTACTACTGGTAGAGAGAAACCAGAGATGATCTCACATTTGGCAATCTATTATTATATTAATATGCTTGAAGATGAAGATGCAACGAAGCGACAGCTTGCAAAGGGCGATTGAGGAGCTCCGCAACTTGCTGAAAGATCAAGAAAATAAGATTAGACGATTAGAGATTGCTCTCCATACTGTCTTAGATGCTAATCAAGATCTCACAATGGAGGTAATCACAAATAAAAGGGAATAATAAAATACTACTAATTAATATTAATTTTGTATAATTATGTTGTATTAAAGGTGAACATGCAGCGAAAGGGCGGTGTCGAGCTCCGAAGGGCGAATGAGGAGTTACGGTACATGCAGGATCAGGGCAACGCTGAACTCGTATGCGTAATTATTCGATCGTAAAAGTGTCCAATAACTTTTAGGTTAATCAAAAAAAAGACCTCGAAATGGAGCTGAAAATGCAACGAAACGGTGGAGAGGAATTGAGAAGAGCCAATGAAGAACTTCGCTTTCGGGAGGAAGAAAGGGATAAGAAGTACAAGAGAGCACTGATGATGGTATGATTTACCTTTTTTTTCGAAACCTGCTAAAACTGCTATTATAAGATAGTATTACATTATTATACAAAGCATAACTTGAAATAATGACGAACTTGGATTTAATATATTAAGAGTGACCAATAATCCGAGCGCGTTCGTGCGATTGATTCAGTCAATCAATCGAAAACTCAGAACGATCGTCTGGTGGAGGAAAATACGTCTCTTCGAAGTGCCACTTTACAAAGAGGAAAAGATGAATGGAAGTCGGCATTCGAAGAATTGGAGAAGAAATACAAACGATCACTGCTAATGGTGAGAATTTACTATAGACTAAAACATAAAACTTTGTTTTCAGTTTGCTCGACAGAGCTGATCAGTTTTCCTATCCACATCGCCTTCCCACCGCCTTCTATTCATTTTTATGGACCTGATACACATGATTCATCATTATATTATGAACATTTCATATCAATAAATGATAATTTTCTGTCAATACGTAGCATCCGCAGTTTCCGCCCACTTTTCCTTGAAAGGGAAAGCAAGAAATGCCATGGAGTAGCACAAGCATAGTTCTAAACCGTTTGAATTGAGTTAGGTCTTGTCTTGTAGCTAGTGGTTTGCTCTATCGAATGCGCCCTGGGCAAAGTTAGTCCGTCCACGGCAATGTGGCTAAAATGCAGTTACAAATAGGGACCACCGAACCGTGTTTAAAGCCGGCATTTAGGCAAGGGTGCAGTGAATCCTTTCTGTATTTTTTACGTTTGCGGGAATTCAAATCGTGAAAACCATGTTTTTCGCGCATAACTTTTTTGCCACCCCCGGGACAACCTTATTCTTTGTGCCATTCTATTCAGCAACACCAAGCGCATCGTTGTATGGGTAGATTGGGAATATCCCTCCCAGCCGTTTTTTGCTATGAGCTTCCAAACTTAGGGTAAATTCAGTGTCTTCGCAGTTAAAGCGCCATAGTTCTTTCCAGACCCCCCGGGACAAGTATGATCTATTCGGATCCTGATTCTACATCATCTTGCGCATCTAAATTGCGGAAATGAAGAGGAAATGCTCCCAGCCGTTTTTTGCAATACTGTTTCGAAGTTGCGCAATTCGACGAATTTCCGCTGTCTACGGCTGTATTACGCCTGGTTCTTTCAATGCCTCTTTTTCCTTGATAAGGGAGGTATCTACAATGCATGCCCTACAACATATCATAAAAATAGCGTTCTACGTTTTGTTTTCGACATGCTGCAATCAAAATAAAATCGGTCATTCAATACTTCCTCGCTTGCACTTATTGATCGTAGTTCAGACTGAGTATATACAACAATTCGTGGCTGACGCCTTGTTGAAGGCTACCAGATATCAAAAACAAATCTAGTAATTATACTAAATGATAGGGGAACTAAAAACGACTGATCTGACTCAGCGAAGTCTAGTTGACCCAGCGTACAGCACGTTGCGGTCGCGCTAAAAGAGCTTCACGGCTACAGAAAAGTACCCTAATTGCAACGCAATATTTTAAGTAATTATGGGAATTGCGGAAATTTATCTATGAAAACAATGATTCTCTATACCGTCAGCAGCCAAAAATGCTAAAATTGGAATTTTAGAGTCTTTTGAAATATTTCAGTACGGAAATGACTGTGGAATAACGACTTGTGCTGGTTAGCGGCGCTGGAGAGAGAGCGCCGTCTCGGACGCGGGGGCGAGAGAGGCTAGAGAGAGGCGAGAGAGCGTGCACTTTTGAGAGTGCAGATAGGGATGTTTGAACTCATGCAAATCCCTCCCTATTGAGGGAGAGGAGAGGGAAGCGCTCTCTCCATTTCATATACTCTCTCGCTCACCGTCTGACCGATGAGAGAGCGTGGGGAATCGAGAGGGCCTGACCAGAGGGGTGAAAGAAGTCTCCGCCCCTTTCTCTTCTCTCCCCGGTTTGATGCTTCTCCCACTAGCGATTCGCGTGCAGATTTCGAGGTGTATCTCGGCTCAGAGGCAAGATATTGACAAACGGCAAAAAGGATTGTCTTAACGGGACCATGATGCATCTATTCTATATGATTTCCACACTCACGTCGAAAATCGGCTATCCACGTTGTGGCCCCTATCAATACGCAACGTTTCGAAATGCTCCATTTTTTGAAAAAGGCGAATGCGCGCACCACGTGAAGTTTCTTTCCTACTTTATTTTCGAAACCTCGATCGTGAAGTATGTTTCAAAATTTAGAAATTTAAAATCTTCCGTGTTTGTTTGGGCAGCGCAAGTAATGTAATTTCTCATAATTTTGCAGTTTCCAATTTTATCCCGTTTTCTTAATAATCTAAATAACATAAATCTTCCGTTCAATATAAATCCTGTCGGCTTACACTGTATTACCGCGCGGTGTTCGCCAACACTGGATAGTGTACGCATAATAGATGTTCATACGAAACGGCGTGCATCTAGGGTTGGCCTCGTGAGAAAATAACAAAGGAATTCGACTTTCGAGATCTCGAAATTCATTTTATTTTTACAGTTTCCGGCTGCTGAGCGGTAAATTAGTCACACGGAAATAGAACGAGGAGGTTTTGAACCATCGCGAACCCGAATCTCTTGAGGCGAATTTCAATTTGTCTCTAACTTCAAAATGGACCGAGATATTTGACATAGATGAGTTTCGAGATCTCGAAACTCCTTCTCACGAAGCGAAGCCTACGTGCATCTACTGACCAATCTACTATCGAAACTTGAACAACTAGCCATTCCTCTTAATCTCTGTTGAACAGCTTGCTCTTCACTGCTCCTGTCATGTATTCTGCAATTGTCTTCAATTCCTCCACTTATAGGAAATGATTGTGTCTGTCTGTCTGTCTGTCTGTCTGTCTGTCTGTCATTTTTTTTGTTGCAATGTGACGGACATTTTTTTCATTTTCGCCATAAATCGCTTCAAATTTGCGCAATCTTCTCAGAACCTTTTGCATATGATAACTGCTCAGAAAACCTTTCAAAATTTAATATAAAAATCCGCTAATTTCATAGCCAAGTGGATAACGCGCCAGACTTTGAAACCGAGACCCCCAGGTTCGGCCCCGCAGCGGGCAAACTTTTTGCCGCATTTTTCGCAAGTACCAGAATGCGCCCTGACACGTTTTTGAGTATCGTGAAACACGTTTTCGCCTGTTTTGCCGAGTTTTAACGTGAAAATCGAAAATTTCGAAAAGTGTCCAATTGATGCGCAGAGCGTAGGGGATCACAGGAAAAGTGTTTTGCGATGTCAGAAACGTGTCTGAACGTGTTCTAACATGTTTTAATGTGAAAAATCGAAATTTTCAAAAAGTTCCCAAATGAACCGGGGAGCGTGGAGAATCGCGGGAAAAGTGTTTTGCGATGTCAGAAACGTGTTTGAACGTGTTCTGACACGTTTTAACGTCAAAAATCGAAAATGTCGAAAACTTTCCAAATGATTCGTAGAGCGTAGGGGATCAGACGAAAAGTATTTTGCGATGTCACAAACATGTCTGAACGTGTTCTAACACGTTTTAACGTGAAAAATCGAAAATTTCGAAAACTTCCAAAATTATTCAGAGAGCGTAGGGGATCACAGGAAACGTCTCTGAAATTGTTCTAAAAGTTCTGAACGCACTGTATCCTGCGTTTCCACGAAGTGGCTCCGTGGCAACTTTTTTCGATCGCTCTCAGCCTCACGAGCCTTTCACAACGGAAATAGCCCGCACTCTTTGTAGCGATTAACAGTCCCCAACATCGTAAGCTCTCCCTGGACCGTACTTAGAACCGGCAACCGAGCTCCCCCTGGACCTTACATGAAGCAAGCTACCGAGGTCCCCCTGGACCGAACCTGAAGCAAGCTACCGAGGTCCCCCTGGATCGTACCTGAAGCAGGCTACCGAGGTCCCCCTGGACCGTACCTGAAGCAAGCTACCGAGGTCCCCCTGGACCGTACCTGAAGCAAGCTACCGAGGTCCCCCTGGACCGAACCTGCAGAACTATGCATAGAGCGTAGTGTACGCATAGAGCGTAGTGTATTTAACCTCAACACATCCCTGCTAGTTTAGTTCTTATATTTGCGTTATCTATCAATATTCCAGAAAGAAGAACAAGAACGGGCCACTGGAAGTTTGATTGATTTGTTTTCGGAAATAAAATAATCACGTGTTTGTCGAAGTGACTAATGCAATTGATTTCTTTTGGTCACTTCGGTGAGGCTGACAATTCTTATGATCGGTTATTCACCATGCGCACACTCTCTCCTCTCTTATCTCTAGAGCCGAAGGGAGGTTCAATTCCGTATATTCCGGTTGGTTCGCTTACAATGGCTGCGAACTGTCATTAGCCTTTATACTTCTTTTGTCGCTATTCTTGATTCAGTATTGTCTCGGCGTATTATTGGGAAAGTTTAATTTTTTCCTCGCGTTTGATTGACGCGTGAGAGACAACAACGCATTATCATTCGTATAACGCCTCCTAAAAGAGACTCGGCATACATAGACATGGCTTAGTGTGAAATATCGAATACTTTCTATTTGTTTCCTTTCTGGTCCAACTAAGATCCCTGCTATTCCTTTTTCTCATGTTCCTTATATTCCCATAGCGATCTTTTCGTATCAGGTTTTACTACTTCAGATTGAACAAGGGCCCGTTTACACAAGACAATGGAAGCTACAAGAAAAGTAAGTATATTTCGATTACCATTTCTTGATTTTCTTCTTCTTTGGTTTAGATCGGAAAGTAACAGACTCTAGCTTTAATTAACAGTTAGCGTGCTCTTAAACTTACCTTGCCACGTTCAACGGCTTTTTAAAGTAAATTATTGCTCATAGGAAACAACGAATGTGTGTAATACCAAAAGTTACCCGCCATAAGTATAGCTATCTTAAAAGAAATTTGATTTTCATAGCTCAATTTAACCATTATTGCAGAATGTATTGCAGAAAGCACACGATGATGTAGCCCGAGTCGATGAAAAAGAAACGACCCCAACGGGATCAGTCCCTGAAGTCGACGAATTGGAAAATTTGGTTTCGGAATGGGAACAGGAAGTGAGACGACCTCGGAGGGATGATTCGGTGAGTTCGGTGTTCCTCTAACATTACGAAGAGACTTTGCTCATGAAGAGTTGTGCATGCACAGGCAAGAGATTTCCCGGCTCCAAAAAAGCCAATCAAGGCATGAAGGTGGTACCAACAGCGTTTTACAACATTAATGATTAGCAATCGACGCACGATGTTCTAGAAAAAAATGCCAGAATTGAATTTGTGGTGAGTCCATCGTCCATCTCCATACTACATATTTTCGCCCTCTTACTGTCTACCTCAATTAACACAGACTCGCACGAATTTCGCAGTACCTCCACTAAAAATATGTAGAGAAAAAATATAAAAATATGTGTGCTCTGTCGCCTATCGGCCGGGTGAAGAGAATGTGCGAAATAACGAGACCGTGATCTCATATTTGGGACTCTGATATTATTTCAATATGCTTGAAGATGAAGATGCAACGAAGCGACAGCTTGCAAATGGAGAATGAGCTCCGCAACTTGCTGAAAGATCAAGACAATAAGATTAGACGATTAGAGATTGCTAATCAAGATCTCACAATGGAGGTAATCACAAATAAAAAAACATCAGAATGACAACAATATTAATAATTCGAATTATGTTTACATATATTATTAAAGGTGAAGACGCAGCGAACGGGCAACGCCGACCTTCGAAGGGCTAATGAGGAGTTACGGTACATGCAGGATCAGGGCATCGCTGAACTCGTATGCGTAATTATTCGACGTTATAAGTATAAAATAGCCTAAGCACCCCTATGGCAGTCACTGACGAGTTTTTCCCAGGGGAGGAATGGCTGTCTGACGCTATGGGGGGCGAATCAGTCTTACCTAGTATAGTTTTGAACATATTCCAATTGTAGTTCACTTGATGAATAGTGTTATCTATTTCTTTAGATTAGTCAACTAAAAGGCCTCAAAATGGAGGTGAAAATGCAACGAAACGGTGGAGAGGAATTGAGAAGAGGCAATGATGAACTTCGCTTTCTGTTGGAAGAAAGGGATAAGAAGTACAAGAGAGCACTGATGATGGTACGTTTTACCTTTTTTCGAAACCTGTTAAAACTACTATAACACAGTATGGAGAGCAAGTAATAGTAAATTCAGTCCTTGGATTTGTAGACTTCCATTCGCCTCACGAATATATTATTGAGGGTGAAAATATTCGTTGCAGCTCACTCGCCCGCTCTAATTTCTTCGCCGGAGCAATGGAATATTTTATGTCTCGTTGTCAATTCAACATTGTTAAATAACTACGCAGTATCCTGAGAAGAGGGATAGCACTTCCGCTCATTTATATCCTTCTGCATTGTCGACCGATGCCTCTTGACAATTCATATCTCGCCCGGCTCTCATGGATACAAATCGTACCAATCAATTTGTCGTTTGCGAAATGTTTCAAAATCGGGATAAATTTTTCCATACTTCAATTATGAGAATATTAACATGCGGGATAAACGGTTTAGTGTTTATTCATACAACGCTTACAATTAGATTCTGCATGTCCGATTTGTTTCTCATTAATTATCTCTTCATTATCTTTTAATGCCTTTTTAATGCCCTATTTTTAATATTTAATTTAAAGCATTTTAATGCCCGCTGACTCGTCTTTACACCCTAACGATACTGGGAACTCATCATTAAAAAAATGTTGTGCATTAAGATGAAACCTACACATGTAAGTGATTTCGAAACCAGCAATCGGAGAACAGGCACTGCCTCGCACAGCGCATTGATATGCCTTATCAGCGTCCACATTCACTCGTATTTTCCACCCTCGGGAAGTTTTGTACATTGTCTCATTTTCGCTCAATCGCTTTTGTTTTTTCTCCAACTTTTCATTATTTTAAAGGAAATTCCAGTAGTTTTGTATGATTGAAGTCTGCAACATGGACCCGGGCAACATCAGATGCTGCCGTTCCGGTGATGCCAATTCGCCAGCTTTAGCAAGTGGAGCAATATCGTGCACGACTCAATCGAGCAGAAGTGGGCATCGCGTGGTTAGTGGATTGATTTACTTCTCTCTCAAAAAAGTTTCGATTGATTTCAGGATCGATCAATGAGAAATTCGCATCAAAGGCGATTCGATAAAAAAACTGACGAAATGAAAAGGGTAAGTCCTCAATTGGTGAATGTAAATGATTGAGTTTTCGACGCGCTACGATTCCACTTGAAAAGTCCCTCCTACCACACTGACACGCTTCGAAAGATCATTTTTGTTTATCAGGGAACGAAGGAAATATAGTGATTGCATAGGGATCACACGATACAATTGATCACACCCATTTTGTTGTTTACAAATCGGACCTAAAACCATTTTAATCGATAATTCACAGCTTCTTCTTCTGATCCTTCTCCTTCCTCTGGCGGCGCTTCTCGTCGTTCTCATCCACTTTCTCCCCATTTCTCTTCTACTTTTCGCCATTGGACTTTCCTACTGCCTAACCGCCGGCCGCATCCTTCTCCTTTTCATCGGCTACCGTGAGACTCCACTCGCTGGGTTGGGCAGCATCCTTAGTTGTCTCCTCGGACACTTCGAGGACGATCACTCTAATGTCAATGTTCAGCTAGACGAGGAGTCAGAAGAGCGCGCGACGCTAGAAGAGGTACTATCTTCCGTACTTCTACCCTTATTTTCGCGTATCAATTCATAATGTTTTGTCTACAGTCGATCTTCTTTACAGGTATCCGTTTACACAGCTGCACCATGCCCACTGGAAATGCGCAACTCTCAGGAGGAGCCGACGGAAATATGTGAAGCAGAAGATGAAACGGAAGCAGAAGAAACTTCTCAGATGCAGGATGCATCGGTTACTGCCCAGTCTGCAACGCTCACGAGACGGGAGGAAACACATAGGGTTGTGTTGGAGACAATGATTGCGCATCGAGAAAGCTACACGAGACTCACTGCAGCTATCGCGGATATAACTAACGAGGTCGTGAACTATTTTCTTTGTTTATATAATAATGAATATAATTGCAGTTGAAAACGCAGCGCGCAGAGAATCTCGTGCTGCTTAGTATGAACGACAAACAGCAACTCAAATTGGAAGAGATGGCAGATGTATGTTACATTTTGTGTTGTATTTACTAAGGTAGAGGAAGCATAACACGCGGCCTCTTTCTTTCCGTGAAAATGAGCCACAGGTCTTCGGCACATGCACGTATTGCTTTCAGAGGATGGTGTCCCCTACCTCCTTGCTTGACAAATGGCCAAAGACAAAAACAGGGACAGCCATTTAGTAATACCCACGCTTCCAGTACGATGACATCAATGAAGAAGTGCAAACATTGCATACAACTAATGCGCAATTGAAGAATGTCAATGAGGAGCTGATAATATGTTTGGAAGAGAAGGAGAAGAGATACAGGAGAGCGTTGATTATGGTGAGTACCGGAACACGGTTTGATTCGGAAATATCTATGATGTACTTCTCTAGAATTGCATTTTAGTTAATACAAAAAAATTTTTTTCGACAATTTTAAGGTTGTGCATCGCATGATAAATAAGGATTACTGAATAGTTAAATAATTTCAGATGGGTCAGCGGAGGTGAAGTATTCTAGAATTTGTCGAATGTCGATTTACGAGTTTTCATGTAACTTTAGCTGTGCCGGTAATTGTTGGTTCTCTGATGAATAGAATAAAGAACGGGTAAATTTACTATTTTGGTGTTGATTGTATTGTATAACTGTTTAACAGGAAGCTTTATTTGAAGCTTCTGATCCACAGATAGATCAGTCTTTCGATTTACTTATCTGCATTTACGCAATAAACAATGAAACTACTCGTAATCATGAATGGCTCGATTGCTTACGAAAGGCACGGGGTAGGTTAACAACAAAATACTACGGCATTTTTGGAATATATATTTTCCATACATAGCTTTCCCGAATGAAACGATGAATTTCTTGGGATGAACTCAAAGAATTTGAGAATTCGGAGCGATATAGTCTAGAAAAAGTCCTGTCACGTTCATCTTCCCATTCGTCTGAAGAGGTTTGAGTGGACTGTCAATCGTCGTCTAATTTCACATGCGTAATTCCTCTCCCTGTACTTCCTCCTTCCCCCTTCTCATCTGCCATTGCCTCTCTTCGAATGCTCGACAGTGTTCGTACTTGCCGCCCGCCACGAAGTTGGCCGGGTCGAGAGGCTCGCATTCACCTGCAAATACAGCAATTGTTGATTTCTGGTAATTTTCCCGACATTTTCACTAGAATAATGGTGTTTCTCGAACTTTCTGTCAACCTAGCTGCGATTTGATTTTTTTGCGAGGGATAAGTGATAAATAAAGAGAGAACGACCGCTCAAACGAAATATAGGAGGGAATTCTTCATATTCCATATTTCATTTCTTGTTCAGTAATGTTCTCAGACAGTCTTGCTCGAATGACGAGTGTGAACTTGCACCGAACTTCTTTGCGCTGCCTGACAATTTCTCGCGAGCAATTCTTTGATAACTAGCAATCTAAAGTTGTGTTTTGCACTATCTGCATGTGCGAGCACAGAAAAATTGAGTATGTAAGCAGCGTTGGGTCTGTTGGGAACGATTGATATAAGAGGGATTACAAGTAAACCATCCAAACTGGAACTAGTTCCGGGTTTTTTTGGGTTGGAACTAGTTCCCTAAGTAGAAGTTAGTGGACTTTCCACTGAGGGAACTAGTTTCCAAAAAAACCCGGAACTAGTTCAAGTTTGGATGATTTACTGGTAAACCCTCTTATATTGATGTTATTTCGCCAAGTGTGCTCTGTGATCGCTTTCGGCCTACATCCTTCCGCAATAGTATGCTTACAATAATATTGTAGGATAAATATTATTGTATCGCGTACAGACATGCCCCATGATATGTATTCCCGCTAAACCTCGTTCATTCTCTGCCTTTTCCTTACGTCCCCGAAGTGATCATTATTTATTTTACAATTGAGTCGTGTTGTGCCTACGCACATCTTTCCTCACATCAGTCCAGTCAGAGTGAATATGAGATATCATTTCTGCTCTCTTTCGCGTTGCCACACTATATCGCCATTTTCCTCTTTGTATGAGTTTACGCGTTCCAAATTCAGGCTTCTATGCAGTTTTCTCTTCACGAAACGATACACACGCTAATAATCACCTTCGGAACATGCGCCAATCTTCTCACTATTGTCTTAATTGCGTGGAAAACGCCCAAGTGTTTGAGGGTGTGTGATTTACTTTTTGCTCCGAATTGAGTTAGACGATTGTTGGGTCTGACTGTCTGTATTTTCATACTTTGTGGTAGCTCCTCAACTCACTTCGTTGTTTTTAGTACAGAAGAATCGCAAAAAAATGATTTATTTTCGTCATTTAAAAAAAATATATTTGTTCGCTTCAGGAATATTCTCTCCTTCTATTAAACGCCAGCGTAGTCGAGCTTGCCTCGATTCTCGCTCATTCATTTGTCGATGGCCGACTTTTTATTGATTACCCTACAGGTAAGCGGAATTGCAACTTTTTGTTGTTTCTTAAACCTATCAGTGATTTCCTCGAGAGTTTAATTTCCCTAGCACTTCCGTTTCGATTTTATCAACTAACTATTATCTTTGAGTACTGTGCATCTCTAACGGACCCTGTCGCGCCGTCTCTGACCAGCTCTGTTCACTCGTCTCAGCAGTCATGAATCTCAACATGATCCACTCTCTTACAATAACAGCCACTTCCTTTTGGTACAGGTTCGACAGACTTCACTAACTAACAGCTACTCTCTAATCCAATTTCCAAGGAGAAAAAGAGCCTAGGGGGCTTGAAAATGATCTCACCCGAAGTAAATGCCTTGAACTCAACCAAATGAATTCGCAATTACTACTGAAAACGATGGAATGTGTCATTTAGGGATGGCAAAAGGAATCTTTCCTCTCATTCTAAATCTTTGCCAGGGGAATCGCGCGGTCTAAAGAGTCGAAATGAATCGATTCCTTTGGAATCTAGATTCCAAAGGAATCTTTGTGTGATAATCGTCTCAAACAAAACATTTTGATTTGATTTTTTTGCATGGTGTTTATGCAGGCATATAGGAAAACATTGACAAGCATCATTAGTTAAATATCCTTAAAAATATTTTCATGATCTGGTTGCTTGAGACTTACTAACTCAACTTTTCATTCCATTCCTATTCAAATGTGATATTTTTTCAAAATATTAGATTTGGAATACATTCATGCCATACAAAGTATTTGACAGGGCATTTCAACAGCTATTATCAAGCTCACCAGAGTTTCCAATTTAGATACGTAAATTGAAATATAGGACCAGGAAATGGTGGTATAATGATTCCTCTGAGGATCCTGTTTAATATAAGCTAAATATTATTGAAATTTCTACGTTAAAATACATATTTATACACAAAGATTCCTTTGGAATCTTCCTTTTGAATCTAAAGATTCCCAGGGAATCTTTGGACTTGGGTCATTTCTCATTTCTAGATTCATTCCACTCTTGATTAGCCGCGCCCGAGCGGTCGATAAAGATTCCTTTTGCCATCCCTAGTGTCATTATTTCATTTTCAGTAATAGTCGCTTTCAGAACCCGTCTACTAGATGATAAGGGCTCACTCGGGATGGTGCGACTTCAATTGATCCTTTTCATGCTTGTCGTCCCCCATTTCATTCATGTAGCAGGTTAGAAAATATTTTTTTTAATTATGTAAATAGTGTGTTTCAGGTTTCATCTCAACACTAGATTCGAGGGAAAGACTGGCGCCGCTAGTGGATAAATGGCATGAGAAGGGATATGCAAGTGGATTCGGATTGCATGGTTAGTGGGCAACTTCCGATATCAATTTACCAACGTCATCATGACCGTGTGTCATTGGCGATCAATTCCTAGTTAAACAAATGACATATTTTGCGAATTTAGCATAACAAATGAATGTATATTCAGTTGTAGTAGTATATTTGGTTATTTAGCATAGCTAGCAAATAATTTAAGGCTACGCTGACATAACGGAGCCGATCTCCGGCTTCTTTATGGGCTACATTTTGGCCTTCCCCACTTGCGTCAACATCTACACTTTTATCGCGCGTATCAGGGTAAATAACTACTTGCATTATGATGATATCAGAATTTATTCGTGATCCAGTTCTAAGATAAAAACATTGAAGGAGGACAATGTAAACAATATCGATTACGATGGAATCCCCTTTCAGTTAGACTGATTCCTGAGAACTTTATCGGCCTAAGATATTTTAATATTCAAATGTATGCAATATTCAAATGTATTGTAGTTACTCAAGATCATGCGAGAGAAGACGAGAAAGATGAGTCAGCGAACACGGAGTACTCACGAATCATTGGCGCAGGTATGTACTTTCATCTTCAACCGTGTTTGATGCAAATTGATGTCATAATCAAAATTCAAAAGAGAACCAAATCTAATAATCTCAGTTAGAGTTAGTTGATGGTCCATGATCCAAATCCACATCCAATTTCGACCGTTCTCATCTCTTTCAGGCCCTAACAGTACATGCTTTCATGCCGGTCTTTGTCATGTCCAGTATGACTGCGCTAACTGTGGCGCAGGCCTATGGAATACACACCGCCGACAGCGAGGGATTGCAGTATGATGTACGTTTATTATCATTCTTATATTACATTATTATTATTACATTTCAACCCTGACGAGAACCTGCACACCAGAAATAGCGAAAGACTTTCTTTGGGTGTATCTTCGCAGACTTTTTTCTCTCTAACTCACTTGTGATCTTTGATAACCGGGAAATATAAATTGTAACTGAATTGTAAGCACTCTTGTACATTTTCGAATTGAAGGTTGGCGTGATTCAAGTGCTCATCAATCCATTACTCACACTTTACTTCGTCAGACCTTATCGATTGTGAGTTATGTTCTTGTTCCACTCATGGAATCTTACTACGATATTTTAGACTTACTGCATGTTTCCAAACATTAAATATTATTTTACACGCTAATTTGCAGGTTTTTGATGGGTCTGATCACTCCACAGCGCAAGAGCAAAAACTCGATGAGCATCGTCATAAGCGTCAGTTGAGAATACAACTTTTCCAATGGAAAATTGCATTTTCCTCGTGATTGTCCCCTACGATTCCATGCAAAGATAGAAAGATGTATGGAGTTGCCTGGAATATTGGAGGGAGCGAAAACTGCTATTTTCTAGGTCTATTTGTCGTAGTTTTGTTTTCGCCATTCGCAGTTTGTTTGATCCGCTAAATTGTAGTTCCGTTCGAGTGTTTACTTCCCACAGAAATTGCCCGTTCCGACAACTACGACTGTCCCTCGGGAGTATTATTCATCGTCTCTATTCAGATTTGTGCAAACTATGATTCTCTTATCTTTCTCTCCCTGCATAGATGGTTTTGGGCAGAAATAGAGAAGGAATCTGATTTTTTTGGAATCCATATCAAATAAAAGATTTTTTAAATTATTGCTTACCGGAGCAGCTCCTTGGGTAGCAGAGGAACTGGAGATGTCGAATGTCGATGAGCCATGAGAGATGGAAGACTGCGTAGGCTGCCACTAGCACGTACTCAATGAGAGCGTAGATACGGGGAACTGCAATGGATTATGACATTATGTCTGTCACACCCTTCGCGGTTGTATCTAATAAATAAATATAAATATGTTTCCTCAATTCGTTGTTTTCATTAAAACGTCTTTTTCACGATGAATCGACACTAACACTGCAACACGATATTGCTGTTTCGGCTCAGAGTACTTTTGTCACCCCCTGAAAATCGCCAAATGGGCGTAACCGAAATAACAAGCACTATCACTAGAAAATGCGATCGTCTTTGATCACTAAAACCAACTAATTATTGTTATTTTCCGGTCAATATAGGTAAGAAAATGCGGAAACTCACTGTACGAATGGCACATGGGCTGCATGGTAACAGTGTGGTGGTATTGGAAATATTGAGGAGAGAGATAGCAGAAGACAAAGAGAGAGACGATCTTGAGACCGACGGAAATCGTCTCCAGAGGCTGAGAGACAGATTGCGTCATTGATAGGCAATATTACTTATACTTTATTATTTTGCAATAAATAATAGCATGGTTTTCGATGAAAATAAAGTACATCGCTATTCGGGTATTCGAGCAACGAGCAAACCCCTCCGGACAGTTTTACGGCATTGTGAAACATAAGAATCACGGCGCTCATTTTGAATAGAAATTATTTGTCCCCTCCAAACATTTTCGAGTATTGCATGAGGGGTTTTAAAAATAGTTTTTAATAAATAATTTTACAAAAATATTACATTGTTGCTCTTGCTCTTGAAGTGGAAAAGGATGAGTGTGGATGCGAGCATATTGAGAGAAGCGCTGATGGCAAAGGACAACTTCGCGAAACGATTCGCCACTGGAAAATATTAATTAATTAATTAATAATTATCATGTCAGGCAACAGTGCTCAGATGCGGATGGGCCGGTATTCTTCGTTAGTTGCGTTCCCTCATTGGACGTCAAAATTTATCTACACCCAGGAATTGAAACGTGACAAGTAATAAGAGGAAGATTTTGCTCTCCTAATTTCACTTGAAATGGTGGAGATCTTTGACTATCGTACTTGCTGAAAATATCGGAACGTTTACCGGAAAACGTGAAAAATATTCACTTTTTGCATCTTTGCGAGTACGCATTATCATGATTTACATTTATGCTAATTCGATTAATCCGCATCGATTTGCCAGGATCCACCCGGACATGCCCGGTGAAATGTGTAAAATAAAGCTACAAATTCAATTGCAAGAAAAGGGTAGAACCGGCAATTACTGGAATTTCCCGGCTGTATACGGTAATGATGACAATTCGCTAACTTGGTCGGGTTTCGCATCGAATTTTCTCCTTTGTTTTAGACATTTCACCGGGCATGTCCGGGTAGTTTCCGGTAAATCGAGGTGGACAAAAAATATGAGCCTATTCACGAGTCGTGAATAATTTTCTTCGCAAAGTTACAAAAAGTGAATATTTTTCACGTTTTCCGGTAAACGTTCCGATATTTTCAACAAGTACGATACGGGGTGATTTGTCAATACATAGTACCTTGAATATTCGATGATTGGGGGCGCTTTGCGAAGTTTTTTCCTGCGCATTGCTGTTTCAGGTGGTAAGTAAATTTCAATATTGAGGGCCAGATCACTGTGTTTGTGAATCCCGATCAAAATGTAAATAACTAATTAAAGGAAGAGTTACTCCATGTTTAAATACGCGCGAATTCCTAGGGTCTCGCCACGAGAAAATAAACTCACCATCCCTTTTCCGGACAAGTGTGATTCCCGGGATGCGAGACCCTCTCGCACTCTCTTTGATCTACTTTATCTCTCTTCTCCTCTCACATCTCTCGCCAATCCTCGATTCCCCAATCTCTCGAGGAGATGTCAATTGCTAAGTCTTTTCTATGAGTATTTCTCCCTTTAATCTTACTCGGGAAGTCGGAATGGATGGTCATTATGGAGAAGAGGGCTATCGAGAATGCCTCGACTGCTGTGAGGGCGGGCATGAGATCGGAGGTGATCTGGAATATATTCAGTTTACGATAGATCACCGACGAATGAAGGCTACTGACGTGGGAAAATCGATACAGTATTCACTACGCCTGTAACCTCCCTGTAAACGAAAAACTATAGTAAGGTCTGTATACTTTCTACAAAAAATAGAACAAAGTGTGTATGAATTCGATAAATCATTTAATAGATATTAATTTATTTGTGTAAATGAATAAAATGCTCACCTCAAAGATGGCACCGCACTTCTGCTTCGCGCGCACCATGTGCCTGCAATTATTGATATGGGATAATTTTTTGAACACAGCATCTTCGGTCAATTAGTTTCGTGCTCGACGCAGGAAGTGATAAAGGAACTGCGAAATATATTTAGTAGGGTTGCCCGTTCGGAGTCGGTTTCGGTATTACCGTCCCCCCTGGCGTCTCTTTTTCTCTCGTTCTCTCTCCCTTATCAGCCGTTTTACCGATCTCTTGCTGAGAGGGCCGTAATACGGATACCGAAATTGCATCCCTAATATTTAGACACTTTTGCATTTGGAAAATGTTCAAAATGACTTTGTTAAAAAAGCGCTTTCATAATTAATGAAAAAAATACGCTACAAACCTTACAGACAACGACTGGAAGATGCGCAGCATAATTGGCAAGCAAGTGGAGATTCTGAATGATTTATTATATTATTATTGACATTAATTACCAAAAAAATCCAAGTTTGCAGTATCCAACAGCATTAGTTAGACAGTTCTAAATTTTGGAAGAGCATACACCCAACAAGCAATGATCGTTTATGGCATTGAAACGCGACCTACCGCAGTTACTAATCGATTGACCTACCGGAAGACTGCGTTGCCGTAGGCGTTGCGCTCGAAAAGCAGCAGAATAGACGGCAAGCCGCCTCGTGGGAAGGGAACAGTTGTCTGCAATAAGTGTTTCCACAAATATTCTGCTATCGACAATTTCTACCGTCCATTATTAAAGTGGTTGAAAGGTTCATACAAAAGATCCACAAGAATAAACAAAAATTAAAGGCTGTGGAAATGGTTCGCAATGTCTTTTCGTAAATGAGGATTCGTATAGGACAATTTTAAAATGTGATTCGTGAAATGGACTACTGGTGTTTGCACTTTTTTAATATACCTCGGTTCTTGAGTACTAATCACGCATTCTTGCCAGCAGAACGCGTATTTTGCGGCGAACAAGTTTTTAATTTTGGACGAGTGTTTTGTGAATTTGTAATAATTGCGCTTACATTGCACGCTAGTCGAATGGCTCCATAAGGAATGAGGACTCCTCTTCTCATCTGATCGTCCGTTGGAACAACATCTTCCCTGCAATCATGACATTTCTCGCAATTAAAAAAAACTCATTTTGGAAGTCGGAGTGGGCTATAACACGCCTCTCACGAGAGGGTCGGACCAAACTTGGCACAGGTCGAGATTTCGAAATCGAGTTTTTCGCATTTTCGGGTGTCATTAGGTCCAACTAAGATCCCTGTGAGGTATTATGCCTCAGAAATCATTCTTCGCCTTGATGCTGCTACTGTAAGGTGCAGCCCGTGAACTTTGATGCTTTGTTACGAGTGTTCAACTTAGTTTCTGTGAAAACTTGTTTCTTGGAGCTAGGGCTACTTTTCTGTGCTCTTTTAGGCTGTGCCAGTAGTTTTTCGATATGTGTCTTAATTTGCATATGCTCAAACATTTTTAATTATACAAAAATCCACTCGAAAATACCTATTTTTTATTTCACCATAGTCCCCGTCTTGTCATAAGGATTCGAATGATATGCTGATGCTCCCCCAACTCGGGAGAAGATGTCGCATTTTATACGATAATATGAAATATTTACTGATTCTCTGCATTTTAAACAAATATATTCGAACCCCTCGTTACGAATGACCCGGCTTTCCATTGTTCTCGTGTTCACAAAGCACTCATTTCGTTCGATTGGAGCGGTGTGTGATGCAAAAAATACGAAAATTGCTATAGATTTCACATTATCGTATGAAATGCGACCTCTTCTCCCGAGTTGGGGGAGCATCAGCATATCATTCGAATCCTTATGACAAGACGGGGACTATGGTGAAATAAAAAATAGGTATTTTCGAGTGGATTTTTTTATAATTAAAAATGTTTGATCATATGCAAATTAAGACACATATCGAAAAACTACTGGCACAGCCTAAAAGAACACAGAAAAGTAGCCCTAGCTCCAAGAAACAAGTTTTCACAGAAACTAAGTTGAACACTCGTAACAAAGCATCAAAGTTCACGGGCTGCACCTTACAGTAGCAGCATCAAGGCGAAGAATGATTTCTGAGGCATAATACCTCACAGGGATCTTAGTTGGACCTAATGACACCCGAAAATGCGAAAAACTCGATTTCGAAAATCTTAATCAGTGCCAGAAAAATGCGATTTTGTCCCGAGCCTCTCGTGAGAGGCGTGATAATATTCTTTTTTTTACATTTTTTTTTATTTGGGTAGGTTGTGGAGGACTGTGCCAAACGATACCAGCTAAGGCACATTTTCATTCAAACGTTCTATTGATATTGCTCAGCGCGATTCGACTTGATTTGGTGCAATGAATTAAATCCTTAAACGAAAACGTCCTCGAGTGAAAAGCTAGAACCTTTCGCGGTATACGTAGGGCGAGTGCCTCTATTGAGTTCCTACTATGTGACATTTCAGAATGCATCGTTTTTATACCTGCAGATTTTTTTTCGAAAACGTATCCACAGCCTAATCTCATGCAGGAAATTATTTCGAAAACTGAATTTCTAAAATGATAACTGCCTTGCACTCAACTTACATGTAAGCGAGAACTAGTGCGACTAGGAAAGCTGTCAGTGACATGACAGCGAAGAGCACGGAGGGAACGAGGAGAGGAAGACGGACGTAGCTGAGATCGACACCGTTCGGTTCCACAAATCCTGTCTGAGATATCGATTGATTAATTTATTGATTGATTTATTGATTATTTATTTATTCCGTCATCGATTTGCATACAAAACAGTTCTCAAGAGGGATGTCCGTTGACGTATTTGAATTGTTGCTATTTGTTGAAATACTTAAATGTGAATCATCAAAAATGGCTGTAATATATAACTAATGTATAACTATAATGTAATGAGTCTGCAACCGGAAAAAATGTTTTATTTTTAATTGTTTAACAACTCGAACTGAGTGGAGAATTACATTCCCATAGTGTTCGCATATTTGAGAGCGAATTTTAACATTACTCAAACTCAAATTGATTTTTTTTAATTTTTCGCCATTATTTTCTATTCACGCCGATAGCTGTGAATATTTTCACGTTCACCATTCTTTCATCGAAATTTAGGCATAATACATACTTTGATTTCGCAAGGCAAAAGGTAAATCTTTTCTTTCAGCGCCTTTGTCTTAAAAGCGAATGAGCTCTGCTGCATGGTAACATACACATGTCTCTGGTAGTATAGTGGTTAGTATCCGCGCCTGTCACGTGCGAGACCCGGGTTCAATTCCCGGCCAGAGAGAACTTTTGCTTTCTTTTTCTTTGATCGTTTAATTGCCTTTTAAATCTCCCCCGCACGGGGTTTGCTCACTCAACCCCCGCATCATTTGTTTTAAAGCACATTGTTCCGGTTCTCTACCATAGAATTACCCGACTTTCTCTATCAGTGCGTTCGCGTAAAAACTGTACGATATGGCAAAATTCCGTACATCAAATTTTGACCATGCCTATTTTTGGCATGGATCGATCCCTAATGACCCCCTCTATCGATTTCAGTCATTGACATATTTTTGTGAATCGAATTTGCATAGATAATTAGCTACAAAAAGTAGCAAATTTTTATGTTTATTGACTTTATCTCGCTTCTTTTTCACAATGAAGCGATGACTCCTGAACAAACTTTGATCAGCTCGTTGAGCTGCATCGACCTACGCCATTCAAATTTTCTTTTTTCGTTAATTTTTAAAATATGCAAATTTTTGAAAAAGCATATCTCGAATACAAAAAATAAACTGCTTTCAAAAAGTTAATATGTTATGTATTTTGGCACGGAGAACACGATTCCGTCGTAAAAATCGAATTTCCGTTTTGGTAAAATAGTGCTATATTCAAAAAACGAATAATTTCTTTTAGAGAGTAACTCTTCATTCTCCTCATTTCTGAGTGCGCGGCGTCTGAACAATAGAATTGTTGGGCAATAACAATGACAAAACAATTGATCTAAATGTATTATTCTACAGCGCCTAGTGCGAAATCATTCTCATCAATAATTAAACTATCAATTTCGGCCGGGGTCTCTTCTTCCATCGCGATCTCATCTTTCTTCTTAGGTCCTTCCGCGAGCATTCTTCTTGTCAACAGTCGCAATAGCCGAATTTAAAATATTTATTTTTTAAATGTACTTAAATTTACGTCTCAATCATTTGGCCTCGCAATCTCCGAATCTTCCCATCAATGTCATACTGGGGCAGTTGATCAACGCAAACATGTATGTTCAATCGGGATTTTTTCACATTCTTCAAAAGGTTGCGGCACTCCATTGCATCTACTCGCTTAAAATTCCATCCGACATTGGTGACGTCCTAGGCTCTCGAAGGACCCAACCTTTGGAAACTGAAAACAGTAGTTACTACTTTGGAATCTGCCAAAAATTCGGTACAGAAAGAAGTACAGAAAAATACAGTGATTTGATGATATGTCGTGAGTCGCAAAATGTTTGTTGAGGGTCATTTTACTTAGTGCAACTAGTGTTTTCAGTTTCCAAGGGTTAGTCCCTTCGAGATCCTAGGACGTCACCAATGTCGGATGGAATTTTAAACGAGAAGATGCAATGGAGTGCAGCAACCTTTTGAAGAATGTGAAAAAAAATCCCGATTGAACATACATGTTTGCGTTGATCAACTGCCCCAGTATGACATTGATGGGAAGATTCGGAGATTGGGAGGCCAAATGATTGAGACGTAAATTTAATTAGATTAAAAAAAAATATTTTTTAAATTCGGCTAAATTTAATAAGATTGTAAAAAAATAAATATTTAAAATTCGTCTATTGCTACTGTTGACAAGAAGAATGCTCGCGGAAGGCCTAAGAAGAAAGATGCGATCGCGAGAATGGGAAGATCAGTGCAGGAAATAATACTTGAACCGACTGGAGAAGAAGAAGAAGAAGAGAAGGAAGAAGAGACCCCGGCCGAAATTGATAGTTTAATTATTGATGAGAATGATTTCGCACTAGGCGCTGTAGAATAATACATTTAGATCAATTGTTTTGTCATTGTTATTGCCCAATTCTATTGTTCAGACGCCGCGCACTCAGCGCGAAATGATGAGAATGAAGAGTTACTCTCTAAAAGAAATTATTCGTTTTTTTGAATATAGCACTATTTAACCAAAACGGAAATTCGATTTTTACGACGGAATCGTGTTCTCCGTGCCAAAATACATATTAACTTTTTGAAAGTAGTTTATTTTTTGTATTCGAGATATGCTTTTTTCAAAAATTTGCATATTTTAAAAATTAACGAAAATGAAAATTTGAATGGCGTAGGTCGATGCAGCTCAACGAGCTGATCAAAGTTTGTTCAGGAGTCATCGCTTCATTGTGAAAAAGAAGCGAGATAAAGTCAATAAACTTAAAAATTTGCTACTTTTTGTAGCTAATTATCTATGCAAATTCGATTCACAAAAATATGTCAATAACTGAAATCGATAGAGGGGGTCAGTAGGGATCGATCCATGCCAAAAATAGGCATGGTCAAAATTTGATGTACGGCCAAGGTCCACTTTTTACGCGAACGCACTGCTATATAGATCGATCCGAATGATGAGACAACTCACAATTATCAAATCATGCCACAGGCCAGGGTTCAGAGTGACAGTGTGTAAAATCGAGAGAGAGACTCTCACTTTTACGCACTCTCTCTACCTGTAACCTGCCGGTAGGCTTGGAATCATGTGTTGTTATATAGTCAGCCGATAAATCATGATCTTATCAGCCGAAGGTTGTATTTTTAAAAGAATTAATACAATTTTCACGAATTTTCTTGAAAGATGATACCTTGAGTGTGTGATTTTCTGCATTATTCTTGGGTACTTTGATCGGTTTCGGTAGAGAGATGGAGGATGTTACTGATGATGGAGAGGAGGAGGAGGAAGAGGAGGAAGGTTCGGAATCCTCCATCTGGAAGTATTATCGATTGAGAAAAATCGTAATAATCAGATGCTACGTATAATATACGTAATGCATGGTTCTGAATACAAAAGAGAGAAATTGCAAAGTTCGTATATTCAAGGACGCGGTAGAAAAGTCATGAAATCAATAGGAAATCGGTTATATTGAACTCTTGTTGAGGAAACGGTAATAAATCATTGAAGATTACACGAAACCATTTGTAATGAGATATGAAAAGAGGGAAGCACTACGATTTGTACAAATGCACACAATTCAATATTTCCATAGAACACAATTAGCATTGTGATTGCAAGTCCTTGAAAGTGGAAGAGTGAGTGGGATGGCAGAACGATATGGGATAAAAGCGATGAGAAAGGAGAGAGAGAGAGAGAGAGAGAGAGAGAGAGATGTGAAAGAAGAGATGGAGAAAGTGCATTGGTCACACGGGATAGAGCAGGAAAGGGATGTTGCGACAAGAAATCCAACGGATTATTTCATTCTGAGATAATTCAAATCAAAATAATCTTTTTTTTTAAATTCCGAGTTCTGCAGTATTATTCAAATTTAAGATTCACATTGAAAGCTGATTTCACAGATTAACAAAGCAAGTGCTTATGTCAGGTCGAAAGTTGCATCTGTCGAATTCGAAGTTCAACAGAGACAAAGAAACTCTCATGCGAACTTTCAACGATCAAGTTTTCCTACGGCGGAAATCGAATGATTCATCAATGCGTGACGATGGCTGCTATTGGAATACGAATAATTATGGGAAAAAAATAATGAGCAACACAACTGACGCGATAGTGATAATAGCCCTGTTTCTAGTGCAGCTCAACAATTCCTGCAAGTTGTACAAAATGCACTGCGAAAAGTAATTACACGGTTTCTACAACGAAGAGTGGAGACAACATACGAATATTTAAGGGAGCCACGAGAAAACGGGGTACGGAAAAGATAAAAAACAACGAAAATCAATTTGCTTATTGTAAGAACAATCACTCACAGAAACTGGTCAGTTTTCTGAATTTGATGAAAAGAGTGGCAGACAAAGTGATGAGATGAATAACACATCATTTCACAAATTCGTGGATAAGCACAGTGTGTCTCAAGCGGACCGTCGCATGCTCTAGCAGTGCTCTCAAAAGAGGGATCGAAACTTGTTGAGATAGGGAAGAACCGGCGGTGAGATAGCGAGAGAAAGTGAGAGGCACAAAAGGTAGAGAGAGAGAGAGAAAGTCCCCTTAGAAAGTGAGTGAGTGAAAGAGAGATCAGTGATACGTCAACTATTGATTGGATATGTCGCGATCTATCGCTTAGCAACGTTATTTTCGCCGAAATGTAAGTACTTAGTTAGCAGGACTAAAAAGTACTAAAATGGACTAAAATCATAAGGGGTAAGGAATGTAGAGGCCGGAATTTGTCATTTCGCACCTTCTTTCTCATCGGGCGGTAGAATGACAGAGAGTGTGAGAAAACGAGACCATCTCTGTCCCCTCAGGTCTCAACGACTTTGGGAGTGCGGCACATTTAAATAGCCCCTGCCTAATTCAGTCTCAAACGTTTTAATGATCCGAGACGAAACGCGCAACAAACAACTGCGAACGGCGCGAGAGACTGACTGATTTGTGCACAAAGCTGCGAAAAAGTATGCGGAACGCAATCGCGCATCCTCCGTTTCTTTCACTCCCTGTCTCTCTCTCTCCTCTCCTCTCTCTCACCCCCATAAAGTGGTATGGATCGCTCAAGAATGGACTCGCAGAGAAAGAGAATCAATGAAGAGATAAAAGCAATGGGAGAGACTGTAGACTGTGTAAATAAGCCACATTTTGAAATAAAAGTCCGAATCGGTCCGTTTTGTGCATTCATACGTCGGCGGTATGCCGAAGCATGAAATGAAGAGGACCAGATTTGTATACCGAACTGCAGAAATTAGTGTGGTTCGATGATCGCATAACGGGTAGTTGCCTCTGGGCGAAGAAATGGGGGGGATATTATTGAGCCAGGAAGGATCATTAGATGAAAGATGGAATTGGAATGATCAACAGAACACTCTACGCGAAGAAAATGTCTAGGAAGAGGATACGCCGGATCACCTTCCACATGAGAACCAAAATAGATTTCGAACTGATATTTGGCGCATAGAATGTAGTATTTCAAAAAGACCCCGGAACGCCTTTTATCTAGATGCCACTTTTAAGCAAGATTACGTTGGTTTCAATCCGGAAGGCCGTTAGTAGACGTAAAGCCGCGCATAATTCGGGATTATAATAATTATAGAGATTGACGCCACGAGCGAAACATTTCCCAATGACCTTATCTGAACTTGAACAAGTTACCAAACATGAATGCGCCAGGTGAAGACGCACATTTGACGAACGAACACAAGAATAGACCATTGTTTGCACGTCTAAAGCTTGAGAATACACTAGCTCTTTTCTTTTCGATTCCGAACCTACAGAAAGTTATTAGGGCGATGAGTGTGCAGAAATATAAAATACTCTTCATTTACACGCTCTCTTACTCAAAAAAAGAAAGTTAATTCATTATAGTGAAAAGGGATGCGAGACATTGCGCAAAGATGTCACTTGCGAAATTAGGGTACAGTTTGAAGTACGAGTCCGCATCTGTTCATTTTATGCGCTGTTACGCCCCTGGTACGTGCCGAAGAACGAAATGAAGAGGACCGGATTCGTATTCCAAACTACCGAAATTATAATACGCTATAGTGTGGTTCGATGATCGGTAATAGGCACGAAGAACTGGGAAAAGAGAGCATTGAGCCAGGAAGGATCATGATATAAAGAGAAGGAATTCGAATGCTCACTCAACAGCAAAGCGACTCCGCTAATGCAATACCATTAGATGAGAACAAAAAAGGTTTCTACAAAATATGTGACATCAGAATGCAGTCGTTCAAGCGAATAGCGAATTCATTTTAGAATTCTACCGATATCTAGTTTGTTTTCATTCGATGTAGGATCTCACAAAACCCGGGCTTTCTAAAGAGCCATTATAGAGGTAAATGATTCCACCGAAGCATCTCCCGGTGATGGTCTCTGAATTTGAATAACTTGTCAAACACGAATGCGCCGGGTGGAGATGCACATTTCCAGACTAACGTTTATTGGTCGCCCAAGAATAGGCCATGATTTGGAAATCCAAGCTTGAGGACACAGCATTCCTTCCCCTATAACTTATAGGGCCTATAAGGCCAATCTTCCCTAGGAAATACGGGTTGTGGAATTGGCTGTTACGTCCTGCGCATTACACAATGATTTATGTAAAACCACTGACAACGTTCCGATTGTATAACAAAATATCCTTTATTCATATTTGCAAATAATCAATAAATCGTTAATTTATACGATTTACAGTAGTTAGCCAGAGTGGGGGATTGTTGTTGGTACGCGTGGGTTGGTGACGAATTCTACATGAATTAGTTGGAAAACTAAATACGAATACAAACGGATTGGGAACACAAAAAAACGTCTATTATAGAAAATTACGAAACCATGGATAATAATGGGAAATAACAAAAATGTAACGATGCGCGCGATGAAAGGGTGGAATACAAATTGAGGCGGTCTCAAAAAAGTCACAGTTTGCATGGGGGTAAAGAGGTTTGCTTCTGGGAGAAAGTACAGGTTGTGAAAGGTAGGAAGGGTAGAAATGAGGTAGACTCTCACATGGAATTTCGTGATCAGCTCAAGCCTTAGTTTTAATGAGAGAAAAAAAATACATTTCTAGGAAACAACACTCTCACACAGAAACTATGCTTAGGTTCTCAAATGCGTTCAATTAATCAACAGGGCGCTGAATTGTGACACAAAACAACGGGAGATGGGAGGGATTGCATCATCACTATGCAACACTCGAAGTAATAGCACCATTTGCTCTACAAGGGCATCGAACGCGGGGGCAAGTGTGGATAATATCCACTGGAAAAGGGGGTAAATCGGCCAGCGGGGAAATAGAGAGAACGGAAACAATAATAACAGATAATAAATAGATTGACACGACTTATCACATTTATTGCGTATCGAGTTCACGAGCCATCAAGGCGGAAGGGGGAAATAATGCACAATCTAGCACATCTCGAGTACGTTAGTTGACGATTCGCGCAGATACGGTAGGTCTGAGTGGGGCGTGATGTTGAATGCAAGAGGTGTACGGTAGAAGAGGGAGGGGATAGGATCAACCTTGAGCAGTACGGTAGGGATCGGTAGATGATGAGAAGTTCGGTAGGGATATGGTAGATCACGAGTACGGTAGGGATGCGGTTGGTCACGAGGAGTACGGTGGGATACGGTAGATGACGAGGAGTACGGTAGTTCTTCAGTTCAGTGTTCCTCTGCACGCGGGCGCTCCACACAAACACTCGATCTTCTCTTCCTCCAGGGGGAACTTGTAGTCGTAAGTTATTTCATCCCCCTGAAAGAAATTACGATTTTTTTTGAAAAATTGTGAAAAGCTGGCGCGAAGGTCCAAAAATTCAAATATTTGTCACCGACCTTTTGGATGAGCGCCTTCGAGTAGATGACGATTCGCTTGTCACCGTCCACAGTCACCACCTGAAACAGATTGCGTCATTATTATGTAATTATAATAATATTGTCTCATCACTAGGTAATGAAACGGTAAACAACTTCGAAAGATCAAATACACTGAGAAACCCTTTTATTTTTTTTTGTTGAAAAAAGTCTATAGAAAATGAAAGATCAGCCAATAATCATGAAACGATTTATTTTTTTTAAACCAACCTTGGCATAGCAGTTCGGCTGGCAGGAGTGATTGATGAAACGGGCAAAGTTGCCTTGACGAGTAGCATCGATAACCTGAAAAGAAAAAAAGATAATAGACATAGAGAGAGCGCGAACTGTGAAACCAAGATATCTAGCAAAACTTTAATTCATGCATTCTCTTCAGCCGGTAGAAGGGCAAGTGTGCAAAATGACACCTACTCTAGCGAGGCTTCGCCTATTCCGGCGTCAGTTGAATAGTCTTCCACCAAACTATAGTTACTCCACCCCTAATAAAGCGATTGCTCATGCTCATTGCGTCATCCCTATGCAATTCCCCTCTTTTCACCTCGTCTTCATCAATTCTGAACAGGTAGGAACTGCCGATTCCCCGTCTCTCGTACGCTTTCTCTCGCTCGTCGGCAACGATAGGACGGATCTGCAATTAATATAATCAATAAAACATGGATTACATCATCACTAGGTAATTGAAATTGCATTTCGTGCCTGAGCGTTTCATTGCACTAAACTCAAGCGTGATGTCCGAAAAAAAGAGATTCGAAAAAAGAGCGGGAAATCGGGCCCGTGCATTGTAGTTTCACGCACCACTTATCAACTATGCAAAACTTGAGTAGCCAATTATCGTACCATCATGTCTCTTGATACAAAAAAAATACTTCCAGTACTATACATTCAAACTTGTGATGATGTTTCAAACATATCCAACTATTTTAACTCACTATTTGTATATATGATAACAGTAACTCTCACCTTTTGCCCTATATACTCCACGATCATGTCGTCGGGAGCAATAGGTTCGAGCGCGTACAGTCCCCAGCCATGAATCCTCGACCGGGCGAACTTTATCATCTTCTTGCGGTACTGTAACAATCGATTGATCAGAGGTCGATTATTGATTGATTACATGAACTATAGAACGGTGGAAGAATGGAAAAAGAAGGAAACTCTCGACCACTTACCTTTAGCTGGTTCACCTTGAAGAAGTCCGAGTTGGTCGAGTCCACCATCGTTTGCAGGCTGTAATTAATGAAATTATTGAAACTATTTTGAGAAATACATTACATGGACCGTTCATAGAGGAAGAATAAGCGGTGAATTAAGAAGTCTCTAAATTATGAAAAGCTTCTGCATCATCAAGTCTCCGGGTGTGCAGAAACATGTTTTGGTGTGAAAAAACAAATATTCTTAAAAATAAATAAAATCATACCGTCGATTCAGCGCTCGCTGCTCCTTCTGTGCTTGTACTTGATGCCGCGTCACCACCTCGTCCTGACAAGACAATTATAATTAATTAATTAATACTCATTTTGTTGACTGCTATCGTAAGCCTTATGTATTACCAGTTACGCTGCTTTCCATAACTCTAAGAATCCATTTTTGAACTACATTCATAACCTTCTATGGTGTACTGTAAGCTAATCTTGCAATACTACCACCCTTACACACTACTACCGTACCCTTTCGTTGATTTCCGTGCGGTCCTGGTATGCTTCCGGTCGGCGCATGATGCGTATCTTCTGCTTGAAGGTCAGACGGTAGAATCCTTCAGAGCGCGCGCAGCCCGTCGAATGCGGCACGATGCCTGCAAGATTAGGGCTTACGGTAATCTCCATACATAATAAATTTATGGTGTAGGTTGCGTTTCTAATTTCGCACTACGATAAGCCACAAAGAGGTTACTGTAGTCGTCTAGTCGAAATCAATAGATAATCTCTCTCTCTCTCTCTCTCTCTCTCTCTCTCTCTCTCTCTTTCTCACCAGCCAGCTCCTCATCGTCAAAGTAATTATCCAGACGACCGATGCGCGTGGGACGAGTCTGCAACCAGAAAACCATTTCAAAACCAATAAAGGAGGAACGCAAATAGCATTTTGGTTTAATAGCAACGCAGTAAACGAACAAAAAAAGGTAAAATTTTTAGCATGAAACGCAAATCCCACCGGTCCATCCTAAATTATCGCAAGGATATATGGGAATCTCCGATTGAATTATCATAGATATCAAGGATGTAATTGCACATTGTGCTTAGAGTGGGTTTTTATCGCTCACTTTCACTGTTTTCCTCTAGACTTTGAGAAATCGTCAACCCGTTGTTATTTTTACTACTAACTTTAGTAGGGGATACCCTGTGCCCGCCTATGACCATAAATGCCCATAACTCACCAATTCTCTCGGTGTGTACGCCCTCAATCTGCTCTCAAAATCGACGCTTCTCTCCGATGAGAACGGTCGTTTTCCGTCTGATTGCATTTCGATCAGCGCCGCCTTGAGATATCTTTCGTCCTCCCCATCCATTCCAGCCTGAATAATTATCAAAATTAGTTAGAAAAAGTGGCCTTGAAAAGCTTGGCCTTTTAACGCGACGATGAATCACAACAATGGCAAAACAATTTTTGAACATTATTGATCATGGTGAAATATCATTCTTTCTAAAGCAACAATGAATCACAAAACCCACTGCCCGCCCGTCCTCACAAAATCTCTCACTCAATCCGCCTACCGTATCCCCTCCCACTCACCTTGAAACTGTCCAGTATCCTCCTCTCCTCCAACTGCGTTCTCTGTTTGAACATCACTCTCGGCTGGAATGCTGCATACTCCTTCTCCTCTGCTGCAACAATGGGCGGCGGTCGTTGCTGCACGACCACCGGCTGCGGCTGCTGCGGCAGCAGATCACGCGACACCTGCAGCAAGGGCAGATTAGAGAGATGTTACGTCATCACTACGCAATCTGTCAGACACAACAATTGCCTACAACGCCCCCGCACTCACTGGGAGTTCCGGGAATTTTCTTTTCGCCGTTGTCGGCCCATCATTTTTGCTCATTTTCTGTGAAAGACGAATTGAATTAGCTAATCGATAATTACATCGATTGCACCATCACTACGCAATCTCACCTTCTCTTCCTCAGCCACTCGCTTCTCGACCTCCTTCTTCTTTTCGGGCACGAGTGGAATGGCGGCATCCTGAATATCAATTATTTTTTGAATAAAAAGCTAAACCCGTGAGACGATTTACACGGCAGGTTCGCGTTTCAGTCGTTGCTCTAATATTCTTCGCACATTGGAACATTGATTATGGTAGACAGGAGATTTGTTTAACAACAAAACATATTCCCTACTCCTCTCTATTCCTAAGTACATTCCAGTCTTTACCGTATCTCTAGACTACCTTATCCATTCTTCCCACTTACTCTATTCACTACGACGCCACTGCTGTTCTTGCTGGCTGCAGCACGCGCGACCGACGCGGTCGCTGCAGCCGCCTGCTGCGATATGCGACGCGCCGCAGCCGACGGAACCGTGCGCGTGTCCACATACGGCACCTGCAACAGGGATACGGTAGACAACAAATAACTCAATTTACGATTGGTTAGTACAGTATACATAGGCCGCATTCCAACGAAAGGATATATCGAGTAGAACGAATGGCAAAATAAATATTGAATAATAATCTAACATCGAGCACGGGAGATGCAAATCACAACGAAAACTTTACCGTAATATTTTTTATTGATTGATCTGAAATCGAGTGTAACCGATGTCCAAAACGTGCATCCCGCGCGAGGAGAGTTCCAAATGGTGCAGATCAAATCAAATCTTTTCATAGTGCAATCCCGAAATTATTATAGAAACTAATCGAAAACACTCCCACACCAACCCAACAAACAAACAAAAACGCAAAATCATAGTATTCCAATTTTTTAGAGACGATTTCATTGATGATGCAGACTTCCGTAGAATTCCGTATGACTTTTATCGAGCAAATTTGAAGTGGCCAAGTGGTCCCAGGCGGAATTGCACGCACAGCTACTACAAAAAGCAGCACTCTCTACTAGAGTTGTTAGATCGAGTAATTCAAAGTTTTTCGCTAATAATGCATTGTTATTCGTGAATAGGAACATTCGATCTAGCAACTCTACTCTCTACTCTCCTAGAGGCCACGGTTAACGGGTCCGGTGTTAGTTCCCTGGAAGGAAAAGCAATGTTCTGACAATGCGGCATATCAAAGCATCACTCTAAATTTCGACCGGCATTGTCACAACACCCAATCGAGTTGGCAGATTACCATGTTATTCACGTCCTTTTGTCGTTTCTCATATAAAATCTGCCAACCTGACCTTCTCACATCCTTAGATCAATGTTGTACCGTTTAAGCTTTCATCGTTTAGAATTTTAATCCAATTAAAAACACGCTCAAATGGTACCCCAACAATCGTCATCAAGCAACTCGTTACTTTCTCTACAATCACATGCCATTCTCATCTCTCTCTCCACTAACCCCCAGTTGCTTGACGTATGGGTGGTCGAGGCGCACCGGATGATAGCCTTCCGTCGGGTCGACGCGCATCGACGCACGGTGCGTCATCAGGTCGCGCTGCGCCATGATCTGCGCCAGCGCCAGCGCCGAGACACTGGGCGCAGGCGCCGAGGTATTGGGCGCCGCGACGGCGCCGGCCGACGGAGGAGCCGTCACATCTTGATGGGGCGGCTCCGGCTTCGTAACCACCTTGTGTTCGAGGGTCGAATCGGCTGCAGCTGCAGCAGCGGAAGTCGACGGGCCGGTCGTATCCTCCGATGCAGCCGCCACACTGCTGCAAATAGGAGTTTTATAAACTAAAAACAGGATGTAAAATACGTTTTGGAAAAAAATGAGCACGCCGCAACTGTGTTTCAACTAGAAAATAAGATAGTTCAAAACCAATAGAAGTCAATGAATGTAGAATCGTCAACTGTAGAGATAATTTTCCCATTTCATCATTATCTACCGTACAACTCATTACTCGATTCGTCTACCGTATCCCTCTCTCTCTACCGCAATCTACCGTACCCTTCTTCCTTGATCTCCTTCTTCAATTGCTCCGCTTCGTCCTCACTCATGCCAACCACGTCAATCTCATCATCATTGAGTGGTGAATGAGACGCTGAAAGAATACGGTATTCGATTGGTCAATCGAGAACAATCGAGAATCAGTATCAGCCAATTTATGATTTCATATTTCACTATGCATATCTCCACGTACAAACTAAACAGGTTAATATAGTCAGTAGTAGATACTCCCCCCCTTCTACCGTACTCCTCACCACTCTTTCTCTCTCCTCCTTCCTTATCGAATTCCTCATCGCTGCTCTCTGTTGATGAAGAGGCGGCAGAAGACGACTGACTGCAAGAGGAGAGGCATTGATCAATTAATAGTCTGCCACTACCGTATCCACCTATCAATTACTGATTTACTTCAAAGTCAATTCACAATCGCTTCATGAGCAAATTTACCAATTATTAGTCTACGAATAAATACCGTGTCCATCCATTAATAACTGATTTATTTAAAAATCAGATCACAATCGTAATTTTCAGCCTTTACTGCGAAAGAGTGCTCGCAATACGTATTTTGGAAAAAAACACTTGTTTCCGAACAATTTGTCAACAAAAAAAATTGAACTTGGTGTATTTTACCCGGCACCCTAAATAACATCACTCGCTCTTATAAACATTTGAATGAAATTTCAGATAGCCATGGACAACACTGCGTTTATTGATGCATGTACACTCCAATAGGCCGAGACCTCTGTACTATTTGCCCCTCTTCTGCTTACAGTACACTCCACTCTTCTCTTCTCATAACTCTCGATTCATTCCTGTAACAATTTATCATAAGCTTCTCACCGCGACACAGCTACCGTAGTTTTGTTGCCTGCAGTGTCCAACGATTTCTTCATCTTTTTCAATTTTGCCCGGTTTGAAGTACTGCGAAACCAGCGTAAACCGTGTTTCACGCAATGAATGAAATTCACCTTTGATGTGGGGAAGCCGCCCGCTTCAGCTCCCGCTGACCGACCATTCGAGTAACGAGAACTATGTGAAAATGAGGAAACAAAAAACAAGTGATTAATGAAAATGAGAAAATTGTGCACCCGCTCATTCGGTGCAGTGTGCAATCAAAAGTGGCGGTAGTGACCCCCGCACTATCGTTTTACCCCCAAATGTAATGGCACAATGACAACACCGACGTGATAAACCATTTTCGTACAACCAAAAACTGGACTGAATACTTCCTGTGATAATTTGGTCTCCCAAACACCTCATCTTAATGTCGCCGTTACACCATTTCGAACCATATAGGAGTCGCGAAACTGCGGATAGGGGAACAGCTACAGTCGCGCCGGAAAGTATTCGTACACTTTGTTTTTCTTGTGTAACTTTCGCAATAGTTGAGCAATTGACCTGAAAATTTTATTGGGGCTAGCCAATCCATTAACTAATCGGATGCCACTATTGGTGTGTTTGGAGCCAATCGTCTGGATTGCATAGTGATGACGCAACTAAACATCACTTTTTCGAAAAATTAGATCTCGGAGGAAAACAATTCTCCCACATATCACTTTCACAGAAGTTGTAGATCTACCCATGGATAAGCTAGAGACCCGTTCTAGTGTTCAAAATGATCCATTTGGTGAGCCCAGACATCTCTGGAAGTTTGGTGAAGATTGCAGATCATTTGCCCTCAGGGCTCAAAAAAGTCACTTTTTTGCATACCCCAACTTTGAGGGTGCTCAACTCGAAGGCTGAATTTTCTAAAAATATGGTTTCTGTGTAAGAACGACCCAAAACCATCTAAGAATCGATGCCCAACTTTTTGTAGCATTTTTTTTACATTTAATCAACTTTATCAGCTGGGTGAGGGTGTTAATTCAGCTGGGTTGCCATGATAGTTCTCCATTGCCTGTGATCGTGTCTTGCGAGTTGCATGAACTGAGGACCGGCAGCGTTGACGAAGTCGTCTCTCCATCTCTTAGCGGGTCTTCCTCTCTTTCGCTTCCCTCTTGGTGTCCAATCGACCATCTTCCGATTCCACCGATCGTGGGACAATTTCGAGATTCTCTCTACCCATATCCATTTCCGCTTTTCCGCCTCTCTAACAACATCCTTCAGTTTTGTGATGCCACGGATCCGGTCATTGGTAACATGATCGAATACGGTGATTCCTATCATTTTGCGTTCAAGTTTGCGCTGGGCGACAGAGAGTGTTTGTTTGCGCTGGGCGACAGAGAGTGTTTGTGGGAGAATTCATTCATTTTTGTAGCATCAGCGTTTTTTTCCTTTATGGCGCGATCGCATCCCTGGCGCGCGCTGGTGTTCGGAAACGAGGCGGGGCGAGATTATGCAAAGGGAGAGACGATACATTTCGAAACCAGCGCTCGCCAGGGATGCGATCGCGCCATAAGGGAAAAAAACGCTGATGCTACAAAAAGTTGGGCATCGATTTTTAGATGGTTTTGGGTCGTTCTTACACAGGAACCATATTTTTAGAAAATTCAGCCTTCGAGTTGAGCACCCTCAAAGTTGGGGTATGCAAAAAAGTGACTTTTTTTAGCCCTGAGGGCAAATGATGTGCAATCTTCACCAAACTTTCAGAGATGTCTGGGCTCACCAAATGGATCATTTTGAACACTAGAACGGGTCTTTAGCTTATCTGGGAGCCGAGTTATGAGTTTGCAGCCTCAATTTTACAGCAAGGTTGCTGCAAAGGAAAAAAAAATCGCAGCATCTTGAAATTTTTTTTCTGGGTAGTCCATGGGTAGATCTACAACTTCTGTGAAAGTGATATGTGGGAGAATTGTTTTCCTCCGAGATATAATTTTTCGAAAAAGTGATGTTTAGTTGCGTCATCACTATGCAATCCAGACGATTGGCTCCAAACACCGCAATAGTGGCATCCGATTAGTTAATGGATTGGCTAGCTCCAATAACATTTTCAGGTGAATTGCTCAACTATTGCGAAAGTTACACAAGAAAAACAAAGTGTACGAATACTTTCCGGCGCGACTGTATTTGCGTTGGTATAATGTATTTTTCGTCCGATTGAACCCGCCTTGACACACCAATTCCACTGTTTCTCCTCTCCTCTCCCCTCCTTACCTCGACTCGATATTCCTCATATTCGGTCTCTTCTTGGTCGTGCTTCTCTTCCTCACTTCATCCTGACTACTCTCCGCCCTCTCCTCTCGTCTCTCATCGTCCTCATCGCTGTCTGACGCTGAAGAGGAAGACGACACGGAACTGTCGCGAGACGAACGAGTCATCGAACGAGATCGCGACTGGGAACGACCTGAACCAGGGGAAAGGGTAACTCACAATTACTAATTGTAATATTTTTATGCTTACATTGAGCTACTTGTTTACTGCTCGCGTAGCTGTGAAATAGACCGATGTATATCTGTTGTCTCACAAGTAAATAAGTGCTAAAAATTGAAAAGGGTTGCATCATTGCTAGGGAATCCAGATCTAATTCTAGATCTAAGGCTATTCCTTGCGTACCTCCACACAATGTTCTGGTGCCTCAAGGAATGTAAGGCAAACGAGCAACGAGTGTCCCTAATTGGGAAAAGGCGCCCAAGAGCCGCTGTTCTGCGCCTTTTCCCAATTAGGGAAACACACTACGTGGCCGCTTCCCTGACAATCCGAACATTGTGTCCAGTTTGTACTTTCAATATTGAATCGGTAGAGGAAATAGAAGATACCCACAAGTTCCCTGCTGAATTACTGTTTCACTAGCTCTATTTAACCCTTTGTATGATTACTCGAGCACTCACTCTTGGCCATCGATGGCTCCCTCGAGTGCGGTGTGCCGTCGCGCGAGAACGCCTGCTCCAGATTCTGCAATTCCACGATCTTATGCATTGTTATTAAAGAAAATAATAACGATCCAATAGTATAATCGAAAAAGTAAACGGCGAAAATGTGGTCACCTTCCTCTTGACAATGCTGATGGCGCTGAACACCTTGGAGATTCCGCCGGTGAGTCCCTCTGGCGAGAGCCTGCCATTTAATAATAATTATTATTATTCCAAAAATAAATAAAATATCAAATATTTCTAGAAATGACTGCTTTTTGTTACATCATCACTACGTCATAAATCTGTCAACACTCACAGCTTTGCAGCCAGCATCTCCTCCATCGGGTCCTTCCGCGGAGCGGCTGCAGCAGAAGAAGCGTCGCGTGCAGCAGCTGCAGCAAGCGAGTCGCGGATCTGAACGAATATCAGTTGGACAATATTTCTTTCATTTAGATGTAATCAATATTATGCAAACCCATTAAGCATTTTACTGCAAATATTGGTATATACCCGCATAAAAGGGCCAAGGACAGGCTCTCGTTGCTACTCAGGCAAAACAAGATCTGAGCATCGATTACGCTAAATTATAAATATTTTCATACAAGGATGCAACACCGATCTGTCGGGTGCACACGCAAGCAGACCGGCACACCGTCCTATCATTCCATCCATAGAGTGAAGCGGAAATCAGACACATATCACACACTCCTAGAATATAAAATTTTTAGTGCAGCGGTGCAACACCAATCTGCCGAGAGCTGTACACTCATAAATCGCCCCATTGCGCATGTTCCTTTATGCTCCCACTCACTAAAAGCATATTATAAGAATTTCACTAATACTCATAATTTAAACAGTATTCAATTACCCCCCCCCCCCCAAATCTGCGTGTTTCATCATCCCTACTCAATCTCTCTTTCTCTCACTCACCAGCTGCATTTTCCTCTGTTCCTCATCATTCTTCTGCTGCTTCTCCCACTGTTCGACGACACCGTACGCAGTCAGCTCCAGCTGCAAAACGTATTGATACAATTACTTTTCCTCCTCTCCTCTAATAATAATGATTTAAAATATACTGTCGTACAGTAGCCGCCAATATTGTGTCACCTCTATATTTTTCGAATATATATATGTTCAAACTTATCGAATCGTTCTAATTTTTTTGAGTTATTGGGATTTATGATTGCCAATGATATTTTCTAGTGGAGGTCGATCAAATATAATTGTGAGACCACTTGCTGCATACTCGTTTACTTGCTGCAAACTCTAATTTTCAGTTTTCTCTTTGGCTAAATTCCGAATGGCTGGCTATATCTGAACAGGTATGCTGGTCAACTAGAGGAGCATTAGAGCTTCTCAATCCACTACTTGAATAGGGTCTCAACTGCCTCTCCAGTCGAGCTGCATGTGCTGCAAATGGTACACTTCTGAAAACGTTTTCGAGTAAAATTCTCTGCCTGATGGAGGAATCAAGCTCAGACGTGGCGATTATTATTTGCTAGTGAGTAGTCATGCGCTGTGCTAGTATGGACGGAACCGCCTCTCTTTTGAACTTGCAGCAAGATGACGTCACTTTTGCAGCAAGTGTTTTTGTCATGCAGCACTCTTGCTGCATACTTTTTTCTTAGGCGTAAAATGAAAAGCGAAGGTTCTTTGATCCATATAATTCTCATAATTCAAGTATTGTAATTTTGGAGCACTTTTCCGGCTCGCTAAAATAGTTGGAAACTAGGAAAAACCTGTTCAAAACAGCACTTTTGAACAAAAATAACCGAAAAGTGCAACTTTTTTCTGATGTGATGGCCCATAACTTTGTTCGCAATGGTTCTATCACTCTAACAAATTTAAGAAAAATTATTTAGGCATCCAATAACATTCGCTTATCATTTTAATACGCCTAAGAAAAAAGTATGCAGCAAGTGTGCTGCATGACAAAAACACTAGCTGCAAAAGTGACGTCATCTTGCTGCAAGTTCCACAGAGAGGCGGATCCCGTCCATACTAGCACAGTGCATGACTACTTGGTAGCCAATAATAATCGCCACGTCTGAGCTTGATTCTTCCATCAGGCAGAGAATTTTACTCGAAAACGTTTTCAGAAGTGTACCATTTGCAGCACATGCAGCTCGACTGGAGAAGCAGTTGAGACCCTATTCAAGTAGTGGATTGAGAAGCTCTAATGCTCCTCTAGTTGACCAGCATACCTGTTCATATATAGCCAGCCATTCGGAATTTAGCCAAAGAGAAAACTGAAAATTAGAGTTTGCAGCAAGTAAACGAGTATGCAGCAAGTGGTCTCACAATTATATTTGATCGACCTCCACTAGAAAATATCATCGGCAATCATAAATCCCAATAACCCTCAAAAAAATTAGAACGAATCGATAAGTTTGAACAAAGATATATTCGAAAAATGTAGAGGTGACACAATATTGGCGGCTACTGTATCTGGCGCTTTGCAATGATCTCACAAAACTGGCTGAACAAAAACTCTGCGATTCGCCGTTTCACAACTGCCTCTTCTTAGCAGACAAACTAGGCTACACGCTGATTCCTCGATAATTCATGGTAGACAATTCCTCAATTTCCTATTAAAATATTCTCACCTTTCTCATCATATCCTTCTTGATCTGCTCCCTCAGATCCAGCATGAGCTTGTCGAGTGTCACCTGTGTCAGCCAGTCCGCCTGGTCCTCCTATGAACATGCATTATTACATCATCACTACGCAATCAATCGATCAGCTACAGTAGCCCTATTTGTGTATTTATCTAACATAACTACAGTAACCCTAAAAGGATCAATAACTTTGCAAATAACACGGAACTAGATTACTGAAACCATTGTCTCCCCTACCGTAACACTAAACCATTACTAGCTATAGTACCCCCCTACCGTACCTTTCTCCTCCTCTCACTCTCCTCCCTCCGTCTCCTCTCCTCTTCAGTCTCTCCTCCTGCAGTCTTCCCTTCTCTCGTAGCATCGCCCGAAGAGGAAGAGGCAACGTCCATATCGTCGTCGTCAATGTCCATGTCCTGAGAATTAAAATAATAAAAATGTAAACAATTGATTGACATCGGATTGAAAAAAATACATCTTCATTGTCCATGCCCTAATTATGACGAAAGTATAGTAGCACTAACAACCCTGCATTTTCCGAGACTTAATTATTTCTCCTCACTACATCCATACAAAAAATAACTATTAATGTCTAATGTTATTCATTGTTAATATATTTTAAAAATCAATAAATATCGTACATCGCCTTCGTCTCCTCGCTGTTGCTGCTGCTGCTCAGTCGACAGGGCCGATATCGAGGGCGGCGAGACACTGAAAGAATGTTATTATTGCACTATCAATGTATGTATGACAGGGATGACTTCGCAAGAAATGCCCATATCATTCTGCACACTATATCGTTGCTCATACCGGCGGCAGAGTGTTCGATATGAAGAGTGATTTCTTGCGAAGCCATCCCTAATATGTATCGGGAAAACTATAAATGGGTTCGCTCATTCTATATATGGCTACATATACATTCTATAACATGTTCATGGCTTGTCTATACACATTGGCAAGCAGTTTTAGACAACTATATTAATTAATATAATAAAATAGCTCTAATTAATTAACTAGTAAATATAATTACTCACACATGCTTCATCTCCCTCACTTCCTCCTCCTTCTTCGCCTTCTTGAGGCCGAAGAGCTGCGAGAGACGATCGTCGATGTTTGCCTGAATATGCAATATTATAATATTATTATTATATTACAATATTTATCAATATCACTTTAGCGAAGCCCATCAATCGTCTGCATATGAGGATGAGAGAAGTAATTAGTGAATCAGAAACTGCCCGCTGAACTCGCGTTACGGACCAACTTGAACTGCTACCAATGTACGGTAATACGCTAAGGCGAAAGCGCACAGAACAAAAATTAAATGATATTTTTTTTCTAAAACTAGAGATTTCGTGTCGCACAACTATATTGATTCCTGTATCGAGTTAATGTGTACGAACTATACCCAAAATTTAAGCAACCTGAATTTGAATTTCACCACGTACATCTCCAAAGCTTGAAACCAACCGCCCCAATTACAATAATTCGCATACTTTTATACTAGTAAAACTTCCACACCGTATCCCTCTATTCTGTCTCCCCTTGCAGCCCACCTTCTTCTCTGCAGCCGGCGTGCCCGCTGCAGATGCTGCAGGCGTCGAGCCGCCCTCGGACGTCGGAGGCGTCGCCATTGCTGCAACACAATTTATTATCTCCAGTCTGTTTATTTCTGAGTAATACTTCTAGTAACATCCCTGCCAACTCACACAGAGATAGCTCTCTCGTGAAGCCACTAATCACCAAGTGCCCCCTCCTCACTAACTAGCGGGGTTGTATTGAGGTTAAATGCACTACGCTCTATGCGTACACTACGCTCTATGCATAGTTCTGGGTGTGGGTTCGGTCCAGGGGTAGATCGGTAGGTGGCTCCAGGTATGGTCCAGGGGGAGCTCGGTAGGTGGCTCCAGGTACGGTCCAGGCGAACAGTTTCTGACACTCGCGAAAAAAGCGGCAAAAGGTTTGCCCGCGGCGGGGGTCGAACCTGCGTCGGTCGGATTGCTAGTCCAGCGCGTAACCCACTTGGCCATGGATTTGGTGATTTAAATTTTGTAAAATTTTAAAGCAATTCTGGTCTATCATCATATGCAAAAGGTTCTGAGAAGATTTTGAAGCGATTTAAAGACGAAAAGACGAAAATTTTGCAAAAAGAAGGAATCACAAAAAAAACAAACAGACAGACAGACAGACAGAGGTTAGAATTTTCTAATATATAGTAACCTGGTGTCCTTCCACCTCCTCCTGCCATCATCGTCAACGACGAGGCCGACGACACGCTGGGCATCATTGACAGCGAGTTGCTGCTCACAGCCCGCACCATTCCTCCTCCTCCTGCTGCAGTTGCTGCAGTCAATGATGAGGAAGAAGGAGTAGCAGTGATGAGGGGAGAAGAAGTCGCCGAGTGATGGGAGGAGGTGAGAGAAGAGAAACCGAGCACGTCGTCACCCGGCTGCAGTTTGGACTGAAAAAAAGAGGGAATGGTGACATGACTAGGTAATCGTTTGAAAGGCAGGCAATACAAGTACATTAATGTCGCAGACTGGAAAGCTAGCTAGGCCAGCTAGCGAAACCACCAGTCACCTAGTACTCTCTCTCAAAATTGACTGTTTTCAGTGACAGGTTGGATTGCCCCAGCACTGATTTTTTAAATTTTACAAGTTGGCTCGTCATGCGCATCAACTCGTACAAACTCCCAACCAGAAAACCCACGGGTGCAACCTTCAATTGTCGAGTTGAGACAAATGTGAATTTTTTCGAGTAAAAGGAGGGAAAAATCTCACCTTCAATCCCTTGGCGGGACTCGAGCACACGGGTGTACTGTATCCACTCATCATCGGGGGAGGAGCACGACCGGGCGGCAGCGGGGTCAAACCTGCAATTAGTGACCCGGTAAATACAGAATTCAATGTTCTTCCCAACTGAATAGTGTAGCAAAATCATAGTAAAAGGTAAAAGGTAAAGGTAAAAGGTAAAACTATTTGACATGTTCATGATCCTACTGAGTGAGTAATTGAAAGACTGACGAAGACAGGCGAAACAAAGTTTTGAAGTCTGAAAATTTTACAGCAGGCGCTTTCCCGCTACATGCATCTTATCTAGCGGAGCGGAGACTCGAGAACTCAATAAAAGATGAGCATCACCGAGCTATTTAAAAATCATACCGAAACATTCGAGTTCCTAGTCATATCAGGCGCTTTCCCGCTTCACACAGTATATATATAATCACATCAATTCTGCCCTCTCACCCGCTGCAGCTGCAGACGCCGCACACAGCATCGCCGGCGTTGACTGCAGGCCAAAGAACTCGGGTGGAGGAATGAAACCGCCTGCAGCGAATAAAATTTCACATCTTTAATACTCAATTTTTTTATAAAGTATACGATAGTAAACAGTTAAAGTACACGAAACATCATTACAACAATCTATTCTTGTCGGGATACTGTACACTAATGTTGCAGCGTACCTGGTAGAGGCGGTGGTGGGAAGACCATCATGCCGGGTCCTCCTGGTGTCATTGGCATCATCATCGGTGGGGGCGGCGGGGGTGGGGGCACGGAGCAGTCCGGAAGCACTGTAGACATGGTGTAAGTAAGAGTATGGTATAGTAAGAGTATGTATAAGTGATGATTGTTATAGCATGTTTTTGTTGTTATGAAACATATGCGTCGGGAGCAGCAAGAAAAAAGGAGACTGTTGGAGAATAAATGTTGGAACAACGAATTGCCATACTGCGCCCCTGATCCGATAAAATGTAAGCTTCGACATTGCCAAAAAATCAGCGTAAAATTAAATTGCTTTGTTCAAATGCGCTTACGAAAGCGCAAATCAACAGGTTCAGGGCGAAAGGGAGAAAAAAATTAGAATCCAGCAGCCTAATACAGGTCCCTCATGAGCTTGTCGTAAACATATTGAACTCGATTAGCTAATTGCACTCCGATTGGGAACAAGAATTTAAATGAAAATTTACTAACCCAGCCCGACGGGCGGCACTACCAGCACGGGCGGGGGTGGCTGGGTGGGGTCGAAGGCGGGGGGCGGAGCCTCGTGGAAGCCACGCTTGCGACTACTTGAGGAGACGCCAGAACACACGGAGAGAGCAGAGGTGGAACAGGTCGAGGGATCTGAGTGAGAGAGAGTGACAGAGAGAGAGGTGAATGAACTGTATGTTGCTGCACAAGAATCGATCAGTGAGCAACGAAGAAAAAAGGGATAAAGTGTACGCAATGAAGCGGTAACTCACCAAGTTTCAAAACAATGATTCTGAACAAAACTCGCAGGATAAATCTGCTTGCGCTCACGACACATCAATAAATTTGAATATTTAAACAAACGTTTTAAATATAATTAAATATATACCTGGAGGCGGGGGTGGTTGCTTCTCCCGCTCTTTCGACTTGTCGCTCGTTTGAGACTGACTGTCCCTGAACGGATAAGCAATTCTTGATTATCACAACCAGAATCAATCTATAAAATTCACTCCAAGTTGATATTTCGCACGAGATCCCCGTGGACCAAGAGAAAATATATAATCGGATCATAGACCAAAAACGTTTGTTCCCGAAAGTCCCAAAATAATGTCTGGTTTTAGGGTTTTAGGGTGAACAATTGAAAATGATGTCTGATTTTTCGAAATTTCACCCCAAAAAAGTCCAAAAGCTGTTTGTTTTTGTTCTCTAGAACGAACTTTACGTTCTATGAATCGGACCAACAAAAATCAATAAAAGCTAACTTTTTGCCCCTTTTCTTTCTTCTGCTCCCTCCTCCTCCTCCTTCCACATTATCCGATTCACTGCTGGGCGTGCTCCAGGCCGATCGCATTTCTGCAGCAAGGAGATATCGATTGATCGGTGCACCACAAACTACCGTAACCACAAGACATCGATTGGTGCCGGAAGAAACCTCACAAGTCGAAGCATAATTCACAGTGCGGAAAGTGTGCTGATATTGAGGGAGTTCTAATTTCGAGTTCGAAAGCGCGCGATGTTCATTAAAATTTGACGAAACCACATCACATGTATAGCGTAGAACACGGTGATCGGGGATTCACCGGCAAGCAAAAGCAGAGTTATGAATATCGGAATATTTCCTCATAGAAAGGCAATGCACAAAGATGGATACATTAAATGATCGAAAGCTGGTGCTAATTATCGACTGAATCAACACTGGCACAGATAGAGACAAGGGACAAGGCAGGATAGATTCCTTGCGCTTTTTCTATTACTCACCCTCTCTTCTCCTCCTTCGCTCAGGCACTTTTCGGCGCACTAACCGATCTCAAAGCCAGACTAGTTGGTACTAGAAGCACGGTAGTTTAAAAAATATCTCATTCTCCAGTGGAGAATCTCCACACCTCGTTAATATTGGGAAACATCAGAAGCACTGGTTTAGCGTTTTCAGGCATGTTATAACTCAAACCAGGAGTTCGAAGTCTAGCATAATGTAATCAGGCTAGCATACCGTAATCCAGAGTACAGTAATACAATCAGCAGCTTATAACTCAAATTAACAGTTCTGGTCTACCATACCGTAACAATGCTGGCATACCGAAATCCAAAATTCATACATGCTATCTAGCAAATCTCTATTCTAGCATAATGAAAGCATGATTGCATACCGTAAATCACCCCACAGTATCCTCACTCACCATCTCTTCCTCTCTTCTCCGCACTTCTCATTCCTCTACTCATCGATCGCTCTCGTCTCGCCATCTCCTCGTCAAACGAATCCGGAGAGGCCCTGTAATTCAGATCATTAGCATATTAAAATGAATATACACTTTTATCATTTACAGACTTGGCCATATTACAGTGCTAGCACTTTTTATAGCAAGAAACATCCAGAGATTTCAGTGGAAAACGGAGAATCACCGCGAAACGCATGTTTCAATATCATTAGTTGTCGGAAATTTCACCCATTCTTCACTTTTAAAACGTTATATTTCCCGAAGCGACAATATTAAATTCAAATCGACGCTCGACGATCCCAGATTCATGTTCCGATAAGAATAATGGGCCTCCGCATTGTTCAATGTAACGCATCCCGCAATAGTTCCGTTTCACGCTCCCCATATCTATATCTTTCTACCACTCACTTCTGTCCAATCGTCGTTCGCTGTTCGGTCCGTCGCTTGTATGTCATCGTCTTCACCTCCTTCAGTATGCGCTTGTCGCCGTTCGGGTCCCGCTCCGACGACACGTATCTGGGTGAGGTTACGGTAGGGCTATCTTATCATTTTAGAGAGAATTCATGTGAAGGATATGATAGCTAGGGGTAGTATCCAAATTCGATTCCTAACCAAACCTACTTCTTCAGTTCGTTAGCCGAAAAGACATTTATGCAAAAACAGAAATGGGAATGACGTATGGCTGATGCAATTCTTACCTCTTCACTTTCAGATACTCTTCTTTCTTTACTCCCACCTCGCCGCGTCGTCTCGAGCTACTGCGACGACCCTGCCAAGATATTATTATACGCACAATAACTGATTTTCATAAATAACTCAACTGAAAGGGATAACGAAATCTACAGATTAACTTGATTACAAACACTATTGCTAAATTAAATTTTTAAAAATCTAAAAAAATGTCCTTAAAGAGACGATTTCTCGACAAACTTAATGTTAGATGGATTGCCTAAGAATGACGAAATCTCGTCTACTCACCTCTTCCTTCGACGAATAAGACGAGGAGGAGGAAGTGGAAGCACGCCGACGTTTGTCTCTGAATCATATAATAAATTCTACCTGTTCTCAAAGGTCAAATCAGAGCAAGGAAACATCAATGCGACTGGTGGTGAACCGAAAGACAATATACTCTTTGGTCAGATTTTTTTTTCTTCATAAAATTTTGTCCTACGGACAATACGGCTTATTGTGAAATACATTAGCTGGTCAGATTTTGCATAAAACTTATGAGACCCATAGTGCAAGTTCCACAAAACTGGCCAATTTTTCCATTTATTGATTCCCCTCACCTTCTCGGCCTTCCCTCGTCTGCCGGCCCCACACTGCGCTTGCGACTCGTCGATCCTGCATATAGATTTTTAAAAAAAAATATTTATCACTTAATCATGGAGTATCCACGCTTCTGCAGTCTCTAAAAAAGCGCATTATTCTCTCGCTTCACTTAGCACTCTTCAGTTTCACTTTCCTTTCATATTGACTACTATGCGACATTGATGATATCATTTGCATTCTACCTATTCGAGAATCATTTCCAACTCACTCTGTTCGTCTTCTGTCGTCGCGTGGTGAATGGGCGGCAGTTCCGAGTATGGCGGGGGCGGGGAGGGATGGTAGGCGGAGGAGCAAGAGGGAGTACCAACCATTGGGACTGATCCAGACGTCGCACCTCCAAACACATCACACGTACACTTCCTCTCGCGCAGAGTTAGTTAAATTTGTATTTGATACACCCGCCAAGGGTGTGACGGAAATTGCGGAGACAACGAAGGATTTCCGAATAACATTAGTGCATCGAAAAAATATCGAATCCGCAGCAAACGTGTAACCAGACAGTAGCAGGTTGATAATTGCGTTACCCCTTTCGAACCCAGCAAAAGAACCCTATCGTTTTTAGCCGAAACCCCGCCCGATTACGGTTCAAGCCGTCCTAATTTTGGATCAGACCCTACCACTTTTTGCTCAAATCCAAAAGATGACTGTCCCACTTTTGATCTACCGGCAGCAACCCTTGCTCATATATTCCCGAGAGAGATGAATATGCATACCCGCTTCCGACGTCGGATATGAGTACTGCGGCTGCTGCTGCATGTGCTGCAGCGGCTGCATCGCTACGTATCCACTGATGTCGTACGACGCGAAGGGAAGAGGGAGGGGCATTGGCGGCATGGATGACATCATCGGAGGCATGGGAGGGAAGGCTGCAGATTATAAAGATTTTTTAATATTAAAAAAACTTATACCAGCCGATTAAAAATACTCACCCGGCACTCATTAGAGATAATATAACATAAACATCGAAAATTATTCTAAACTGCGGTTAAACAAGAGGAACAGTATCGACAAAATACTGCTAATTAATGAATAATAGTACTAATTAATTAATTAATTAATAATTACCAATGGGAGGAGGAGGTTGCGTTGCATCGTACACCGGCGGCGAGTTGGAAGTGTCCATCGGAGAGAGCGACCTGTAAAAAATATCAATTATTATCGCAAGCTGTTTATTTTTACATATCAGACGCAGAGAGCGGAAAGCAGAGAAAGAGAGCCGATTTCTGGCACACATGAAACCGCGAAATTGCAAGTGCATAGTTTAAATTAAAGTTTTTACTCGCAATATTACCTCTCCCTCTCCTCCGTTTTCACTTCTGCGACCGCGGCTGCTGCAGGCGCTGCAGCCGCAGCTGCTGCAACCGGCTCGGGCGGAGGAGTCGCCTCTGCAATATAGCAATCAGCCGAACAATGTTTTATCTATTAGAATGTGCCCGCATAAACACGGTTTCAGACGCAACAGATAAGACTTGGCCAGATCATTCCATTCAATGATCATGTGTGCGCCATTATACAACAAACAAATTGTCTACATACTTTCATTACCATGTCAGAGTCGTCTCAACAGTAACCGTTCTATCGCCAACTGACCTTTCTTGCCCACAATCTCCTCTCTCCGCAGGGAGAGCGAGTGTTCGCTCATCCCCTGCAGATACGGTAGCGGCGGCATACAATCCAACTTCGTCGCAGTGACGAACATCGAGTTGAGAAGAGCAGCTGCAATAGAATATACAATCAATAATATTTTCACAACCAAGAATACCGTACTACATCGGGAACTGTCCAGAATACCGCACTATAGACTGGGGTAATGCGACATTTCACCAGATACTGTAACCTCCGCCCGTTTCACTTATGAAGATAAACATGCATGATAACTATGCAATAGTGTGGTAGGTCACGTAAGTTATCGTGTATGGTCGCAATGTTCACGGTAAGTGTTCACTACAAGAATCTTGTAAAAAGACGCGGTAGTATATAATCTACTCTGTAATTACTCCCACTCACCAAATGGGTCGAGTATGCACGTCATCGGAATGCCCATCACATTGTGACCGTCGTTCGCCTCGACGAAGGCACGCGCGTCCGAACTCTTCCTGCATTCATTAATAATTTTAATTAATTAATGATTTACTACCATCAATATAATCTAATTTAATAAAAGAGAGGTTATCTGGCTTTGTCAACTATAATAGTTAAACCATCGGGCGAATATTGATGACTACTGCAATTTCTAACACTTTTACTTGTACACTCATATAACACAGGAATTCTGAAAAATGGCAGTTGGCGTTTGACAAAATATTCAAAACGGTCCTATTCCTTCACTACTATGTGCTTATAAAAGCACCAGGGTATGAACTTTTTTGAAACATGTTTCAGAGCCGTAAGGTGTCGCATACCTAAAAGCCGGTTCTATGAACTTTCAAAATTCAAAAATTCGTAACTCTTTTAAATGTCATCCAAAACATTCGTTCAAAAAAGCAATCGAATCGCACTTTTATTGTAAACATATCTTCTGTTTCGTTAAAAAAGCAATATTGACTGTAATGACCTCAAAAAGTTGAAAATCTGTTTTTCCGACCAAAAAAACTGCTCTCCTAAAAATTTTTTTCGAACGTATAAAAAAACTGACGACGGAATCTGAATCTCCATCGAAAGTTGTATTTAGGATACATTTTGTAGCCAATTCGGAGGTGGGCGTTTTTCAGGAAACTCATTTGAAGGCAAAAAAGTCCTATAAAAGTGCATCAGATCGAAAAATCCGAAATTTCACTTTTTGTCAAATCCGCTTCTAATCGTTCGCAAACATTGTTAGACACTTTAGGGTTACATTTTGAGCAGTTGTATACCCGTATAACATTGTGTAAAGCAACAAAAAGATACCGTATTCTGAGTGAAAAAATTGATTAAATATATTGTCGATTAGGAATGGTTTATATGCCATATTAAGCCTCTTCACCACTTTAAACGATTTAATACATTCTGAAATGTTGATATGAAGCCATTAGAGAAGTTTCTGGAACAAAGTGAAATTTCGGATTTTTCGATCTGAGGCACTTTTATAGGGCTTTTTTGCCTTCAAATGAGTTTCCTGAAAAACGCCCACCTCCGAATTGGCTACAAAATGTATCCTAAATACAACTTTCGATGGAGAATCAGATTCCGTCGTCAATTTTTTTATACGTTCGAGAAAATTTTTCAGGAGAGCAGTTTTTTTGGTCGGAAAAACAGATTTTCAACTTTTTGAGGTCATTACAGTCAATATTGCTTTTTTAACGAAACGGAAGATATGTTTACAATAAAAGTGCGATTCGATTGCTTTTTTGAACGAATGTTTTGGATGACATTTTAAAAAGTTACGAATTTTTGAATTTTGAAAGTTCATAGAACCGGCTTTTAGGTATGCGACACCTTACGGCTCTGAAACATGTTTCAAAAAAGTTCATACCCTGGTGCTATTATAAGCACATACTAGTGAAGGAATAGGACCATTTTGAATATTTTGTCAAATGAACATTCCAGATTCATGCAATCTCTCAGAATTCGTCTTATAAATAACAATAGCTATTAGCAAAATAATTCAATCTCACTTGAATAATATGAGTGCCATATTGAGATGCTTCTTAGTTGTCGGATGGTAGATAACGAGTACCTCCTCCGCCTCCAATTTCTGGTTCCTGCAACGTCAGATAAATGAATGCAATCAACCCGCTCCTACCATCCGACTATGCACAGTACGAGGCCAACGAAACTCTGTATAAACTTTTAAATCTATTCATACAATGATAATCATTTTCGCCTTTTGCTCATTTCGCCGACACTAAAACAGCACATAGTCAAAACCATTAAAAACTCTATACCAGAATACTAATGAAATTTTTATAATCCAAATAAACAGAGAAAGGTCCCCGCTTACATGAGCATCTTGGTGAGAAACTCCTTGTTGACGTTGTCGCTGAGGTTGGAAATCGTCACTTCGCGTTTCGGCGGAATTCCCGTGTACTGGTCGTCCACCTGCAATTAACATTAACTGTATTTAATTAAAATATTTTTAATAGTTAAAAATAACTTGTCTCGAGAAGATTTAAATTCCTTAGGACTCTCATTAAATGATTGAAAGGCGACAATAAAAACGTCCACATCCACAAAAGCGATAGTTTCATGTTTCAGATACAAGACATATCCGAAAGTAGAATTCACAACGATGATTTAAAGTACGATGCAAACTAGTATCCAAAGCTATTTGAATATATAAAAGACGCACCAGCATTTTGGGCACGAGAAGGTTCTTGGGCGGCTCCGTTCTCCGGAACTTTGATCGAGGATCCGAAGGCGCCGCGTGGTAGTCTAGCTGAAATATGCATCATTACAACTATGTTCATCGCCTTTTCATTGTTCCCCCATTATACGTTTTCGTTAGCCAAAAATTCCTGTCCGAATGGTCTTAATCGAGAATTCTGTAAGCATAGGTCAAAAAGCCAAATCGACGGATTTAAATTATTTTTACTAGAATTTTGCCAGGAAGAAAAACGTGCCGGTCTTTAGCTTTTTCGATTCCTCTGATGGTCCTCTTTCTAACAAAAATATCGGTTACTGGATCGCTGCACGGGAGGGCACGTTTTTTTCGCGAAATAAATTTGCACTAGGAAATGCATTTTTTACAGTCGGGCAGGTTAATTTCCGAGTGCCGCAGATTTTCGCAATTCGCCTCAGGTTTTTAATTGATTGGGGCAATGGTAGCTACAAAACAGTGTGGGTATCTCGGCTCTAGGTAACCTGTCAGGTCGAATTCAATCCACTTTTAGAGCTATGTCTGTAAGACTCGAAACCAATCTAGAAATGTGTTGCAGGAGGTTCAGATTAGTAACAATTCCCCCTATCTGACAGTCTCACTTGGTTTATTGTTGTTTTATCCATTCTCAAAATAAAGTTATTTACGGTTGACGAAAATGTCAATTACAAGCCTCGCATTTAGATAAAATAGTATACATACTTATTTAAATACCTAATTAATAATAATTAATGAAACATCGGCACTCACGTATTTGTACTTCTCTCCCACACACTTTCCATTGTATCGAAAGACGCGATCCTTCCCCTTGCCTGTGATCGTCGAGTCCAGCGCCACTTTGTACAGTCTGCAATTAATTTCATTATTTCACACAGATTATTGTTCTATTTTTTTCAAACGTCCGTAGAATATCACGCTTAAAGATGCAACGAAATAGATTCAACTCTAGAACACGGATCATTGATACGTTTTATGCAAAATCAGAAAGATTGCCTAATAATGACGCAATACCACTCACCGTATGAATCCGTGTCCATGTGGTGGCGGGGGCGCCATCGGCTGCTGCTGAGGTTTGCTACCATCTGGCTGAAAAATGATACCCCAATCTTCAAAATTCTACCGTAATCTTCAAACAATTTTTAGCTAATTCACACCACGACCACCAAAAGCACACCAAAGCCAAGCCAAGCAAAATCCATATTTGTGATGTACAGTGATCGACTGCTCACGCAACCAGTCGATCACTGCACTCACAACATTCCACAGCACAACAACGAATGGCGAACGGAGGGTGCAAATTATAATAAATCAAGCGTGTGAAACACAAAATCGCCTCCATTCGCCATCCACTTCACAACACGAACCAGTGGCTGCTGGCTGGCACTCCTTTCTCTCCTGCTCCTCTCCGGTGTTTCTATCTTCCTCATCTCCCCCTCTATCTTCTTCTCCTTTTCTTGTTGCATACCATTCGTCTTCGCACTAGGCACCTTCTCGTCCACAACTACGGTAGCCTTTTCGATAGGTAGGCTAACCGGCTGCTCCTCCACCGTCTCATTATTGATGGGTACGGTTGTCGATCGATCTTCTGCCTCCTTGACAGGTACGGTACTATATGGATCTACCGCCACCACCTCCTTGCTTGGCACGGATACGTTATTCGACGAATCTTCTCTCTTCACCTCCTCCTTGGGGGATATGGTAACCGATCGATCTTTAGTCTCCTCGTTGGGTACGGCATCCGTTGGTTCTTCCGCTTTCGCCTCCACTGCGGGGGATATGGTAACCTCTCCGTTGGGTACTGTAGCCTTCACACCCTCCTTGGGTGATACAGTACTCTTCTTGAGCACAATATCGATCTTGGGTGTGGTGGGGTCTATGGTCTGTCTTGGTCGTCCAAATGGTTTAGCCTTCGCAGCTTCTCTCTGTGCTTCTTCTTCCACTTTCTTCTTTTCTTCTTCTCTTTTCCTCACTTCTTCTTCCTTTCTCTTCTCCTCCTCTGCCTCCATCCTCTTCGCCTTTCTCATTCTCTCCAGGTAGTCGCCGATCCAAACCGCACGATGCCTGCTCTCGCTCTTTGTCTCCTCGCGCACCGTGCCCATGCGCGTGTCGCAGTAGTCGTCGCGCGTGAAGCGCACGTCGCCCGCTCGATGCACCTCCGTCGATTGCATACTCTGCAAGCAGGGGTGAGCGGTGCGATAGCCATCTCCTTGGTTACGCACTTTTACAAAAAGAAAAGACAGCAAGAGAGTGTACGTAACGAGGAGAGCGCTCTCATTAGATGCGTGCAAAAAAGCCAGGGCAACCACGTGCATAGAACCAAAAAAGCAGTGAATTTGTGAATATAGGTCAGCACTAGATTCGCCAGTTTTGAATGGTTTGGGAATAGTATGTATAAGCCAATGAGTGAGCAAAAGTGAGAGAAGTTAAGCACATCACACCATACGTAGGTCCATTAGCGCAAAGATTCAAGTCGATTCACGGGATAATCATTAAACAATCATACGTTTCAGTTCAAATTGATTGATTTCCAGTAAATCGACTAGAATAGGATAGGTTTCATGCACGAAACGATTCGGATCAATGGAATCGGAGCCGAAAGACACATACCCGCGTGGCGGTTCGGGTTGAATGTGACGAAGATGAGGAACGAGTGCTAGCCGACCACGACGTACTCGGCTGAGAGTCGCCTACAATCGATAATAATCCAAAACTAAACAATAAAGTAAGAAAATACATCTTCCATGCCTAGTTTACAACAGAAACCTTAGCAACCGAAAATGTATATAGCCCGCATATCACGAGTATCCATTAAAAGTGGATATAACCTGAGCAAAGTTATTCGTTATGAGCCTGCCCAATGTGCAAAAATAAAATTTGCAAAAATAGAGCACCGGTATGGGTCTTGCGCGACTCCATTCGATCAGTGCGGGAATAGTGATGCGAAGGGGATAGCAGTACAGCTCATGTAGAGGAGATACACGCGTAGAAACGGTTTCTGCTAGCCCTAAAAAGTGTGAAAATCGCATTGGAACAAAAAAATCCGGCATGGAATCAATGAAAACAAAGGAAAAGCACTTTAAATAATTTCAGTAGCAAGAGCGCGGGAGAAACAAGCTCGCGAAAAATAGGCGGAGCAATGCTCACTAAACATAGGAAATAATTATTTTAGACGAATAATTTACTTTTTGAATTTATTTTAGCATATTTTAAGTGATTTATTGAAAACGTTTTGTATTTTAACGAAATAAAAGAAAATATATCAATAGGCTTTACTTTTTTAGTTATAAATACGCGAGAACTTAAGCTGTTTACCAGGCTAGGAAACAGCGCTTACTTACAGTAACCATTGCATGAGCACAATAATTCGCCTCGTGTTACGTCATCGGTCTCTTTCTCTCACGGAAACTTGTTCCTTTGACCTTTTCATTGCTTAATTAGTGTACATTTGCTGCTGTTTAATCGATAATTTAAGATGGACGAGCAGACTAAGAACACGCTCCGCGCCATTCCGCTGTGCAAGACAAAGGCTGGACCTCGTGATGGAGACTTGTGGATTCAGCGACTCGGAGTGAGTTGGCACGTTTCTCTTTCTTTCATTAGTGCTGCTTTATTTCTCTCATTCGGCTGCTATTATTACAGTTAACAATGTAGTGTTGGTTCCTTCCCTTTTCATTGAATAGGGTAACAATGACTGCCGGGTATTGATTAAATTTGTCTATTTATTACTATTTAAGGAGGAACTGACGAGCATTATCGAGTTCGTAAAGAAGAACAAGGAGAATGACTGCGACTGGTTCAGGTGGGCATTTACGACGAGATAGCTAATACATTTTTTTCGAAGTTTAAACGATTAAACAAAAGAGATACTTCAAGTAGTCACCTCTGCAGCCTCCATGTTCTCGTCGGAAGCTGTACAGCTCTAAATATGATATCACGGGGGGGTCTGCAGTGGGGAGGGATAAATCAATGCTAAACCAGTTTTCACCTTTGATTTTTTAATACTATAAACACGACACTCTGTTTTTTTATCAAAATATGTAAACGACGGGGGTGGTCTGTGACTCCAAAGCCGGCGATGTTCATAGCCCATCACTGCTTGCTATTTTGTAAATTTATAATTTTTAAGATTGATTATTAAAAAAAATTGTAATGTTCAGACTGGAGTCAAATGCGGACGGCACCAAGTGGTTCGGCAAGTGCTGGTACTACCACAACATGATCAAGTGAGATATCGATAGACTTTTAATTTGGCTAGTTGGTTTCTCGCTGTGTATTGCAACACATTGCAACACAAATAAAAGGGGACATATATTTTGTTTTCTTTCTCTATGACAGTAATTTATTCCACTCGGTACATTCACGTTTCATTCACCCGACAAAAAGTTGTTCCTAAGTTAGGAATCCTAACTTATCGCTTAGTTGTTCCTTCAATAAAAATTAAATAAGAATAATCACTTCGTTATGCGTATTGCAACATATTGCAACACAAATGTGCGGGCAAATATGTTGTTCTCTCTCTATGACAATAACATAATTTCACTAGGTACTTTCTCGTTTCATTCACATATCAAAATCTATTGAGAGTGTGTGCGTCTAGCTGGCTCTTTGCGAATATGTGAAAAAAGGCAAATGAATTACGTTCAGCGTAACATACATTTCGTTATGATTCTTTTAATTCTAATTTGGCTCTTTCAGATATGAGTTTGACGTCGAATTCGACATTCCCATCACTTATCCCGTCACTGCACCGGAAATCGCCCTGCCCGAATTGGACGGAAAGACGGCCAAGGTTAGATTTTTTTTATAAATAATATTTTAAGTTAACAATTATCCTAGAAGATATGGTAAAGCGGATGAGTTTCAAATTTAAATAATTGTGCAGTGTGTTCCTTTAAAATTTCATTAGATTGCCATTAGATAGTGTGGCTAAATTTTAAAAAAAAGAGTTCTCAAATTTGCTACATCTTGGACGCCTCCTTTCCTTATTTTCTGCGTCCTGAAAATGCACGATGCTTGTGGCCGTGCCCACGAATGCAGTCAAACAGCGACCATTTGCTAATTGCTGAAATAGATCCTTGGTAGTTGTTGCTTCTAAAAACTTCTTTAATCTTTGTTTATTCAGCTTATATTTAATAATATATTCTTTATTCTCATTTTTACAATAAAAATATTTACAGATGTACCGTGGAGGAAAGATCTGCCTCTCGGAGCACTTCAAGCCGCTCTGGGCCAAGTGAGTTTGATCTTTGATCTTTAACATTTAGTATCGGAACTTTAACATTAGAGATCATAGTAAAGTAACGAAATCCCGAGAATAATGTTAAACCTCCGATTGTCTCTCGTATATCTACGTAAATTCGTCGACTATAGGTGCTTATCATATAAATTTCATTTCCCTAGGCACTTTCTCGTTGCATTCACATGCCAAGATCCATTGCGAGATTGTGCCAAAGTTCGTTCATTTCATGATCGTTTAAAAATTGAATCGATTAATTTATCCCGATATTGCTTCGCGAAATAAATATAGAATGAATGATAATAAGTATTTTCCGTAATCTGCACGTCTACCGTAACCTATCCTCTTCCACTCAGGAACGTGCCCAAGTTCGGCATCGCTCACGCCTTCTCTCTTGGTCTCGGTCCGTGGATGGCAGTAGAAGTGCCCGATCTCATTGAGAAGGGACTCATCCACGCTCAGAAATGAATACAGTAACCCCCCGTCGACCCCGAAATGTAATCTATCGTAAACTGACACTGCACTAGCCGCCTACCGTATCAGTGAAATACAGTATCAAAGGTGTGTTTTGAGATACCGTATCGATCAGAAAGTGGAGATTTCCCCCGTTTCATTCCGTGTCGTCTAATGCTTTTCGCTAGTTTGCCTGGGATATCTAAATAATTAAGATTTGTATAGTAATTTATGCAGATTTGTATTGTATATGAAATTTCTATTGAAGATTACTTTACATGAGAGAGGTTGTTAGATAAATGGATTTTTAAAAAAAAATGTTTCACATTCATTGTCGAATTGTTCACACTATCACAGGCTGACATTGAATAGGCACTTTTGATTTACGCTAATCATATTGAAAACAGTGTGAACGGAGCCGTGATAATCGCCGTTTTAAAAATACAGAATCTGCGCAGTGGCTAACCGTACTTTGTCCTTACCGTAATCCAATCTTTCCTGCCTCTCTGTTTTCAGTTTCGGAATAGCTGATTCTATGTCGGAAAGTGGATTCCACGTAAGTCGCCGGATCTCACCGAGAAGGAACTCCTTCGGGCTAATATTTTACTACCATAACCTACTGTATAATACGTTCCAGTAAATGTTCATATTCCAGGCTGTAATAAAAAGTTGTAATGGGTTTTTTTCTTCAGAATATTCGGAACCCAGTCTTATAATCCCACGTTTCCAGAGCTCTACCGTAACCTGCAACGATGTACAGTAACCCGCACACGGTTTGCGTAGGCGCGTCTTGGATGTGTTTGCATCTTTCCTTCTGTCAATTTCGATTAGATTCAACCTCTTTCTTCACTTCTATCTGCCCTCTCCTTCTAAAAGAATGCCTCGACAGTCCTCCTTCTCTCTCTTTTCTCTCCATCTCTCTCTCTCTCTCTCATCCACCCTCTCAACGCTCGCGTAGAAATAGACAGCGCACACACACATAGTAGGGCCCACAAACTGAATTCACGTCACCCCTCCTCGTTTCTATTCCCCCCTCCCGCCTCTCTTTTCACATTTCGGACCCCCTCCTTTCCTCGCTAGAAGAACCCATCGAAATAGAACCCCTCCTCCGTCGAATGGCTTCTATCCCCCTCACATCACTAGAAAAGGAGAATCTCTCTCTCTCAGGCTTACTCTCAGCAACAGCTCAATTTCCTTCCTTCCGTGTGTGTGAGTGTTCTCATCTGTTTTTTACATGCCTTGGTCATCTTTTTTGTGGTACCTAATTGGATTTGAGCTTGTAGAATAATTTATGCAGATTGCTGTGAAAATTGATGAATTTGTGAAAAATGTGAAAAAAGAAAAAAGAAAAATATTTTTTTGATAATTGTGTGATAATTTACCTCGTTGTTAACCATTTTTAATTTTCTGCTCATCATCATTGTCAGGCAGACACACATCACCTAAAAACTCTCAGTTTTCCATACTCTCAATTTTTACATACATTTTCACTGTTAAATAGATATCTATAGATGATTTGTTCCTCCTCCTACACAGAGAAAAAATGTCTTATCCTATAGTTCCTATACATGACGTTTCCGTTTCTGTTGAGTCCGGAGTAAATATTTTTCTCTGAATGTCACCCCTTTTTTCCACGGGCCATTTAGCTATCGGTGTCCTTACTCATTGGCTCGTTTCTCACGCCCACTCACCGGACTTTCTCACATCATTCCTCAGTCCGTTCAACCCTCCATACCAGAATGCCGTGAGTTCACCGTTTCACCTCCCACTCAAAAATACGCGAAAAGCCTTCTTCAATGTTTGGAAACTTACTTCTTGTGAAAACGACGCTCTGTTGCAGTACTAATTATTGCATCTAATAAACATTTTTCTCCATTTTTCCCGGTCTCTCGTTTGCAGCAAGACACCGGGCAAAATCGAGAGGGACTCTCTCACTTTACCACGCTCTCTCACCACGACCCCATTCTGGAGGATTGGAATTGTTCCCACTCCCACTCACCGGTCTTTCTGTTGTTGCTTGGTTCAGTTCTCTCGATCTCGCTGTTTTTCGTGGTCTCCTGCACTCCTTTTCATGACTTTCCCGACCAAGTGTCTGGCTCTCTCCATTGTCCACGCTCTCTCACTCACCGTCTGACCGATGAAAGAGCGTGTAGAATGGAGAGAGGGTCAGACCATTACTCACTCCCCTACTCTCCCCCCAGTTCGTTCTCCCGACTCCGCCCACGACTTCGCATGCGAACCGGAAGTGGGAGTTCGCACCACCGGTAAACGGCAAAACAGCATTTGACAGTCTGCGAACTTTAACCGACCATGACACACTCTATTTCTCACACACTGAAAGCAAATTTGCGACGGGAGAACGGTTCTCCGTGTATTCGTTGTATAGTGAACTGATCTTCAAGTTACTCATTATGATTTACTTCCCACCAAAGTGAGCCCACGGATTTGTCATTTCGAACACTCTCTCATGGACCAGTGAAGAGACTGTGCGAAATGAAGAGATCATGGTTTCACACCTCGCACTCTAGTTCCGGCCCTCCGTACATTTTCTTCGAGACTGCAAAATTATATGCAATATTTGTAGAAATATTTATGAACTTGATGTTCTTCGATCTTTTACTTCCTCCTTTTTGAAGTGAAAAGTGAGGGGGAGAAGTTTCATGGAAAATACTGACTTATTCATGCTCTCTGCGACTCGAGTGCACTGCGCGTGTACGTTTATACTTCATAGAGGAGAGACTACTTTCCATGCAAAAAGAGCGCGATCTTATGTTTTCATCTCAAATTTTGTAAATGTTTTAGAAAGCATCAGGTTGTTAAAGATGGGTTGGAAAACGCAGCTACACCCTGGAAACGATGAAGTGTGATAGCAAGAGAGGGTTTTCTGAAATCTCTCTCAATTCAACACACTCTCTCGTCGCGCTCTGGCCCTCTCCATTTCACACAATCTCTCGTCGCTCGCTCCCTCGTAGGATAAGAAGAAATTGATTTAAGAGAGAGTGTGGGCCAAAAATCAGAGGGACACATTTGAAATTACATGAATAAAATAATACGATCAAACAAACTATCAAAACGTTTTTTCCTGCCCTCACGCTCTTTTTTTGGTAACTGCCGTAAGCCCGTGATTTACCTTTTTGGCATGGTAGTTTTTATTTTATAAATGTTATATTTAGTGACTGTTCAAGACTATTGACTGTTAATTGAAGAAACGCATAGGCATTCATAATTTGCAGCAGGGGTGAAACATATTCTTAACTCACGAGCGCTGCGTTGTCAGAAAATCATTTGTGCGTTACCTTGGGAGAATGGGAAAACTAAAATCAATTGAACCGAGCTAATTAAAACAATTTCAAATTAAAAAAAAAGATTGCCAGGACGCTGCCGTTTTTACAGGGAGAACGTGTTACTCACTGAAGAAGGCTCGTTTTTGCACATCTGGGAGATGAAACGGCAAACCCGCGGTATTCTGGCAAATGCATGTAAATTGAGGCAGATAACAATGCGAAAATACAGCACGGTCATGGACTCACCACGAATTCACTTATGACATTCTTGCTCTGAACGACATGTACATATAGGGGCGAGCCTAATTTTTGATAATTTGTAGAGTTTTAAAAACGACGCCGAATCTCTTCATTTCATACACTCTCTTCACCAGTCTGTCGATGAGAGATTGTGCGAAATGAAGAGGTCCGGACTCGTTTTTATAACTCTAATAATTTGGGAATGGGGAATATGTTTTTTTCATAAAGTATGGCTGCTTTGGGGAGGGAATGATGTTATTTGATTCACTGATCCCATTCCACTCCAATAATCCGCTTTCGCGAGCTTTCGGATGAATTTCGCATGTGACTTTATTGTTTTGAGCTCATTTCACATCAGCATTAAACTAGATTTTTTGTTGCAATTTCAGCCAGGATTTTATCGTTTCGGCTCGGAACTGAACATAATTGAATTAGCATGCTAATATCTATGGTAATTTCTATGAATAATACAAGAAATTGTGTTGTAACTGAAATAAGTTAAGGTGAAATGATATTTCTAAAACCAGTATTCATCAGATCTTTGCAACGTTTAGTGCTAAATTATTTCGCATTCAGCAGAGGTTCACAATTATCTTGAGAAAAAATCATTTAATTATTCAAATTGACCCAGCGGCGCTTCTTTATCCATTCCCCCTTGATCTCTGCTGATATTCTCCATTCTGTGCCCTTTTCCATCCTCTTTTTGCTCGTTTTGTGCCTGGTTGCAACAAGAATCTCCTCATTTCTCGCGAGAAATGTATACATTACTTCGCGGCAACATGGTCTCTTCAAGGTTAGCATCCTAATATTAATTTCACTAGTTATCTTCAGTTCTATGTCACAATCAGTCTCTTCATGTCACAAATTACTTTATTCTTCTCGATTATTATTATTTCCATATTAAACCCTGCATCGTAGATCCATTATAGTTGATTTTAAATTCGGTTAAATATTGAATGAAATCTCCTCATTGCACGCAGTCTATACGCCGGTCTATAGACTATATTTGTGTGAAATGAAGATAGTTCATTCGTTTCCTTACCCCAAATTTCTTTAAAACATCGTAGATCCTTTATATTATCTATTTTCATTTAGAAATCGGCACTGTTCTTATCAAATCTGAAGCCTACTTTCGTGGGAAAAGTAAGACCCGCAACCGCAAATCAGCTAGTGCGATCGGCGGGGATTGATTAGTTGAGAGGGATGGAGAGGTGGAGAGTATTTAGAGAGGTGAACAGTTGGGGAGGGGATCAGAGAGTCATCGGAAAGAGAGAGAGAGAGAGAGAGAGAGAGAGAGAAAGAGAGAGAGAGAGAGAGAGAGAGAGAGAAAGAGAGAGAGAAAGAGAGAGAGAGAGAGAGAGAGAGAGAGAGAGAGAGATTGAGGAGAAGGGATTCCTCACGTCAAGCAATAGTGAGTGAGGCAGAGATAGAGAGATATCTGGGATCCCGGAGTTGAGCTGAAAGAGAGAGAGAGAGAAAGGGTTAAAGTCTTTTGCCCTTCTCTCTCTCTCCATTCCTACCTCTCTTCTCTCTGTCTGAAATTTTCACATTATTTCTCAGATATTTTTTTATTATTGCTTGCTTTCTCAGATAGTTCTTGATTCCATTATGCGGTAAAACCGCTATTGTTATCGCTTGAACAGTTATCACGCGCTTATTATGCTCTCTGTTCCCCTAAACACTCTAAAAATATTGTTTTACCTGAAAATGCGTGTTTTTCATTGAAAGTATTGATATCAGACGAGCCCTACATGTTCATGCACAATTTTATTCGATTTGTTCTTGGTTTTCCTGTCGCGTTCACTGAATTTTTTGCTATCAGTCGAATTGGTTTCACGTGCTTATTCACTATGTCCATCCGAAAATCACCAACAACAAGATTTGCCCGTCGCTATTCATTAATTGTTGTTATATAATCACTATCACGACATGTTCTATTGTTGTGTTTACTACATTTGTCAAGTCTCTAATCAAAGTTCGCCTGATTTTCAGGCTCATTTTTTTTAAAATACAAATTTAGTCCGTGATTTTCACTTATTTGCAGATAGTACACAGATACACTCACAGAAAAAGCGCGCGCTTTGTCATTTTGTATCCCAGATATAAGCACGAATTTTTAGCGACAAATGGCAAACAGATAGAGCAAAAGAGCGTGTGAGAGAGCGAAGTACGGCGGGGTTTAATCACGTTTCTCCAGAGATTGCATCATCAATAGGCAATCTTTCCGCCAGGTTTTGTACCAAGGCTATCTGTTGTATTCCACAGCATGGCATCGAGTTGGCGCTATGCCAATACCATCTTTCGTTGTCTTACTCTCTCGTCTCGGCTCTCACCGTTAACCTTTCGGATGCTGCGCCCAGATATTATACATAAGATTCGCGATTCAATTATTGAAGAAATGCATTTACACTCCATTTTTGCAGCAGGTGTGAAACATATTTGAAATACGCGCTAATGGCTATGATTTAATAGCTAGCTTGCTTCATTGAGATAATGGGAAAGATGAAAAGGGTGATGGGATCATGGATCTATTTGACGATCGAACGATAACGCCAAATTGTTTTTATTAATTTCCTAATTCATTTGATACACACACAACGAGTGAAATTAAGAAAATTATTAGAGGACAAGATAATGTAAAAATATGATACCAAAAAGCACAATAATTATTCCTCTCCCAATATCAGGCAATATTAGTATTGCTTAATATTAGGCAATTGATGATCCATCCTCCTTCCATTTGTTGTTGAAGGACACCTCATTGCATAATTACTATGCAATAATCAAGGGCTGTTTTCCCTCCCACACAGCCTCCGCAAGAGCAACGGCGATGTCAACTTAGGGAAAGAGAGAGAGAGAGAGAGAGAGAGAGAGAGAGAGTGCGCGAAACGAGAGAGTCAGACAACGAAAGACGTTCTTGGCATGGTGCCAAGTCGATGTTGTGCCCCCCTCGTTCCAAGTCCTCATAAATGCATGGCGGGCATTCCGTCGTTGTCGATTCACTAGCTAGGAAAGTAATGGGGATGACTCACGCTCGAGTCGTTTTCAAGTACTTTCCCCACTCGACGTCGCGCAGGCGCTTTTCAGACATCGGCGAAATGCAAAAGTGCCAGGCGGAAAAAGTTTATTTTGTTGAAAAAAAAATTTCTGGAGGGTCAGGAGGCATATTCGAATTGGGTCAGACAGTTATTGCATGAAGGAATCGGTGCAAAATAATACTACGATCAGCAATAAGGGGAGGAGCAATTGCCTAATGATGATGCAATGTTGGGAGGAAAGGTGACCTAACTGCTAATCAATTTCTGCATTACCCTCCAGAACATCGTATCTTGTATGATCTACCGTACCCCTCTCAGTAAAATCCGATAAAAACCTACATCAAAATGCCGTGATGAATCGGAAGGGGAAATAATTGGCCGTGTTCGGGCGGAATCCCCTCAATTCCTGAATATTCCTAATCCTAATTCGCTCTCATAAGCTATTTCTCTCTCTCTCTCTCCCCTCTCTTCTTCCGCGGAGTTTCGCACGGAACTAATGCCGATTCCTTCATATTCGCGCGATTCCCGCACTAACTGCCTGAGAGTTTCCTTGAGTCCCATATGATTGCAAGCCAACACAGAAAGGACCTTGGAGAACGTGCAAAGGTGAGAGAGACTCTCTCCATTTCACACGCTCTCTCACTCGAAACCCTTTCAGTCGGGCCTTTGGAATCTCGTTACACTGCGTATTTGAACCGCGAAAGCATTAAAGATGATAGGAAATAACGATTATTTACTTTTTGTTCCTGTTTCCATGTTGCAAAGGTTCCTTTTTCTTAGATTTCCCTATATTTTACTCACTACTAACAGAATTACCCACGTCTGCCGCGGGATTGCCGTTTCACCTCCCACTCAAAAGATTTGCGAAAACGAGTCTTCTCCAATTATTCGTCTTCCGTGTATATATTATTAAAATCTAGGCGTCCTTGCAATCACTTTTTTAATTTATATATTTTTGTATTATTTCAATTAGCGCCTTCATTTGATTTCATCTTTAAAATTCTCCAAAAGAAACACTCAAATGACGCAATTATCTCACAACCCTGCACGCGAATTTCGATTGTGTTTCACCGCTGTTGCAAATGTTGAATGCCAGTGTTTTCTTCGATTTGCTGCTGATTGGCGGCGTTTTAATGGCGCTAATTTGGCGCTATAAACTGTCACTAATTATTACATTTACCAAAGGATACCATCATGCCAAAAAATCAAATCAGGCACTTTCCGTACTTACCAAACAGGAACGTAACGTCACTGTTTCATTTTGATTGGTGGTCTAGTCTCGGTTTAATAATGCGATTTAAAAGTGTCCCTATGATTTGTGGCCCACAATCACTCTTTCTGTGAATTCGTTCTTATCCTACGAGGTCAGAGAGTGGTGAGAGATCGTGTGAAATGGAGAGAGTCAGAGAGTTCAGTAACCCCTTCAGTTTCGCCCTCTCTTCTTCTTCTTGTCAAACAGATCCATGGGCACATCACCCCCTTATCTTTGTCTCTCTCTCTCTCTCTCGAGTCGCTGCTTCACGTGAGAGCTCTAACAGAAAAATCCACAACGCGCGCTCAGTTCTCGCACATTTTCTTCGCAATCTTCCCTCCTTTCTCTCACGGTCTATGCACGATTTTTCCACTTTTCTTATTGGCTTTCACAGGGAAATAAATCCACTATTCATAAGTCTAATTGTAAGCTGACGCGACGACTTTCAAAGTCTACCCTTTTATTTATTTCCAGGCTGGATCCCGGTATAATCTGCATTTCCAGCATGGAATCAGCTAGGAAAAAATACCAGAGTAATACCAAAATACCAGAGCGCAGGGGAGCGGCGCTGTTATGTGGTGTTAGTTTTCGGAAAAAGGAAACGGAAAAAGGCCAATATTTGAATTCCCGCAATCTCAGCTCTCCGTGGAGCAATCGACTCAAAACTTCGAATATAACATTTTTCGACCTTTTACACCTATAAACGAAATTTTGAGTCGATTGCTCCACGGAGAACTGAGATAAGAAATTGCGGGAATTCAAATCTTTTTCCATTCCCTTTTCCCGAAAACTAACACCACATTAAACTTTGAAAGCCGTCACTGTCCAGCCCAGTCTTACGACTCGTAGACTTAATTCCCCTGTAAACAAGAAAACGCACTCCTGACTGAACCTACTCATTGTACCACTGGCCTAGTAGTCTCCCGTGAGCCCAGTTCAAAGACGGGAAGTACCTCATGCTTATGTCCTGTGACATTTCGAAAGTTTCCTGTTTTCACATTTCGAAATGCACCTGCCGTTTCTCGCATATCGCAGTTGCATTTGCGCCGTATTTACTCTACCAGCCTTTTCTAAAATGTCACTTCGTGATCAGCTCGCGGATTACCGTAATCTCGTTATCTATAATCTTTATTGCCTTCTGCTGTCTTTTTTCAGACACACTGCAACCCCAATCTACAGGGGATCACTTTGTACCCCTCGTCATTTCACCATGCGCTGTTTTTGGGGGCATTTTCAATTCATTTTTTTGCATTTTGATAAGAGAATGCAGAATTTATTTCGAACTTTGCCACCATTTCTCAGTTAACGATGTCATGTCAACAAACCCGGACCCCCTTCTCATTCCACCTCCCCAGGATATCGTGAAACACTCATCACCTCTCTCCCCTCCTCACACCACTTCATCCCCTTTCCCGTCTCTCTTTCTCTGCGCTCTCCCACTTTCGCCCGCTCTCTAGCTTTTCTCGACACGAAAATGCCGGGAAATCCGTGGAAATTCCTGACGTCCCCCTCGTCTCCGCTCATTTTGAGTGGAGGTTGGGAGGGGGAGGGAAAGAATGACTCCTACACACCATTGTAGAACCCATTTATTACAAATAATATATTCTGAGACGGAGAGGTTTATTTAATGTGTATGAAAGCAAGAGACCCCTAGTTTCAAATTTCCGTCTCAAAATGTGAACATTAGCATAGTATGTTTGAAAGCAGTCATCCAGAGAGGGGACAGAAGCGGGCTCATTTTGAAATCCCTTTGAAATTAGGTGTTGGGCACCCACATCATTCCGCAACCCATTTTCAAGGAAAATACTCGCCGAGACAGAGAGTTTAAATTTTGTTTTAAAAATACAGATAGTGTAAGCGAGATGCCCGTTTGTGACCTATCTAACATTAGAGATTAAAAAATCTCAAGCAGTCATCAAACTTCCAGAAAGGGGTCAGAAGGGGATCACATATATTTTTCTCAATCTCTCACTAGCGACCCCTTTCTGGAGTCTGGGAATGTTGTGGTGGGAAGAGTGGAGGAGGAGGTAGGGTGGAATGACTTCGCCATCCCACCCTCTCCACTATGAATCTCTCTCTCTCCCCCCCCCCCTCTCTCTCTCTCTCTCTCTCTCTCTCTCTCTCTTTCTCTATCCATCCAGACTGCGGAATGTGTCACGCCAACACTCCCCCGTCAACGAGTCCACCTACCTTTGCGCCCCTTATAAATTTATTATTCCGCATATGAATTTAAGATTAAAATCGTGCCATCTTAAAAGAGAAGATTTTCTCATTTCCAGCTGCATTACACATGATTCGAAACGGAAGAAAGGAGTCAGGACGGGAGAGCGTGCAAAAGTGAGAGAGAGAGTCCCTCTCTATTTTAACCCTCTCTCTCTCCAAACCCCTTTCTGCCGGTCTCTGGTATGACGTCACCCCATCATTCCACAATCCATTTATCACACCTCCAGAGAGGGGTCAGCAATTAGGTCACGATGATGCACTCTCCCACCCTTTCACACTCTCTCACTGCTGCCCCTTTCTGGAGAGGGAAGAATGATGATTTAAAGCATGTCATATTAAAAGCGTCGATTTTCTCTTCTTTTCGCACGTTCCTTTGCTTTTTGCCCCACTTTCCCCAGGTGCTTTCGGTTCCAAACAATCATATTTTCCCGCTGAGTTTCCCTTTATTTCACTCGCTATTCACACTGGATTACTCACGCCGTTGATAATATTGCTAATCTCATTATTGTTATTGATGCTTGTGATATTCGTGAAAGATCTGCTCGAGCGTTCTAAGAAGTGACTCAGAGAGAGAGAGATAGAGAGAGAGAAAGAGAGAGAGAGATATTGCATGACTTTATCAACGTGCAATGATTACCTTGGAGCTTAGCGATCACTGATGATTAGCCCATATTACGAATAGGTTGCGAAGGAGTTCTTTTGTCATTTCTTTAATTTACTCATTATTTTTTCATTTTCGATAATTTTTTTCCTTTTCGATCAATCAATTAGAAAACCTGCAATTTGCAATAAATAAACGACAGGGAACCTAATACTAAAAATAGTATTTAATTAAATATAAGAGAGACATGGCGCTCTCCTAGTTTCCCACACTCTCTAGCGGCTAAAGCAGGCGAGAGATCGAGGAGAGCCGAGAGACTTCAAAGAGTAATGAACGATCAGTGAGAATGAGATGGGGTGAAATGAGAGGAAGAGGAGAAGGTGAAATTGAGTTTCAGCGCCTTTTGATAGACTAAAGTTTCGTCTAACTAGTCGATTATTTTAACACTTTTGAAATATTATTACTATCTATTATTGAAATATTATTACTATCTATAATTTATCCTATCAAAAGTGTTGAAATAATACATTATTTCAACACTTTTGATAGGATAAATAATAGATAGTAATAATAAAAATAAATTATTATGAGATCACTTAAATTTCCTACAAATCTTCAATATTCAGAAACGAGCGAGCGCAATTTTATTTCGAGTTCGATTTTAAAAATAAATTTCGGTGGGTGACTATTCAGTGAGTGTTATTTACCTACCTCTCTATCTCAATATAAGTATATACTTTTAAAAGTGTTTTTTTAATATATTTCTTAATTGAAAAAAAATCAAAAAATTTCCCGACGCTTTCAACAACAAAATATGTTATAATATATTTATATTCTCCTTTCACTTCTCCCTTCTTCGTCGATTATTTTTGTTACATATTTCACGGCGTGGAGTTTGCGCACTTTAAGGCAGGCAGAGAGTGCAAAGACAGTATGAAAGAGAGAGGTCTCACCACGAATTCAATTTTGTCATTTTGCCCAGAACGCCGTGAATTTGGCAGAAGCTTCCAAAATGCTCAACATTCCGACGTTAGCCGTATTAATAAAATCGGTTACTCAGTACTTTTACTATCTCTCTTCCTCTTCACCCTAATTATTCCTGGGCAATTAAATAAATCGCTTGCATAACTCTTTGGAAGTTCTCCCACCAACCCGTACATCACTCTCATTAGCCGCGCCCCATTTGAATTGGTTATTCACTCTCTTTCATTCGCATCTCTCTCTCTCTCTCTCTCTCTCTCTCTCTCTTCCCCTCCCTCGCAATATCAAATTTCCTCCACCCTCGCAGTGGAAGTCGTTGGTGTTTTTTCGGGGGCAGTGCTGCCAAATTCGAGCTATCAAATTGTGCAGCTCCCGCGCTTCTCAAGTTTGCTTTCTTTCTCTTTTTTCCACCAGCGTATTGTTTTTCTTCTAACTGCACTGTACTATTTTCATATGAAATATCCAAATTGAATGACTAATATACCGACGCTTACTGGAAACACTTTTTGAAAAAAAGAACATTGCAAGATAAATATATTACTAATATATCTAGAACCAGTTAACTTACTAGTTTACAATCCACAACGCGGGAATATTCTCAAAAGTGTAAAGTCTGCCTGCTTTACTCCACGCGATTCGTACTTTGCCATTACCATACTCGACAAAGTCACATAGACTAATTTGTTTATCACTGTTCGCATTACAAATTATGTCTATTGCCTCCGGAAGTCCGTCTAAAGTGACGAGAGAGTGTGTTAAACGAGGAGAGTGAGTGAACTGCAAACTGATTTTTTGGATGATGTCATCGTTCTATAATTTCCGGTCGAATCACAAACAAGCGTGAATCACTTCCATTGCTCATTTTTCATGTATTCTATTCACTTTTCCACGCGCTTTCATATTTTCTTCAAATTTTCGCTCTCTTTTTATTCGCAAAACCACGCCATTCAAAAGTCAACCCTAATCACAACGAAAAACTCGTGTTGAAAACACGACAAGCCGAGACGGAGAGTTTCCATATTTTAGGGAGAGTGCACGAAAACGAGAGACGTACTCTCTCGTTATAGCACGCTCTCTAATATTTGACACATGATTCCAAACCTACAGACAAGGGTTAGAGCGAGAGTGTGTGCAAAAGTGAGAGAGTCCCTCTCGATTTCACACGCTCTCTCACTCCAAAGGCCTTTCTGGATGGTTGACCGGCCTGTGGAATGATGTGTTGAGTCTCAAACTCTTCGTCTCGACATATCAAGATTTGTGTTTTTTTATCGTTGATAGTGCAGGAAGGGGCTGGCAGTGATAGAGGGTGCAAAATCGAGAGAGAGCCTCTCACTTTTCCACTCTCTCTCACCCTGACCCCTTCTGTCCTCATCATTCCACAGTCCTGTCTCTTGAGAAACACTTTCCAAGAATATCCTTTACGTGTATATCATTTCCGCTTTTTTTGCTTACAATTAACTATTTCTGACACATTTTGGTTGGGAATCATGTGAAACGCCTCCAAATGTGCTTAGTGATCGCTATGATATCACTTCTCTTTCTCACTCCCTGTTTCCTCTTATCGTTATCACACAAAACTGATTACTTATTATTTTTAGTCGCTAGAAAATCGAGAAAAAGGGGAAAAATCGTCGAAAAAAGGCTGAGAAATGGCGTCAGACTGGTGAAATGCGCTGAAAAGGCAGGAAAGAGTCGGCGGGCAAATCTCATTTGCCTCATTTGAAGGTCACGCGACTCTGATATTCTTGCACACAGATAGAGAGCACTCCCTCTCTCTTAAGAGTCATCATACTCTTTACGTGAACAATAATGCTGCACAATATTTTGCATTAGATGTCAGAATTGAGAAATACCAATCGTATAATTATGCGTATACTTTATCATCACCAGTGCATTTGCGAGTAGCGATTGAGTAGCAGTGATACCTTTCAATTCTAATTTACAATTACAATTATTTATTCCGTCAGGGTTAGGGTTTCGTGTGAGTTCTTTGTAGATTGTCTTTGGTTTTTGATTCTACGCAAGGTCTTTGTCGATCTTGCGTAGAATCTTCGGGAAATGTCGGGGAAATGGCCAATTTCCTTGAATGCTGTGATGAATTAGCGAATCTCCTGTAGAACCCTCCGGAAGCCCTTCTCAAGAACCGACGATGCCCTATCTCATTTCCTCAATCCTCATTCCGTTGCCCATCTCTCTCTCTCTCTACCGTCCCATCACCATAAATCTCGTACCCAATGGGCCTCCGTTCCATCCCCTCCCCCGTTCTTAGTACGTGCTCTTGTGTGGAATCGAGCATTTTCTTAGAGAAGCGAAACGACGTTTCACATCTCTCCTAGAACACAATGGGATCTGAAAGCGATAGTTTTCTGCAATTTTCAATCCTTGTGCGCAGAGAAACTGTTCATTATGGTACGGTAGATGTTGCTAGAGCCGTAAATAGACTCTTTTGCTTCCGCTATGTCTTCCCTTTCGCTTGATCACCTCATTGCGTTATCGATCGATCGCATCCGTTTACCGTAATCTGCTGATCTCGTCAGTTGTCAATCCACTCTGATTACAGTGTGACCCCTGCAGTGTCTGCATCATTTTCCCTTCCACACGTCGTTATCAATTTTATCACTCCCGTTTCGCTCGTTACTCTCTTGTGAAAGAGACAGAGAACTGCAAAATAGGAGAGAGGCTCGAACCACCGGTTACTGTTAGAAGGGTTTTTTTTACTTTTTATAGATCGCGATGCTTACTACCCAAATAATTATCGAAACGTGCAATTTTTATTTCGTTACCTTACGCGCTGCACATCATTCCACAGGCAGGTCAACCTTACGGAAATGCCTTTGAAGTGAGAGAGCGTGGGAAATCGCGAGGGACTCTCTCTCTTTTGCGCACACTCTCTCACTCTGACCCTGGTCTGTAGGCTTGGAATCATGTGGCTGGGTCAACGTAAGAAGATGCGAGATAGCCTTGCCTGCTATCATACGACGTAATGTGAAACAATGTGCTCTTTCTCTCTCATTGTTGTTCGTCTCCAGACCTCCCAATTTTTGTGAGTCACAAATTTCATTTTTTTTGCAATGCACCGTAACAAATTCAAAGAACAACGCGGGCGTTCAACCACCTCATGCAATACTCGCATTATGCTAGTAATCACTTTTCATGAGAACCAGCAAGTCTCGAGCTTCACGCTCGCCACTTCATAGCATTCAGCGACGGACTATTGGAAAATAACCGGCGGTGAAGGCAACACCGCACTTTGGACACGCTCTTAGTCTGTTGACGCCATCCAGTCTCTCTCTCTCTCTCTCTCTCTCTCTCTCTCTCTCTCTCTCCCTTCATTGACGTCGTCCAACTACTACAATTCGCCTATAATATTTTCTTCAATTTCTTTCATGTTTCAATCATTTGCTCTTGGCGCATGTTTCTAGACAATATGATGTAGCGCGTCACCTTTTCATTTGTTTTTACCAACTAGATCGTATTTCTATCTCGCTGCTACAATTTTGCTCGTAGACTTTAGTGGCGTAGACAATAGGTTCACATGATTCCAAATCTACAGACCAGGGTTAGAGCGAGAAAGTATGCAAAAATGAGAGAGTCCCTCTCGATTTCACACGCTCTCTCTCACTCGAAAGGCCTATCTGTAAAGTTGAGCGGCCTGTGGAATGATGGGGGTTGGACGTATTGCGAGATCTATGAAGTGGCCTAGATTATTGGACATTTCCTGTTATACTCGACCGACTTCCGCGACCACTCCCGTGTTTTCCTACATTTCTGAATCACTATTGTAGTACCCTTCAAGAATTTCTTCAGGACAATATTTGATTTAGTATGCTGCAAAATGCGAATTTCTGTTTCGCACTTCCTTCCACATCATTCCTCAGGCCGGTCAACCTCACAGAAAGGGCATTGGAGTGTGAGAGAGTGTGAAATCTAGAGGGACTCTCTCACTTTTTCACACTCTCTCACCCTGACCCCTATCTGTCGGTTTGGAATCATGTGCTTCCGTTCAAAATGATACGATTCATGTGCCGTTTCCTCTCTTAATTCGTGTCTATTTTTGTTGCAATTTCAGTTCGTAATTCAGATTTATCTCATCTTCACATCATAATCAAATGCAAAACGCAAATACCAAGGGTCCCGCCACGAAATCAATCTTGGCGCTGTGCCAAGACCGATTATTGCTCGATTCTGGAGCTATTTTCCTTTCTTCTTCTTGCGTGCTCTTTTGGCTGTCATTGAGAGGCAAAAGGGAAAGAATGATTGAGGAATTGGGAAAGAGAGAGAGAGATAGAGAGAGAGAGAGAGAGAGAAGAAGAAAAAGGATAGTTTCCTCGGAGTCGAGCCCGCCCTCTATTTCATACCGGGGTCTAGGAAAGAGTTCTCGATATCTGCCTTTCACAGCAATTTTAGTTCAGTTCATTGAAGATGCAATGGACCACTACTATGAATTTTGTTACCAGAAAATTGATTCAAATTGTCTCTTTTTTAGTGTCTTAGTCTTGCATCTGGCTCACCGGTTTTCCGTTTTTATATGTTCGTTGCAATATCAGTTCACATGTCTTTCCCACCCTCGCAGCGATATGGCGCATTTTCACACGCGTGCGCTATCGGAGAAATGTGATTTAGGCGTGTCATAAGTTCGCATATCCGACTGGCGAAGTTCGCATATTAGCGCGCTAGGCCTGAACGCCCACCAGAAAGTTGTTGTCCCCGCTTGCCCGCTTATGTGGTGTTAGTTTTCGGAAAAAGGAAACGGAAAAAGGCCAAGATTTGAATTCCCGCAATTTCATATCTCAGTTCTCCGTGGAGCAATCGACACAAAACTTCGAATATAACATTTTTCGGTCCTTTTACACCTATAAACGAAGTTTTGAGTCGATCGCTCCACGGAGAACTGAGATAAGAAATTGCGGGAATTCAAATCTTGGCCTTTTTCCATTTCCTTTTTCCGAAAACTAACACCACATAAGACTCAAGACTGGCAACCAGAGTTCACAGGGAAGTAATGAGGAAGGAAATTGAACTTTAACAATGGCATGTAATATTCGATCAAATCCTGATTAGCTTCCCCATCAGGGAGATAATTCCTCCCGCACAGCACGACGGCGAACTCAACTCAGAGGTTGGAGGTGAGAGAGACTCTCTCTTTCTCTCTCTCTCTCTATCTCTCTCTGCCTCCTTCTGTAGGTTTGGAACCATGCGTCCCTTTCGCGGATGGATGCTTGTCACCCACTCCTTACCATTTCTCCCATATTTACCTGGCGCTTCCCCATTTACGCAGATTCGTAAAAATACCGGTCATCTCTCTATATTTCCATCCTCACACTACTTACCTCGATTAGAAACCATATTGAAAGTTGGAGTAATGGTCTGACCCTCTCAATTCTGCATGTTCTCTCGCGCTGTCTGATCGACGAGAGATCATGTAAAATGAGGAGAGTCTGGTCATTACTCGAAAGTTGTTGCTGTTTATCACTTCGCACCTACGTAGGTTGACGGTATTTATATCACACCCTCCTCCCTCTCCTCTATTCCTGGATTCACTTACCTTGATTAGGTGCGCCGATTTTGTCGAGTGCGGAAAAGGGAGAGAGAGAGAGAGGGAGAGAGAGAGGGGAGAGAGAGAGAGAGGAGAGAGAGAGGGGAGAGAGAGAGAGAGAGAGAGAGAGACTGATGTCATGCACCTGAAAACAGCCATAACCAGGATGGATTCCTGGATTCGGTGCTTTGCGGGCGGGCGGATTTATGCGGTATCCGTAGGTGCACCCCCTCATCATTCCAATGAAAGGCGGAGAAATGCCCACTCTGTCTACGGTAGATCTTCTTTTCCGCACCATTCTTCGTTGCTTATCCGGCTGATCGATAGTTGATGCTATCAGCACTCTTATCAGGAATCACATTATTCCACGCATCCACAAAAAAGGGGTAGAGCGTTCGAAAGTGAGCGGGTATTTTTAATTTTTAAGTACTCTGCGCAAAAGTGATAGACACTCTCTCACTTTCTCACGCTCTCTTGCCCCTGCCCCTATCTGGATCTATTGGGTGTGATGCTATCATCGCTCATATCACCACCCACTGATAAGTCGTCACTGGCCGCTCTTTTTATTTAAGCCCATCATAAACTTCGCTCTGAGCCGCCTGACCCGCTTATCAGCTTATCTGAGACTATCACTTATCGAGAGCGGAGAAAAATGGGAGGAGAGGAATGTCTAATGGGCTCGGCGATCCGCTTTGAACGTGATAATCGATGGTGTGAGAAAAAGAAAAGCAAAATCAGCAGGCGGGTGCACGCAGTTGCATTTTCAGCAAAATGTAGATATGAACATACAATTATTCTTGTAAAGCTCTTTATCGCTCTATGCGACATCGTATTTCATGTTGGCAGTATTTTCTTTTAGCATAACATCATTGCACTTATTATCGATTAGTACATAACTCGACAAACATTTTTTAAAAAAAATGATACGCTCAGCAAATAGTCAAAAAATCGATTCACGAAAGCGACTTTTCGTGTTAGTGATATTATTCCTATTACTTTTGGCGAGTTTCACTTTGCACTTATTGTTAGTGAACTTCGGAGAGATCCCCCAGTCTTCCCTGCATATCTTGCAACATTTCAAATCATGTTGCGCTCGGGCGTTGATAAATTATAATTTTGAGTAGAAAGAGGACGTCGAAGTGATAAGAAAACAATCCTAGAGATTCATAATAATCTTGTAACCTCTGATCACCGGGAGAAATTTTGAGAAAGAGTAAATTGCAACCGATAACAAACGAGAAAAATAATTGACTTTCCCTTTTTTCTTCCTTACCTCCGGATTTATCTATTGCCTACACATTATTATTAGCACAATGATAAATGGGTTTTGCGATGCTCTTTCATGGGTACATGAGAAAAGGCCGTTTCCCGCCCCCACATACTGGCCCACATACCCCACATTCTCTGCCCAATTCGATCCTCTTTCCTTGAATGATATCTCAGTCTCGTTTTTGAAATTCTCACATACGCCCTATGATGTTATCTTTCCTCCCACATCATTCATCAGGGCGGTCCGTATTACAGAAAGGGGCTTGGAATGAGAAAGCGCGCATAATCAAGAGACTCTTTCCTGTAGGTTTGGAATCATGTGCTTCCATTTCTTTGCCAATTTCTTTCCAATTTCCTTGGAGACCTCTCGTTTCTCCAGCAACCATATCATTCGAGGCATTTTTTATGTGGAATAGCGCCTTTGGATGTTATTGTACCTCTCATATATTTCAGTTTCTTTTTTGTGTAAATTCTTTTCTCCATAGCCACGAGTCATCCCGCCCACAACGGTCATATCACATCATTTAAAATATTTATATATTCATTTTTAATAGTCAATGCGTGATTGCCCTCCGGAAGATTACGGTACGAACGGACAATCCCGGACAGCCGTCCGTACACGGACCCTGTCCGGCGTCCGCCTTTGTCCGGATTCGCAACCCTAATTCCAAACCTAGATTTGTTCGCAACGCTGCGCGCGAGTTTTATGTTTCACCCCTGCTCCAAATATTGAATGGCAACGAAGGTAGACGTTTGAGGTTCTCCATCCGGTGTGCTTACACATAAAAAAACATACAGTCTCCAACATATGATTCCCCAACCTACAGAAAGGGGGTCAGGACGAGAGAGTGTGCGAAAGTGAGAGATTTTTCTCGATTTCATACGCTCTCTAATTCTGACCCCTATCTGCCATATCATCCGCCGCCGCTCAAAAATTTTCAAATTTTCCCAAATTTCATCATCACTGTTCCGATTCGCATATCATTCCCTACCATCGATGTTGCGTCATCACTATGCAATCTCTCCCTTCAGATGGAGAGTGGCTGCAGCGACGAGAGGGGCGGCCTGCAGCAGACAGCTGCAGACGACGCCCTATTGCCTAGTGATGACGCAATCGGCGGGACGGAAACTTCTAGACGCCGCAAAACGTCGGCCAGTGACATTCCCGACACGGACAGTGGAAGACCGACGAGGTATGGAGTAGGAATGATGCAATGATTCGTGCTCAATAGCGTGCATTTGAAAAAAAAACAAAAGGGTGATCGATTATGCTCCATCAACTTTAGCCGTATTCAAGGAATTCTGTTTTTTTCGGTATTTTTTTTATTTATTTTGACTGTTGCGTCTCCAAGTTGAGCGATTTCCCAGATTGCCTAGTGATGACGTAACATTAAAAAAAATCTTTCATTTAGTGTGGACGACGAGGAGGAGGACGATCCGGCGGGCGGTTTGGTGCTGCACATTCCGCCCCGACCCGACTCGGAGATCAAAAATCACGGACCGGCAGAGATCAAAGATCAAAGTACGAGTGGCGCAGAGATCAAAGAACAGTCGAGAGAGATCAGACGCATTCCGACCCTTGTGTGTGAGGAGCTGCGAGATGAGGAGGAGGAGGGAACGGATCAGGTAAACGCTGTTGAAAATTGGACAGGAATGGGAAAACTTTTTCTCTATCTCTCTCGATTTCGCACACTCTCTCGCTCCGGAGTATCGACGAATAATGTTTCTGAAAATCGAGAGAATCAGAGATTCCTCCACTACTAGGAAATTGAAATGTCTGTCTGTTGGTGTGTTTTTTTTTCCTTCCGCGTGACGGACATTTTTTCGTCATTTTTTCGCTATAAATCGCTTCAAACTCAATCAATCTTCTCAGATCCTTTTGCATATGATAACCCATCTGAAAACATTTCAAAATTTATTTACCAAAAATCGATAATTTCATGGCCAAGTCGGTAGCGAGCTCGAATTCAAATCCGAGGGTCTCAGGTTCGATCCCCGCCGGTGCATAGTCTTTTGCCGCATTTTTTGCAAGCGTGAAAAGTGGTCCAAACACGTTTTTAAGTAACGAGATTCACATTTGAGCATCTTTTGCCGTTTTTCGAAGTGAATATCGATTGATTTCACTCGATTTCACACGATTTCACGAAATTTTCGTACATTTCGCTGGAAATCATTCAACATGCCGGCAAATCTCGCAGGAAGGGGTATGAAACGAGAGCAAGGGGGATCGAGAGGTACTCTCTCACTTTGGCACACACTCTCGCCCCTGACCCCTTTCTGGAGGCTCGGAATCGCGTATCGGGAAGCTTTATAAATTGCTTCAAAATCGCTCTATCTTCTCGGATCCTTTTGCATACGACAACAGACCAAAATCCCCTTCACATTTTACAAAATTTAATTGACCAAATCCATAGCCAAGTGGGTTACGCGCTTGACTTTCAAACCGAGACCCCCAGGTTCGAATCCCGCCGCGGGCAAAACGTTTGCCGCATTATTCGCAAGTCTCAGATGTCCTTCTAGCACGTTCTTGAGTAACATGAAACACGTTTTCACCTGTTTTGCCGAGTTTCAACATAAAAAATCCAAAATTTCGAAAAGTTCCCAATTGGTTCGCAGAGCGTAGGGGATCACAAGAAAAGTATTTTGCGATGCCGGAAACGTGTCAGAACGTGTTCTAACGCGTTTTAACGTTAAAAAATCGAAAATTTCGAGAAGTTTCCACATGATTCAGAGAGCGTAGGGGTCACAGGAAAAGTGATTTATGTTGTCGGAAACGTGTCTGAACATGTTCGAACTCTTTTTAACCTGAAAAATCTAAAATGTCGAAAACTTTACAAATGATTCGTAGAGCGTAGGGGATCAGAGGAAAAGTGTTTTGCGATGTCACAAACGTGTTCGAACACGCCAAGGAACTCAAACCACGGTATCCTGCGTTTCCGTTGAGAAAGGCTTGTGAGGCTGAGAGTGATCGAAAAAAGTTGCCACGGAGCCACGAAGTGGCGTAGTGGCAACTTTTTTCGATCGCACTCAGCCTCACGAGCCTTTTGCAACGGAATAAGCCAGTACTCTTTCTGGAGATGAACATTCCCCCTGGACCGAACTTGGAGCCGGCCACTGAGTTCCACTGAGTTTTCCTCCCTGGACCGACCCTCATCAAGCTACCGAACTCTCCCTGGACCGACCCTCATTAAGCTAGCGAACTCCCCCTGGATCGAACCTGAAGGAGGCTACGGAGGTGCCCCTGGACCGAACCTGAAGTAGGCTACCGAACTTCCCCTGGACCGAACCTGGAGTAAGCTTGCGAAATCCCCCTGGACCAAACCTGCACCCAGAACTATGCATAGAGCGTAGTGTACGCATAGATCGTAGTGTGTAAAAGTAGTATAATTAATCGATAAATGTCTGTATGACAAATGTAATAATAATATTAATGATAAGATAAAAATAATAATAATAATATCTTCTTTCAGCCATCATCCTCGTCGCGTCGCGTTCAGCGTGCGCTCAGCAAGCAATGCGTGATCGACGACGATACCGTACCTCAACCGACTACGGTAAGCAGTACGGTAGACAGGTCACTAATCGATAATATCCGGTATTGCTATTTAGTGTGCACATGTGGACTGAATGTAATTTTTGAACAAATGATGAGTTTAAGCAATTGTTTGATACGCGAACACGCGGCATATAAAAGGTCTGTGAAACATATCTATCTATAATGAATCACAGCTAGGCGAAGAATCAAATAAGATATCATGAGCAAGTGCGCGAATTAAAAAGAGAGTTGTTGAAGGTGGGATTGCGCTTAAATGGAACCAAAACTGTAGCACTAACTACCAACCCCCATGGTAGAGCAGTCGTTGTGGGAGGAGAACAGGTTAAAATAATGGAAAAGGTAGTTTATCTTGGTCAAGAAATATCCCTCGGACCGGGTAGATTTAAGGGTGAACTACACAGAAGAGTCAGAAGTGCGAACTGGGCATTCTCCAAATACTCGGAATTTTTCCGAAAAAGGGGTAGTCCAATGTACCTTAAAAAGCGTCTATTCGATGGTGTTGTTCTCCCCGCATTTCTATATGGTGCTGAAACTTGGTACCTAACTAAACGAAATCAGGAATCACTCTGCGTTGCTCAGCGTAAACTCGAACGGAAAATGTTAGGGATCACCGTACTAGATCACATTACAAATGAGCGAGTGCGTGATACTACGAAGTTGAAGGATGTTGTGAGAGAGGCGGAAAAGCGTAAATGGATATGGGTTGAGAAGCTCTCGAAATTATGCTATAATCGATGGAGTCTGAAACGCTTCCTCTTGCCTCTTGGAGTCCGGATGGACCCCAAGAGGCAAGAGGAAGCGTGGAAGACCGGCTAAGAGATGGAGCGACGATTTCGTAAAGGCAGCTGGACCTCTCTTCATGCAAATCGCAAGGAACAATCAAACTCAGTGGAGAATTCTAATGGCGACCCAGTTGACCTAACATCCAAATCAGCTGATAAAGTTGTTCAAATGAGCAAGAAAAATATACGATACAGTACCCCAGCCGACTACGGTAAGCAGTACGGTATCGAAGTGATCAGAAGTACGCATTGTTTGACATGCGAACAAGCTGCTAATAAAAACAATTAAAAAATACAATGAATCAAAAATGTGTACAATGATATTTGCTATAATGGGAAAACAAACAAAAAAGTTGTGTTTATCAATGCTCCATGTTTTTCAAAAGATTAATTTTACTGGATGTGTCAGCATTTGTCTAAATCGGCTTTAGGAAATACGCGAAAACATAAAAATTAATAAAGTAATGTCGTTGAGACAGTATTCGAAAAAGAGAGATCCCTTCTTTTTGTTCCTTCTTGTTTCTCTCGTCTCGACTCCTTTCCCTACTCACAAAGAACAAAAACACTAGAAAGTAATCTTTCGCTATGTCAAAATCCATGGGTTTAAACAGTAATGTTGACTCTCTCACTTTTGCCCACTCTCTCGCCCTGACCCCTCTCTGTAGGTTTGGCTTCATGTGTTTTTGTTTGTTCCTTCTCTTGTCTCGACTCCTTTTCCTCCCGTTTCCATAGTTACGAGCGTGGGCCAAGCACACTATTATACTGCATGCCTTTTTCTGTTTTTCCTCCGCTTAGAACGATTAGACCGAGCACACTCACTACTCTTTAGAGGTGAGTCATAGACATTTACCTCCGCATTCACAAAGAAAGAGCGGGATAATAGCACCGGAGTCCGCACCTCCATAAAGGGGTCAGGGGAGAGACCGAGGGAGTTCTTCCCGCATTTTGGCTCTGATAACGCTGTGCAGGGGTTTGACGGGGCTGTCAATTTCTAGCACTTATGCACATTTAACTACTTGAGATACGTTCGAGGCTCACAAAGTTGCAGAAGTAACACGCATTCATATTTGTGCCGTATTCAAAATATGTCCGAAATAATTAGAGTAAGTGGAAACCTGGTTCGAATTGCGTGGTGGCCTTTGAAAAAAAAGAAAGCTTTATGCCCTTCTAAAACGAATGAAACAGGAATGAAAAAAATAGAATGGCCTATGATTTCTTCGGTCGAGCAGGAAGATCATCAATGGTTTCCCCCGGCTTCCCGTAATAAAAATGAGGGGGATCCTCAGGATGAAATGCAGCTCATTCCTGGCTCAGTTGAGAGGCTTACCAATTCATATAGCGGACTCAATCCCACCCATTGCGCCAATCAGGAAGAATTTCTCTCTTTCAAATACAAGTTTTTTATAAAATATTTAAATAAATTAAAATATTATTTTCAGCACCCGCTCAGCATCGTAATCGACACGCGAAGTGAACCGAAAACGGCCAAGGAGAAGTCTAAAACGGTCAGGAATGTTATTTTTTTGTAAAATAATATTTATGTTCAAAAATTGACAAACACTTACTATTTTGACAGTTATAGAATTTTGCCAGCTTTCATGACAGATTACTTGCCAATCTCGTTATACGATTTTCAATTCCGTCCATATCTGATAATTTATCTCTTTCTATCTCTTTCATCTGTTACGAAACCCTAGTTATCATCCCTTCTTTCATTCCCTTTATTTCATTCCTGTGTTATTTTTTTCTGGCGATTACACGAGAATCATTTTCCAAACCGTGTTCGTGTCTGAATTTTGAAAAGTGTGGAAATATGATCGTTGAACCTCTCGAAAAGTGTGGAAATATGATCGTTGAACCTTCTGTGAGGGCGCACTATTTTCCAGAAGAAGCATTGTCCCTTTCCCCCATGTTCTCTAACTTCCGGTAGAGGAGACTACACGATTTTTGTTGTTCAAGTTGCCATTCTCCCAGCCTTAAAATGTGAGGGAAAGTGGCCTTATAGTCTTAAAGAAGGGCAGTTCTCCAGTTTCGACACTATTCATTAGCCTTCCCGCCAGCCACTGAAAAAGCGCTTGCTCGCACAAAAATGACCATAATTTATCGCAGCTACTCTAGTTGTCCCTATCTAGATCCCTGTCTAATCCCAGACTGGAAATATACCGTTATACAGACCGAAAGAAATCGTGTAAGAAGGATTCAGTTAAGTTTTGCTCATTGAGCTCTGGCCAATCTGCCATTCTCCCCCTCAATCTCTATCCATCGTTCTCATTCCTCCTCCTCTTTTCTTGACTCTCGCTTTCCCCCTCTGAATCCGGAAATCACCAGTCTCGCCCCACTTTTCTACTTCTCTCCCCCGCCATTTCGAAATACCTACCCCTGCCATTCGAGAATGGCAGCATTTACCCTCCGCTTGAGTAGAGTGTGCACCCGACCGAACCTACCGTATACCCTTCCCCCAAGATACGCCGCTTATCGTACAGGGGACTTTGCTGCTCATCCGTTTTTATTATAGTCTTTATTTAGCACTTCAATTTCAGCGCAGTGTGATGTGATATAAATTTTTTTTCGATTGAGCTGTTGGGTGCGAAGTAACTACTCCATTTTTTTTGTGAGATCGTTCCCCATTATAATGCACGCACGTTTACTCTGAAGTCGAAGGAGCAGTCCATACCGTATCTATAATACGGTAGAGAACATACTGTGGGTGATATGGTTGTACTGTAGGATACTGCAGCCCATGCTCAACTGATCTCTGCAGCAATTGAGACATGCGCTACAGTATCCTCACCGCATCCTTACCGTTTCTTTTTTCCCCACTCCCTCTCTCACTACAGTATGCTCACCACCATATTTTTTCAGTATCCCACATTACGCTCACTACCATATCCCTAAAATTCCCCTACAGTATCTCCTCCACCGTATGCTTACCGTCTCCTTCCAGCTCACTCCCACTCCCTCTCTCACTGCTGATCAGTGGGAGTCGATGGCCGATCGGAGGAGAGAATTGGCAGCACAGCTACTCGGACGGACGCCCCTCAGTCTCAGTCAGAGTGAGGGCAATCTGGAGAGAGCTAAGGTACGGTAGATTATGTTAAGATACGTTAGGTTATGTTAAGGTACGGTAGTGTATGTTAAAGTACGGTAGCACGGTGTCCATCTGTCGAAGATAAGGTACGGCAGTTGCTTTCTAAGCCTTAGGATAAGATATGGCAGATATTTTCTACGCCTTAGGAAAAGGTGCGGTAATTTCGTCCATCGCAATAGGCTGAGGTACGGTAGATATTTCTTCAACCGGCGAGGTATCTCAGTCGTTCATTAAATATGCCGGATTGTCTGTTTAAACAAAGTGACTATTGTTTGTATTGTTGTACACAAGGGATCGGAACACAATCAATCTGTTACCCCCGTTCACACTTTGACAGCCTGCTGAAACACAATATCAACGAGCGCGAGGGTAAACCGGTTCAAGATTCAGACTATAGTTTTGGATTAAGTTAAAATTGAAGTAGGAAAACATGCTCATCATAAAAGGGAAAATGTAAATTCTTGTTTTGAAAAACTAAAAAAATAATTTTAATAAATTAAGACGAAGGCCTCAATTGCTTCGAAGACTGGTGGAAATGCGAAATTGCTTGTGCGAAGTCACGCGTTGTGCGGAGACGATGATACGAGGTTTAGTTATTTAAATTATAGCTAATAATAATATTTATAACAATACAATAATAATGATAATATCACAATGGGTATCGAAGGTAACCAATTGGGATTAGCATCTTTGTGAGGCACTAGGTCGGATGATCACCGTCGGATGAGAACTAATATTTTTTCGCAAAAAAAAAATGTCATCTCAAAGGCTGATTCGGATTGAAACATACCTTTTTAGATAGCAAATATTTTTTTCCGAAAAAAAAATTAGTTCTCATCCGACGGTGATCATCCGACCTAGTGTCCTTTGGGACGAACAAGCATTTTAGAATTTTTGAATTTTACCTGTAGATCTGTGCGATAATTCAACGTAGAGATGCATATGTTGCGTAGTGATTGTGCAATTTCTACTTTGAAAGACCAAAGAGGCTTCCAACAATTCTGCACACCACCGGTAAAGCACTAAAATTGCGCAGTGATGATGCAATATTATTCAGGTTACGACCGCCAGCCGAATTCGCCCGCAGCAATCCGAGTTTTGCCGCGACGAAGAGTCTCAGTCGAGGTGAGATTATTTGAGATAACATAAAGGTGCTGAGAAAGGAACACGAGGCGGACTCTCTCAAATTTGCACACTCTCTCGTCCTGACCCTTGTCCAGAGGTTTAGAATCATGCACAAAATTAAATGCCTGACTCACGCCTCTAGTTGCATATTCTCTTTTTGTGTTTTTTTTGAAATCCCTCAGACTTTCTCTTTCTGTTGACATTCTGATCTCCATAGCCACGAGACGTCCCGCCCACGACGGCCATACCACATTATTCCAAACCTGAAGATTTGTTCGCAACGCTGCGCGCGAGTTTCGAATGTGTTTCACCGCTGCTCCAAAGATTGAATGCCAATGTTTTTCTTCAATAATGGCTTCTGTTTGATAGGAACTGTCACTAATTATTACTACAACTTGATTTTTGATTTCGTCACGCCTATGCACAGCATCTAGTTGGCACCATGCCAAGAAGATCTCTCGTTCTCTGGCCCTCTCGTTTGACGCGCTCTCTCGTCATCTCTGACTTCAGCATCCCACCCTCTCGACTATGAGGCCTCCTCCTCCTTCTCCCCCCCCCTCTCTCTCTCTCTCTCTCTCTCTCTCTATCTCTCTCTATAACTAGATTTCGCGGACGCTGATTTCGTCATTCCTATGTAATCGCAGATTCGTCGGCCACCGACTACACTGATTCGTCCGGCGTCGATCTATTTGCATTCATCGTCACTACTCTGCACAAAAATGAGAAGGTGAGTGAGATTGCGTCATTACTAGGTCATCTCCAAATACATGAAACAATCGGAAATTGTGCTCAATCACTACGGAAATCGATAAATTGTGCTTGTTGATTTGACGCACCACACCATAGTTTCGAAAAAGCGCAGAAAAGAGTCAAGCGAATGAATTTCTCTCACATTTACACGCTTTCTCGCCGTGGCCCATTGCATCATAATTAGCCAATCCTCTTCAGGACCGATCGATTCTGCTCGATTTGGAGCGGCAGTTGATCGACTACGTCAAAGACGAGAGGTTTGTATATAGTATTTATTATATATATTTACAAATATATTATGTAAATACAAGTTAAATAAAATTAATAACATAATTTCAGTAGACAGAGCTACCGATTCGCGCCCATGTCCTCCTACAACCGGATGCTCATCCACCGGTGAGTTGTGATCTTTGATCTTTATTGTAACTTTAATTTCAAAATTAGAAAACAAAAGTGGTAAGACACAATTGAAACAATATATACTAGACGAAAAACTTGGCTTGGTTGGTCTCTGCATATTGAATGAAGATTTTTTAAACGGTGGTTTTACGCTGCACCCAACAATCAAATGACATTGAGAATGCGATAGACAATTGATTTGAGTTTTGAATAAAATACCAACGAAGAAAAAAAATAACAACGAAAAATCCGTTGGACAAGATCAAACTAAAATCGTAAGAGTCTTGCTTATTCCGATTACCCCTTTCGGGAGCAATATAATCATGCGAACACCGAAATAAGGCTGATATATCTATTAAATAAAAAAAGTAAACGGCACGTAAAACATGGGCGTCGTATTTCCTTTAAGACATTCACAATATCTTTGTTTTAAATATATGAAGTGTTTGCTTGCAGAGTCGCCGCTTACTTCGGCCTCGACCACAACATCGATCAGAGCGGCCAATGCATCGTTGTCAATCGATCGGAGAACACGAGAATGTGAGTTGGCCCCGCCCCTTTCTAGCACCGCCCACTTAAGACTAGGGTTCGCCCGGCAAACAAGGTCTTGGGACCTTGAAATGAGATAATTCAATTATCTCACCCCTTGCAAGAATAGTGAAAATCATTTCAAGATCTTGTTCCTTGGCAAGGAATGTGTATCAGAAATGGAAGATTTCAACCGATCAAAATTTTCAGTTATATTTAACTGGTAATTGAACTAGTTATAATTTTAGTTACGTGGAGCTTATTTTCGACATTTCTTCTTATTTCTTTATACTTCTTTTGTATTCTTGGCCATATAAAAGAAAAAATCATTATTCTATCACCATAACTAGATTCACGGAGTACGATTTAGTAATTTCTAAGCTGTTCAGAACGATATTGTCATTAAATTTGAAAAGTGTCCCTGACAAGATCTTGGTTCCTTGTATATTCCTTGGTTTATCCAAGGAATAAACAAGGAACGACGCCGATCGATTCCTTGCCAAGATCATTCTTCACTTTCCAAGGAAAAAAGCGGTCATTTTCCTTGTCAGGCGAACCCTACTTAAGACCCCGCCCCCATTTCAATCGGCCCTCTCTGATTGGAGCAAAATCGAGTGATTGTCTCATTTCAAATGAATCGAGACTGAAAGAAAATTGTTCGGGCCGTGAAACAAATTATGTATTCGATTAACCCTATAACAAAAATATAAGTGAATTTAATATTCTAAATAATATTGCAGCCCTGAGCACAACTTCGCCTCTCTCATTCGATCCGATCAATACACGGACACGGCACGACGAAGTCTCAGCAGAGACGCTCAAAGTTACGAGGAGGTAAGGAAGAAGTTGCATCATCACTACGCATTATTAGGCAAAATAATTTCACGAGCATGGAACAGGAGTGCATGATCTCTGCAAAGTCTAACCTATTTCTAGAGGCTGGTAAAATGTGTGTATACGATGAAACTATTAACCTCTACATTGTAGCATGGTGTTGCAGAAAGGCAGCTCGATTGAAAAAATCACATATTTGGGGTCCACAACGTCTGTCTTGGGCACACAAATCGCTAAAACGCGAGAAAAGGTGTGCACAAGCGTAACTCTTAGCCAATTTGGTCGAGTTTTGCCAACTCTTGGAGACCTCGGGGGGGGGGGTCTATCGAATAAACAAAAATCTCATTCAGATCTCTCGTGAGTATCCCTCACTACCGCATCGAATGAGTCTGGAGATGTTGTCTAGAAGGACGAGAAGTTTCGAAGTATCGGGCCATCGGACACTCAGTCCGGCCTGGAGGAACGAACAGAATGGTATGTTACGTCATCACTAGGCAATATTTTAACTTTATTATACTTAAATAATTACTTTTTTTAAAAATTATACAATGTGTTATTTTGTACCAATTTCCCTGATGACGATGCATCATCACTGATCTGAGAAACAATGATTAGGAGAGAGACAGGAAGTGAGAATATGGTGCAGTTAGTGTCACTGGTCTAGTTGAGACCGCCCTCTCAGAATTAAATTATCTCTCGACCCCCCTCAAAACGAGAGATCATTCCATTCTGAGAGGGCGGTCTCGTCTAGACAAGTGACACTAAATGCACCTTTACCTAACACTAAGTGAAAGAAGACTACTCTTTGTGTGTAGTCCCACTCCCGTTCGTCAGAGTCTCAACGCTGTCTCGCGTTGCCTGGATATTGAAGGCAACGTGTACACTTCTCCTTTCCTCTTCCATCTCTTCCCTATTTCCCCTCATTCCTTTCACCATTTCCGATTGGATGAGATTTCTTCCTTCCAATCACAACTTTCATCCTATTTCCTCCACTCATCCTATTGCATCCTATACATCATGCACACTAATACACACTCCCACCTCTGCTACACTTCCTTTTCCCTCCTAAGACTCTACAGCATATTTCCTTTTAATCAATTACATCACCACTAGGAAATCTGACTGGATGCACAAACTTAGAATACATAAATAGGTACTGTATCCTCTTACTAATCACAAATTTATGTTTTCTTTCCTCTTTATTCTTTATCGTTCCATGAATTGCACTAGCACCGTTCGCGGATGCAACAAATAATAAAATAAAATAATAATAAAATAAATAAAGAAAACTGCAGCCCAATCGACGGACTCCGCTCCCTCTCTCCACCCTCACTCCTCCAACTCCCCCGCCTACGCCCTGTCCCCAGTAATGCAGCAAAATGCAGAGGTATTTTTTGAATTTGAAACTCCCGCGAATTTCCTAATTCAAATATTGATGTGCAGGCGCCCGAGGAGCGGCCAGACGGCGCGGCGCTCGAACCACGACGACGCGTAGCTGGACTTGCACAGGTGAATGGTTGCGTCATCTTTAAGCAATCAGACAAATATTATTTGTCTCTAAGCATCTCCCCTTTCGTCCTAAATGAAATCGAGAATGGGAAAAAATCGGTATATTCAATCATATTGAATGGCTGTCGTGGAGAGCATAATACTGCCTAGTGATGACGTAACATTGCATCTTTTCAGTTGCACAAGGCCGGTTCGTTCGGCGGCGTTCCCGTCTTCTACCGTAACAATTCGAACGGCGTGAGACCCATTGAGGAGACAATGATGAGAGGGCGAGAGAGGAATGGAGGGATGATGGGACAGCACCAGCAGAGGTCGGAGAGTCAACGTAAGTTGCGTCAGCACTAGGTAATCTTAGATTATCGTATTACCCTCTTACCTCTGAGGCATTTTATACGGATAGTGCAGGTTTTTTTGTGGAAATGTCCGAGTGTGTCTAGTAGGAATTGCTAACTTTTTTTCTGAAATTGGTAAATTCTACAACAAGAATTTCTGAGAAACTTTTGAATGTCGCAGGCTCCCGCCCGGAAAGTCAGCCCGAGCAGCAGCATCAACATCAGCCCGAGTACTACGGTAGCGGGCAGATCCCGCCCGACCCATACTACCGCGAGGAGCAGTTTCGGTGAGGGATGGTGATTGCCTAAGGATGACGTAATCACAAAAAAATAACTCAATACTGATATGTCAATAGCGAGAAAATCAAACTCTAATCTTAGAGGTGCGCGAAAATAATCTCTTTTTTCGTGCATTCACTCGCAAATTATTTTCAAAAATATTTTAAAAAAAAGATATTTTTTGAAATATAGTTTTATTAAGAAGCGAGTTCAACGGCAATGTAATGCAGCAAAACTCCTACTATCAGAGCGACCCCAATCGGCAACTGTGAGTTCCCCGATGCTGTTGATTTTTCGACAAGCGACCATTCAGATACGTCGACACGTACGGCACACCCGCGGGCGCACCACCGATGGAGTACGCGCCTGCGCCCTACTACTACCCGACGCCGACTTCGCAGCCCATGCAGCAGCAGTTCCAGCAGCACATGCAGCAAGCGCCCGATCAGGTGCGAATTGCGTAATGATGATGCATTACAAATTTGTGCGTTTGAAGGTTGATCAGCTGGCGCGGGAAATGTCTGCCGCCTCGATCTCTAGCAATAGCCAGTCGCAGTCGCCTACTCACATGCAGCAGCTGCAGCAACCTCATCTGCAGCTGCAGCAACCGCGCGCGCCCGTATTCTACCCGCAGCAGCAGCCAATGATGCAGCCGGCCTTCTACGCTCCCGTCTACCAGGGATACGGTAGGTGCACGCATTCAATCAATCACTAACTGACTCCGTTTCAGCAGCGATGCCCGCGTACGATGGCTTCATCTATGCACCGATGCAGTACCACCAATTCCCCGCCCCTCCCATATACCCTCAACCCGCCTTCGCCCCCGTGCCCGCCCCCAACCCGATGGCGTACCACAACGGCACCACCTACTACCACCCGGTGCCCCATCCCCAGCCCATGACCTATCCGCCCAACCAGAACTACTACTATCCCGCCACCGGTGCCATGCCTCAGTACCCGGAGCCGACTGCGCCCGTGCCTGTGCCCGCAGCTACCCAAGACGAGGTGCCCGAATCCAGCGAGGCCGACCACTAGACAAAATAAGTATGGGTTCCGCGCCATTTCTTGAACGAATTTTTAGCACCCATAGAACGATTAGATCGTTTTTTTTCGTTAGTTTTCGATCGATATTGTACATTTTGTTACCATTACCTTTCCTCTCCTCCCCACCATCTCTTACCCAGTGCGATCTGCAGATAGACATTTCTCTCGTTTCTAGTCACAAATCCGCCAGAATATCATCAATTTTCTCTGACTCTCTTCATCTTACATGTTATCTCGTTCTTCTCTAACTGACGAGAAAGTGTGTGGAGATGAGAGAGTTGCGATTATTGATTGATTTTCGGCGCGCATCGGTAACCAAATAGCAACCCGGGTACGGGCGACCACAGATAACTCCCAAATGCACACAAACACCCCTTTTTTATCCGGTGCAGAAACGTTTTATGACCGAGAAAGATCCCGAATGCGTTCGAAATCAATAATTTGCAGATGGAATTGCAAAATTACGATGCATGAGCACTAGAGTGGTCCTTTTCGGTTATGAAACGACGTATATAGCCCCCCCCCCCCCCCGACTTTTTAGCCCTTCTTGAACCGCCGAACTTTCCTCGAGTTGCTTTTACTATGTCTGTCTCTCTCTTTCTCTCTTTTCGCCCTCCTTCTTTCCGTTGCTTCCATCGATTTCCCCGTGATTGTGCGATCAATACGATGATTTACACACGAGATGAAGCCTCGAATTGTATTATGTGTGTTCATCGCAACAAATTAATTACACGAAACAACAAAACAGTATCCTGGAAAATATACCACTTATGATGAGAAGAACATAGATTTGATTTTGGTATGATCATATCATTTAAATAAAATAACAATTAGTGCCAATTCAAGCAGAAAATTGGAAGATAATCGAAGAGACGCACTGACATTCAATATTCGCACCATTCAGCATTGTAATTTTACTCTAGTGAATGCACTCAAATTCTCCTTGAGAATGGTTCTCCATCAATTTCTTCATCCACGCTCTCTCTCATTTGCTCATCGAAAGGAGAGAACTGGTCGACGGAGGGAGGAGGATTTGAGAACTCTATAAGAACGAAAATGAACCAAAGATACAGAGCCTTTTCAACGTTTTCTTGGTAAAGGACGCATAAAATAAACTCTGAGAACGGAAACCTTTGAGGACGTTGTAGTGGCAATATTGATCTCCGTGTAGAGTAGATGGCGCTGCGATTCGACGACACTAGTTGAGTTAAGTGAAGAAGGGATTAAATTAACATACAATACTAGGACATTATCACTCCATTCACTCTTGCTTCTTGAGGGAGAATTATATATAATAATAGTAAAAACTTCAAACTAGCAGGGTGTGTTGAGGTTAAACTACGTTATGGTAGGGTGCGCACTACGTTTTCAAAGTATGGTTCAGGGGGGCGTTCAGTTGCAGGGCACAGTTCGGTCCAGGGGGAGCTTTGCAGCCGACTCCAGGCTCGGCCAGGGGGAGCTCTGTAGCCGGCTCCAAATTCGGTCCAGGGGGAGCTCGGTAGCCGGCTCCAAGATCGGTCCAGGGGGAGCTTTGCAGCCGGCCGAAGGTTCGGTCCAGGGGAAGCTCGGTAGCAGGCTCCAAGTTCGGTCCAGGGGTTTTTAGCCGGCTCCAAGTTCGGTCCAGGGGAAGCTCGATAGCCGGCTCCAAGTTCGGTCCAGCGGGAGCTCGATAGCCGGCCCCAGGTGACATTGAAGCTCGACTTATGTTGGGGAGTGTTAATCGCTACAAAGAGTACTGGCTTATTCCGTTGCAAAAGGTCGTGAGGCTGAGAGCGATCGAAAAAAGTTGCCACTACGCCACTTCGTGGCTCCGTGGCAACTTTTTTCGATCGCTCTCAGCCTCACGAGCCTTTCACAACGGAAACGCAGGATACAGTGCGTTCAGAACTTTTAGAGCAATTTCGGAAACGTTTTCTATGATCCCCTACGCTCTCTGAATCATTTTGGAACTTTTTGAAATTTTCGATTTTTCACGTTAGAACGTGTTAGAACACGTTCAGACACGTTTCTGACATCGCAAAACACTTTTCCTGTGATCCCCTACGCTCTCTGAATCATTTTGGAACTTTTCGAAATTTTCGATTTTTCACGTTAGAACGTGTTAGAACACGTTCAGACACGTTTCTGACATCGCAAAACACTTTTCCTATGATCCCCGACACTCCCTTCATCATTTGGGAAAATATCGAAAATTTCGATTTTCACGTTAAAACTCGGCAAAACAGGTGAAAACGTGTTTCACGGTACTCAAAAACGTGTTAGAACGGTTTCTGGCACTTGCGAAAAATGCGGCAAAAGGTTTGCCCGCGGCGGGGGTCGAACCTGGGGGTCTCGGATTCAAAGTTTGGCTCGTAACCCACTTGGCTATGGATTTCGTTAATTAAATTTTGTAAAATTTGAAAGGTGTTCTGGTCGGGAATCATATGCAAAAGGATTTGGGAAGATAGCGCGATTTTGAAGCGAAATATAAGGAAAATGCGAAAATCGTGACCGCCGGACACACACACACACAGACAGACAGACAGACAGACAGACAGACGTTCTGAAATAATAGTCTTTAGTAATTCCTCAAAAGACGTAGCCAGAGAATAGAGGGCATTGTGAACGGAATATGTTTTCAAATTGGAACTCGTGTGTATACCAACCCATTTCTGTTTTAGTGGGAAAGTAGATGGACAAAAAAAATGAAACATATACATTTTTTCAGAGCTTTTCAGCGAGGATAGAGGTTTTTTAGAGTTTTACTTTTTTCAGTTTTTCATATTCGAGATAAATGAGTATGGTTATTTCTTGTCCGTGTCGTGTATCGTATAATTTCACGAGATTATTGGAAGTGTGGAGGAAATTGAAGAAGGAAATTCAGTGAGATGGGAAGATATTGATTAGTTTTCGCATTCTTCTTTTGCAATGATGAGAAGTGTCCTGGCATTCTTCACACTATTCGGTGAGTTTTATTTTTATAATGTTTTTTAGAAGAGGTGCACGAGTCTTGTACCTATGTACTGTAGCTTTTACTCAGCAAGAATTTGACTCCTATTCGAAAGCAAAAAGTAGCATATTTTAACGATTAAAGAAGGCCTCCCACGAATATTTGGTCACATAGACTGCCAACGTAGTGTTGTTGGGGGCGCTCACCCGAGCACATTGCAACGCATCCGAAATTTTACCGTAATCTATAAATCGATATATTGGCTCTCAAAGGGCCGCAAAGCTACCAAGAATCGACAGGCAACGCGTGCTAGGACCAGAAGATAGGAAAATGAAACTGCCAACGATATAATAATGTTTCCCCCTATGGATAATATTGGTTTTTTTCATTATTGGTCGCATTTTTCAGGTGTACTGTATTTGGCTTATCGAAAAAATATGGAGCGCGCACACTAGCATTAGGGGCAATTTTCTAAGCATTCCCTTGCGAAAATTATTATATTTTTTATGAAAACCGATATTATCCATAGGGGGAAACATTATTATATCGTTGGCAGCTTCATTTTCCTCCGTTCATTTTCCTATTTTCTGGTCCTAGCACGCGTTGCCTGTCGATTCTTGGTACCTTTGCGGCCATTTGAGCGCCAATATATCGATTTATAGATTACGGTAGAATTTCGGATGCGTTGCAATGTGCTCGGGTGAGCGCCCCCAACAACACTACGTTGGAAGTCTATGTGACCAAATATTCATGGGAGGCCTTCTTTAAAATAATAAGAAAAAAACCTATTCAGCCACAGCCTTCGCACTGAAATGCTACCACTGCATCGGAAATGATTGTGATACAGCATATGTTAGTCATTTTAACGAATCTTTGGAAAAATAATAATATACGAAACACTTAACTCGTACTCTCCTCATTCTAATTTGAATACTGTTTTCTTTAGTTCTTCCGGGAACACAGTTCGAAATGTGCGACCACGATCTCTTCATTTTTTTCTTATCAAGACGGTGCATGGGATATATGATATATGCGATATATGTGTGCGAAATGAAGAGACAGTGGTCTCACATTTCACCGCCTAATTGCTACTTTTTTATTTTATTTTTCCCAATTTTCAAATATCCTCATCTTTGAGACCCGCATCACTTCTACCATCGATTGCCCCGTTGGTTCCTTCTGTCAGACCGCGAAATTCGAGTATTTCGACGGAGAGTACAATGAGGTGAGCAGTAGAGATGCAAGTTCGGTATTCGTTTTACGGATTTTTGGGCGAGAGATCTCTATTACGGCTGATAAGGCGAAGAGAGTCAGAGAAAAAGAGACTGCCCGAGGGTATAGCTAACCTGCATCCCTAGTGAGCAGCTAGAATTATGCAATACCTTTCCCACTGTTTTGAAAGCTGTGGTTAATGAGGACTGTTATGGCTGAGAAGTCTTCATTTCTCATCATCATTTCAATATCCAAATTCTGTCAACTCTAAATGAATTGTGCAGGTCCGTTCGACGCACGTTGCTCGTGGTTGCTCCGTTGCTAGAGGTATTTTTTCAAAAACACAAAATTTTATTTTCCTATTTCAGAATATTCTTTTTCTCAGGCTGTATGAACTCGATCGGCGTGGATCGATGCAAGGCGGACCCACAGCAGTTTATGCTCGTCGGCTGCCCCACCAGGTACAAGGACCGCTACCACGGTGGTACCACGATGGTACCACGGTGGTACCACGATCGGCACCAACCATGGTTCCATGGTAGCCAATTCTCAATCTTGGATAATCTCAGGTACTGCTGTGACGCGGATCTGTGCAATACCATAGAGGGCAAGGATCTGATTTGAGAGTCATTCGCGCGAATTTTGAGAGCTGTGCTCATCACCGTTTTCATCCCATTTCCGCATTGCTCCTCTACTTTACACGGAATACTATAAATCGTGAATAAATCGGTTTATCGTGTAAATTATACTGTACAAGAAAAGTTTTACATCAAAGAATGGGACAAATAGAAAGCAGAAATGGACTATATGAAAATAGTGAGACGAAATGAGAACAGGGGAAAAAAGATAAAGATAGACTGATTGTGAGTTAAAATGCCAAATATAATGAATATCAATCTCTAAGGGCATATTCCTTTGTCACATCGACCATTTTTCTGTCCATCCAAAGTCTCACAAATTCAGGTTTCCACCAGATTTCCTCTGTTGCATGGGGAGAATAAGGGTAGAGATTATCAGGCCGCGTAAAATCGGTTCAGGCCCGCATCCCATCGCCAGTGTATGGTAATTACCTGAAAACAATGTTGTCGGTTCTCACAATTAACAACATTGGATTCCTGAAATGGCTGAATTTGGAGATGTGAAAAATACTGATAGATTTCATCGTTAGAATGACCCGCAATGGTGAAAGGCAACTTTGACATTCGTTACCATCCGCGAAAATTGGTTCATCTGAGTTTTTACTGTGGGGAAATTTGAATTTGGATTTTCCGATGTGAGGCCCGGAAATCACATGTTTCCACTTTCTGTCTAATGGGAGTTGCGCATCAAAAAAATGAGGTGGAATCAATCGTGGTAAAGGGTAGGGGCACTTCACGTCTTCGAGCTGGGCTCGCGGGGGAACATTGCTAGGCCAGTGTTACAATGGCAGATTCATTCCGGAGTGCCCACCTTCCTATTTGATCTAGTGACGACTACCAATTCCCCGTCTCCAATGCAGTGGTGAAACAATTGTGGTATGCCTTACAATCAGGTAATGAAATATTACGCAGTAGCGTCGTGTTCTCACTACAGAACAAAGCGAAGCCAAATTAGATGGCGAGCGTTGTTAAATGATTTATTCAAAGCGTCCTTCTTATGGCTGAGTCCTTTTTGATCGATTATCGGATGTTTTGTTGAGTGACGCCATGGTGTTCGGTCGAATAAAACGGACACAATCTCCCATATTCCAAATTGAAATGGGAACAGGGGGAAATACGTTTTCGTTTCCAGGTAGAAAATACAACTTATTTCAGTAATACACATTTATCGGACACAAATATGAGTAAAATGATTTCAGGAAATGAGGGTGAAATTGTGAAGGGGTAATGCGGAGTGTCTTCAATTTTAGTCTTCAAGAGCGTACTCATTTTGAGTGTCGACCAGTTTTCCGTCTCTCCACATTCTGGCGAATTGAGGTCTCCACCAGATTTCGTCAGTTGCATCAGGGGAATACGGATAGAGATTGTACGGCGAAGTGAAGTCATCCCACTCTGGATCTTCCCAATCATCGAACAACCTTCGGTCGTATATTCCTGAAAAAAAGATAAGAATGAACAAAATAATTTAATAATTTAAACAAATTGCACTCACCACTGGTGCTGTTCTCGAGATGCCGAAATCTCCATTCGTCGAAACCGCTCGATTTTTTCATATCCTACAAACACATGACTTCAAACCTAGAGAGGGCTCTGGGTGAGAGAGTGTCCAAGAGAGAGAGAGAGAGAGGGAGAGAGAGTCCTCTCGATTTCACACGATCTCTCACGTCAAAGCCCCCCCTGTAGGGTTGACCGGCCGGTGGATGATTTGGAAACAACGAATACCATGAGTATGATACAAAACTCACAGAGATCGAATTGCTATTTTCAGTTTAAAAAAAGTACCGGTGCGTATCCGCTGCGTATCTTCTTACATAAATCTTCCTTTAAACGGGTGTCAAATCGAGATAAAATGAATGAAATCTTCGAGCGCTGTCTCTGTGAAATGAAAACATAATTAGGTTTTGAAAATTGTCTCTTGTATTTCAGACTCGTTTAAATGATCACTAACTTTTTGAATTTTTTTATCCAATAGTTGGAGGAGCGCTGGGTACAACTCTAGCCGAAAATAGGTTAGTCCAGTTATCGCTTCTCTGAAATGGGCTTGAATTAATTATGAACGTAAATTGCTCATTTCATTTTTGTCTACGTTTTAAAAATAATTGAGCTATATTAATATATTTATATCCTGTCGGTTCTTTGGGAATACCTCAAATTTTTGTAATGGACATGCTTAGCTTCCGCATTTTCCAGGTTCAACATTGCATCCAGAAAATTCTCTTTTATGATCTGGAATGTGGAATTAGACGGTAATTTGATATTTTATCGAAATAATAAATCACTCACTTTCTTCTCGCTCTCAGTAATATTCTCCATAGTGATCGTAGGGTATTTCCCAAGTTGAAGTAGTTCAAACACGCAGACAAAGAGTTCGGAAGCCGGAAAGTAGAGAATTGTTTAACGGATATTAGTTGTGAAAATTTATTATGATTAATTGAACCTTCAAAATGTCTAAAAACAAACTCACATACATTTTGCGAAATCTTTCTGCGAGCACTTTGATACTCTTGAAGAAGTTAATTCTAGAGTCAATTAAAACTTCGATCGATAGTTTTGGAAGAGAAACAGAATCAGAATCTGAATCCATTTCTGAATCAGACTCCGAATAATCTTCCATATTCATTATCTGGAAATCGTTGTAGGCGTGAAAAAGTAACGTGTTGACAAAGACATCGTCCCACGAATATTCGGTCATATGAGTTTTCACTGTGTGGAAATTGGGACTGATTTTCCGATATGAGCACCGCAAATGTGTCCATTTTTCCATGAGTTGGGTATCAGAAACCGCCAAAACCATTCTCAACAGTATCCCACGATATGATGGGAGGATTTCGCGGGGGAGTGGAAACGATGGACGATTTAGTCAGAGGATCGAGATTAGGGAACGAGGAGCTTCCGACAGAGACAACTCGTGTGTTACATTTGCATTCGAAAAATTCTTGATAATAGGAAAGAAATAGCGAAACACGGGGGGAATATAAGGTGGAATGAATCGCGCAAAAAGGTAAGGGCACTTCCCGTTTTCGAGCTGGCCTCGCGGGAGAACATTGCTAAACAAGAGTTACAATGGGCAGATTCAGTCCGGAGTACCCACCTTCCTATTTGATCTAGTGACGACTACCAATTCCCCGTCCCAATGGGTTCCCGCGGTGAAACAATAGTGGTACACCTCAGGCAATGAAATATCACGCAGTAGCGTCGTGTTCTCACTAAGGAACAAAGAAAAAAGCCGAGACAAAATAAATCGATTTGAAAAGAAGGAGAGAGCGTGGGAAAAAGAGGCAATAGAGTTGAAACAAAGCGTTGATTTTATGGCTGGGTCTATTAAGATCATCGAATTATTGAATTTAGAATCCATGGTTATATCACGCGTTTCATAGGAAAATCGTTGCTTTCTTTGCACATCAATTTTGAAATCAATAAGATAATCAGAAAAGACGCGGCCATAAAATCAACGCTTTGTTTCAACTCCATTGTCATATTTTTCCCACGCTTACTCCTTCTTCGCAAATCGATATAATTTGGCTTGGCTTTGTTTTCTAGTGAGAACACGACGCTACTGCGTAATATTTCATTATAAAATGCGTTTCCACCTCATATTTCTTTCAATATTTGTTATTTCTTGTATATTATATTAAATAGATGAACAAAACATATACCGCGCTTTTTTCTCTTTCGGAGGCTTCTCGTTTCCCTTATCTCTCTGCATTTCTCTAAATCTCGTTTCCACGCCGCCGCGAATTTCTGTAGCACACTGCGATATGTTTCAGCAGATGTGGTTTTATCGCAAATTGTTTTTAACGCACAACTCTTTCCTGACAAAACATGGAAATGATTTTCGAGACTACTTTCATTTCAACCGGCTCCAATTTGCCCACAGCGAGAACGCAGATGACTGTTCTCACTGTGAGCTGTTCGTGGGGCACAACCTATTAGACCCTTTGTTGTTCGTATGCTGGATTAATTATCGAAAAGTTTAAGGATTCGTCTTTTCATACGAGATGCTTACCAGCTCTTTCAGATAATTGATATGGAAGAGTCAGATTCAGAAGCGGAGATTGATGTTGATCCAATTTTAAAGCCGCGACTATCTATCGAAGTTTTAATTGATTCTAGGGTAAATTTCTTCAAGAGTATTGAAGTTCTCGCAGTGAGATTTCGCAAAATTTATGTAAGTTGTCTTCCCCTTTCCACACTTTACCGCCACGTTATCAAATATCTATTTTCCGGCTTCTGAACTCTTTGTTTGCGTTTTCGAATTGCTTCAACTCGGAAAATACCCGATGATCACTCAGGAGAATATTACTGAAAGCGAGAAGAAAGTGAGCGATTTCTATTTTCAATCGAATAAATCCAAGAGTTCAGATCATCAAGGAACACTTTCTGGATGCAATGCTGAATCTTGTCAATGCAAAAGGACGGCATGTCTTGAGATGCTACCTCAGGTATTCCTTAGACAATGCAAGACATTATTTGTTATACTTTATTTTAATCGACGCCCGAGGGCGCAACGAGATAACGTATGAATCGTGAGGAATAATCAGTAAATTATGACGCTCTGTAGAGTAGGGGATAGGGGGTACGATAGGAATAGTAAATCAAATATTATGGAAGTAATTCCGGCTAAATTAGAGAAGGAGTCTCACGAATAGAGATCACCATTTTCGATAAGCCTATTAACAATTTAATTTATGATGAAAACCGACATTATACATCGGGTAAACATGATTATGTTGTCGCCAGCTTCATTTAACATCGATTTCATGCATCCCATGCATTCCTATAACGCGAAACGCGATGCATGTTTGTGTTCATTTGGGCGGAATAAGGTGATCGGGTGAATGTCTTCCACAACACTGTGTTAGCTGTTTTGCATATCGGTTTTATCATTCGTGAGACTACTAAAGTGGTCTCACGGATGATAAAACCATTACTTAAGTGCAATCTTATGCAACGATTCGAAAATGAGGACTTTTTGTTCCCATTACTTGTAAGCAAAATTCAGAGATGCGATTACCGGACTAACATATTTCCGACTGGAATTGTATCCTATGATTCTCCAACTTCTGGACGTAAGAACTCAAAAGGTGAAGGAACAATTCGTTAAAGTCTAAAAGGGTGTCCATAGAATAAGGGCAGATACTCGGATGCAAAGTGATAAATAAACAATCAAACTTTCTCAATTGCCTCACTTGATACGCTCTCATTACATTAGAGCATTATCTGCCTATTTTTGTGGACATTCTTTACAAAATTTAGTGAGTATTTTGGAAAATGCGAATATAAAATGAATAATAAATGTTTTGCAGAAGTATCGCAGGCGAATTTCATTTATCCTCTCTCGTTTCGACTATCGGCTCAAAGAAGAATTGTGCGAAAAATTAAGAAGTGGATATGCGAACGTATGTTTAAAAAAAATTGTCCTTGAAACATTTGCAGTTTCAGTAACTCGGCAGTTAGTTTAGTTACTCCTAATTCACAAGCTTTCAGATTATGAACAGGTCTTCTGAGAGATGGAGATATCGTCATTTAGAGTCGGACATTACCGGTGAGGTTTTCAACTTAATATCCTATTCCATAATTTCAAACGCACTGTTATTGAAAAAAAATGTGGGAATTTGTTTTTTTTCAGGTGAATATGACACTCAGGAAATTGGATTTGGGCCGGATCCGTACTTTGACGACTTTACTCGGCCGGATAATCTGTACCCTTATTCTCCCCATGCAACAGAAGAAATCTGGTGGAAACCTGAATTTGTGAGACTTTGGATGGACAGAAAAATGGGCGATGTGAGAAAGGAATATGCCCTTAAAGATTGATACTCATCACATTTTGCACTTAAACTCTATCTGTTTTTGTTAAAATTTCCTACTGAATGTTCTAGTAGTCTCGTTTCACTGTATGCTCAAATTTCGTTTCACAAAATTGCCTATCGTTCATTTCTTCATTATGTGTGTGAAAACACGAAATTGTTTAAAATAATGTTAATTACATCTATCTATAATATTACTTTGAGCAAAATCGTATATAGTAATTTGATATAAAATCTCTATTTTTGGTCAAATATTCAGGTTGAGTTGGACAACTCTCAACTAGTAGTTAGTTGGCAGTTGGTGAAAGTCAACTAGTTGACAAGAAATGCAGCTAGTTAATTATTTTCAATACTCTGAATGTGACACTGCAGTATGTACATACAGCACCGGTTTTTCACGCATCAAAATCATGAATGATCGACACTGAATCCCGTATAATCCCGTATATTATATGTTAGAATGCTGAATCATAGCCATACGAGTACATGAAGGGTTGGATCAGATTTTATCGGGTCAGACGCGTTTCGGGCACTAGGCCCATCATCAGTGACAAATTACCTAGAATGGACATACATTGGGGAAGAAGTTGATTCCCTCATGAAGATAACAAAGTATTCCCTCTTCAATTCACTGTATATTATATGTGGCAACAATCAAAAAGACATAATTTTCCAATTCAAAATTAAAGGGACAGTAAACACACAAATTCCTGTTCATTTGATCCAATTTCCACGACTGACGTAGGGATAGAGATAGTGTGCGCCCTATCCGATATCAGCCCAAGTGGAGCAGCGGTAGCACGCTTGCCTAGCAATCGTGAGGTCGCGGGTTCAACACCCACCCTATGCTTTTGTTTGTTCCCACGGGACGAAAGTCGTGGCGGGACCTTGATATTTGCGGGAATTCAACGGTGCCTTTACTGTCCCTTTAACAGTAATATTCAAATCAAAACACACACTATTTCTCCTTGTTCAGTATTTCTACACTATTTCTCCTTGTTCCTTTAACAGTAATATTCAAATCAAAACACACACTATTTCTCCTTGTTATAAACTGCTAAGCAGTAATGCGAAAATGAGAGTTAATTCGGAAAGTGGCAACAATAAAAAAATCCAAGCGGTTGGTAAGCAAGCTCAGGCGTTTCTATGTCTAACAAACGAAACTGTAGATTTCTATTTTCAATTTGAAGGGAGTTATTATTTTTCATCCTTTACTATCTCATGGAAAATTCCCCAACTCACCAGATTTGTTTATGTTTCACGCTATTGCAAATTTTTTTACTGAATTCTGATAACGCCATTCGATACAAATACAAATACAAATTTATCAGTGTCGCTTTAGGGGCGCTGATCAAGATGGGGGTTTCATATAGGTTTCAGACGTGGTCGATGGTCTTCTTTAGAATGATTCATTTTGTCCAGTATTGAGCGTCGAGATCGGCCTTCTTTCCATATCACAGACCCAGAATTATTGGCTGGAGAAAGAATAGTGATCTCGCGAGCTTGACGTTGAAGATTTTGCGTTATAATATAGAAAGATGGTGTCTGCTTTCTTGAATCTGCGTCAACCAAACTCAAATCATCAATCTCATAAGGAGATTCATCGAGTCTAGAAACTAAGGGACCAACCATCTTATGTAGTCATACCCATCACACGGTGACCAGTCCGGCTTGGATGGGGATTCCGATCCTGTTGCGTAGTCGATGGCATAGACGAGGGAAATTGAGGGAAACTCCACCTCTCCATCAGAGAGAAATGGAGAGGGACCGCTCGCGACGACTGACAGACCCATTCGATAGAGGGAGGTTAATGTTACCTTACTTTACATGTTTAGTTAAATTTAAATTTATATATTTCTACGGTACTGTCATGATCGAATAGCTCGAGTTTCTCCATATTCCTCTCCTATAATATTTGTATTTGGTTATTTACATTTCATATATTTCATTGAGAATAGGTGTTGTTCGCCTCTCCTGTCACTCCTTCCCTTTTCGTCTCTCGCGTCGGCGGGCGAATGCGGCGATGGATACCGTACGTTTATCGATTTTTCTCATTTAAATTTCTTTTTTCTTCTCTTTTCTTTCGGTTGTCGATTATTCGTTTATTGTATACTGAACATTCACTAATAGTGGCTCAAATTGTAAAACTCTCGCTTTCCACCAGTTACTCATCAATGGGGTAGAGTACCGGTGGAAACTGAGAGATTGTGGGAAATTGAGAGAGAGCACTACTAGCTGGTGGGCAAAAATCAGATTTACTGTGCAACATTTTGCACAGTTCACGATCTTTTCTCGGCAAACGAATCATGTACTCAAAAAAGAAAAAAAAACAAAATATAAATTAGGAACGTTATTGTAATCAATAGTGAAATTCATTTAAGCATTCTCTGTATTCTCTTCCTACCGTATTTCACTATCGAAGATGCCGTCGACAATATTTATTACCCCGACGACGAAGTGAGTGGACTACTCAATGGAACAGCCCCAGTTTGAAATGAAATTGCACAATTGGAAACTTGTCAATCAAATTCATTTGTAGTTCATTGTCCCGCTCATGAGTGTGTAGTTCAATTGTTGCTTCAGCAACGCATCAAATTCTTTCCCTATTTTTTATCTTTAATTTCGGAATACATACGATTAATCTTTACAGGCCTGCTTGATTTTCATGCACAACAAATGCGACATGAACGATTTATATAATTTATTAGCAATGAACAATGGTATTCAAACTTCTTCAACGGTACAGACGATCGGTAGTTGCTACACAATGTAAATTATATTAATTTAGTAGGTTTCAGGGATACTGTGGGATAAGTCAACTCAATGCGACGTACGATCAAATTCTTATGTAGAAACACGTCTCGATTTTTCGTAAGCTCGTTTGAAGGATTTTCAACGAACTTTAATTTTAGACATAAATCGCGGGACAACTGGAACGTCATTTTGTCAACAGGGCATTCGATTTCTTTTTCTCGAATTCAGTGAGATTCTCTTCTTAAAAACTCTACTTAAATATTGGCAGATTCTCATTTGGAAACACCGATTTCACATTTCCAAACAGCTCGACGCTGAAAGTTTCGCGGAAAAACCAAGGAATTCGTGAGATGAAAAATTATAGTTTAACAATTTGAATATTAAGATTATATAATTTTTATAATTTCTTTATTTAAGTGAAATCATCTCTGTTTCCCATGCATCAGTATGCGGGTAGAAACCCAAGGCACAGATACTCATTTGAAATCGCTGGCGATAGTGAGGTGGATATAAATTGAATTAGTATGCTAATATCTATGTCTATGTATATCGATGAGTACTACAAGTAACAGTGTTAGAAACTGTATTAGGTATGACTGTTTCGCTCCCTTAGCTTCAGACAGTCATACCTGTTCGAATTTAAGCAAACATATCTCAAAAAGTAGTTAGTAATCAATAATTCATTAACATGTACAACATATTTCCATTCCAGCCCCCTGCGATTTCTCGGATGTAACCAGCGTTTGCTACGGTGGTTGCGATGAGGTGTCTTATTCAATTACGAATATTCTTTATCCAAAATTTAATTGTAGATTATTAACACTGCAACCAGAGTCGTCTGTCCTGCGAAGTTTTGGTTCGTCATTCAACCCCTTGGTCGCTTCTGAAATTTCTTTTTTTTTCAGGATAAAAAGTCCCTCCGAAGATGAAAATTGGCGGGGAGTTGACGAGATTCAATGCGTCAGAGGCGAATGGAAAGCATCCTGGAAGGGAGGTACGGTAGTTGATAATCGATACTGTAGGAAATGTATACGGTAGGTAATACATAATCGGTACTGTGCGAAGTGAATACGACAGTTGATGATGGTAGTGGATACTGTGGTGGATACGGTAGTTGATCATGGTACTGTAGCCGACGCGGTGGAGAATTCTCGCATTCAGTTGGTAGCAGAATTGATATTTCTTTCAGGAACTCAATTGGTTGATAAAGCAATTGAAGTCCAATGCTCAACAATGAAACCCGGTGAGCTGAAATTTCTTTTTCACCAATATGTATTAATTTCGACTGATAAATTATTGTTATAGTACTCACAGTCAAATCGACGGCGAAGGTGGGACTAGCGATTGGCTGTGGGATTGGAGGATCTGCCTTGCTCGTCCTACTCATTGTCTGTGCTCATTTGTTTAATGTGGCGTTGTAGTTTGGCGCTGTTATGTCAGAGACGATATTGTTAAATGGTTCTCATCCAATCTAGCGCCGTTGGTGTTCCGGAAAAGCTCCTGGAAAAGCAACTGAGAGTGTTAATTAGTTTTTCCGCCAGCTGTTCTGGAAAAGCAGTTACAGTGCCGGTCAAAAGTATGGCCCCAAATTTCACTATCACCACTGAGTGTTTACACTCAAAGAAATGTCTGTCATATATTGCTTCTGAACTGTGCTTGTATGTTATATATATATAGCATACTGTATGTTATACAAACGCAGTTCATGATGACATACATTTTCTCTGTGTATGTGAAAATGTAATTTTATTTGCGACCGCACCTCAGGGTACGGAATACCTAAAATGGAATCATGCTGATGAATAGTCACGGACTTTTTCGAAATATTCTTGTATTCATTTGCAATTTAATGCTCCAAACCGTTGGGTTCTATCTCTATTTTGAAGAAAGTTATGACGATGTGAATTTTGGAGCCATACTTTTGACCGGCGCTGTAGAATCTACAGTGTAGATTTTGAATTAAGTAATCCTTTTATTTTGCAGATCGGATCAATTTGTCTCGTGCGATGGTTTAGAAAGCGGCGCCATGGAAAGAAAACAACAAAGGGTGGGATTTTCCATGCACTTAAGTCTTAACAATTAACAATATTAGAAGTGCTCGGCATCAAACTGCGTACGAAAAGTCGCGACACGTGGAATTGGCCAGCGTCCGCAGATACACCCAAGCGAGGGTGTAAGATTTTATTGAATCTAAAATTAATTCTAATATCTCGATTTCAGTGCAAGAGGAAACGGCGAAAACCGATTTTGAAGGCCTTAAAACCGAGGTTGTCGATAATACTGAACGGCAAACCAATCGGGACTCCCAGAATACCAGGTGCTGTAGTCAATAGGGAATATTGATTTTTCTTCTTAGAATATTGTAATTTCATCTTTCAGGAACCGAAAGGGAATATGCCGCATCGCCCGCCCCCAATCTCGCTCCACCGATTGCTCCAGTGCATCTGCATGTGGATAGTCCCGTCGCTGCGTCACCAGTGAAGAGAGCACCCCTCCCCCATCGTGTCTCTCCCATTCCCCCAATGAACCTACCAATGAACAATCCGGTAGCTGAATCTCCATTCAAGAGAGCGCCTGCCCCCAACCGGGTTTCTCCCATTCCCCCAATGAACCTACTAGTGAACAGTCCGGTAGTTGAATCGCCCGTGAAGCGAGCGACCGTCCCAAATCACGTGCCTCCGATTTTGCCAATGAATCTACCAGTGAATAGCCCGGTAGTCGGATTACCAGTGAAGCGAGTACCCGTCCAAAATCGGGTGCCACCGATTTTACCAATGAACGTGCAAGTAAACAGTCCGGTGGCTGCATCTCCTCCAGTCATGAGAAGAAACGGAGGAGCTTCGCCGTTCTGAAGGCTGAAATGTGCTGCGACACACAGAAAAACCTGAAACCGATCAATACAGATGATAAACGATTTTGTTCTAATCCATAGTAGTTTCTCGAGCAGTTTTCCCGGATTTCAACTCGCTAATACTTATTAATAGTATCTCGTTCAGCTTTCCACAGTCGTCATGATAATGTGGTTTCATTGTGTGGAATACTCGTAAAGCACCCGAAACGATCTCCATAGGATCCATGGGATTGGAACAGTGTGGAGTGAGGATGGAAGCCAGAATGGTTGCCCTTTTCACAATTCTTATCTGCATAATATGTTTCTCCACAGCGAAGCGACATAAAGTGGATAGCGAACTGCCGTGAGTTTTTTTAAATAGACGGAAATGTAATAACCAAAATAACTTCTAATATTTTCCTTCTATTTCTAGTGAATTCACATGCGATCATTCGTCGTCGATGCTCAAAAAAATACTTTTTCAGTATTTTCCACATTTAAAGATATTTAAATTTCATTTTGTAGATGATCTCAGCGTTCCAACGAAAGCGATGAAATGTCATGGCGCCTGCTACTTCTACATTTTCACTACGAAATTCTTCCAGGGAACATTCTACAGCAGTGGATGCGTCAGTTTCCTCTGTATTTTATTGCATTCTTATTTAGCATCGTTGAAACTGAAAGAAAACAGTAGAATACAGCTGATAAGACTGTGCGGATCTGTTTGATAAAATAATCCAAATGAAATTCTTTCAAAATGATCGATTGCTTTTGACTGTTTTTTTGTTACGTCTACGGCAGGGCGATGTCTAGCGTAGTCTGTTGGGGAGAAGATCTCATTGGCAACTGACTGGCAGGGCCGCTTTTAAAGCGTGCCTCGATCGCTCATTTGTTAGCAACAATTATTCATTCTAAGTGTGGGCTTGATAACAATTGCGAATATGCTGAATGTGTCGCAAACAGAAAGTAGCAATGGAATAACAGTACAGCGACATTTTACAGGAATACCACAAGGCGGGCAGTCACTCCGAAGGAAATTGTACGACTGTCAAGGGAAATGAAATGATTCGTTGTTCTTGTGAAGAGAAGTTAGTAATTTTTATTCTGAAAAAAAATGACCAACTTTCACTTTACATTTCGAAGCGCGTTATACGCTTCATTTCGAAATCGGAACAATGCGTAATTCATTAAAAGTCAATTAAAACACAAACTCAATCAAATAAATAATTAAATAAGCATTTTTCAGTCTCTGCAACAGTGCTCAATCTGCCAACATCACTTCTCACCTTCAGACATTCACAAATCTAATGAGAAAGAGAGAGGAAGTGAAAGGAAAAGTGCTCCCCACCAATCACACTGATGAACACGCGCACTAGAAACTATGAGTTTCAAAGGCATCAAGAATGAAAATATGCGTCCAATCGGGAATGCTCTGCATAAAGATGTTTTCAAAAGCTCATCTACAAAAGAAAAGCATTGAAGATTGTACTAGAATCGAAAAGCTCATCGTGGAACGCGTCTATTAACATTTAGATTATCGTCCCGTAAATCGCAAGATCTTGAAAAAAAAACAGTTCAGGTGATTATAATTTTGTAAAGAAACATCTGAAATGCAGTCAATTTTAGAACTGATTTGGAGATTGTAAGCAAATTGTGAGCAACAGACATCGACCCCCAGGACACCCTCTATCAAGATGGAGAGATGATCTACGGAGAGCAATTGGTCCTCAGTGGTGGAATGCAAACATCGAAGAATATGTACGGCCCCATCCTCACCAGATAGCGTTACCGCCTGACGTGATAAATAAATGAAGCAAATCCTGTCGTAGAACACAAGGATCACTCTTTTAAATAAGTTTCGTTGATCACTTCATTCCCCAATTGAGGGGAGAAGAGGAAATGCAGTGACAGTGGACGGAGGACGATAGGCGCACGTAGCAAAAAGGTGATTTATCACTGCCAATCCTTCCATAGCTTCGAGCTTAGAGAACAAAATGAAGAAAAAAGATGAAAAGAACATAATAGAAATAAAAATGAAATGGAAAAAAGCAATAAATGAATATGGAAGAATATAAAACAAAAGTGAACGTGGAGATCGAGAAATTCAATGGTAATAGATACGAAATCTATCGAAGATCACAAATATAAATGGGTGGAAGTAAAATGAGACGATAGACGTACGAAGCTAAAAGTGAGTTATCACTGCCAATGTCCCTCTCCGTTCCGAGCGGATATAAACTAAAGTGAAAATAGGTTCGAGAAAAGCACAATTATCAAAGTGATTTGAATTTAGAAAAGATATCCCTCGTCCAAGAAGCTTTTTAATTGAATTGACCGATCGTCATTTGAAAATAGCAGGTAAAATCGAGCGAAAATCACAAATACAAAAACGAAGTGAGAGTGGACGGAGGACAATATGCGTAGTAAAAAGCGATCTTGCTTCTATTGTCCCCCCCCCGTTCCTAGCATAGAGAACGCCGAAAACTTGATCTTTCGATAGAGAGGAACGTGCGGTTCTCGTGCGATCAATGAGTAGGAGCATTCCAGAGCGCATAAAATGCGTGGGTTTATCGTTAGTTGTACTTAGTGGAGATGGCTCGGCGCGCCATTGTGTTGTTCTGTCTTCAAGTCTATTCTATCTCGGCTTGCCTTCCGATGGACCCCGGTGAAGAACTGATGCCTGCGATGCCAGACAAAGGTGAGAACAACTCGAGTGCACTGTTCAGGACAAACGCTAAAATTGAATTCGTGGCGAGGCCATCGCTCACTAATTTTCGCGCTCTCTGATTTTATACAATTTGCTAGACCCCCAATAATTCCGAAAAACAACAACACGCGCTTACTGATTGAAAATGCACTGACTACTCTCCTGCTTTTGAGATCCTATTAACCATTTTTAGACTGCACGACTCCCATCTACCAAGCGCCAAACTGCAATGCGACGCTGCATTTATGTACGGAAGCTAAACGGACTGGAGACGATCTAGCCTGTCCACCTGGAGTAGCCAGAATGTTCAATACAAAGACCAATGTGGTGAGTAATTTTATCGCTAGGCAACTTTCGAGAAACCTTTTTTTTATTTCTAGCGTTAGGATAATGCGAAAATCAAAGGACTATCTCACCATTGCGTAATTATTACAATCTAACGAACTAAAAACGTTGATTTACGAACTAAAAACGTTGAAATGCTCTTGAAAGCTTACACGATTTATATTAGACCCATCCTAGAAAGTGCCTCTATGGTCTTCAACCCCTATCAAAAACAAGATCAAGCGGTTCTCGAAAAAGTTCAGAACTATTTCACGAGACGGCTATACATGCGTTGCCACAATTTCACATGGCAGACAATGCCCAGTGAGACTATTCGGAATATGCAGTTAGGACTAGATTCATTAGTTAAGCGCAGAGAGGAAATTGACTTGAAGACAGCCAGTAATCTTCTGAGAGGCAAATACAAAATCTCTAAAAAGAGACCACATCATTTTTGCTACTATTTCACTAGAAATGGAATGAATTTCACAAATTGTGTCTCAGCATCAAACTACAGACAGTATAGTTTCTTCCCTAGAGCGGCAAGGCTTTTTGTAAATTCCGGTAATTCGTCCAGTTTCGCTGAGTGACCAACCCCTTCCCAACCACTTCCCCCTTCGATATTCGTTTTTCGCTTGCTAATGTTATTGTTTCTAATTTGTATCCGCGTTTTTCCTTGTGAATTCGCATAAATATATATATATATATATATGTAATCAGGATGAGTATACATTCCAGATGATGGAACCGCTGAAGTGCGTCAAGGGAAAGTGGATGAGTGGGATGACACCGATCGATGCAGATACTGCGGGTACGGTAACTGTGGTACGGTATGACGATGAAATTGATTGAGGGAGATGGAAAAGAGAACGAAACACTAGTAAACCTCAGTTGTCATAGCGCTGGATGTTTCATATGCACGCCGATCATGGGAAAAGCCTATTGTGTGTTATTTCCTTTCAGTGTATTGCAAGACATGCGCGGATGCAAGGGTTAACCCGAATGGCTACCCAATTAGCAGACTGTTGCCGGTTCGTGTTCAGTTTTTTTGCTTCTCTCGTTTGCTCCCTTACCTTCGTTTCCGACGTTTAATATTTTTGAGGGTTTATGCTATTTTTCTATAATCATTACTTTTTTTTAATTGTGGAAAGCTCAATGGAAAGAACGATCATGTTTTCGCCAGTTCAGAGAGCTGTTGTTCTTCATATTCCATTTAGATTATTACTTTTATTATGTAAAACTACAAATATTTTTTCAGACTCGTTCTGCGGATGGATCGACATACATATGCCCTAATCCCGAATTCACGATTTGGCTCACCACCCCGATCTAAGTGAGTTCGGTTATCAACATTTTTTTGGTTTTATGTTTTTCTAGTTTGTATGTTTTTTGGTTTCCTTCTGGCGAGCTCTCCCTGTTCTAAAATCGGCGCTACATAATTGAAGATACTTCATTTAGGTGATCATGACTACTGGTATTATCGACGCACGGACAAGTTCGTTTGTGATGCTGACAGCGGCTTTTATTGGCTTAGTCCTGGTTCGTTAAAGTTTACGTGAATGAACATTCTGCTTACCGTTGGGTCAGAAAAATAGAATTAGTTAGTTCATTTACTATCATATCCGTGCATATTGATCATGAGAAGAATATGAGAGATGCAGTGTTGTAAAGTGCGCAGGCAAACGAAACAAAAAGAAGGCACGTGAAATAATGCCACTAGAATCACTCTGACATAATAACCATAAATTAAGGATTCGAACAAAACGAATCGTCCCTACAAGAACCCAATGCCATGATCAAAGATTGGTTGGCTCAAGGCAAAGACCACAATATAGGATGTTCTAATAATAAAGAGAGAGGGTGGTGAACATAAATCAGAAGCTCAATCTTGAACAAACGTCTGATTTTATTTTTTGTTTAGCAAGTCCTTTAACCTTTGTTTTTTTACGTATTAATTTATTGTTGTAGTTAATGTATTTCACGGGAATGATTTCTTGCAATTTTTTAGAAGATATTATAGCAGTAATACTATTATTGTTCATTCTTTCAGAGGAGTTATAAACTGTTTTATCTCTGTGTTTGTCAACGGTGAAAGAAAATCGAGATCCAGTTGATAGAAATTGTCGGAGGAATGGGCTCCACGCCTGTGGTACTTAATAGGCTCTGAAAATTACAAATATAGCTCTAACAATTTTGATAAATGGAAAAAAATGAACGAGTAAGAAAACACAGATGAGTGCTGGCTTCCGAATTTGAAATAAAACTAGGGGCTGATTTTTATGCGTTTGCAGTACACTGAAACACGAATGAAGCGTTCCTTGTTCACATTGATGGGCTAGCAATTCTCCTACAAAACTCCACTGAATCGAGTTCCCATACGATTTCAGCAATGATATACATAGTTCTCGTCCTTTGCTCTGTTTTAACATTGTGAGTCCTTTAAAGTATTTATGGTGGAATTCATTTTTTTTTCTGGAAGGTGCATTCAAAGGCTACTTCAGACTAAATTTTCTTGTGATATTTAAAAAAAATTCAATAGTGCACAGGTCCCACGCTGCTATTGACTGTCGCAAGGAAACTAACATCTGGACACTTGTTAACAATGAATGGGTGAGTCCTTTAAAAATTACCAATTCTAACTATAATTTGGTAGAAATGGTAAATTCCAGGAAATGCATGAAACAGTGGAGAAAATGTCGAATACGACGTGCCGACATGCGTGCCATTCTTTCATTACTTTCGAGGACACGCCTGAAAATGAGCGAAAGTACCGAGGTGAATTCGGATTGGCACAAAATGAGCAAAAGTACAGGATCGAATCCGGATGCGTAAGTTCACACAAATCGCATTTGTTAATTTTTCTCGTTACTTTTTCTATACCGAGTTATGACCTCAGGAGTCAAGTGACTCCTAGGATTCACTTGACTCCGAATCACTTTGACTCCTCATACCGCGCGAGTCAAAACGACTCGAAGTCAAATGATTCAAGGAGTCTCTAAAAGAGTCAAGTGGCCAACACTAGTGTACACTCACTATGTATAAACTTACAATAATAGTAAGTCTATTCGTTCTGGGGGTAAGGCTGGATATCAAAACGGTGTCTCTCATAATTTTATATTGCAGAGGAACAACGTGTCATATCCACTCAGGGAGAACATTTGCACCAGGAATATCAACATTTATCACTGTGTTTCATTTCAAAAGTTTGCTTATACAACTTTGTTGACTTATATTTACAATAACTGTAAACACTAACAGGCAATGTCTAAAACTCTATAAAAAAAAGGTTATTCAGATTCGGCAATGAACAGGCACAAGTGAACGTGAACAAATGGTTGGATCAGATTGAAATCAATTCTGAGTGAGTAAATGACATTCGTACGGCATTGTAGTAATATCTTCTCAGGGTCATCAATTGCATCGGATCCCATTTCGAATACGCTCCTCACAGCGATCATAAATGCTCGTATTTTTAAATTCCTTTAAAAAGACCGGGAATTGCGAAAAGCGTTTTTCTTGTTATTTGTGCATCGGGCTGAACTGAATTTAGCGCTTTTTCCACTTGGAGGGAAAAGTAGATATTGGCTTTAGAATATTATTTAAATATTTTTAGGGACGCAAACGTTCAACTATTCTATGAAGTGTAGTGGAGGATGTCAAAGGAAAATTCGACAAAATAATTCGATCGATGGAAGTCAACTTCCAACTTTTCAACTCTCTTCCAGTTGTGTATGAAAGAGATTTATTATATTTATTTTAGAGTTATTATATTTATTTTAGATTTTTTATATTTATTTTAGATTTATTATATTTATTTTACTTTACACAAATTCAACAATCGACTATTGTTGAACTATCAGAAGAGTGCGGAGCTTCCCAGAGGATCCTCTTGTTCTTTGGTCGGCGACACTGTAACATGCCCGTGTTATGAGAAGTACGCCTCTCTTCGTTTAACAATGATTACCAAAGACAAATAATGTGATATTTTGTTCTTAATAATAATATAATGCAACAGGGAAGTTTGAGATTCTTTTGCTTGGATAAGACGATAATACAAAATTCCTTCAGCGACTGCAACCATTTCGAAAATGTAGCGATCGCTGAAAAATTTGTCGAAATGTACAAGGAAGCGTATCGGTATTTCCCCCAATCCGCTTCGTATTCTAGATAATTGTCATTTCAGACCGATTAAATGCGCTAACTTCAAAGCACAAATCGCATCGGGAGGAAACGGTTATGCAAATAGGAAAATAATCAGTACACTTTGCAAAATTGCAGTTTGGAATAATGAGAAGGGAATTGATTGTCACGGAAGTTGCCAGTGGTTCGCGTCTAGACAACACGCAGGCGAATGGACGGTGTCTGCCGGATGCGTGAGTGTTATAGTCAAATTTTAATTACTAATTACTAGTTAGGGAAATACTAGTTACTGAGCGAATGTTATAGGTTAAATATTTCAAGCGCAACAGCTAGAAAAAGATTTGGTTTACTCGCAAAAATGGTGACGATTGAATAAAAGACAGATGGATTAACAGAAACAAAAATACAAGGCAAAATTGCAGGCAGTATTTGATGGTGTTGATTACGAATGTACAACAATTATCCAGGGTGAAACAGTCCATAGAATTTGTCCATGCAGAACTGAGTGAGTTTATAAGATTATTTTTGTTCGAATAAACATTTTTTTAAAATTTGCAACAAATGCAAAGTGGTAGATGCCAGACCAGAAACAGCTTCAGTACTGCTCCGCGCATTTTTAAAGAAATTCGGAGATCATCATATTACTGGTTACTGACGCATCGGTTCGATGATGTAATGAAGTGCCAAATGCACAAATATTGTTCTAATTAAAACAATAATGTGAAAATGTTCAGTGTTACAAGGTCGTTGCCATCAAAGTATCAATTGTTCCAAAACTGAATAAAGCATTATGTGTGATTTCGTGTCCGCATCGCACTGAAAACAAACAATTGTGTAACCCTCAAATATAGAACACAAAAATTGCATTAACGGAGGAAGAACAGCAAAAATAGGATCTGAAACTAATGACATTACTCGCCTACACCTATAAATGCTAATGGAAATCCAAAACATGAGATCTCTATCTTTCCTCTGAACCGAGATAATCGCGCGCAAAGAAGCTACAGGGCTCAGGGACAATCAGGGTCAAGTTGCCGCGCACGCGGAAGGAGCGTTCTCTCACGTGCGCGAGTAAGCAAATCTCTCGGTCAACTTTATCTCCCGTGTCGAATTTGCGTGCACTTTACTCCCACGGGGGAAGAGGGGGAGGGAGGATTGTCTGATTCCGAGGCATTCTGCCGACTCCATGCAAATTGAGACAGACAGCTAGAGAGGGCAAAACAAACATGTAAATGGGCGAGTTCTCGCAAATATGTCAACCTCTGTCTTACAGTAAGTAAACGGAAGTTCAGGGTTGTCGTGCCAAGATATTCTGCTGTTCGACCTCCTTTAATGTATGACATGAGAATAGATCGAATATAAACACAGAAAATTTTTTTTAAAAATATAATGGGCAGAACTTTCGGAACACCTTATTTTGTGTGTAGTGCTTGACAACCTTTAAAAATTCATTTAAAAATGGAATCATTAGCAGTAATAAATAAATGATTTTAAAGAGATCGAAAAATAAATTATTTTTTATTTTAGAAATAAGAAAATTCTAAGAATAACTGTGAAAACCGCATATTTTTACGATTTTTTATAAATTAATTATGAATTTTCGAAAATGGCAAAATTTAGGTATACGGTAGCTCTCGCATCCGCGGACTTACGCTGTTTAGTGGCTGTAGAATCTCAAAAGGATTGATGCCGTAATATTTTTGAATTTCTTTCTACTGATTCATCCTCACAGATACTCGTCATTGTCTAATCAATTGCAAAAACATTTATTTTTACTTTGCTAAGGCCCTTTAAAACTTTTGCAGCCGCTAAAAAGCGTAAGTTTTGTGGATGCAGGAGCTACAGTACCTATGAAATTAATTTCAAAAAATCTTAAAAATATGCGGTTTTCACAGTTATTCTTAGAATTTTCAGCTCTTTTGAATAAAAATGAAAATAAAAGAATATAATATTATTATTTTTTGCTGCAAACTCCATTTAATGAGGACGTCCCAGTACAGTGGAAAAAATCGAAGAATTTGACTTCATCCATGTGGCTTCATCTAGAAAATATGATATTTAAATATGGTCAGAAAAGGCCTTATCAAAAAATAAAAAGTTCAGCTGGAATCCCACAACAATAAGCAAAGAATATGGCAATATAAAATAATTTAAAGTGTTTGTAGGATAACAAAACACATACAATTTCGGATGTGGTATTAATGTTCACATTACGAGATATGGTTTAGCAAATCTCCGTATAAAACTGCACTGAATCGAGTTTTCAAACAATTTCAGCCATGAAAGGCATCGCTCTCATACTTTGCTGTGTTGTAAGAACGTGAGACATTAATTATTTTTCCGTAATTCATTTTTTAAATATTTTTTGTTTGCTTTAGAAGGTCCTTAATTTTTTTCTCGATAATTAGCTATTTTTAAAATCCATTGTTTCAGATCATACGCAGCCATTAAAGAAGGCCTCCCACGAATGATTTCGACCTTTATTTTCCCCGATGTTTGAGGTTTCATTTCTGTTATCAGTAGTTGGTGAAACACAAATTCAACGCGCGTTTCCCTCGCGCACCCTCCTCGTTTCCCCTTATCTCTCTGCCTTTCTCTGACTCCTTTTCCACAAAATGCCAACTCCCACCGCGAAAAGATTGCAGGTTCAATGTGAGATACTGTAAGAAGTCGTTTTGGAGAGTTTATTAAACATAACTTTCTTCAAACTAAAAACTAAAGCATGTCATTTTCGAGGCTCTCATCGGGTATTGGATCTTCATTGCCCCACAGTGAGAACTCAGTTGACCAAATATTCGTGGGACACCTTCTTTAATTGCAGAGTGGAAACTAATGTCTGGTCACAGGTTAATGGCAAATGGGTGAGATATTTGACCTTCTAAATGCTACCTTTTATATAATATATAATGTAATATAATACAATTGTTTCCCAAAACGCATGCTGGGGGCTGTGTAATCTGTCAAAACTTGGCCAAATACTTGGCCAAGTTTTCACCGACATCGTTCAAAACTTCGCCAAGTTTTCACCGACATCGTTCAAAACTTCGCCAAGTTTTCTTCAGAAATCGTCCATCTACGTCATCAGCTTGTTTACAGCAATATATTTTTATCCGTTTATTTTTTTCCTTTTTATCTGTTTGTATGTATTTTTTTTCGATATTGTTTGTGAAATTTCTTGTGATTTAGCGGCTGGATGATTCCATTTCCCCCCTTCGCTCATGTGCACGCGCGGCATCGCAATCTTCCCTACGTTCGACAACACCCGAACTCATTCTTCGCTTCGAACGAAGCCTTCTTCAAGGAACGTTTCGGTGAGTAACTTTAGAATACATTGTTTATTGAATACGGAGTTTATTAAGTCGTCGGAAATAACTCGGATATAAATGATTGCACAATTTTGTCAATTTATACAGTAGGAACAAGATTAGTGAATCGGAATTGAAAACAGCCAATAAGACACAATAAGATACTGAGTTAATTAGTCCAGCCATTAGTAGATCACGAATAAGTACAAGTTGATATGAACATGTCCGTAAGTTAAAATCAATCACAATACCATGGGGTAATGAGTAACAAAGAAGGAGCAAAATAAGGGAAGAAGTAATGGGTGGCTATCGTATCTGCCGTAATGTACAGTAGTCTCCATTCTCATTGATTGTTCTTCTCTCTATAATAATCAGCAAATATTTCCCATGCCTTCTCAGCCATGAATCCATTGGCAGGTGTGAGTCCTTCTCTTGCCAATCCTCTCATCTTCGTCCCAGATATGAATTCCTTTCGAGAAGAATCGAATATCTCCATTTCACACGCCTCAATTGTACTAATTGCACTCAATACATACTTATTCTCTAAATATTTATTTTCCAAAAAAAACTAAGGGATCAGTATTTTAAGTTAACAAAATCTCTCTCGAATCGACCCGACGAGAGTGTGCCAAATGGAAAGAGTTGTGACCCCTCATTCTCAGAATACTAGGACATCGATAATGAATAGCATACTTCCTTATTTCCACTCTTAAATACTAAATGAGGATATCACGAGACTCATTCCATTTTCATATTTCACTAATTCACTCACTTTCTTATCGTATGCAGCAACTCTGAATGGAATGGCATTGAGATGAGAAAGACAAGGAGCCATCGTTAGAACCTCAAAACGATCGAATTAATCGACGCCTACCGTATCAATCGCTGTCATTAATCAATATCCTCTAGTTAGTCTACCGTATTCTCACCTTGGCTCCATGTTCCACTTCGTAGAGTGCCTCTCCACTCTCACTCGCAGGATCGGCAATTCCAGCCGGATCTCTGCAATCGATACAGTAATACCATCTCCGTCTACCGTATCTTCTCACTCTATCGTGTCTCTTAACACTACCGTACCCTGGAAGATGGAGAGAACCTAAGCAAAACTACGGTATATATCGATTGGTGATAAGTATATCGATATTCTACAGTACTCACTGTCCAATCAGCGCCCAGCAATCCCTCCTCGAGAACTGTCTTGTGCTGTCGAATCCTCACGTCCAAAGGAACGTCATCGTCCCGAATCCTGAATCAATAATCTTCTCGAAGTGTATCTCACTCCATCCAATCCATCTCCATAAGTGATTTGATCGACAACCTCCAATCAATAATCATCCATCTACCGTAATCTCCGATCTACAGTACCTCGATGTCTCCTCCCACACAGAATTCCCCAGAATGGAGCACTTGAGCAACTCCGGGATGTCTCTCATCGATCGATCCAAATTGACGAGCAGCCCGTTCCGTCCTAAATTAATCAATCAATAAATAAATCAATTTCAAATATTACTACCGTGCCTTCAGTGCTCGAAATCTCTCCTCTCCTCAGGATGGCAATTCTCTTTCGTGCGATTGCGGGGACAACAGATCCATCTGACATTGAGAGAGAGAGATTGTGAGAGAGGCAAATCGTAGATGTGACCCATTGAGACTACAGTACTCCTCACCTCTGGTCAGTGATTCCTTCTTCTCTTGGGAGATAGTGAGAACAATGGGACCGGACTGATTGATGGGTCCATCCATATGGAATTCAGAGTGATCGACGTCGTCTTCTTCATTGGAGTCGACCTCACCAGGGAAGAGACATCTCAATGGGATGGGATGAAAAGAGATCATACATTTTCGTCTAACCAAGAATATATCTATTTCTGGCCAGTTAACTGGTCAGAAAGCCAACAAAACGGGTCAGATCTATACCGCAAATTGATGGAAACTGGTCCGATAGGGGATAATTCTCACTAATATTGACCTCCCGCACATTTCTAGATCTGTTTCAAATCTTAAAATCAGATTTTGGAAATTTGTAAACATGTCAGAACCCGAGTCTCGGTCTACGAAAATGTATGGAAGAGATCATCCCCCTCCCTCTCCCCTCACTCACTTCCTCTTGAGATCGAGTAGTTGACCGAAGTGGAGCGACTGCAGATATTGTCGCTCTCTCATGAATCCATACAGAGGAGAAGCCCAGCCCCCCGACAGAACCTGCCACATATCGATTGATACACTGCTTACAGTACTCCCGATTCATCTACCGTATCCTCTCTAATAATCCACCGTATGCTCTCTAATAATCTACCGTATCCTCTCTAATAATCTACCGTACCTGCAGCCATTGCAATTCGACGATATCGAGTTCAATTTCGTGTTTGACTTCTCTCAATTCTCGTTCGAGTGATAATCTACTATAAGGAGCGACGAAAAGTTGACGAACGGGAGAAGAAGAAAGAGAAGAGAGAGCCTGCATTAACACATAAAGATGCAATTTATCTACAATCAATCGATATAAAAGTTGCTCTACAGTACCTTCTCAGGGATCACTCCCTTCTCGACGAGGAAATCGATAACTGCTTTTATGCAATCCTCCTTCGAATCCTTTCCAGAATGTAGAATGAGATCGGCTGAATTATTCACTTTCCTCACCACTGATCAATATATCAATTTTGTCGTCTTCCATTACCGTATCCCCATAATATTCAATATCGTACCGGCAGCAGGAGGTTCGTACACAGAATAAATTCCAGTCATTCCTTGTACTTGTCCCTTTCGAGCCTTCTTGTACAGATCTGAGAGAGAACTCAATTAAAACAAACTTCCAATGGAGCATCGACGTATACTTCGAAGAATGGGAGGCCACTCTGGGAAGGGCAAAGAAATCGATAATTGATCTATCGATTGATCAACTCACCGTTTTGTGAATCTCACGGGCGGAATCACGATCACATCGGAACGGAGAAATGAACGAAGAAAGAGTGACCATTACAGCGTCAGCGAACAGTTTCGACACCTGATCACGGTAGGGTTATCGGTCGTAACAGCAACTCGTATCATCGATACAGTAATTCGTATCATCCACCAATCGATAATGCCTACAGTACCTCAGCAACTCTCCGAATGTTGTCTGTTCTGTCTTCCTTGGAGAATCCGAGATTCTGGCACAATCCGTGTCTCCCATTGTCTCCATCCAATCCATAACACGGAATTCTCATCTACAATAATCATTACAGTAATCCATTCCAATCTATCACAAACTGATCACTCAATACTCCGCAGTTCAACAATAATCTCCAACACCCACTCTTTCAATTTTTCAGTAAATTACCATGTCTTTCAGTCGATTACCATGTCTACCGTACCTGAGTAAGTGCCTTCTCTAGAGCGAACGATACGGTAGCCTTGCCTGCTCCAGAGAGTCCAGTGATCCACATGGTGCGGCCTCTGACAAGCCGGTAAAAGCGTGAAAAAAACACAAAAATATGAAATATCACCGTTTCTAGGAATGGGAATGCAGCATCTGGATGCTCTCTGCACAGCAATTTCGCCATGGCTAAATCACTATGGATTCGGCCAATGGCCGATCACTCCTCGAAATCAAGTAATTCATGCTAGCTGGATTAATTAGACATGATTACAAACCTGCACACAGGGATCAGAGCGAGAGAGTGTGCAAAAGTGAGAGAGTGTCTCTCGATTTCACACATTCTCTCACTCCAAAGGCCTGGACTTAAGGTTGGACGGCCTGTGGAGTGATGCGATTAGAGATAATTAAAACATCGATGTTCTTTCGATATACCGTTATTGTCTACAGGATAATCGATTGGACAGTTACCGCATTCAGGTGATCATCGGCCTTCGGTTTCTGTCCACTGGAGCCGACTTCCGCTTGCTCGCAGATTCCATTGGTTGCAGTCCTGCAACAATTGGAAACGTTATTGATCGAGTGATGGAAGGATTGATGCATCTCCTCCCCATCACTATGCAGTACCCCATCGAGAACCTCGCGTATTGTCAATCGATTGCCGATGAATTCGCAAAAACAGGGATTTTTCCCAGTAAGTTGATAGCATAGCAATGATGCAATATTTAAAAAAAAAACAATAAGAAATTGCATCGTTAAGATGGAATTGCTCATTATTTCAGATGTCGTCGGTCTTGTTGACGGATGCGTCATTCCCATTACTCCTCCCAGCACTGCCCCGTGGCAGTTTCGTACACGAAAAGGAAGGCATGCGATCAATATGCTAGCAGTATCCGATCCTTACGGTAGAATATTGTATGCAAATGTAAATTATCCTGGAAGTTGTCACGACTCTTATGTATTGTATAATTGCTCACTAGGCCGTATGATTTCGCAGCGTACGATTCCTTTTGGCTTTGCACTACTCGGAGACAGCGGATACCCTCTCTCCGATTCCCTCATCACCCCTGCCTGTCCCCCAACCCCGTCGACCCAGAATCAACAGAAGACCCCGTCAGCCCAGACCCCATCTCACTCCCAATCAGGTCAGATTCAACATCGCCCATAGACACATGCGCACTAGAGTAGAGCAGAGTTTCGGCATGCTCAAAAGTCGATTCTCTCTTCTCCACTACGGTATCGATTTTGGGCCTGAGAAGTGTGCTCAAGTTATTCTGGCTGCAGTGATCGCCCACAACTACATCATCGATCACACGACGGGAGGCCTGCCTGTCCCTGCCGTCCGCCAGGCAGTCATGCCCTTCCCCCAACCCGGCATTCCCGTTAGAACCCACATGATTAACCATTGTTAGTGTAGGAGTGAGCCTCGTTTTTACAAATGTTTTTATATTGCTGCATTGTTGATGTACTAAAGTCCAAACCCTGAATCGTGTAGGTAGCTATGCAAAGAAATGTAAAGTACTCTCCAACCACTCTAGCATACCACAAGCCGATTTTCCGAAGTTACCAACGCACATGTTCAACGGCAGTAATAAATTTAATAACTGTCATACGGTAACTACCGTATCCCCCCTCACAATCGATTGCCTGCTAATGAGATGTCATCATTTATAGAGATATATAAACAGAATTAGAAAGGATATTCTGCCCATTTTTCACCAGAATATACGAATTTAAATACAACCGTAAACTTGTAAGTGCTACAATGCGAATATTACTTACAATTAGCAAGTAATACTCACCTCATCAACTTCATCATCGTCTTTCAATACTTTTCTTCTCCTCTCATGTATCTTATCCAATTGCGTCCGCGAGTGTGTGGCATATCTCTAAAAACACAATCGATAATCACAGAGTACGGTTTCCTCAATTCTTCTTTACGTTTCTCGTAGAATCCTCCAAATCTACAATAACTCAATCGGTATCTATCACCTACCGTACCTCATAATGCACCTCCTTGCTGTCTGCAGTGCTCCTATCCAATAGCAGAGGAACGATCGGATGTAAGGGTCCTCGGCGCAAGCAAACTAAAATTTAGTTATTAAATTGGATTTGTAGCAATAATCGCCATTTCAAATCACTTGTTTCGTAAGACTATCAAATCGAAGAAAGTCTTCGCAACTACCGTACACGCCTTGCTCATCATGTATTCTACCGTACCTTGTTCATTAGATAACTAATTTTCCCCAATGAGCATCGTGCTCTCCCGGTTCCGCGAGAAACTCCAAAGCGAACGATCCGAAAATGTAAATAGTCCCATGATTATAAGTTTATATCACAATTTTATATTCAGTGCTGCACTTCTGGCAAATTCCAAACTTCCCTGATATTAAATTGTCCCTAGAAGGTGGGCAATCTGCGAATACAACGAGTAATCTACGGAAATATTGAATAACAAATTAAATTTGCATAGTGAATATTATCAACTCACTTCGCGATAGCTCGCAAGACCCTCGGTTTGCTCTCAATCTCGGCTTTGGCCTCTTTATCCTCCTTGATCATCACGTTCGTCAGCTAAATTAAGATTAATTAATTAATTATTAATACACTTGGTTCTTCATCAATCAGCTAGTCAATCAATAGCCCATTAGTACCGTACCTGGTTCTCGATCTAATCACAGAAGCACGTTGCAGTCGGCGCGTAGTCCTTTCTGTCGTACGCCTGAATTAATTAGATGGCACCGTAGCTGGCGGCGCCTCGATAAACTTCTAATCCTTTTCTTGAATATCCAGCACGACGACGTTTACTATTCGTCGTCGTGCACCACGCACACAACACACCACACCACACACCTGTTCCTTCGTTATGCACATCATGTGGACGGTTCTATCGAAGGCTCGTGGGTCATTGCTAGCGTAGGTGGCGGAGAGGGCTTCACGGATGTTCATCTAAAAAGATAACAATCATTTCAATATGACATTTGTTTTCAAAGGAATATATCGAGTGCGTGTATCAGTACTACAATTGACAGAGGTAAAATTATTATAATTATAATAATAATTACATCACTATTATAACAATAAACTAACTCACACACATGGAACGCTTTATGCTTCAAATTTTAATAGGTCAAAACCAATCGATAACTCACTTGGACGAGGTCGGCACGTCGTCTTCCTTGTCGGAATCGTCCGAATCCGATACGTTCGCTTCTTCATTCTCCTCGACCTGCGAAGCAATAATCAGTATTTACATATTTGGGAGGGGCAGATGATGATTTTAGCTGAACGGGCAATTATGGATGGGTCGCAGTTTAGCAAGCCGCATCCAATCCCAAGGATTTTAAATATATTCTTTTCGTAAATCGAAGCATCATCTCACCTCCTTCTTCACTTTCACCACGGGCGCCGTGCCGCGCTGCAATTATGACTGTGAGCATTTGTTCGGATAGCGACAAACTACCGTAACCAATAACCTATCGATAATACACCAACCTTTGGCTTGACCGTCTTCACAATTTCCACTTCCTCGCTGTCAGACTTCTCGAGAGATTTGGCGAGTTCTGCGATAAGTGTAATTTAATATATTTTGTTCTCGCTGCCACTAAAAATTTGGTATTTTCCAATGTAGCCACTTTTATATGAAGACATTTCTTGTTCAATTTACCTTTTTCTTCCTCCTCTTGTTTCTTTTTGTCCCTCTTGCTCATCGTCTTCTCTGGCTGTTTCTTGGCTGGTCTGCCTGAATAAAATCATACATCTATCGCCGAATGGTGTTACAAACGAATAGAGATGATCGAAAGCTCACAAACCTTTTGGGAACGTCTCTTCCTGATCCGATTCGGGCATTGCTGAGGACGTTTCTGAACAGGGACGATTAACGTTTCGTTGCGGGGAGAAAAGACAAAATAGTAGGGGAGGAAGATTGGAGATGCGTTACAATGGAGACCCACGCAAGTTGCGTGACGCAACAAAGTCATTTTATACGATGCGAAATCAGAAGTTTTCACCAATAGATGCTATCGCGCGGATACGACATACCAATTGGTTAATATTAAAGTAATTTTTACCAGAAGCTTAGTTATTTGTGTAAGCAGTACTCACCTCCCTGCTCCTTCCTCTTTCTTTTGTCAGTCGTGGCGGGTGTCTCGGGTACCTTTTTCGCCGCACGTCCACGCGGAGTCCCCGATGACCTGAGAATCAACGCTAATTGAATTTATATCATAAATATTACCATCAAAATCAAAATAATATCGTGGCGAATCCAAAAGTATTCTATGGCTCCAGCTTTTTAAAACCTTTTTACGTGCGTTGCGACCTATGCGAGAATTCTCCAATACGAGGCGAAAAAAGTGTACCAACAAAGGTTACCAAGACGATTAATATATACAGCTTAGGCAATTATAATACAATATTTTGCCTGCGTGATTTTTTAAAGTTTATTTACTTGTTCGCCTAAGAAGTAGAAGTATTTACACACCTCCCCGTCCTTCCTCTTCCTTTTGTAAATCGGAGCAGCCGAGAGGCGCCTTCTTCGCCGAACTTCCATGTGGATATCCCCCGTCAACCTGCGAATATACACAAACTGAATTTATATAATTCACATTATTGTCAAAACAATCAACAGTGAGAACAATTACGAATTAGACGTCAAATACGGAACAAATAGGTTGCAAAGAGACCGTTTCTCGCCTAGAGATGGAGGAATCATTTCTATTCTCCATTTTAGGGGAGCTCTAGTTTATCACACCCTAGTTTTCACGCGGTATTGGAAAGATCGAAATGGAAGGCAACAAAACGACATTCAACCGACACCAAGTAAGCGCGTCGACCGTTCGAAACTAAACTCGATTGAGAGAATGGTATAATACGTCTTCTTTGCATAACGAGAATCGACTGCCCCACTCAATTATAATGTTAATACTTGTTGAGACAGACTCTCTCTGTGGGCAACCTCTCAGCAGCGTAGGTTTTGGGGAGAATCTGCTTTATCCTCTTACACTCTGCCCATCGCAACATTCATGCAAAAAACGGATAGCGGGGGAAGCAATGAACGAGGGGTAGATCACACCAGGAACGAGGGCTAGATTACATCATCTCGCTTCGAGAGCGACACTCCGGGGGGGGGGGCAGATCCAAGAGATAGATAGAAATATATATCGATCGATACGAATTAACAAATTAGTCTGTCTTACGATGGGCTCTGACGTTAACAAACAAAATCAAACAGATGATGGTGACTACAATGATGAGTATGTATTCGTATCTAGTCAGAGCTAGATCGAGGATGTTGGTCAAGATGACGGGGATCGATTGGGTCGCGGTGTCGATTCTTGATCCTCCGAGGATGGCGACCATGTGCAATTCGGCGTTGAGGTGGAACGAATCGCCCTTGACTCCGCACCGAAGCTCGCATTCAACATCGAGCTTCGTGCGATCATAGCTGATTACCGTCGTCCGTTCTTCTCGTTGTTCCGAGCACTCCACCGTGAATTCCAGCGTCTCTCCGCACTTCGCATGGCCGATGGCATGGTGCGAAGACGACGTGCAGGTGTACTGTAGCTGGGCTCCTTCTCTGCAGGAATGACAGCCGGTCACGGATGTGTTGTGGACCTTGCAGGTCGACAGCTCCGCGACAGGTCGAAGTCTCCAGCCTTTGACAGTTGTTTGTATTTCCATCTCCGTATCGTTTGATTCCATAACGACCCGGTTAGTATCCATCTTCAGCCAATGCGTTTGCTGTCGAGGCAGCGCTCCACTTCGCATTGAGTCTTCGGCGACGTTACCGGAGGAGCAGTCACATCGGGCCAACTCATCGTATGTGGTGCGGCTGCAGCACCGCCGTTGGTACGAGCAGTTGGTCGGGGTGGTGCACTGCAAGCATCCGACTGCTTCGGGATCCTCGAGGTAGGCAGTCGTTGTTCCATCGCTGACGAAGGAAAGGTCGAGCATGGGCAAGGGGGGCGTGACCATCTTGTTGACGTGGACGTGAAGCTCTTCATACTCCTCCACCTGGCCAGAGCCTATTCTCGCCTTGTATTCTTGGCTCCGAGTAGGTTCGATCTTGCGGACCAGTAGTCGCGCGACTTGCTTCCACGAGGGACAATGAAATACCTCGAACGTCCTCGCGTAATCCACGATTGCGTGCGGCCGGTAGAAGGTGCATCCTGCGCTGCACCAAAAACAGCCGCAGCCGGCGCAACCGCAGGATTCGGCGCATACCGAGTATCCAGGGTGCTGTGCAGCCTCTCCCAGCTCCGGGATCGCCTCTCCGTCCTTGAAGGTGGCACATTTGTTCCCTGTGCACGACCCAGCCGACGGGCAGCGCTTCGAGGATGCCACTGCCGGTCGGTAGGGGTGCGTGAGGAACCGCGTCTCCTTCTGGCATTCCAGGACAATCTCGACCACTTCTATCTCCACTGTCGCGAGAGGTCGGGAGGCTGCATCTCCGATCAGAAGGCATACGGTCATCCCAGTCGAAACGGCAGGCCAGTTCACGGTGTCTTCAATGACGCAGGTGAGCTTGCCAGACTGTGTGAGGCAACTCTCCTGACTCGCCGTGATCGTCGTTGCCACGTCGCATGCTTTCGCTCCTTGCATCACGACGAGAGCCACCATCGTTGTCCATTGTAGATTCTTGATGATTGGCCTCCTGTTCCTTCTCGGCGTGTCCTGGATGGCTCCTCTGGCTCCTCTCTTCCCAGGTCTCCTTCTCCATATCCATCGAAGCACCGCTGCGATAGCCCTCCCGAGGCCGCAGAAGAACTTTCCTCCTCCAGCGCAGAGAAAGCAGCAGTTGACGATGATGGTGAGGATGGCGGTCGCAAAGTAGAGGAAGACTCCGAGCCCGATGATGAGCGTGCGTGGTGCACACTGCAAGTTCGTGAGGAGCTCCCAGCAGAACGTGCACTCGATCTGCTCGCAGAAGGCTCCAGCGGGACAGTTGAGCTTCTTCTTGAACGTCTCCTCGGCTCCCTTGTAGACGGTGATGCTGACCTCGTAGGGAGAAACGGTGACTCCATGTGGGAAAGTGACTTTCTCCGTCTTCTCGGGATTCTCCGTTCTCACACATCGATTGCGAGGGCATGCTTCCAGAAGGCGAGGTGCTCCATTCGTGGTGACGAGCACTCCTCCCTTGGTGCATTCCACACTGCAGTCTTCACACTTGAACTTCGTGGTAGGGAATCCATAGACAGCGTTCCAATTGCCTCCCCATGCTCGAATCGCGACTTGCTCATTTCCCGATCGCATGAGGACCAGTTCTTGTTCATGGTGGAGGCAGAACCTGGTCGCGTTGCTTGGATCGCACTTGTTCTTTGAACAGAACTGGCGGGTTCCTGTCTTCATCTCTCCTTCTCCCACGCAGATTGGTTCCATCGGGTTTCGGTAGCGGAGATGAAGCTCGTCTACTGGATGCTGAGTGCCGTCAAAGAGCTCCACTCGATTGACCCAACGAGTGTGCGGATTCGAGAGACATCCTTCCTTGGGCACGTAGCTGCAGATATCCCGTGGTTCCATCCTCTTGATCATCTGCATCACGCCGGAGTCCTTCATCGAGGAGTTCTTCGTCTCCACGCCCGTGTAATGTGCACATCCAGCACTCCACTCCGGGCAACTGCAGGCACTTCCGCATGACACGTTCGTTGCCGAAAAGACTCGCAAGTGTTCTTCTTTCTTGCAGGCTTTCTCTACGTAGCAGAGGGAGTTCCCAGCCTGATAGACTACTGGTCCTCCTCCTATCAAGCAGTTCTCAGCGTGGACGATCACTCCTCCCTTGGGGACCGCGTTGTTTTTGCACTGAGCAGCTTCTGATGGGGCAAAGAGGGCCATAAGCAGCATCACAGTTGCGACAGCGTTCTTCATCTTCGGTCGCAGATTGTAGTGACGAGGTGCCTCATCTCGACTGGATGCGCCGGCACTCTTCCGTTTCCTCGTCTTCTTCTTGATCTTCACCGTCTCGATCACTTCCTCCACTCGCTCTTGCGGAGTATCTCTCTCGACGACGATGATTTCCTCGTTGAGTATATCGACTGCTCTCCTGGCATCTTCCTGATATTCGAGCTTGGTCTGTTGCCTCTTCTCATCCTCGTCAGACGTGACCTCGAGGGGAAGCAGATGATTCACAGCTCGCTCCAGTTCTCTCCGGTTGGGCATTCTTACTCGGGCAGCTCTGACCTCGCCTCCGCTTGATGAGATCAGCTCGACAACCACTGCGGGTTTCCAGCAGCCGCGTGGAAGAAGGTTGTCAACCACGAGCACCACTTCTCCTACTCGAGGGCTTCGAGCGTGACGAGACCGCGGGTGACGGTGCTCCATTCGGTGGACATCTCGGAGGGATGGGATGTAGTGATCCTGCCACTCTCTCCAGAAGTCATCGAGTAGCTCCGTCGTCGTAGTCCAGAGCTCCTTGAGCTCGCTCAGCCTTGACGCTAGGGTGGGCAGAGGGCGACGGGGAATTCCAGTGCTGGCCACTGGTGCGAGGAAGTCGATGGGTCGAAGGGCATGTCCACTATCATCCACTTGGACGAGCGGTCTCGAGTTGAGGATTGCCTCGATTTCCGTGATGGTCGTGTGCAGCTCCACTCCTGTGAGGATCCTTCTTCCGACGGCTTTCCAAAAGGCGTGCTTCACCATACCGACCATCCTCTCGTAGAATCCTCCCTTCCATGGAGCTCGAGGCGTGATCATTGTCCATTCGATCGCTTCCTTGGAGGCGTACGAGATGACCTCCTCATCGGTCACAGTCTCCTTCCATGCATCCTTCGTGGCCTTCTCCGCTCCGACGAAGTTCGTCCCGTGATCCGAGATGATGTAGTCTGGTCGTCCTCTCCTGGCGACGAATCTTCTCATTGCGAGTATGAAGGATGCTGTGCTGAGGTCTCCAACGATCTCCAGGTGCACGGCGCGAGTGCTCATGCATGTCCAGAGTGCGACCCAGACCTTCTTTCGTCCTCGCGATGCGCTTATTGTAAGCGGGCCGAGGTAGTCGACTCCGACATTCTGGAACGGTCGGGACGGATTGACGCGCCGAGCCGGCAGCGGTGGCATCGCAGGCAGCTCGAATGGTTTCGCCTTGTCCCTCTTGCATTGTGGACAGTTAGCGATGGTCTTCTTGACGAGTCGCGCGGCTTTCGGAATCCAATAGGAGCGTCGGAGATGGGCGAGCGTGTCCTTCTCTCCAGCGTGGTATCGCTCCGCGTGGGCTTTGCGGGCGACAAGCTTGGCCAATCCTGAGCGTGGGTCGATGAAGTACGGGCATCCAGAACGGCGGACTTGCGGTGTCTTCACCAATCGGCCATACGCTCTCCATGTGTCGCCGTCGCTCTCGAGGCCGAAGTTGCGGATGATATCGGGATGGGGAGGGAACTCCTTGTTCGCCTCTGCGATGAGTAGCCGTGCAGCCACATCTCTCTCCACAGCAGTGAGGATCCTCATCTCACTTTCTTGGTTATGCGGCTTGAGGAAGTCGCTCCTCGTTTCCACTCCTGCCGCTCCACTTACGCGACGGGCGAATCTGAGTACCCATGCAGCGGTGTTCTGCATCCGGCGGAAGGTGGAAAATCGTTCCGCGTCCACAAGGGTTGAGTACTTGGTCTTGTTCACGATGGCGGCGGTGATGACGGCGTGGACCTTCTCGACCTCGAAATCGACTGTTGCCATCTCCGGCGTTTCGTCTCCATCCTCCTTGGGCCGAGCTGAGTATCCATGTGGGGTGACTGGCCACGAGTCTTCCTCCTTGCGTAGCCATGGGGGCCTTTCCACCAAAGAGAGTTCGCCTTCAGATCGTCCACTGTACATCCTCGCGACGCGAGATCCGCGGGGTTGTCGTGGGTGGGGACGTATCGAAACTCGTCCACTCCTTGTTCCTGGATCTTGACGACTCGATTCGCGACGAACTTCTTGTGCTCCTTCTCCGGTTGCAGAATCTGGCTGAGAGCAGGCAGACTGTCTGTCCACAGCACCGTCTTCTCGATCCTGCAGGCTAGCTCTTTCTTGACGAAAGCGCCGCATCTCGAGCCGACTTCTGCCGCGAGTAGCTCCAGACGGGGAACAGTAATCCTCTTCTCTGCAGCCTTCGCATTCTCCTTCTCCATGGCCTTCTCTTCGGAGCTGGGGCAGACCTTGGCCTTCGCCATGAGCAGATGGGTCTTCACTCCCTCCTCAGTGCTCGATCGGAGGTATACGGCGCAGCCGTATCCGAGAGCTCCTGAGGCGTCACAAAAGACGTGGAGTTGGGCGTTGATGACTGGAGTCATGCGTTCGATGATGATCTCCTTGTCGGCCAGCTCGCTCGTGATCGCGTTCCATTCTTCCTGCTGTTCTGCTGTCAGTGGTATGTCCCATGGCGCTACCGTGATCTTCTTCATGAAGCGACGAGCAGCGAGCAGTGCGGGTGCAATCCATCCCATCGGATCGAAGGTGCTCATCGTCTCCGATAGAATCGTCCTCTTCGTGAGTGGCTTTCCCGATGTCTGCATCGTGCGGAGCATCATCTTGTCCGTCTTGATGTTCCATCCGATTCCGAGAAAGGTGGTTGCCATCTCATCGGGCGTATCCGTGATCTCCTTGTTGACAGTCTCCTCGTTGCTCGTCCATTCTCTGAGTGGCATTTTCGCTCGGTTGAACATTGTGTTCGTCTCCGTCACCTTTGCGAATGCCTCCTCGACGGTGTCCGCTCCCAACATGATGTTATCGGCGTAGAGGTTCCTCTTGATCTCCTCAGCTAGCGGTGTTCCCTCCTCGTCGAGGTGCCTTCGAATCGTGGCAGCAAGTAGATGAGGGCTGCAGATGACTCCGAACGGCACTCTGGTGAATCGGAGTGCGACGACGTTGTCAGCCGTCATCGGTTTCTTGCAGTCCTTGAGCCAGACGAGCCGAAGAGCGTCTCGATCCTCCTTCTGCAATCCGACTTGCAGGAAGGCCTTCTTGATGTCTGCAGTGATCACAATTTTCTTCGTTCGCATCCTCATGATCATGGAGGCAGCATGCGGTAGATGGGCGTCTCCTCGGTAGAGTGCCTTGTTGAGCGAGAGTCCCTTTGCTCCAGCGGACGCGTTGAAGACGATGCGCATCTTGGTGCTCTTCTTGGCGTCGTTGATGACAGGATGGTGCGGGAGGTACGATACCACGCCGATGTGGTCCTCCTCGTTCTCGACCACTTCCAAGATCCCATCACTCAACTGCTCCTTGAAAATGGCGTCGTAGTCGTCCAGACGTCCCATCTCATCCAGTCGCTTGACGACTGATCGTAGCTGTCCGACTGACAGCACTCGATTGTTGGCCACCTTGGGCGTTGCATCCTTGAAGGGAAGTCTTGTTGAGTAACGACCATCTTCTCCACGCGTGACAGTTGCGTCGAAATGCTGCTGGGCTTCTTCTTCATCCTTGAGGTGCGGATCGTCGGTGATCCCGACACCTTCCATCGAGAAGAACTTCTTGGCCAGCTCGAGCACTTCCTCTTCCTCCGATTTTCCCTTCTTCTCTTGGGCTTGGACAGAGGCGACTGTTCCTTCTCCGGTGATCATCCGTCCGAAGGTAGTCTTGATCGATCGGAGTCCAGAGGGGAGCTTCTCTCCTTTCTGTAGGATGATGTCCCAGAACTGGCCACTTCCCATGAGTATTCCTGGCTTGACAGTCTCCGTGACTGGACGCCTCTTCTCCTGGTCGTCGTCCATTACTCTGGTCACGTTGCCAGCCATCTGTGGGGAGGAGAACAGCGTGAGATCCATGAAGGTGCCGTCCTTCTGCAGCGCCTTCACCTTGTAGACTCCGCTCTCGAAGCTCTCCTTCTTCTCCGTGAACACGGTAACGTCCATCGTGTTCGTCGCGAGAGGGCGGAGTCCCAGCTCCTCTACCAGCTCTTCGGAAATGAAGTTCGCATTGGCTCCATTGTCGAGGAAGAGCGTGGTGTGGGCCTCCTTGCCTGTCGCCGGGTTGACGACCTTGACCTGCTGGGTGAGAAGAATGACCTTCCTCTCATCATCGACGATGGATGCTCCGGTAGCTCTCCATGGCCTCGCCGGTCTTCTCTCGTTGTAGTTGGGTGCCGTCCCTGTCCTCGCTCTGCAGATTGCCGTGTGGTGCTTCCTTCCACATTTCGCGCAGGGGCGCTTGGATCGGCACTCCTGTCTCAGATGACTGGATCCGAGACATCCGAAGCAGAGATGGAGCTCCGATGCTCTCTTGTTTCTCTGCTCGACGTCGAGGGGGCAGTTGAGGACGAAATGATTCCCGTTGCATAGATTACAACCGCGGGGGGCTTCTCCTCTTCTGGGCTCCTCCTTCCGCGTGTCCTCTCTCCTCGATTCCTCTCTCCTCGGTTCGTCTCTCCGAGGTCGCTCGACAGTTGCTGCGTGTACTCTCGTCGGTGCGGAGCGGGTTCCGTCGACCTCTTCCATCCGCCGCTTAATCCCGATTTCCTTTGCTAAGAAATCCAACTGCCGATTGAGCGTGAACTTGGCTCCCTTCTTGTCCTTCTCTCGGAAAATCTTCTCGAGCATCCACCGGGGAAGCTTCTTGTGCACAGTTGTCTCCGTGAATCCATGGTTCAGGTTCTCTCCGAGAGAAGCCAATTGGCGAGTTATTCGCTGGAGGTCTTGAATGATCCGGTGGCAGGACGCAGTGGTCTCCTTGGCTCTCGGAACATCGAGAAGCTCGCTGTGGAGCCGTGTGACTTGCATCTTGTCATCGCCGTACTCCTCCTGCAGCGTAGTCACCACATGGGGGTATGCCTCGTCCGAGATGGCATATCCCGCCACCAGCTCACGCGCGGGTCCATCGAGGGCTCGAAGGAGGTAGAGCAGCTTGTTCGTAGCGGAGATCTTCCGTTTCTCCACGGACTCTTGGAAGCGGGACCAGAATTGTCGCCATTCTCCTCTGCCGTCAAACGAGGGGAGTTCCAGGCGTGGGAGAGGGATGGAAGCCGATCTCTCCACTCCGATTTGTGTGACAGCTGTCGCCTCTCCCTTCTCCTCCCTTGAAACGTGCGCCGTTCCTTCCGCCTTCTCCTCTGTTTCTTCGTCCTCCTCGTCCTCATCCTCGTCGTCTACTTCGTCCTTCTTTTCCACAGATCCTTGGAGTGCCAGTCGGAGACTTCTCTCCGTTGTCGCGAGAGTGGCCAGGGCATTCGACGCCTCTTCAGATATTTCAAGGACTCCTCTCTGAATCGGTTCGAACTTGGCCTTCTCCGATTCCAGTTTGGGCTGATCTTCGATCCGTCCAAGCAGCAGTTCGTATGCCACCAGTTTCTCCGTCACTTGTTTAATCGCGTGCTCCAGAGAGGCGATGTCTTGTCCAGTTCCTTCCAGAAGGATTGCAACTGCCTGCTTGTCTTCGCGATTGACTCCATAGCTCTTCTTGGCCAGTTGCTTGAGGAGGTCGTCGAGCTTCTTCCTCGCATTCTCGACTAGCCTCGATGCGGTGTCTGTCATCTTCGCGACAGACGAGGGACGAAGCGCAACCTGACGGGACGGAAGAATTGTGTAAGATTACTCACTGCTCCCTTTTGCTTCTGCTCCTTGATTCTCCCGTTGTTGAGTCGGGGCAGATGATGGAAGAAAATGGAAGGTGTGAAGACGGGGAAGGGAACGAGGGAGACTGTCGACTGTCGAGGACGAATGGTTGTACTTGTGGTTCAGTGGTAGTGGGTTCGATTGATTGACGATGCACCACTTGTTGAGACAAACTCTCTCTGTGGGCAACCTCTCAGCAGCGTAGGTTTTGGGGAGAATCTGCTTTATCCTCTTACACTCTGCCCATCGCAACATTCATGCAAAAAACGGATAGCGGGGGAAGCAATGAACGAGGGGTAGATCACACCAGGAACGAGGGCTAGATTACATCATCTCGCTTCGAGAGCGACAATACTAGTTTCAGCAATAATTATGCGGTATTTAATAATTTACGCTAGTTGAAGGGAGCCTACATGATAAGGTAACTATTGTAATATTGTTTTATTGCTTGCATTGAGCAACTTGCTAGCTCTCTTACCTCGCAACACAGTCAAATACCCCGGTATTCACCTGCTCTCACACATGTGCAGTGTTAATGAGATGAATTGAATTAACAACTCTATCAAGATAGCACATTTGATACTGAAACTCGTAAATCAACATATCCCTTGAATTAGAAGTAAAAACTAACCGGGTAGCAATAGCGGAGTAGGAGGACGCCGAGATGATGTACAGGGTGTTGATAGTAGATAGACTGCAATCGATTGATGACAAAGGACACTATTTACCGTAGTGCAGTAAAATCTGCTACAGCAATATGAATTACTATCTATGGAAAAATCTAGCCACCTACCGTAGTCTTTATGAAATAAATTATTCTTAAATCTACCGTAATCTAGCAATCTACCGTAATTGTTATAGTGTGCATTATTATGATATGGCTAACCACGACGAAACAGAACAAATATAGGTTTTAAATGTGAATCGGCAAAAAGATTTGAAAAAAAGATGATTTTGATCAGAATATGTCAAATAGAGGAAGTATACGCAATCCACGAAATCGCGAATCACTTTATAATTCATCCTTCGATCATATACAATTGAACATCGATAATAGCAACGAAAATCTTCTCACGAAATACTTGTAATTAACAATGGATAAGCAGATTAATCATTCCTTGCTTCTATAATGAGACGAGTTGCTGTCAGAAAACATATTCTGCGAGAGGTAATCATTACCTCCAAAATCATCGTCATTTCCCCACTCTTCTCCATATCCGTGTCCATTGCCGTCATCTCGCTCTCTTCTTCGCGAGTCACTTCTCAGTGCTCTGAGTGTCGTGAGTAGTTCTTCATGCGCTTCGGCAGCCCGCTGTTCCTGTCTCTCAAGGAAATCCACATGGGAACGGAGTACGACGTCTAACTGACTGAGCGTGCCGCTCCACTGCTCGAAATGAACAGATTGCTGCTGAAAGCACACACGTCTACCTCCGATTGCAAGTGAAATCAGTAATCGACAGATGGAATATTCTAGATTATCGTAGCAGAGAACTCAGAACTCACTTCGAGCGCCCTTCTCCAGTCGTCAATCATTCCTCTCTCGCTGGTAGATCTGCCAACACGAGGCGGGTCCAGCACCACCTAAATAACTTTCTGGTCATCAAAATAAAATTTTCGACGTATTTTGAATAGGAATAACTTAAATGTTGCGAGTATAAAGTATGATAATTCACTTAGGACCGGATGAAATAGACAAAGCCCGCTGAAACCGAAACAAGGCAAGACTGGGGAGACGTGAGAAAAAACTCTCTCACGGTCGCACACACTCTCTTGCGATATTATCGTACGAATTTACTCGTTTGAAATTACCTTCGGAGGACGAAACTGTGGTTGAATGTCTGCCTTCCTCTTCCTCGGTCCAGATGGCTCATTACCCGTAGCCTGACAATCGTGCAATATTATTTATTATGAAATCGGTCTCAAATCTAGCATCACACCAAAGTAATATATAGGAGCAAACGTAGCTGCTATAAGTTGAAGTATGACAAATATTATTATTATTATTATCATTATTATTATTATATCACTATCTTACATTTCTCGTTGGATTGACTCCTGACGCGTCCGATGGGCGAGGAGTAAGTCTGCTTACACGTGTCGGTTGATTAAGTTGGCTCTGCGATATTTTGAAAGTTAGTCTTCGCTCTTAGTTTTTGCAAACAATCTCGCTCTGGAGGCGCAAGACCACTCTTCCACCCTTTCTCATGAGTATTGATATACGTGTACCTGCTGACTGAGTGGAGTGCGCGAGATCCGTGTCTTCTTGGACGGATTAACCAATCGATCGACCTGCGTTACCATCAAACATTCATTTAAAGGGGAAAGAATTGTAACGAACCTTCTCCATAAATTCTTCATCCATCCAATTCTCCTTCTGTCGCTCTCCTACTGCACCGTCATCGTTCGCCAGCCAATTCATCGTCTTGGCTCTCCCACTAGAAGTGCCGAACGAATAAGATGTCTGCAAAATCATAATTATAATAGTATTCCGGTCAATAAAACTACTTTTAATCGAGTAAACCAACGAACCGATGCTTGAGCGTCTCGCAATTCTCGATTCTCTTCGGTACCAGGATGCGCAGTCGGAAAATGCATGTCGCTATGGTCAAGTACCTCAAGAAGTTGATTATATTCCAGTCGGTAAGCAATAACAAACCTCGACCTCACATGCTACATCATCGATAAGTAGCTCATTTCGATTCTCTTGCCACTCCTGCATCTCGTCGGGGTCCTGAAAGGAGTACACACAAGTAATAACAGCTACTACTGCGGCAAAACGAGCAACGCTGTAAACATTAAAAAGACCATGTATATGGCAAAATGGAAGCGCGTTCCCTACCATCGATTTAGTGATCGGTTATACTGTGCCAGTAAATAGGCTGCATTTGGTACGCGCTCTCTGCCAACACGCGCGTAAACTAGACAAACTAATGCGTTCAAATTATTTCGTTCCGGACAAGTAATCAGTACTACAGTAAATTATCGGAATTTTGCTTCAAGTTATCGATTTTTTTTGTATATATAATACGAAAAAACACATTTTCACTTATTTTTTTATATTTTTTCTCTCACCTCAATATTGACGAACTCGTTCTCTTCCGTTCCTTCCATTTGCCGAAAGTAGTCATTCATCTCCTGACATGGGATATTGGACCGAAGCTCAAATGCAGCAAACCTTCGAATCTCCTCTTTGAACGATTCCTCGATAGCTCGGCTTTTTTTTGTACTCGTCGTAAATAAGTTCCTCTGTAGCAGACAGTTCTTGGTGCAGTCTAGCGAAAGCTTCCTCGACAACTGGATCCACACCACCTCCTGTTCGTCGACTGTATCTGAACAATGTACATCGTGAAAGTCCGGAAACGACGGTTGCTTACCGGTAGCTCAACGTGCCCAAGGTTCTCATTTTCTTGACGGATTCGAAGAGGATCGTCTTACACCTCGACACTGTGTAGTCTTTCCTGAATTCCGACCTTTCTCCCAACACACACAAGTTTATACTCACATCGCCAATTTCTTTCCCACTGTCTGAGCGACTCGTATCCAAACGTCGTCCCTCTGTCTATTCCAATCGGGCGCCCACTCAGTAGATCCTTCCAATGTATATGATCGATATTCCCAAATCACGGTGAGAACAACTTCGCGTTCATGAGGTGTCGTGCGTGGAGCCATGTCCGTCTCAAAGGGCAACATCAGACAATCAAATGGGTGCTGATGATCAAGTTGGACATAATGTTTACCATCTCGCGAACAAATATAGCCGAAAAATGTAAATAAACAACTCAAAATTGAAAAAAAAGAAAAAAACGAAATTTGAATAAAACGTTCCGCTTTTTTCCTCACTTACACATGGACGATTTCTGAATGAGGTTAGACAGTGGCGAGAGAGCACGCAAATTGCGGAGAGGGAAAAGTAGGCACAAAAACATGCCTACTTTTCCCTCTCCTCGATTGCGTGCTATTTCTCTTTCTCTAACCAAACTTGGCCAAGTTCCGTTTAGAACTTCGCCAAGTTTTCTCGCACATTTCCGATCGAAGTAGGTTAGAGTGACGAAAATAGCATGCTAAATTGAGAGAATTAGAGAAAAATCTGCCATATTTTGGGCGATCTTTTTGGTGATGTTTTTCTCGCACATTTCTGACAGATTATACAGCCCCCTGCTCATTTTGTGGTTTTGTCTGCTGAAACCAATCTGAAACTTCAGGAAGTTGCTGAGAAAGTAGAGAAAATGTCAAACATGACCTGCTCACGCGCTTGTCACTCCTACATTACCATTGAACACTTATTTGTCGAGCCAAGGAAGTACCGAATCGTATCGGGATGTGTAAGTTCTCCATTGTAATGTGTGTAACCGGCATGACCGGGGTTCGAGAGATTCATCTTGAGATAGAAAAACGCGCATCATCAGACATATAGGTCAATGGTTGAGGATGCAAACCAAAACATTCCCCTAGCTAGAGGGAGGACGTTGATAGAAATCAAAAGAAAATCTCTAGTTTCTATTGACCACTCTCCTGGTATAAAATGAGCAAAACGCAGTGCGCCGAGTAATATTTTGCATGCAGATAAACAACGTTTCGTATCCGCTGAGGGAGGACATTTGCACGAGGATTTACAACGACCATCATTGCGTTTCGTTCATAGAGTACATATTTTTGGATTAATTATATCTAATTTTTAAATATATTAAAAAAGAATAACTGTTAATTCAGGTTCGGCAATGAACAAACGCAATACAATGTGGAGAAATGACTTGGCCAGAGCGAGACCAACATTAGGTATCATAACATAAAAGGGACCTGGTACTGCAAATGCAGATTTTTCAAATATATTTCAAATTGAATATTTTATTCCGAAATTATTGTTGGGAAACAGATTATTTTCACTGTTTCAATATATAAACAAAACTAATGTTATCGACTTGTCATTACAGAGATATTGAATGTAGCAGATCTCATTTTCACTACGCGCCGATGGGGGATCATCGATGTTTGTTGAACGTTCTCTCAAATTATAAATTTTCCGATAAGTAAATCGACTTTATTCATCAATAGTGCATGTAGCATTATAAAATATCGGTTGAAATAATTTCAGACTTTAGTCATCAATAGTGCATGTAGCATTATAAAACATCGGTTGAAATAATTTTAGTAAATCGAACGATGCATTACACACTAAGATGTGGCGGAGGTTGCGAAACATCAATTCGAAAAGTCGATGGAAACGAGAATATCGCATTTGATCTCGCGCCCAGATGTGTATGTTAAACTAAATTCAAATTTTAAAATTTTTTTTAAAAATCAGAAGAGCTACGATCTTCCTTGAGGATCTTCTTGTTCGCTGACTGGTGATGCGGTTGTCTGCCCGTGCTATGAGAGGTACGATCACCCTTCAGAATAATATTTGTGAATGCATGTATGAACACCAAAAAAGAGTTCGACATTTCGCTTATGTGAATATGCATGAACCACGTTCCCATTGTTGCATAAATATAAGAAAAATACAAAAAATTGAGAAACTGTAACATTATCGAAAGCGGGCAAAAAGCTGATGAATACGCAGAAATGTACAAGGAAACATATCGGTAGCCCCATGTTCCCTTGTCATTTTCAAAAAATCAAACTTTTCAGGACCGTAAACTGTTCCCAGTTTGAGTTAACTTTAACACATTCGGGATTGAACAATGAGTGAGACGAGAAAATTACCGTGAACTTTAAATACAAATGCAGGTGTGATAAACCCGAATGGAACTTTGTGTCCTGGAACTTGCCAGTGGATCGCTTCTATTCATCATTCTGGCGAATGGAAAATGAGAGCTGGATGTGTGAGTGTAAAAACATACTTTAGTTGCACTGGACTACTAATACCTGAGAAAATCGTAACGAAATGCAGAATTCCAAAAAATTGTCATGAATAATTGGCATTCAAGGTGGTTAATAAAAATAAAAGGGAAGGAATTGATTGCAGACAGTATTTGATGGCGTTGATTACGAATGTACAACTATTCTAAAGGACGACACGGTTCATCGAATTTGCCCATGTAGAACTGAGTTGGTTTTCTAAGAGTATTAAACAATCCTGTTTCACCTGTATCATATTATTAAGGACAAATTAATTTATTAATATGTTTATAATTCCAGCAACTGCAAAGTTGTAAATGTGAAACCGGAGCGTCATTCATTACTTCTCGGAGAATTCTTGAAGAAATTCAGTTATCAACATCTTCCCAGTTACTGAAACATTACTTTCCATGATAAATTGGAAAAAATAATAACATTTTAGCTATATTTTGTATGCAACACTATAGTACATACCAAATATTAATTGCAAGCGGTGGTTGATAATCATTATTTTTAACGCATTCGGACTATTTTGCTTCAATAATCTCCCAATTTCATTATTGTTGATGTATTCGAACACCGAGAGCTGCGTAGAAATGTTTATCGGTACAAGATCGCTACCATCAAATGATCCACTGCTCAAACCCTGAGAGCTCTTATCTTCGGATTTGCGACAGACTTGTTCATTTTCCCATTGCAATCTTTGCCGTTGTATTGGTACACGAGAGCGAAGGAATTAGCACCGGTCTGGTCGAAATCTACAGTCAATTTCTGCAATTAAACAAATCATTTGTGATATATTCGATTCATGTAAATTCACTCAATTCCTGGATAGATGGGGGTAATATAGAGGGATAAGTGAGCGCTGACCTTCGTGGGCACACATGTTTCGGTGGTTTGAAGAAGCGACGTTGCGATCATGCTGAAACAAAACACGTATTTATTTATTTTTTATCCCTAAGAGACAGATTCTTTAGCAGCAGAACGTTATAACGTTAAAATATAAATATTATTTCGGGCTTGTGTTGGTTAATTTACAAGAATAACCCACTTGTCATGGTCATCATCAGTCGTCAGCCTAAGCAAATGGTCGAAATCAGTGTAGATCGACGCCTTGAGATGAACGAAATGAATGCTGAAATCATTATTTCTTCTTATTTTTTTCCACCAAAATATTTATGTGCTCACTCATTAGCGCGAAGATTGAATCTGACGCTCTTCTCATAGATACTGGAGCGGTATGCCTTAAAAATTATTAATTAATGAACTATGTGTGTATAGGGGCCACAATGTGATCTGCGGAATTCGCTTAGAGGGGCAGAATTGGTGTCCAAAGTGTCCGTAGATGTGTGGATAAGGCCACGCTTTTGGATTTGGGTCGATATCTTATCTCTGAGCCGAGTTGCAGCTCTGAAACCACGCGCGCCTCGGCCGTTGTGAGAGGGAGATAAAACGCGACGAGAGGGGAAGGGGGCGGAGCCTAATTACCAATCTTTCTAGGGACATAGTGCAACTGATTGAAGATATGTTGATGGTATGCCAGGACATAACTAGTTCGTGAAGGTATGCAGAGTACACTGACGTCTCTATTTGGATGTTTGCGCGAGTCAAAGCGCGGCGTCAGTGCAAGAGAATTAATTAATTAATTATTTTTTAGAATAAATAATATATTAATGATAATTTAAAATTCGTTTAACCTCTCCGCTCGAGCAGCCAATGAATCCCTGTGACATCACGAATCCATACGATTTCATGTCGAGATTGTCGTATGCTGAGGCAAATTAATATTTTTTTATTTTAAAATTAGTTATACCGTAAGTGAGAGAAGTCTTGATGATGTTCTTCGAGTCTACGAGTTGTCCTGAAAAGATCAGTTTTGATTGAATTTTAAATTTTATATCAAACCGATTGGCGAATCGCTGAAAGCAATGCTCACGATGGGCCCGTTGATTTGGAAGGAAGCAACTTTGTCCAAACTGAATAGATATTAATTAGTACACGTTGGTTCAAGAGCTCACTGAACGACAAATAAATGCACAAGTTTACTTTGTTCAAAAATTATAACCAAAGTGGCTAACCTCGTCTGCAAAAGAGTTCTGCACTTGTCCGGATTGTTTCCGTACACATACGCATTGTCGAAACCCGCGGTGAAAACTCGAGCCGTCGTGTTCTGAATAAAATCAGTGAAATAAAGAGTTTTTTATTCGCTTTTGATTAAAGTACAACGTGCCGCTGGTCCAACATCAAACTCTTCCCTCCTATTCAAGGTCGCTTCTGGATTTCACATTGACAATATTTCACCTCATTTCCTTCGATAGTCGTTGTGAAAGGCACCGCTGACATGACAGTCACTATTTTTCCTCGTTGGGCGCCACCATTTGGCAAGTCGGCAGCGTCGAAAACTCCCGAAGTTTTGATGAAGTTCGGTTCTGAAACGAGCCAAATTCCTATTTTCGTTTTTTTCTTCTTTTGAGTAAAGTTCATGCACTTTTTTGTTTAACACCTACTTATTTTCTTAGTTAATCAGGAGTTCCCGAAACGATTAGATTAGGCAGTGAGAAAAAGAATACTAACCCTCCGAGAGGTTAACTGAATAGATTACAAACGGTGCTGCGACCCGCTTCTCGTTCGTGTTTGAGATCCACACGGTCTGGACATTATGCGATAAAACAATGTATTGATTATATTAGTGATATTTCGAAAAGATTAAAATATTCATTTTTATATATGTAATCGTGGTACAAATGATTAATGAAAGCCAAGAACTCACGTCAAGGGAGCCAGCCGTCGAGACGAAATAAGGAGTGATCTCGCGAGTGACAAAATTGCGCTGCGCCGCTAGTTCGTTGAGACTGAATACGTTTATGATAAAAATATTTTCATAGAAATGTTTTAAAAAATAACCAGTATTAGATAACGCGACACGGAAAGATGAGCATATTGAGGGAAATACCGATACTAGTTCAATAACACCCTACTTCATTATTTTGCCATTGGGAGTGGACCGAGCAACTTGAATTTTGCTGTAGACGTCCTTGTATTTGGGATCCTTCGAGATGGACACGAAGATTGCACATCGAGTGACATTGAGACACTCATCGATCGGCACCTTTGAAATGAGTTGTGTTGCTAATCCTTTCAAATTTGAAGAAAGTTCGCTTCTTAAATGTCGTGGCATAGTATTGATAATTAGGATTGGAACATCATGAAAAGCTTTCAAATTTAAATTCGCTCACCTTTGACTGCTCAATGAGATCGTACTCGTCATAAATTGATGAATACGTGAACCGGACGCGGCATTCTGAATAAAAAAGAAAAAAAACTATTGTTTGAATTCAACTTGGAATACATGGAACGATGTAGAACATACCAGCAATGCTGAACAGCGCTAAGCAACCGGCAATAAGTAGAAGTCGCATAATGACTGACTGATGTTTGATTCGGAACAAATCACTTTTATACTGACCCAGGCAATCAGTGTTTACCGTTATCACCCTCGCTTTATCGCATAGCGTGTGCACAAATAGTGTCTGTCTTGGAGTCCGCCCATGCATTTATTTCCTGTTTTATTGCACTGACTAATCATAGCTAGAGCCCGCAAGCTCCGCCCACTTTTTATCTAGACGAGAGGTGAGATTTGTCCCCATCGAATGACAAGCTTCATTTTGGACCATTTCCCCCGTTCAAAGGCTTATTCGAGAGCCATTGATCTACTCTACAAGTCAGGCGATGCGCACTAATACAAAAATAAATACATTGATTTTGAATCCTCTTTGAGATAAGGCTAAACTGAAACTATTCCATTTTCATGGAGATGTTTTCGGTGTTTCAATCATTCTTAAAACCGAGAAACCGCTGCCGCAAATAAAAATGATACATGTACTTTCGGATTTGTATTCCTCTCTTCTTGTTATCGTTACACAAAAGTATGCGAACTTCCTTCGCACTCTGTGGAATCCAAGGAACAATCACGATTAGATGTCTACCAGTCTCCTCTCCTGCTCAGCCGCCAATCCGCCCTGTCTAGACTTCCGAAGATGTCTCCACAGCAACTAATTCGTACCGAGAACTTCCTCGATGAAGGAAGTCTGTCTCTCTCGAGGAATGTCTACATGTGTGCGACGAGGTCGAGTGTCCGGCATTCAAGTCAGTTTATTTCACTCATAGTATGAAAAGTTTGGAAATAAACGGGCAATTCGTTCGCTGTATATTATGAAGAATGTAGATGACATCTATCTATCTTTCAGATTCTCATTCGAATCTCACGAGTGCTCAGTCGCAAAGGGATACAAGGTAAAGTTTGAATTGGTTGAAGACGGTCTTCTTCTAGAATGCATCCTAATCTGCCATGAAAATGTGTAACAATTTATAACTTTATTTATATACAATATTGCCATTGCAGCAATCGGGAGAGCAAACTCTACACGCACAGAACATCTTCAGCGACAGAAAGGTCGGAGTCTACGTGAAACTGCCAGGTCAGCATTTCATAGAATGACACACTTTCTATTAGCCCCAGTAGCCTAAATTATTGTAATTCAACGCTTTCGGACGACCTAATTACAGAGATTTATCGTGAGGATTCATGCTTCTCGAACAAAGCCTTCGATGCATTTCTCGAGGAGAAAGTTCGACCGTGGCTGTTCAGTGGTCAGTTTCTGTATTCTTTCTTCATGGAATCTCCCTAATATAGTTTTCATGAATATTTTAAACCGGGAGTTGGCGTTTTTGATTTCAGAGTCGCCCGACGTCTCGACCACTCAGCGCGATGTAGCCACTTCTGGATCGACAGAGGAGTCCTCTACGATGGCCTCGTCTGTGGCAGTGGAAGATTCGGAGTCAAAGTCGTCAACTACGACAGCTCCGACCACTGCAGCAAGTTCCTTAGCTCTACATGATGGAGGAACAGAGAGTCTGACAGCTACAGCCACTCAAGTAACGAGCCCAGACAGCAACATGACGAGTGGCTCCACTTCTTCTGCGGGACCAGGACCTGCCTCTTCGACGACCTCCATCTCTCCCACTAAGTCCTCTGGAAGCAAAGAAGGCCAGACGGAGCCCGGAATCTCCTCGAAGAAGAACTCGGAGACATCCGCCAAGTCATCTACTCTGGCGGGAACTCCCTCCACCGCTGAGACGGCTCCCGAGAAGTCTACGTCCGAACCAGGCCTCACGGAGCCCGCGCCGGCATCGACCCCTTCTTCAATCAAGCCAACATCCTCTCATCAGCTCATCTCGTCGGGGCTCTCAACAAGCAAGGCTGCAATGAGTACTGAGGGCAAAGGCACAACTCCCACGGCGGAATCATCGGCTGCCTTATCGAGAAGCACTTCTCCGAAAATAGATCCCACTACTCATGTGTCCTCAAATGACACCGAGACGTCTCAGGGAATCGATCTGACAACCCCCGCTTCCACGTCATCGGTGGATCCGCTGATTAATACTGAGGTCACGTCTGGCTTGGGAACGAGTACGAGTTCGGTTAGGACAGGATCCACTTCCTCAGTCAGCTCATCAACTCCCACAAAGAAGACTACAACCTCGACAATTCCAAGCACTAGTACTGGATCGTCTTCTTCGACGAAAAGAACGACGACGAGAAGAAGAGATGAAAGTGAAAGTGAAGAGGGAAACAGTGAGAGTGACGAGGAGGATAACGAGACGAGTGAGTGCTGAACTAATCCACTTAGTAGCCTTTCAGTATTCAATGGATACTATTCATAGCCTCGTTTAGGTAATCTTACTAGAAAGCTGATGTCATCAAAGCTGCCTAAACGTACAATTATGCTAAGGTGTTTAGCAGTTTATGGCAGTCGTGCATTCCGTTCAGCCAAAACGACGGTGGCCGGCATCTTGGTCCTTGATGAAAGGGACGTTATGAGGGCCATCGTGTACAACGGACAATATCTGGCAGCCGCAGATCCGATGTCGCCAGTGATCTACGCCCATCCGAAGGTACCTCCTGCTATCCTAAAAGACGCTCATTCACGTCTTCAGATCATCCGCGTCACGGTGCTCCCTGGTTGCACCATTCGAATCTACTCGCAATTCTTCGGTTCGAGGAGACGGGAGGAAAGGGTGTTCTCAGAATCCGGTGTTTTCGCTCTAACTGAAGCAGACGTCGCCAGTAAGTGGAAGTTAATGGACGCGAAGGGTGAATGCAATTAGTCCTTGAATTGTTCTGTAATGCTTTGGAAATTTAATTTGGATTGTTGTTGATAAAATGTTAAAGATGTGCCCAATATTTTGCTCCTCAAAGAAACACACTTGAATACATTCATTATGTGTGGTCGTTGGTACCATACTTTCTGGATGGCAAATATGTGCAAAGTTATCTTGAGGAATAACGCATTTGTTAGTTAGAGAATAACCTTCTCATTTTGAAGCGCTGAGTGCGGGGGCGTTATCTCAATGATACGGAGAAATTGTGGTGAAAGTGAAAAGATTGGAGCAAAACATATATGCGATGTATAAAAACCAGTGAGATGATCACAAGCACCAATTTATCCTTGTGGTTTCGCACAGAATAACGAAATTCTCGAAATGATTTCTTCAGTTTGAAAAAAAAACCTTTTTTTTAAAATATAATAACACTTTTCATTCATTGATTCATTTCATTCATTCATTGTTTATTCAGTCAGAGTATCGCATACAAGAAAAATAACTGTGAATGGGGGCAAGAAACGGATGTCCGTCGACGTAGTCGAATCGGTTTTGTGCATGGCAGCAAGGGTATGGGGAAGAAGGGTTAGAGCCAATTCTTAACAATTGATTCAGGGAAAAAGGAGTTGGGCTGGGAGCGGATGAATTTCCGGAAGGAATCTCGGGATAAATCAACCGAGGGGGAAGGGAGGGAATTCCAAATTGATATGGTTCTGGAGGCAATGGTGTGGGAATTGGGAGGAAAGAAAGGCAGAGAGATACGGAAGTGATGTGAATTACGGACAAATCTAGTAAGAGGAGAACGAGTGAGGAGGGAAGAGTGATCAAGTTCATAATTCCTATGAAGAATGAAATGGAGAAAGACAATATCGGTGACAAATCTACGGCGTTCTAAAGTTGTTAGATTTAGGCAGCGTAAACGATTACAGTAGCTTACAGAAGGCAGAGAACAACGGAAATAGAGCTTCCTAGTGAAGTCGCGTTGGACACGTTCAATATTTTTGGTAGTTTCAACGGAATTAATGGGGTTCCAGATAATGGAACAGGTTTCTAGACTAGGAAGAATAAATGTTGTGAACGATTTCACATAAATATCGATACAATTACTACGGAAAGCTTTAAAAAGGAAGTGCATTTTAGAATTTGATTTCTTAATAATTTCTTTGATATGTTCAGAGAAACAAAGAGAAGGGGTGAAAACGACTCCTAAGTCCTTAACAGTCTTTTTGGGTGTAAGGGCGACATTATTGATATGGAACTGTCTAAACTGATATGGAACTTTATAATTATTATAAATATTTCTAAAAAAAAGACCCTAACACAACAATGCACAAACCATTTCCGACAATGCCCGCTTATTTCTCACAAAATAGATGTCTGTTTGACTGTTTTAGACAAACATTCGGTTCTATGGCGAGAGACGAATGTCATGAAATGAATATTCGTGTGTTAGAGTAATGATGTCGGTCACACTAATAGATATCTAGATGTTCCTCGATAGAGAAGAGCGCGATATGGCCCACTTTTACCAATCACGTCCCAGCACTACTGGAATGCGCACCCTGCTCGCTCTTACCACCGCCCATTGTTACGAATTAGTGGACACAACCTTATTCCATGATTCAAAGAAAATGCAGCTTATATGAAGTTTAAAAGTTGCGATTTTCTCTATCAGTTTCGCCTGCTCTATCATCAAATTTGGCTCACGTAACGCGGTCTCGAGTTAAATTGATAAATTGAATTTAGCCCACTTTTGATCAATCGCATTGAGCTCTTATGGAATCTAAAAACTATTTGAACTGCACATGCACGTATTATTCGTGAAATGTATGTCAGGTACGACCAACCTCTGAGCACAAACCTTTGAGGAGAGTCCGTATCCAGCATTCCATCGCTGCTATATAGCTATGGCGTTGTGATCATAAGAGAACGCGCAGAGACCCCAGAATAACATGGAAGTGATGCGGCCAATCTCTCCCACCGCAAAAGGAACCAATACGACAGTCGATACATATGTCTTAAAAATTGTGACACTTAAAGATAGAAGCTTGAAAATTCCGCGACCCGGGAGCCGGCGTGATTAAAATTTGAAACTCTAATGTTTTAGAGTTTGCAACTCCTTCAGACCGTGGAAAACTCTAATTTTGTAGAGTTTGAAGCTCTGAAAGAGGGTTGAGTTTCAACTCGTAGAGGTTTTTCTTTGTGAAACGGAAATCCATGTAAACTACAGTTTTCTCTAAAAGCCATCTCCTTATATTTTGCGCAGATTTGACGTGATAAACTGTGGAAAAATTGTTTCATTCTTGTATTTCAACCTCAATTTCAATTTTTTTTAAATTAAATATATTTCTATGAATACATAAAACTTTTTTATATATGAATGAAGAAGAATTTAAAAATTCCAAAAGTTATTAAATTCGAAAATAACAAAGTCTTGCGTTTATTCCTTTTGTTAAATTGAAGTTCAGACCATGCTGCCGGAATATGAGCAAGAGCTGCGATAAAGACGAGAAAAGCGGAAATTCTTTTCAACTAATTATGTGTGATACTAGAATGCCGGAAAACTATTTTAAATGTGGGATCGGAAGAGGAGAACAGGGGCTATAAATCTTCATCAAAATAAGAAAGATTTTAAATTTGCTGTGCAGATTGGTATTGCTTCGTGCAGTTTTCATTGGGCTGTCGACTGAGTTACGGGGGAGGAAAAAAGGTGTGGAAGAGAAATAGGGAAAGTGGGACAATCGTCGTGAACTATCAAAAAAATGGTTCGATCACTTGCGTTTCTCGTAGCTGTTCGGATATTAGAGAAATGAGAAAAAAGTAGCTCTCTCTTTAGGAATCCTTGACTGTTTTATCTTGACCCATAAACGAAAGGAATAGGGCGTTTAAAATGCGCAACTCAATCTCTCATTCTCATTCTTAGTCGGCTCAAGTCGGATATGTCATTATGGTTTGCTTCCGTCCTTCTCTCCATTTCTATTCCGTTTACTGCCGGATGCATGCCAATGGTACCCAGCGAAGAACTGGTACCGATCAAAGGTGGGAATTCATCCAACTGACAAACTCCCTTATCGAAAAGTCGTTTTCCACTTGTCTTGCGATTGATTACTTTTTGACAGTGAGTGATTCAACTTTTTGAGTAACGTCAAACAGTTGTTATGCACCCCCGGCGGCGTTAGCCATGGCATATGCTATGTTAGCAATGCGTTTTCTATAGTAAGTGGTCGCAAGATGATGAGGAACAGACGTGTTCGAATAATTGGTTTGGAATGAATGAGAACTTTTTGAGAAACGCTTTTTAATATTGACTATTTGAAATGAATTCTTTTTGACTTTTTTCTATTTCGCTCAAAATGTCGTTTCAACATTCTACTACTGTGAAAAAGTATACGTATACTTTGAAAAATGATAAGTGACTTTGCCTAGAACCAACACCTTTGTGTAGAGAGTAGAGTTATTTGTGACTAGTCAAGAAAAAAACTGATCAACTCGATAGAGCGAAATACGGAAATGGCTGAGAGAAAGATTTCACGAATATCGAACGGAAATTGAAAATACATTCAAAATTTTCGAATGCATAATTCTTTCGAATATGCATCAATCCTCAATTTGAATACGCATGAGACAAATGATTCAGACTGTCCAAAACTTCCCTTCAAGAAGTCTGACTCCTGCCATGCTACGTTGCATAGCTGCACTGAAGCATTAGTGGAGGGGAGCGGACAAACAGCAAAAATAAAATGCTCTGGAACTTCAGGACTATTCTCAACGAAGACAAATGTGGTCAGTTGATTCCTCATTCTTTGATTATTAAACATTATTTTTAAACGATAAAAATCGCTTCATTTAAAGTGCTAGGTGCCTTTCCGTGCTGGACGACAGAATATAATACAGCTATTATAGTAAAGGAGAAATGTATCAGGCTGTTGCAAAAGTCCTGTCGCGTTTTGAGTGCTCACTTTCGCGGGATGTCTTGGCTTTGTTTCTTTTTGCAATGTGCCTTCCTGTTTACAGTAGAAGGGTGTCCATACCCTCTCTCTAAAACCTGGTTAGGGATGGTCCCCTCTTGTTCTCTGACGGAGAAAAACGATTATTTCTGTTAACTTTCCTCACGACTTTTTGGAGATGTTTTTGCTCGTCTTCCTGTCTTGCCCAAACTCATCCGAATTTTAACGCCATATGGAGGATATTTATCAGACAGATGTACCCTCTTAGCACAAGGTGAAAAGTTTGACACTTGATAGCGAGGAAATGGACTTTTAAATTCCCGAAGAGAACGGATCCGGAAATACGTCACTCTGTATTTCGGCATTCTGCGCACAGAGCAAGAAACATGCCCCTATCAGATCATGCTCAAACTGGGCGGCATTCTTTGGGTCGAATTTACCAACATCTATTGTGGACTTTATTGGAAAGAAGAAGAATAGGGGTCGGTAGATTTAATACAAATTCTCGGATTCAGTCATTTTTCGGATGGTGGATATGTCTCTGACTTTCGTAATTTTCCACAGGGCCTTCAACTGTCTCGACTAAATGGTGACTGGGGAGTATGCATGAGTAAAGTGTGAAAACGTTGTACCCAAACACCAGTGGGTTGATGCAGATTAGAAGGCAAACGATGTTCCCAAACATAGTTTACGGTAGTCAAAAAATGATGTTTTGAAATTTGTGGAGCACCCGGGGTGCTCAGTACTGGGAGTTCCGACTCAAGGGCACCATCAGCATGGCACAGCATCGAGTTGGCACCATGCCAAGAACATCTCTCGTTGTCTGACCCTCTCATTTGGCGCGCTCTCTCGCCATCTCTCTCTCTTTCTCTAACTTGTTCTCGTCGTCCCTGTTTCGAATGCTGTGCATGGCACATGTGTACACCATTGATATATAATAAGGCAAGGTTAAAGTCGATAATAGACGCGAGTTGTGGACAATTGTTTACTTCCAAAACGGCATCGCCCGACCCCACTCTGCGAGGGCGACCAATTCTGGATAGGTGTATGGCAGGACCATCCTACCATATTTTTCTTACTCGTCAGGGATTACTTTTAAGAAAATAACTTGTTCCCCACCGTCTACAACTTCATCAGAGAACAGCTCTTCAATACCTGAGTCGTTATCCTCAACGAATTGGCCGGATTCTACAAATTATGGACCCCGGCGTTCTATGAAGGTGGTATCCATAAGTTAGTAGAGGACTACTAGTGGTGTGATAGTATACTATTTCTATGATCACTGGTTCAGCTTAAAAGATGCTAGGAATAAAGATGTTCATACCCTGAAACGCGACAAGAGTTTGCAACAGCCTAGTAAATACGTATAATTCTAGGAACTAGATTCACCGAAATGCGTTAATGAAGTTGCTATTAATATCAATTGAAAGTAGTGTACGTGCACTTTTTTTGAGCATAATACCAGCTCATTTCACTTGGAATCCCTCAGTAACTAGCGGGGTTGTATTGAGGTTAAATGCACTATGCTCTATGCGTACACTACGATCTATGCATTGTTCTGGGTGCGGGCTCGGTCCAGGGGAGCTCGATAGGTGGCTTCAGGTACGGTCCAGGGGCGCACTGTAGCCGGCTCCAGGTTCGGCCCAGGGGGAGCTCGGTAGCCGGCTCCGGGCTACATTAAAGCTCTTAGTATGCTGGGGAATGTAAATCGCTACCAAGAGTACTGGCTTATTCCGGTGGAAAAGGCTCGTAAGGCCGAGAGCGATCGAAACGCCGGAAACTTTTTTTCCACCGGAAACGCAGGATACAGTGCGTTCAGAACTTTTAGAACACTTTCAGAGATGTTTCCTGTCATTCCATACGCCCTCTGAATCTTTTTGGAACTTTTCAAAATTTTCGATTTTCACGTTAAAACATGTTAGAACACGTTCAGACACGTTTCGAACATCACAAAACACTTTTCCTGCGAGCCCCTATGCTCTCTAAATCATTTGGGAACCTTTTGAAATTTTCGATTTCACGTTAAAACGCGTTAGAACACGTTCAGACACGTTTCCGACATTGCAAATCACTTTTGTAGTGATCCCCTACGCTTTCTGAATCATTTTGGAACTTTTCGAATTTTTCGATTTTTCATGTTAAAATTCGGCAAAACAGGTGAAAACGTGTTTCACGGAACTCAAAAACGTGTTAGAACGGTTTCTGACACTCGCGAAAAATGCGGCGAAAGGTTTGCCCGCGGCGGGGGTCGAACCTGCGTCGGTTTCCAGCTCGTAACCCACTTGGCCATGGATTTGGTGATTTAAATTTTGTAAAATTTTAAAGCAATTCTGGTCTATTATCATATGCAAAAGGTTCTGAGAAGATAGTGCAATTTTGAAGCGAAATATAAGGAAAATGAGAAAAATAGTGTGACAGGACAGAAGGAAAAAAACGAACAGACAGACAGACAGACAGACAGACAGACAGAAAGACAGACGTTAGCATTTTCTAATATATAGTAACATCCGGGAATCCCTCAGTAACATATAGTGGCTGGAAAATCGAGAAAAAAAAATTAACATCCATTACATTCATAATCAGCGAGAAGTTCCAGGTCCCGTATAGTGCAAGGCGAAAGAATATTATATAAGGTAGCTATTATAATCAAAGAAGCGAGAAAAATTACGTAAATTTAATTTAACGAAATTGATCCACCGACATGTGTTAGAGAAAAATGGATGAGTGGAACGGATGTGATAGAACCGGACACAGAAGGTGTGGTAATGGTTCATACATTTATATACAAAAATATTTCTCTCTTTTACTATTTTCTTTTCAGATAACCCTGATGATTTAAAATGGTGGAGCACGGAAGAATTTGTATGCGATGCAACCAAAGGATACTACTGGCGAACACCAGGTCGCTCTATTACTACTATGAATGTAAAAGAAAACCAATCAGCAATAAAAATTTGTGAGCTGATAAATTATTTTCAAAATATTCTTGAGGAACCAAGTCAATATATTTCATGCGAATCCTCGTCTTTGCGTGGTTTATCTAAAAATATTGAATTCAGGCAAAGATTACGGTAATGATCAAGATGGAAGCATTAAAAAGTGGGTAGAGGAAGGGACAGTGTACGATGTCGGCTGCTTGCAAAAGAAGGATTTCACATGCGAAGAACTGGGAACGTGCAATGGTAATTCCCCCTCGCACATTTAGTTTACCCTTCGGGTTAGCCGGTGCAACGCATATACTTTGTCACATTAACATGAACACCTATCGTTAAATGCGTATAAATCTTCAATCGGAATACTAATGAAACAAATTATTCAGACTGTCCAAAGCTGCCTTTCAAGACTTCTGACTCCTGCCATGCTACGTTACATAGCTGCACTGAAGCTTTAATGGAGATGAATGGAGAAACAAGAACAATGAAATGTTCTGGAACTTCAGGACTATTCAAAACGGAGACAAATGCGGTCAGTTTCAGCATAACTTGGTTTAACCGTATTAGCTTGTTGTTTACAACACACTTAATATGTATGCACTCGACGCCGACTTGCAATTCTCATGGAAATCTCCTTAAATTTGGCTGCTTTTAGTTCTTAAGAAACGAATTAGTTTTTTTTAGTAAAAAGATTACCCCACAGCTTCATTGTAGTTTATAAGAATTACATACTAAATACGGTATTTAAATACTTTCCACGGAATATATTCTCAATGTATCCTCAATTACGAATATATCCACAGAGTGAGGGTATGAGTGAGGGTATACACACAGAGTGAGGGTATATACGAATATATGGAATATATCCTCAATTACGAAGAAATTTCGACGTTTTAAGCTGAAAATGTTATGAATGACAAAAGTGCTCAGCATGTCTAGCTATTACATTCATAATTGTCGAGAAGTTCCAGGTCCCGTATAGTGCAAGACGAAAGAATATTATATAAGGCAGCTATTATAATCAAAGAAGCGAGAAAACTTACGTAAATTTAATTTAAGGAAATTGATCCACCGACATGTGTTAGAGAGAAATGGATGAGTGGAACGGATGTGATAGAACCGGACACAGAAGGTATGCTTCATACCAATTTTACTCAGATTAAGTATATTCAACTGGGCCACTTTTTATAGGTCACATACCCTCAAAACGGACGAAAGTGAACGGAGTCGGGAATTTTCGGGGATTTCCCCCGAAAAACTCCGACACCCTGCCAAATCGTTGTTTCTCAACCAAATCATCCGAATTTTTGAGTACGAGGGTTTCAGCCGAATCCCAGATAAGCTTTTTGAAAACTAAGAAAATTATTGATTGGAAAGTACATAAATAAACAGGTGGTGTATTGTGTATGACTCGAGGTACGGTGGTGTTTCTGTGCACATCACTATTTGTGTCAGCCCCCTCCTGTTTTCATTTCTTCCCTATTTTTGGCGTTAATTTCCAATATATTGCTTCATTAGAATCATAATAGACTTCAAAGGCCGAAATAATGAAGTATAGCTTGAAACTAAAGATTCGAACACGAAAACTTGCTGAAAATAATAGTAATGTGCACAAATCACCTCCGTACCTCGAGTCATACACAACACACTGTCTTTTTATTTATGTACTTTCCAATCAATAATTTTCTTAGTTTTCAAAAACCTTAGCGGGTTTTCGGGGAAAATCCTCGAAAACCCCCGACGCGGTTCATTTTCGTCCGTTTTGAGTTTACAGTACAGTTTTCTTTCTTCCTCGCTGAGGGTAAGATAATTACTGCTCCTTTAAATATGTTAAACCGAAAGGAATGATTTTGGTATTTTGCTATGAAGGCAATGCCAAAGAGACTGAGGATGGCATTTTCCCAGACGTCTTTAAATTTAGTAAGAAAAAAGTGCGGCATTACGATGAAACTGATTACGAAATATAAAATATAAAATGGAACTCACAACAGTAGGAAATCTTCCGTGATTGAAGTAAGGCTTCATTTCTGAAAATAAAACGATACATACGAATATTGATGGTGGCAAAAAACCCTTTGGTGTATTGTAACACATTTCATTAAGTGTATTGCAAGACATGTGCGTTCCCAGACGTTAAACAGACTCCTTGGGGAAATGGTGGATTGCCGGTTTGTTTTCAGTTTGTTTATTCGAGTGCCCCGACTAAAATTGATCTAACTTCTCCGCAGTACCTTAGTATATTAAATATTTTTCTTAATTTGCTTCAATTCGATAGTGATGTGCTTACTACCTGATTCTTTCGTTTTCGCTCGCAGTTATTTCTGATTTTTATCAGCAGAAAATTTTAATATTTCGGAAGAGTGTTTTCACATTTGCAATAATCTTCACTTCTTCTCATTGTCGACAGTACAATGGGACTAACTCTAATATTCTTGCACTTCGTATAGTTGATTTAGATGCGCTCTGCCGACGGATCCTCATACGATTGTCCTCCAGGGTTCCAAGTTTGGATCGGCTACCACCCCGACCCTAGTGAGTTCAGTTACTTGCATGTGCTTTTTCAGATAAAGAATGGCTCTAGGGCTAGGACTCCTATTCTGCGTTTCTTATGAAACTTAATGCTCCCTGTTTTAAGTTGAGGCTAAGTAGTTAAGACATTTTTGGTTAAGGCAATTATGGAACGTTTTATCTTCGACGCACGGACAAGTTTGATTGCGATGCGGCTACCGGCTACTATTGGCTCAGCCCAGGCACGTTTGAGTTTAACACATTCACAAGACAAAGAATGCAACTTCTCATTACGATCGATCAGCAAAATAACTTAAAGAAGAAGTCCATAGAGAAGAGAATGCGAAGGAAACGCGCGCTGAGTTTGTGTTTTACCAACATTTGATCGGTGAAAAGAGAAGGTTAGAATGATTTGTGTTACACGTTCTTTAAAGGGATACGGCATCAAAAATAAGTTATTTTTATTTTAAATATCAGAAAATTTCAAGATTAACTGTGAAAACCGCATATTTTTAGGATTTAAAAAAAATTAATTATGAATTTTCAAATAGCAAAATTTAATTAGCAAAATTTAGGTATACGGTAGCTCTCGCATCCGCGGACTTACGCTGTTTAGCGGCTGTAGAATCTCAAAAGGGATGATGCCGCAATATGTTTGCATTTCTTTTTTGGTTCGTCCTCACGAATACTCGCCATGATCGAATCAATTGCAAAAACACTTATTTTCACATTGCTAAGGCCTTTGCAAAATGCTGCAGCCGCTAAACAGCGCAAGTTTTGTGGATGCAGGAGCAACAGTATTTTTGAAACGCATTTTTTTTGAAAATTCATAATTGATTTCGAAAAAAACCTTAAAAATATGCGGTTTTCACAGTTATTCTTTAAGAGACCGTCCACGAGAGAACGTAACGAATGGGCTGGGGTCCCGGATGAGAAATCGACAACGTACCCTCAAACTTTTTTCGCGGAATGAGCATCACGAATGCTGATCGCGACGGCATATGGTTAAGGTTGAAAAATTTTTTGACGGTCAAAAAAATTTTTCAAAATATTCAGACATTTTTTCGTCAAAAAATAAAGTTTCGAAATCATTAGCGAAAAATATTCAATAATACGTATATTTACGCGCTGGTTCTGAATTTCATAGTTAGATCTGTTGAAACTCAATTTCAAAAAAAGTTATGATTGAAAAATCGGATTTTTTTCCCAAAAATCGAAAATATCTTTTTTTCCGACCCCACTTTTACATCCTAACGACTCCAGTTTCAGAATCTACGACACAAATTACATCGGGAACCGAGATTTTATAATTTTAAAAATACGGATTTTTGAGATATTTCTTTTTGAATTTTAAAAATAAATTTTTCCAAAATATATTGTTTTCATAACTCACGATTTTTTTCGTAAACATACCCAATTTGGGACCAAAAATGTTCCTTATATTCATAATGCAATAATACATCGCCGATCTCAAATATCAAACCACCCTACCAGAATTTAAAACTAAAATTGATATGATGGCCAATATACTACTTATCATTGAAATAACTTTGTTGTCCGATGAGGTACAAACCGAAGCATAATTATGATTATTTTTGTTGTTGAGCAATTTCGAATCCATCGAAGATGAAAGGCAGAAAAAATTTAAAAAGTAAAACTGCTTCCAAAAATATGTAATTTTCAGACTAAAAAATTATTTTCTCAAACACCATCGACTCTTACAGGGAAATATTGCAGCGTGTTTGTGCACTCATAGTAACATATCTACTGTACAAATATGAGATTGATCCCGCAACTTAAAAAAAAATCTTTTTTCATGGTCCAAAATTTGGAAAAATATTGTAATTTATTTTCGCTCAAACGTTACCCCCGCGCAAGTTTCGAGCTTCCTGATATGTCCAGAGTATGTGTGCATTCCATGGTGGTCTGCTGAATAATCTGCGAAGAAAACAATTTTTCACTTTTTGGACCGGGTTCATGGATTTTTTTCAGAAAAAGATTTTTTTCAAAGTTGCGGGATCAATCTCATATTTGTACAGTAGATATGTTACTATGAGTGCACAAACACGCTGCAATATTTCCCTGTAAGAGTCGATGGTGTTTGAGAAAATAAATTTTTAGTCTGAAAATTACACATTTTTGGAAGCAGTTTTACTTTTTAAATTTTTTCTGCCTTTCATCTTCGATGGATTCGAAATTGCTCAACAACAAAAATGATCATAACTATGCTTCAAATATATTAAACCCGCATTCCAAGTTTTACCTCATCGGACAACAAAGTTATTTCAATGATAAGTAGTATATTGGCCATCCTATCAATTTTAGTTTTAAATTCTGGTAGGGTGGTTTGATATTTGAGATCGGCGATGTATTATTGCATTATGAATATAAGGAACATTTTTGGTCCCAAATTGGGTATGTTTACGAAAAAAATCGTGAGTTATGAAAACAATTAATTTTGGAAAAATTAATTTTTAAAATTCAAAAAGAAATATCTCAAAAATCCGTATTTTTAAAATTATAAAATCTCGGTTCCCGATGTCTGTTGTGTCGTAGATTCTGAAACTGGAGTCGTTAGGATGTAAAAGTGGGGTCGGAAAAAAGATATTTTCGATTTTTGGGAAAAAATCTGATTTTTCAATCATAACTTTTTTGAAATTGTGTTTCAACAGTTCTAACTATGAGCGTAAATATACGTATTATTGAATATTTTTCGCTAATGATTTCGAAACTTTATTTTTTGACGAAAAAATGTCTGAAAATTTTGAAAATTTTTTTTGACCGTCAAAATTTTTTTAAACCTTAACCATATGCCGTCGCGATCAGCATTCGTGATGCTCATTCCGCGAAAAAAAGTTTGAGGGTACGTTGTCGATTTCTCATCCGGGACCTCTTTCCACTTTCTCGTGGATGGTCTCTTAAAATTTCAGCTCTTTTGAAAAAAAATAAAATTAAAAGAATATAAAATTATGATTTTTTGGCTGCATTTAAAGGGACCTGGCACTGCAAAATAAGTTATTTTTATTTTAAAGAAAATTCTTTTCTGATTAGAATTCAAAAAAATCGCATATTTTTACCATTTTTTTGAAAGGAGTCATGATTTTTAAAGGTACTCGCGTACCGGGCATTGCTGTGTTTAGCGCGCTAAACACTGTAGCGCCCGGTACATCAAACCAAATTCCGATCTTTGAAAATCATAACTCCCTTTAAAATTTTTTTAAAAATATGCGATTTTTTGCATTCTAATCAGAAAAGAATTTTCTTTAAAATAAAAATAACTTATTTTGCAGTGCCAGGTCCCTTTAATCATGCCAGCAATGTGAGAAATGCAATAGAAATAGAAATTGGAGTTCGATTCGATTATAACTAACTAGTTGAGAGTAAGATCTCGAGCGACTAAACAAAAAAGACCGGGAAAACATTATCACTCAGAATCAGTATAGAAAGGTTTGAATTTTTGTGAACTGTAATTATTGAAATGTGGTCCTTGTCTCGTTGTGTCCAAACAAATAAAATTTGGTCTATGGGGAACGAAATTGTCTGAAATAACCATTAATCAAGGCGTGGAAAAGAATGGAGTCGAGCCCAATGCGATGATCAAAGATTGGGTGAATGAAAACAAGAAATACGATATCGGATGTTCCAACGACGGCGAGCAAAATTGGTGAGCAGCAATAGGCTGCACAATCTCGAACGATCTCTGGATTAGTTTTCTTAAAAAAGTTAATTTCCGCTCCAATGACATAAATCTTGCCGGTTAGCCTATGTTGCTGCTGTTTTTTTTTCATAATGTAAGGCACATTTATTAGTGACCATTGTTGATTGAAGATTGTTCGTAACTATTTAATAAGATGTGCAGGCATGCTGCAGATCATTGTTCTGTTATAAACTGTTTGGTTTTTGTGCGACGTCTTTAACAATGGTAAACAACGAGATCAACAACAAAGGCAGAGGAAAAAGATATTATCCATATCAGTATGAGCAAACTTCCCGCGGCACAAAATAGGCCCCAAAAAGAAAGAATTCATTCGTTATTGTTAGAACAAAATCGTTTATCATCTAATGATCGGTTTCGGTTTACCGTGTTTGTCTACACACTCCAGTCTCGAGAAGGGGCGAAACTGCTTAGTTTCCTCTCTTCACTGGAGAAGCATCTACTGGAACATTCTTCCTCATCGGTGAAATCGGCGGAACTCGACCGAGGACGGGAGAGGCCGAACACTCCCTGTCGGTGCCTTCAAACAATATCGATAAAAACGCAAATGCACAACCTTAAAAATCAATAATCCAATCAACCACCGTACCCGATGTTCTAGGCGTACTCAGTAGATGGTCCAGATTGGTGTGCAGTTCAGTGCCAGTTTGAGGACTGTCGACAAGCTCAGTTTTGATGCCCTCGAAATCGGTTTGCGCCGTTTTCTCTTGCACTTAAAGTAACGTATTATTTTTTGAATAATTAAAATAAATTTTACATTCTTCCTGTGGTGTGTCTGCTGCGTTTGGCCACTTCCACGTGTCACGAATTGTCGAGCGCATTTTGACGCCCATCACTTCTGAATTTAATTGCTTAATAAAGTCTAATTAATTATTAATTGTTCGATTTGTCAAATATAAATGGAGCTAAATCGCACCCTTCGAGGCGAACTTCTTGTTACGCTTTCGATGCCATCGCACTAGACAAATTGACACGATCTGAAAAAAATTGTTTAATTATTGTTAATTTGAATTATGAGAAAAATAACAACAACTAACAACAATCAAAATGATCAGGCCGAGTCCTCCGACTACACAACCAATCGCTGTTTTCATCAAAATCGTCGCTCTGGCTGAAATTAGCTAATTAATTAATTTAAAAAAAATATAAATTCTTTAATCCATTAAAGAGCGCTGTACTTCAATCGACCGGTCAACCGATTGAGTTCCTTAATAATGAAAATTACCGTAATACCTACCGTATCCCTCTCTATTCAACCAAATTAATTACCGTATCCTCAGGTCGCCTGCGTTACTATTACATTAACTACCGTATCCTCCACCGTAGGCGCCACTCTTCCCACTATTAAATCAACTACCGTATCCTCTACCGTACCTCCCCTCCACGCAGCCTGCCATTCGCCTCGGACACACTGAATTTTGTCGACTTCCCTCCAGTTTCGCGACATTCCTCCCTCGGAAGGTCGGTGAATACTGGAAAATGGAAAATTTCTGAAGAGAAGGAGTTCAATGACGGGCACAACTGCAGTGTTTGCGACCAGCCACTCATTCTACGAGTAGAGTCAATTATTTCTTATCCTCATTTCTGGACTGCTCGCTCAGTCGAGGTTGGCTGGTCCCAAACACTGCAGCAGTGCCGAATGACGAACCAAAATCGTACAGGACAGACGAGACTGGATGTAGTGTTGGTAATCTGCAATGTGAATCGACAAAATGAATTGCAAACTGACTTTAAACTAAATTTAATGTATTTGAATAAAATACCTCTTTGCATTCATCGTAGCAAACTTTTACAATCTCTGAGAGGTCGCAAGTGGCTGGAAATCAAATAAATTTATAAGAAATTATAAAATAGGATCACCCAGATCGACAAATTTCTGCGGGAATGTGTTGTCGGTGAATTCTGCCCATTTATGTCGATCGTGCGAAAAGGTTACGGTAGGTGAGTTGAAGAGATCCATCAGCTTCTAAGATTAATTAGTCACTATTTGATAAACAATGCTGATTCATACCTCTCGAGAGGATTCTATTTCGAATGAATATTTTTGAAATTCCATGGATCCGAACAATGGGATTGCATGAATTGCTTGATGGGGGATGAATGGATCGTCATTGATCGAAGGCAGTTTGGTCATGGGAAGCAGTGATGATTTCACTATAAATATTCAAATTTAGTATATGTTTATCAATTAATCTTACATTTTCCGAGTTTCCATGAAAATCGCAATGACGATTCGTTTAGAAACATGAAATCAGCTTTTTCAAAGTTGAACCTGCGTGCAATGAGTTTAGCATGGTAAATCTTTCTTTCTAATGCAGTGTTAGTTTTCCGGAAAAGCTCGTGGAAAAGATAAAAGGAGTGTTAGTTTTTACTTTTCCATTTCTCACGGCGGGCTAGGAAAAGTTATATATTTGAATTCCCGCAATTATTGATTTTCAGCTATAACTCGGCTCCCAGTGCAGCTAGGCTTACCAAACTTGGACCATGAAGTCTAAATGCGAAAAATACCCCTAAAACTAATTTTCTAATTGCTAGCTTTAATAGCAGCCGAGATACAGAAAATGCGGGAATTCAAATCTAACTGCTTTTCCGGAAAAGCTCGCGGAAAAACTAACACTCTCGATTGTTTTTCCTAGAGCTTTTCCGGAAAACCAACGCCACATTACCCAATCTCAGACATCGGATTGATTGTGGTCACCAAACTTGGACCAAAACAACATTCCATTTCTTCAGCGATTTGGGCCTGAAATGTACCACTGTGAGTTTTTTTTATAACGAAGGGGCAACTTACTGAAAATCAATTCGAGATTTAAGGTCAGCGTAATTGTGACTCTTGCACTCAGTATTTGCATCCCAAAGTATTCCTAAACAAGATAAATATAATATTTGGAATGATTTACATATTTCTCTATTACCCATCTCTTAGGACGAACTCAATGCACCGCACACTTTGCTCATAAAAATCAGGCAAACCTGCAAAGCGAAATTATGTATGAAACATTTATAAAGAAATCATTGGAGCCATATTTGAAGGAATTTTTGAAATACGTTAACAATTCTTCACAAATGAATTAAAGACATTGGTGCTTATTTTGACTAGCACGATGCCAATTCGTTAATTTGATATCATTTCACTCCAAACCAATTTGTTTGACTGGTCAACTCACATTCTGATCGGGACAAGGTTCGATTGGTGTGTTGCTTCCCTCAATAACGAGAAACGGCAGAAAGAGAAGACTGATCACGCTGAAACAAATACGGCACCAGTAATCGATAAATTTCGATTCCTGACAGGTCTCATCAAAACACGTATGAAACGTCGTACACACTATACATACAAGTTAGCGATATGTACTATACATTAGAATACACTATTTCATAACTTCCGTTTTGAATCCGACAATAATTGCTGTGTATGAGCCTAGTCATGTATCTGACCTAGCACAACACCCCAAATGCGTAGGACATACTGTATTCCATACACTTCCATTCACTTCTTACACACTTTACGCAATGCTAAAGTGTGCTTCGTAATTCTGACGTAATTCATCAGTCTTGTCCTCCGCTCGCGTAGCGAGACGTCGTTATTCCTTTTGCTCCCGTTATATAAATATTATTACTAAAACACCCGTTGTGCACAGACATAACATTTTGGCGATCAGGATTGTTTGACGTACTTATTGTTGTTTTCATAAGGCGGTTGGTAGCCTGGCTAGGAAGGTGGGGGACGTTGTCCACACCGGAGCCGAATCCTGGTTTCTCGCAACTTTGATAAGACACAGGGAAGACTATCGCCGATTTTCGAATTGGTAGTAGCCTTTTCTTTTGTTCTTTATCAAGTGTCGCCTCTAGTGCCGTTTTCCCTGGTGCTAGAGGATATCAGGTTCATCAAACCCGTGCAGCGAAGAGTAGCACGTGGTCGTCGACTAGAGGATCTGCATTTTTTGTGTGAATTGAAGTGAAGTGGTGCTTGAGTAGCCAGACTGTGAAAGTAAGAGACGTAGTCTTTACTGGAGTCAAAGCTCTGGTTTTGAAGGTCTTTTTACTGATAGCAGCGGAAGCTATCGCCAATTTTTTTTGGTGATAACTACTCTGCGTATTGGTTAAGCCTGGGAACACGACCGATAGTTGGAAATTGGTTGAGTAGATCAATAACTAAAGGAAGTGGGGCTGGTAGAGAGCCATGACGGCTGAAGACGAGGAGGTCTCCCCGACCATGAAGCAATTATTCACACAGATGGTAGAGATGCAGAGGAAAGTGGTTGACATGCAAGAAGACCAGAACGAGAAGTACACACAGTTATTGTCATTGGTGACTAAGGGTGGTAATAACGAGGGAAGAGCACAGAATATGATGACTGTGCAGGTTCCGTCCACGTCGAATGGACCGACTCTTGATGCGATTGAAGGAAGAATCGTGGATTTTGAGTACGATGAGGAGGAGTGCACATTCGAGCAGTGGTACGAGCGGTACCAGGATGTGTTCGTGCATGACATGAAGGGAGCAGATGATTGTTCAAAGGTGAGAGTACTGCTGAGGCACATCAGTGTGAAGTGCAATGCTCAGTATCGTGATCACAAGGCACCCGAAGATGTCATGGCTGAGTCGTTTGATGAAACGGTAGCCACGCTCAAATCCTTATTCGGAAAGAAGGAGTCGGATTTCGAATTGCGTGTTCGATTCTTCAACCAGAAAATGTCCACGAGTGGTAATCTCGATGTGATGAAATTCGCAGCAGAAGTGAATCGTCTGTACCAGAAGGGTAATCTTAAGACGATTACTGAGGACCAGATGAAGATTACAGTCTTCCTGGCTGGCCTGGATCTGCCAAATCAGAAGGCGATGCGCACTCAGCTGTTCAATGCAGTGAGTCTGAAGGCATCTATCACGTTCAATGAGCTACTCGAGAAGTACTCCACGCTGAGGGCACTGGAACGTGACGTGGCAGTGGTACAGAATGTGTCGGTAAACATGGTGAAGACGTACAATAAAGGAACGACTGAAAGGAGCAAGAATCCCGAGTATAAGAGAGACAAATCGATCACATGCAGTAGCTGTGATAAGAAGGGTCACTACGAGAGTGAATGCTGGCTGACATATCCAGAGAAGAGGCCGAAACGGCATGGAAGTAGATCGTACCTCATCCACTGTGGTGGAGAGAGGAGGGATCGAGTGTATGTGAACTTGAAGATCGGTGGAAAATCGATCGAGTTCCAAGTGGATACTGGTTCAGATGTCACAATCATCTCGGAGAGTGACTGGAGAGGACTGAATTGTCCGTCTCTGAAGAAGTTTGTCGATCGTATTAGCGATGCTAACGATCAGTCTCTCGAGATTCTCGGAATGTTTTCCTGTGCTATGGAGTACAGTGGAGTGAAGAGTAGCGGAGTGGTCTACGTTACTAAAGCCCCGATTCGACTTGTCGGTGGTGAATGGTTCTGGAAGCTGAACCTGAGAAGATCATTCTTCAGGAATGATAATGCGGTAGTCGCATGCACCAAGTCTCCGGATGACTACGCAAACTTGATGGAATGTCAAGAATATTGCGAGACTGGACTGGCCAGACTGAACCCGAAGGGCAGTACTGGAGGATATGTAGATCCTGGAACCAGCCAGCAGGTGTGTGAAAAGGAGATCGATCAAAGATCAATAATGGGAGTGAACTCGAAAGGAGAACACTTGGAGCAGGCAGGAGTATTCTCTCTAGTCGAAGAGAAGAATGAGTCTGTGGAAGAACATGCTGATCCCAGAGAGGACAGAGCGTGTCTGCCTGTGATTCCGGAGGTTGACTCGGACTCTGTAAAGAGAGGGAGCAGCTTCTCCAAGATCGATTTCTGTGATGTGGATTCACGTGTTGAAGTCCAAGAGACGAAGGAACCGTGGATGAATCAGACACGTCACGGGCTGACTATTGTCGTGAACGACAGATTACCGTACAGAGATGAGCCCACTCTGAAGACGTTTCATGCGGATGACCATGATGCAGAAGCGCACTTGCTGACTATTCGAGAGAAAGTCGCATCCAATGGGAAGAGGAAGAGAGAGCACACGGAGAATCTGGAATGGATTCCCAATGATGGTGCTGAAGACAGAGATGTCAACTCTCTTGGTTTCGTCGTGGACAAAACTTACCGTAACCAGAGACTGGAGGAACGCACGGGTCCTGCCAGAAGCAGTGAACTGGTTTTCGACTGCACAAATGAATTCTCATCGAGAATTGCTTCGGATGTCTCTTATATGAAGATCAAAGATCAACTCACTCTCTCCGAGAAGGAAGAGGAGGGAAGAATGTGTGGTGTCGGTAGGGACAACAGAGAGTTCGTCCAGGTTACTACCGTACATCAAGAGACCAGTACTATCCGTTACCCAAGTATGGAGGAGTCTTCGGGTCCTGCCAAGAACAACGAACAAGTGTTCGTGTGCAAAGAGGAGATCTTTCTCGGAAAGATCAAACATCAGCTCACTCTCTCCGAGAGGGAAGAGGGGAGTTGGAGAGATGTCGGTAGTGGGAACAGAGAGTTCGCCATGGGTACTGCCGTACATCGAGAGATCATGCGTCATGATGGACTGAGTGTCGAGAGATGGTCGATGACCATGGAGAAGTGCTTCCACGGATCGAGCGAGAAGAAGGACATCGTCGAGGACAACTACATCGTCTCGCGAGCCTCAACTACCACGACAAGTGCGACTACATCGAGTGCAATCGTCGAGTCTCGTCGTGCAACTTCAATCGTCGAAGAAAGATTCGAGCCCACGGATGATGTGGAGAACGACACAAAGACAGTTACTCTGAATGAGTCCCATCCAAATTGACCATCATTACCCAGTACTACGATATTGATTCTTTACCACTGTACTATCGTAACTTCATATCGTCAGATATTCAATAATCGTATTTCATATCTTGTGGCGGAGGTGCTGTGTATGAGCCTAGTCATGTATCTGACCTAGCACAACACCCCAAATGCGTAGGACATACTGTATTCCATACACTTCCATACACTTCTTACACACTTTACGCAATGCTAAAGTGTGCTTCGTAATTCTGACGTAATTCATCAGTCTTGTCCTCCGCTCGCGTAGCGAGACGTCGTTATTCCTTTTGCTCCCGTTATATAAATATTATTACTAAAACACCCGTTGTGCACAGACATAACAATAATCAATAAACATGCGGTTTCCATCGCCGCATTTGTCCGCCGACCACACGCGAGACACGAAAAGAGAAGGAATGAAAAGAAATTGGAACTAATTCTCCCTTTCATTGTCCATAAAATATTATTTTAATAGGCTAATATAATTGCAAGAATATTGAAAGTTTCATAATGAAACATATTCGATGAGGGTGAAGCACAATAACGTGACCATCTGTATTAGGATCACTCCTTCATTTTGAAATTTGAATGTACTGTATTGTTAAGATCGCAAGTTTGAGTATAATTCGTTTTATCGCATTTTGCATTGGAATACAGTAAGCTACTGTTGTGAATTTCTTCGAAAGACCTCGTTGTTTGCTTCTCAGGCAACAATAGCCCTGGAAAAAAATCGATTTTTCAATAAAAATTTTAAACAAAATGTCTTGGTGCATGCAGGTTTGATGCAGATGCAGGTTCGGTAATCATTGTACTTTTTTTCAGCTATTTTCAACTTATGTAAATTCACTTAATTCATTGAAAAGGGGAAATATAGAAGAAGAAGTGCGCACTAACCTTTGTTGGCACACAGGTTTCCGTGGTTTGAAGAAGCGAGGTTGCAATCATTGAGACGACGCCTTTCTTGGCACGGAGAGTAGGGGATTTCTACCAGGACAACGTCCACATCTTCAGTCAGTTCATCAACTCCCACAAAGAAGACTACAACCTCGACAATTCCAAGCACTAGTACTTGATCGTCTTCTTCGACGAAAAGAACGACGACGAGAAGAAGAGATGAAAGTGGAAGTGAAGAGGGAAACAGTGAGAATGACGAGGAGGATAACGAGACGAGTGAGTGCTGAACTAATCCACTTAGTAGCCTTTCAGTATCCAATGGATACTATTCACTGCCTCGGTTAGCTATTCTTCCTAATTGATCTCATCACTAACAGAGATTTTAACATATAATCAACAATTTCAGGAGGTACGTTGCGCGAGCTGGAGAAAGAGCATAAGAAGTCTGGACGAGATATAACTAGGGGCCACAACGTGGTCAGCGGAATTGACTAGGTGGGGTGAAATTTAGTGTCAACATGTCCCTACATGTCTGATTAAGAAGAATCTTTTGGATTTAGCTCGATATCTTATCTCTGAGCCGAGTTACATCTCCAAAACCACGCGCGCTTCGACTGTTGTGAGAGGGGGGAAAGTCGCGATGGGGAGAGGGGGAGGCGGAGCCTATTCGCCCTTCTTTCCAGGGGCATAGCGCGCTTAATTGGAGATATTTTGATGTTGTGTCAAAAGATAATTAGTTTGTGAAGGTATGTAGAGTACATTGGCGTCTCAATTTGGAGGATTGAAGATGTCAAAGCGGGGTGGGAGTGGAGGAGCATAGCGCGCAATTGCAGAGAGGATGTAACCGCCTGCGTGGCGCAGTGGGTTGATCGTTTGCCTAGTGAACGCACATGCGCAAGTTCAATTCCCCTTTTGCGAAAACCTTTGCTATAATATTTACAGTAAAACGGAATGTCGATACTCTCGTACTCGTATTCTCGCACTATTTTTGCAATCGAGAGCACAATTCAGGATCGCCGATTTTGATTTCTTTTTCTCTTGTAATATTCCTTGAAAAATCAAGAGAATAGAACGCGGGTCTATCAGGAGTTGTGAGTTCAGTGATAAGCCCAGTTTCGACGATTTCGAAATTAAATTTCCCTTTTTCGACACCTCAACGTTCTCCGATCAATCAATCAATCAATCAATTTATCATATCAGGCGATAATCGCTCAGATGAGGATGGGTCGGTAGTCTTCATAATTTGCATTCCACCAGTTCGCGCCGATTGCTCTCCTTAGGTCATCTCTCCATCTTGCTCTTGGCTGGCCTGGGGGACGAGTTCTGCTGTAAGGGGTCCACACAGTAGTCGCTCTGCACCATTTCTCCGTATCCATACTCCTCACTTTCAATGCCCATTGAGCTTTTCGTTTTAGGCTTTCCTGTACCCAGTCTTTCACTTTGGTGATTTCCCGAAGTCTTTCATTTCTCCAGCGATCTCTCAAAGTCACTCCAATCATTCTTCTCTCCATTGCTCGCTGTGTGACGTTCAGCCGATTTCTCTCATTTCCTCTCAAAGCCCACACTTCACTCCCGTAGAGTACTGTAGACGTGATGCAGCTTTCAAACCTAAAAAATTCTAAATTCTCCGATCAACCCTGATATAGGCGCAATCGATTGCACTCTTCAAGAGCTCCAAAACAAGCCATAATATGACTCATTTCGCTTCGAATTACGCTTGTGCTCTCAAATTCTCATTTTTTGTCGAATCCGGGTGCGCGATAAGTGGGCGGACGTTGTGGGCCCTAGATATAACACATTGAATAGACAAACAATTTAGCCACATAATAATTTATATATATATATTAACGAAATGAGATGAGCGATGTAAAATATGCACAGATCTGTCATTCAACCGTACCTACTGAAAAAAATGAAAAGTAGTTTGGATTCATAAGGGCTTCAGAATATGTAAAAATGTTCGATATCCAAAGTTCAAGCCTCAAAATTAATTTTTTTTTAAATAAAAAGTTATCGATAAAATGAGTTAATATAAATTCCTATATTCTTTTTTATTATTTTCAATATTTTAAAGGTGGTGTCCCACGAACTTTTGGTGAACAGAGTTCTCACTATCGGGTTATGGTAATCGGCTTCCTGATAAGAGCCACGCAAACCGCATGTTCAGCTGATAAGTTTGAACAAAATTATTCGCGTTTGGCTCTGTGCCAAACTGACCCTGAATGCAGGGATTCGAAAATGATAGGGAGGGATAAGGGTGGACGAGGAGAAAGCGACCGCGTCATTGAAACATATGAGATGAGGAATGATGGAGCAGGAGATTCGTGATACTCCTTCTTTAAACCACAAATATGAGAGTGAACACGCATTTTCGATGTTGTGTATTCACGTTGTCGCACTCAAAAACATTTATCGAAAATGGCAATATTATTTATAAAAGCGACAGCTCCGCATCGGCGCATGAACCGGGAATGACTTTTTTTTAATTTCTAGGTGATTTTTTGTGCACCTAACAAACTAAATTGGGAATCTGTATCTTTATTTTGAAGACCGCTCAGACGAATATGTAAATAGACGAAACGATAAAAGATTTGTCTTTATGAAAATGAGAGGCTATGTCTACGTAAAAGGAAGTTACGGCACCAAGAATCCTTAATGGTGATCGAGAACGCTCAGTCTTCTCTAGCACTCTCTCGCTTTCACACTGTCTCTCGCCAGGTTCGAACCCCGACCTGTGCACGAATCTTTTGCCACGCTTCTGCTTTATCCTAATTGAGTGAATGTTGTTATCATAGGACAACAAGGGAATCTGGCAAAAAGTTTGGGCTTCTACTATATTTAACAGCAAAAAAATCCTGATAATGAATTTCTGGTTCCAGACCTAACTGTTAAGGAAGACCTCTACTACTCGGGACGATAATACCAATTTACATCTTGCGAGGTTTGCCTTTGTCCAAAAACTCTTCCTTTGGCATCCCTAGATGTGAACTCAAATGAAAGTGTTGGGATAGAGAAAGAATCCCGTTTAGCATTTGCCTCTTCCTCCTACCCACTTCCCTTTTGTTCAACGCTTGGCTTGGAAAAGTGAAACCTGCTCCCATTGGAAAGATATCTTTTGAACGGAATACTCAAGGCGCTGTTTCTTGTGCGATATTGCTGTGAAATTTAAGAATCAATAGCGTATTGCAATGGTACAGAGTGTAAATTAGTTAGTATTTGTGTTTGGTGATGGATACTCGGATGCCTCAAAAGGGAACTGAATTAATGTGCTTCTCCCTATCAATTTAGGAGTAGAGAGGGTAATTTCGCAATAATTATGGTTTACTTCACCCTTCGACCCCTCCCCACTCCGAAAATCATGAGAAAGTTAATAACGCATGTTGTTTCAAATTACGTAACACTTTTTCACTGCACTTTGTGCAGTACACAGAAAATCAATATACTGAGATGAGACACCTAGTGTATGCTATACTCAAAATTGAGTGTATACGCGCGTCGAGAGAGCGTGCGAAAACGAGAGATTTGAATGTATATCATATCTCAGTTTAGGATACACTCAATAATAAGAATATATACAATCCGTTTCCATTTATTACAAATTGATCTTACGGCTCAATTTGAACATATCTTGGACTAATGAGAGCAGAATAGCTGCCACCCATTGATCTTTTGTTTCCACATTTCACAAAAGGGAAACGCGGATAAAGCGGGTGATTTGAATGCGAAGACATATGGAGATAGGGACAAAAAGAGAGAGAGAGAGAGAGAGAGAGTGAGAGAGAGAGTGAGTGAGTGAGTGAGAGAGTGAGAGAGCGAGCCTAGCAATCGCGGAATAATCACGCAATCTCTCTCTCTCTCTCTCTCTCTCTCTCTCTCACTTTCTCTCTCTATCTTTGTCCGTCTTGGCCACTAATAAGATTTCTTTTCCCTTGCGCATAATTCTCCAAATGAAAGAAACGGAAACAAAGACAGAAAGAAATTGTTGTATTTTTATAAATTTTATATATAATTTGTCAAATCGCTGACGGCAACTTGGCTGAAAGCTTGAGTAATCACACACAGAGTCAATTGATTGGCACAATTGGCGGAATATGTTTTATTGAGTATGTCCTACTTCTAGTTCCTAAAGACTATTATTTCAGATCAATTTTTGACGGAATTGTCAAAATTTCTCGAAAATAGGCGTAGGATGTGAAGAATCGCGCGATACACATGCGGCGTAGTATTTATAAGAAGTGTTATAGAATATCCCAACGCGTTCTAACGTGTCCAAACGTTGTGTGTGTGTGTGTCTGTGTGTGTGTGTGTGTGTGTGTGTCTGTGTGTCTGTGTGTCCGTGTGTTCAAACTTCATTGCTGAATAACTCGTGAACGAAGAAAGATTTCGACACACTCTCTTCACTATCATATGCGTATCCACAAAAGTAAACTTTTAAATAAAAAAATATTTAAACAAAATCCATGGCCAAGTGGCTAAAGCGCTTACTTTCAAATCCGACCGACGCAGGTTCGACCCCCGCCGCGGGCAAATCTTTTGCCTCATTTTTCGCAAGTGTCAGAAGCTGTCCTAACACGTTTTTGAGTACCGTGAAACACGTTTTCACCTGTTTTGCCGAGTTTTAACGTGAAAATCGAAATTTTTGATATTTTCCCAAATGATGAAGGGAGTGTCGGGGATCATAGGAAAAGTGTTTTGCAATGTCAGAAACGTATCTGAACGTGTTCTAACACGTTCCAACGCGAAAGATCGAAAATGTCGAAAACTTCCAAAAATTATTTAGAGAGCGTAGGGGATCACAGAAAACGTTTCTGAAATTGTTCTAAAAGTCCTGAACGCATTGTATCCTGCGTTTCCGTTGTGAAAGGCTCGTGAGGCTGAGAGCGAAGGAAAAAAGTTGCCACGGAGCCACGAAGTGGCGTAGCGGAATAAGCCAGTACTCTTTGTAGCGATTAACACTCCCCAACATAAGTTGAGCTTCAATGTAACCTGGAGCCGGCTATCGAGCTCCCCTGGACCGAACTTGGAGCCGGCCCTCGAGCTCCCCCTGGACCGATCTTGGAGCCGGCTACCGAACTCCCCCTGGACCGAATTGGGAGCCGGCTACAGTGCTCCCCCTGGACCGAACTTGGAGCCTGCTACCGAGTTTCCCTGGACCGAATTGGGAGTCGGCTGCAAAGCTCCCCCTGGACCGAACTGCAACTGCAACTGAACGCCCCCTGAACCATACTTTGAAAACGTAGTGCGCACCCTACCATAACGTAGTTTAACCTCAAAACACCTTGCTAGTTTAAACTACAACGGGGAAATGTGGCAACTCATATCTACTTTTTGCCTCCAATTTTACCGCGAGCTTCTGCAAAATTACGGAAACTACAAGAAATTTTCTCAAAAACTGAAGCGGCGAAACGTAGTTTCAAAATTTTGTTAATCAAATGGCCAAGTAATGGTCGTAATGTGACGAATAGGAAATCTAGTTCGATTAAGATGTACATACAATAATTGAAGAAAACACAATAAGCCACCTCATTATCTTGTACCGCAGTTTTTTGAGGATGAACCTGCTCTCTCTCCATGCAAGCTCTTGCGGATGAGGGGGGGAACCTGAAAGGGGCGTGTATGTGCGAGGGCGTACATTAAGACGCACGAGGGGAGGGTTTTTTGTCACTGCTTGGCGAGAGCGATGGTGAACCGAATAGTCCTCCTCATCGCCTCTATCGACATCCTGCTAAGTTCCGCATGTCTTCCTATGATACCAAGCGAGGAGCTCATTCCTCAGAAGACAACGACGACGACGACTACAAAGCCCTCAACTAACGGTTTGCATATTGTCTCTTTACGCCAAAATATATAGCAATTGCATTAAAACTTTATGGAGAACGAACAACTAAACACCTATTTCATATTTTTAATAGAAGAAGCAAAATATGTAAGAAAATTGCTTTTTTAGAATAAAAAAACTCAATATTTGCCATTTGCTACAGTATGCTGGTCGAGATTTCACATTTTCATTCACGAGCTTTAAATTCAGCACGCGATCTGGATTGCTGACATAGGTTTACCCGACGTCGAAAATTCCGAGAGAGTCGTGTTCCTCCTGAAGAGGAACATGACCAGGAACAACACGAACACTGAAATACTGATCTATGCAATGCCTAAAGGGCCGGGGGGGATAGTGCACCATGGAACAGGACTGACCCATGGTGCACTATGTTTTCGGAATCATCGCCCTACCACACCAAAAAAAATCAATGCTCACGGATTTCTCTTATATTAGCATCAAAGATACCATGTCCAGTCTAACTACGTTGACAGATTTTCGATTTCTTGTTTTGTTGCCACGAGCCAACAATTCAAAATCGATTACTTTTTTTCCCGACATTTTCATCTGATTCTCTGCGAAAAAGAGCGAAAATATGTCAACATAGTTAGTTTGAGGTATATGTGGTTCTAATTGGAAAAAAATCCGTGAGCATTGATTTTTGGTGTGGTCGGTCGAGGATTCAGGAAACACCTATACTACACCATGGATACTACACCATGGATCAATCCTGTTCCAAACAAATCCCGGCCCTATTGGGCAATGCATGGAGACAATTTTTCGGTGTTCCTGTTGTTCCTTGTCATAATCTTGTTCCCGGGAACGCTCTGCCGAGTGTTCCCGGGAACAGGAGAAACATTACCAGGAACATCAGGAACACAAAATTCTTGAGGGTGGTCAAATATAAGCACTCGTGATACAGGGAATTCGTGATTCAACCCCATGGGATAGGTTGCAAAAAAGCCATCCGGCCTCTCGTGAATGCTCTCTTTAAAGCTCATAAAACAAATTTGTGAAATCGAGTCCGGCACACTGTAGTCTCATCATAAATAGTGTGACAGGCGAAATATTTGTTTTTTTTTGAGAAATAAAGTATAACTTTTTCTCCTTCTATTAAAAATATAACAGGGGGAGAATTTTTCCTTCATCACTAACTTTAAATGTTACCAAAAAAATTACAGATTGAAAATTTTCAGATTGCACGAAGCTTGAAGCGAATACAAAATCCTGTGAATATTACTGTTTCGATCCTGACTATGCCCAAGGTTCTCCTAACTGCGTCGTAAAAGCCAACCCCAGTAAACTAATCAGGACCGACACCCAACAGGTAACGGCTCTTACCGATAGCATGGCTTGTGAACAGTCAAAATGGATTCATTTTAGTATCTAATTCATGTTTAGCAGTTGCACATTATAGGAACCTAACACTAAAAAATAAGTTATTTCTTTTTTTTAAGGAAAACTGTTTTCTCATTACAATGCAAAAAAAACATATTTTTAAAGATTTTTTTCAAAGGAGTTATGATTTTTAAAGGTGTTCGTGAATCGTTACTGTATTCAGTGCGCGGAACACCGTAGCGCCCAAAAAATCACCCTGAAAAAAATCCATAAGTGGAATGCCACCATCTCATTAAATTATCCTGCATTCACGAAACTACATTTACTGAAGAAGTATCAAGTTTATCTATAAAGTTTGAAAAAAAATTTTTCGCGGCATTCCACTTATAGATTTTTTTCAGGATATTTTTTTAAATGTATAAGCTAATTTTTTGTTTCATACGAAATGATGGCATGCAATATGGCATATACCACCATGTACAGATTATGTTGAACTACACTGCGCACCGTGAAATTATTTGCAGTCTCTCTATATTTGAGGGCAAATTTCAAAAATTAACTTTAATCGACTCGGATATAATATTTCCAATCGCTCCAAAAATAATTCATGTTGTTTTACGGTGCACACTGAGCATGATTAAAATATTGCCGAAGAAAAATTAATCCCCCTTCAAAAGTTGCAAAAATCACTTTTTCTCCAGTTCCGCGCTATATGCGAGCCGGGTTTGAGCCTCAGGACACAAATTCGAATACTTTTGTAAATAGGTTCCCGAGACACTTCCATGGTATGAGTATGGTGGGCCAAATCGAAAGTCCCGACGCGGATGTCCGGCAGTGCTTAATTATTACCGAGCCGGTCTCTTAATCGAGCCTATTATGCACATTTTGAAAAGGGTAAAAATTGAGACTTATATATTTCAAATTTCTTCAAAATTTTAGAACTAAAAATAAGTATAAAGAACTAACACAACTATATGTTACTCGTCAAGGCGGTTAAGATCACGCCTCTCACGAGAGGATCGAGCTGGGGATGGGAATGAGGCCAAAATGTGACATCGAGGATTTCGTGTATTTGGGCCCTCCCCAGCCTGTCTGATAATCCCCCGATGTATTGGAACCCACTTTTCATTTTGTGGGTCGTCGCACAGGGTCGGTCCTCCTGGTACATAACTTTGACCCCGATTTTCTCGGTTGTGGGCATTTGTATGAAAAATCATGCCTGAATCATTTTTCTCTCTATAGATCCATGTTGTTCAAGTTTCATGAAAGTGACACTGAACCGTGCTATATTCCGACTCACGTATTTCAAAAGAGTAGCGAAAAAACAGCTGGATTTTTTTTGTAGACGGTGTTGTCTTCTTTCAAATATGTGGCTTATGCTGAAAATAGCAGAGGATTGGTGTGTGCTGTGCCGTTTTTCAATTTTGAGAAGTCATAATCTTTCACCTCAGACCACTGTGATTGAACGAAACATAGACAAAATGATGCATAATTTTATTCATTTCATTCACCGCGCTCTAAAGTGAGCGGTTTGAACTGTGTGAAATTGACTTCAAATCATCTCGAAATTGAAAAAAAAAACGGAACGGCACACACCAATCCTCTGCTATTTTCAGCATAAGCCACTTGTTTGGAAGAGGACAACGCCGTCGACAACATATAACAAATCCAGCTGCCTTTTTCCTAAACTTTTGAAATACTTGAGTCGGAATGTAGCACGGTTCAGTGTCACTTTCATGAAAATTGAATAACACGATCGATAGAGCTCAAAATATGAGCCGGGGTAGTTCAGGCAGGATTTTTTACACAAATGGCCCACAACCAAGATAATCGGGGTCAAAATTGGGTACCAGGAGGACCGACCCGGTGCCACGACCCACCAAATGAAAAGTGGGTTCCAATACATCGGGGGGTTATCAGACAGGCTGCGGCGGGCCCAAATCCACGAAAACCTCAATGTCACATTTTGGCCCCATTCACAAAACACCGATTTAGATCGATTCTCTCGTGAGAGGCGTGATATTGCTGGTACGGCCAAATCTGTAGCTCTTCTCGTTGACGAACTACCACTCGAAAACTGTAAATATTGGTGTAATTTTACCCCAAGGACTTTAGCCTTTTTTCTTCCCGGTACGAGCGCTATGGGTGTTTCTTTTTTTTTGAATACTAATTCTTCTTTCAAAAAAAATATTTTTTCGTTCCAAAATTTCTTATATTTAATGTTGTGTATTCCTCTGTGGTGCGGTGCGAGTAGTAGTGACGTGGATGCGTTTATCCATTTTAACTAATAGCGTTTATCCATGAGGGAGAGAAGAGGGGAGGGGAGCGAGACGGGAGACTCTGGGGCCAACTCTCTAACAACAGCAAGGCTCACGTAGGGGTGGGAGAGCCATTATCATACACATGCTAAATGATAGTAGACAGACAAGGGGGGAATGACACGTCGCATATATTACTATATATTAGAAAATGCTAACGTCTGTCTGTCTGTCTGTCTGTTTGTTTGTTTGTCTGTTTTTTTTTCCTTCCGTCCGGTCACACTTTTTTCTCATTTTCCTTATATTTCGCTTCAAATTCGCTCTATCTTCTCAGAACCTTTTGCATATGATAACTGACCAGAATTGCTCTAAAATTTTACAAAATTTAAATAACCAAATCCATGGCCAAGTTCACGGTACTCATTTTACTCAAAAGGGCGCGACATTCAAATCCGACCGACGCAGGTTCGACCCCCGCCGCGGGCAAACCTTTTGCCGCAATTTTCGCAAGTGCCGCAAGTGCTCCTGGCACGTTTCTAAGTACCGTGAAACACGTTTTCGCCTGTTTTGCCGAGTTTTTACCACGTCACGGACGTTTCCGTTTTTTTCGCTATAAATCGCTTCAAATTCAATCAATCGTCTCAGATCTTTGTGCATATGATAACCGACCAGAATACCTTTCAAATTTTACAAAATATAATTAACCAAATCCATAGCCAAGTGGGTTACGAGCCAAACTTTGAATCCGAGGCCCCCAGGTTCGACCCCCGCCGCGGGCAAACCTTTTGCCGCATTTTTAAAAGTGCCAGAAACCGTCCTAACCCGTTTTTGAGTACCGTGAAACACGTTTTCACATGTTTTGCCGAGTTTTAACGTGAAAAATCGAAAATTTCAAAAAGTTCCCAAATGATTCAGAGAGCGTAGGGGTTCGCAGGAAAAGTGTTTTGCGATGTTCGAAACGTGTCTGAACGTGTTCTAACATGTTTTAACGTGAAAAATCGAAAATTTTGAAATGTTCCAAAAAGATTCAGAGGGCGTAGGGAATCACGGGAAACATCTCTGAAAGTGTTCTAAAAGTTCTGAACGCACTGTATCCTGCGTTTCCGTTGTGAAAGGCTCGTGAGGCTGAGAGCGATCGAAAAAAGTTGCCACTGCGCCACGAAGTGGCAACTTTTTTCGATCGATCTCAGCCTCACGAGCCTTTTGCAACGGAATAAGCCAGTACTCTTTGTAGCGATTAACATTCCCTATCATACTGCGAGCTTTAATGTAGCCCGGAGCCGGCTTCCGAGCTCCCCCTGGACCGTACCCGCACCCAGAACTATGCATAGAGCGTTGTGTACGCATAGAGCGTAGTGCATTTAACCTCAATACAACCCCGCTAGTTATGATAATTGACAAGAGTGAGTCTGACTACTGTAATGCACTGATAATCGATAACTGATTTTATTACAGGATGCTAGTTGGATTTCGGTAACTAGCACTCTATACAACATTTAATATATTTAAAAGTATTCTATACAACATTTAATATATTTAAAAAATTGTGCATCCAATGGTCAAGTGGGCAGTCATTTTAAATTGAAAAAAACAACATTTCAGGAAATTACTCCCGTATGCCAGCAAGGGAAATGGTTTTCTGGAGGCAACGAAATTCCCCAATCAACTAAAGGTGCGTAAACAAATTAATCCTCTCTCTTTCTGGAAATGGAAACTTCGTGTCCGTGTTTTACGCGTGCGCGTGACGGACGTTTTTTTCTCTTATTTTCATATAATTTGCGTAAAACTCGCTATCATCTCAGACCTTTGTGCATATGACAACTGGTAAGAATATATTTCAAAATTTGTTACAAGAAATCGCGAATTCTATGGAAACGAAGTGGTGAGCAGGTCCGAATGCAAATAAATGATATAACAGTGCGTTCGCGTAAGGAGCGCAGAAATTACGGAACGGCCGTAGAGCAAAAGTGATTACTCCAGTTACTATCTGAGAGGATCGACTTATTTCTTCAGGAACTTGGCAAGGGCTAAATTATATATATATATATCTATTTTGGCGGTTTTGCCAATTTGGAGCGCTCCAGAATGGTCGTTTCTGCCATTTTCGAGCGCTATATTTGGGCAGATTTGTCTTTTGTCATTATCGATGTGTAATCACGAGCGTAACATGAACATATTTCGCAGAAAATACGGAACAAAGTCACAGTAATGAAACGCATGTTTGGCCTGCAGTATTTCTTCACGAAAGAAAGATAGAATCAAGGATTTTTGAATAGAATAAGAGAGGTATCACCAGAGAGTGTAGGTTGCTAGGAACAATTTTCAAAAAAAAATATTTTTGATTTCGATCAAACTTTTATGTGAGAGCTCCCAGGAGATAAGAATTCGATTTATCCTGGTCCCAGGTCTCGGAGCCGGCTTTTAGGAATTCACCGGTTCTGTCGCCGGAATCGTCATAACTCAGCTTAAAGTTGAGTAGGAAAGCTCTACTATAGCTCAAAATGTGCGGAAAAGATTGCCGAACAATTTTTCTGAAGTCAACGAGTACGTATCTCTTCATCACAAAAAGTTATATGCCAAAAACTGAATTTCAGAATGTTAGAAAAAATTCTCCTATCTTAGATGAGCGATAGGTGCTATTTTTATTTCAGATTATGAAAGATTGCATCATGCTCTATTAAAAGAAAAATATAAATATACTCGTTCATGTTACACTCGTGATTACACATCGATAATGACAAAAGACAAATCTGCCCAAATATAGCGCTCGAAAATTGCAAAACCGCCAAAATATAGCTCTCGAAAGTGCCAGAAACGACCATTCCGGAGCGCTCGAAATGGCAAATGTGCCTAAATGGAGCGCTCCAAAATGGCAAATGTGCCTAAATGGAGCGCTCCAAACTGGTGAATCGACCATTCTAGAGCGCTCCAGAATGACAGATGTTGACACTATGATGATACACCCCAAATAATAGTCACCGTATAGCGGCATATTGCACGCGGATAATAAACAGATTGACGCTCGATTGACGATACCATCGTCAAGATGACCAATTTCCAAATTCTCCTCATTTCACTTGCAGAATTGCCGAATTAAATTCTTGCCGAATATCTCCCGGAATTCCAAAAATCCCCCTTAGATTCCTTTGTTCTCATTGCCGAATGTTTCGCCGAAAGTTCGGCACCCTAAATAATTATTTCAACGTGAGACCGCTCTCTCACGAGGTCGATTTGCCGAATATTTTTTTCATTTCGGCAGTTGAGAATCATTTTCAGCGATCGCACACTAGATTTCTCATCTTGCGAAAATGATTTCGGCATACCAAAAAAAAGAATGAATACCGCCCCTGGAGCATCTCGACGAGATTTATCCAGATTTGTCCTATTCAGAAATCTAGGATGACACAAACTTTTTTCCCTCTCAATCAATTTCGCTTGTCATTTTGTGGCCCCGCATTTTGAGCTCCAGAACAGCTTGCTAGAGGCGTTATCACGACTCGGAAGAATTCTTAAAAGCCGGTTCTGCAACCTTCGGCCCGTATTGACGAAATTGTTGCCCGCTGGGTACTTCCACAAACAATTTGATCGAAATAAAAAACAATTTCGAAAGTTTTCACCCATGGCATTTGTTTTGCTAAAACTTCTCATGATGACTGTCATAGATATACCAACCAAATATTGCCTGCTTCAGCAGTTTTACTGAGAGTGCGGAATTTTTTTTCTGAAATGTAGAAATCGTCTAAAACCTATAAATTAGTCTGATATGAACTTTTTAATGTATATATGTTTACAGTTGCCTGCTACTCATGTGCTCCTCTGTGTGCCTTGAGTGATGATGGACCGGGAGAACCGGATGTGAGTTTTGCACGATTACTAATTTTGCTCTCAAAAGAGAAGCATCAGCATTGCTGGGAGGCTGGTCGGGGTTTTTTTTCTCTGAAACCACACATATATGATCACTATCAAGGATGATTTGATAACATTTCCGGAATTTTAATAGGTCCTCGTGTATACGTGAAACTCCTGCCGCCGTACTAATTGCCCTCAAAAAGCCCGACAATTCGACCTCGAACTCTATTGTTTGAGCAGTCGGCGCCTTTCACTCTCAGGCAGTCGTTTCTAGATAGGGGAAAATGAAGCAAAAGGCGAGTGAGCAAACGACCTCCAAAAAACCTCCTCAGATGGTTTTTGGTGACATAAATTTATTGTTCTGTAAAATGATTTTGAAAGACAATGAAAAGGTGGAGGTCGTTTCGCGAAATGGACAATTGGTACGGGGGCTGGTCAGCCAGAGAATCTTAACTCTTCCCGATCATTTTGATTTCGCCAGAGAGTACAATGTCTATAGACTGTCCCAAAATCATTCTCGAACGCTGCAAAACTCGCCAGGGAAGTGCGTAAACAGTTTTCACGCGTCATAGGTACAAAAGAAAAAGCAAAAGCAAGAGAGTCTCTCTAGATTTTGCACTCTCTCTCACTCTAAAGACCTTTCCGCGGGGCTGACCAACATGTGGTATTATGAGTTATCAGACGAATCAACTGGAGGAAGAAGATGTGACAGAATGGGTCGCTGTGGACCCGCTGAGTTGGTGGCCGAGTGGTGCAAGGCTGCAGCAAGGGGGGCCTTTTCAACTTGGATTTTGAAAATAATTCTTAAATTAGGAAAAAATACGAAAACAAAAAAGGTGGTGTTCGCCTTTCTGTTATTTCACCAAATTGTCCTCTTTGGCTACGCGCGGAACGGGATAATACGGTAGAACAACACCACTTATATTTATAATAGTCTCCTTCAGGTTCGGTCCAGGGGGAGTTCGGTAGCTTGATGAGGGTCGGTCCAGGGAGGAAAACTCAGTAGCCGGTTCCAAGTTCGGTCCAGGGGGGAGCTTAGTATGTTGGGGGAATGTTCATCTCTAGAAAGAGTACTGGCTTATTCCGTTGCAAAAGGCTCGTGAGGCTGAGTGCGATCGAAAAAAGTTGCCACTTCGTGGCGCAGTGGCAACTTTTTTCGATCGCTCTCAGCCTCACGAGCCTTTCTCAACGGAAACGCAGGATACCGTGTGTTGATTTTCCCGGGCGTGTTCGAACATGTTTGTGGCATCGCAAAACAATTTTCCAATGATTCCCTACGCTCGCCGGATCATTTGGAAACTTTACGAAATTTTCAATTTTTCACGTTAAAACGTGTTAGAACACGTCCAGGCACGTTTCCGACATCGCAAAACACTTTTCCTGTGATCCCCCACGCTCTGCGAACCAATTGAGAAATTTTCGAAATTTTGAATTTTTTATCTTAAAACTCGGCAAAACAGGTGAAAACGTGTTTCACGTCACTCAAGAACGTGCTAAAAGGGCTTCTGACACTTGCGAAAAATGCGGCAAACGTTTTACCCGCGGCGGGGTTCGAACCTGGGGGTCTCGGATTGTAAGTCAAGCGCGTAACCCACTTGGCTATCGATTTGGTCAATTAAATATTGCAAAACTTTAAAGGGATTTTGGTCTGTTGTCGTATGCAAAAGGATCCGAGAAGATCCGAGAAGAGCGATTTTGAAGCGATTTATTAGGAAGCTTCCGGAATCATTCCTCATTCCGGCCTCCAGAAAGAGGTCAGGGGCGAGAAAGTGTGCCAAAGTGAGAGAGTCACTCTCAATTTCCCTTACACTCTCGTTTTAACTCCATTCCTGCGAGATTGCCGGCATGAGGAATGATTTGGAACGAAATGTGCGAAAATTTCATGAAATCGCGTGAAATCAAGTGAAATCAATCGATATTTCATTTCAAAAATCGGCAAAAGATGCTCAAATGTGAATCTCGTTACTCAAAAATGGGTTTGGACCACTTGTCACACTTGCAAAAAATGCGGCAAAAGACTATGATACGGCGGGGATCGAACATGAGACCCTCGGATTTGAATTCGAGCTCGCTACCGACTTGGCCATGAAATTATCGATTTTTCAAATATAAATTTCGATGTCTTTCGTGGTGGGCTATCATATACAAAGGAACTGAGAAGATTGCTTAAGTTTGAAGAGATTAACAGCGAAAAACATGTCCGTCACGCGGAAGGACAAAAAAAACAAACGCACGCACAAACCGACAGACATTTTAATTCCCTAGTAGTGGAGGAATAGTCGGACGATGTTTTCTTCGTCGTTGGGATCGAGTGATCCGAGTTCACTCTGGCTCTTGACGGAGAAATCGAAATTCAGACAGGTGTTTTCGACCATAACTACTACAAACTATATATCAATCTATGAAGCTTGGCATAATCTCTATCCTGGATTAATATAAAATGCTTTCGAAAAGAAGTGCAAACGTCAGAATCGTTGTCACATTTGCCAATATTACAAAAAGCGAAACGCTATCTTTTCGAGCACTGTCACATACCCAAAAATGTGACTCATTCAATTTGTATTTGTCGTATGAGTGACATTTCGATTTGTCTGTATGCGATGCTTACGCGACAAGCGGAGAGAGCGCGCTACTCGATCCGGGGGTTTGCCAGTGCGGCAGAAGGTGAGAGAGAGAGGACGTCTTGTCCAAGAAACGCTCGCCACGCCACGAATTAGTCCAAATTTAAAATATATTGCGGATAAGTTTCCATATTCACCAAACTAAGGTAGGGGTTACTATCAACTTGTACGGTCTACGGTAGGGGTTGCTATCAACTTGTACGGTCTACGGTAGGGGTTGCTATCAACTTGTACGGTCTACGGTAGGGGTTGCTATCAACTTGTACGGTCTACGGTAGGGGTTGCTATCAACTTGTACGGTCTACGGTTGGGGTTACTATCAACTTGTACGGTCTACGGTAGGGGTTACTATCAACTTGTACGGTCAACGTTTTCGGCCTTTCAGCACACCAAATCCTTCGCAGTCTCACATCTTTTAGCGAAACCGAATTCTTTGGCAAGAAATGTAAAAATTTTCAGGTCGACTTCACTATGCTGCAATACTCTTGCAAAGTCGGGAAACTACTTTTTGACTTCACATACCAGGGTCAGTTTCAAATGTAAAATAGTAGTGTTTCTGAGTAATTGCAATCCAACGAAATTTTTGTAGAGCTTGCTATGAAAGTGTGAATGGTTAGCAGTTCAACGTAGATTAGGAATTACAAGGAGTCGAAATTGGAATTTCACGCGGGCCACGTTCGGTTGGAGCCAAAATAATGCATGGACGCGCCATTTCTATAAACCATTTATGTCGGGCCATGAATGACAAAAGTGCGCCCCCTGAACACCAATACAACATGATTACCATGGTGGCCGAAAAGAGGTGGTGAGTAGACTAAAAGTAATGGTTTTAGCACTGGCCAACTAGTTCATTTCATTCTGAAGCAACTGGCCATTCCGTCATTTACCCGTTTGAGCGGCGTGTGTAACTAGTTGCTTTTCTGAAGCATTTCGAAACAAGCGTAAAAATCACACAGATCGTGAAACACTTACCAATTATATATTTTGCCACGTAAATATTATTTTCAAGAGCACCTGTAATAACAACATTGGGGTTTTTTTACAAATCAAAGTTCTGTGTGTGAACAAGGTATTCCCTTGTATACCAATTCACAAGGATGGAATTACTGATTGTCGTTCTACTATTATAGAATCAATTGGAAATAAATTTTGCACGATTCCTAATATGACTAGTGAAAGGAACACAAATATTACTAACGTTTTGGCTTGATAGGACGTTCCACTGAGTAAAAGGAGTTCTCTGTAGCAGCGGAGGGGTACCACTTAGAATGCGGCGCAACTTTTCAAAATGAAGCTAGGGAGCTAAAACTTTTTTAAGATCATACCTATAGATAGGTAAAACCTTTGTGCAAAAATGGGGTCGGATCTCCAACTTTTGGATCCACGCTAGCTCGTTTTGGAAAAGAATTATTGCAGTTTCCGACAGAGAAAACGATTCCCGGTCCAAAAATATACCATCTACAATTTTTCTCGACAGAAATATCTTTCCCCATTTAGCTCAAATATGCGATGTAATGAGACACTATTATGGCTCGGGTTCGAATCCGCGCCGTGACAAAAATCTTTTGCAATTTTTTTTTCGAAGAATTTGTCAAAAAATATTAATAACACGCTAATGAAGAAGATTATTCATATATTACTCAATTTTCGAGGAACTATAAATGATCAGAATGCATTTTCTGACAGGAATGAGATACTGTCTTAACGTCCCGTATAAGCAAAATTAAGGTATGCTGAAAAGTTGCCCTACAGTAAACATTATGTGCTGAATTCCAAAAGTTTAGCTGCTAGAGCATTTTTACATGGAGATTTCGAACATGAAATAAAATTTGTCCAATTACAGAAAAAAAAATCAGGTTTGCAATTTTTATGTTTTTGCCGAAGATAACTGGGAACAGCTAGCGACATGTCAGCACATAAAATACTCAACCCGTCACCAGAAAATATAGGATTCAACGTGCATTCCAATATCTTTTATATGTTTTTGTTTCTTCACATTTGTCATACATTTACTAAATTGTAAACTTGATCCATAAAGTATGATTTTTAAAAAAATATTTCATTAAAGTCTATTGTCCAAAATTTAAAACGGCTAGCGAGTTCCACTGAAATAAATGCTCCACTCGCTCTCAGAAAATATAGCATTCAGCGGGTATTCAATGTTTCTCTCAAAAATATATTTCGGCATACTTGGTGAAGCTAACCTCAGGCGGGTATGAGCGGAGCAAATTTTCATGTCGGTTTTCGAATTCAACGCATAATGTTTACTGTAGGGCAACTTTTCAGCATACCTTAATTTTGCTTATACGGAACATTCAGACAGTATCTCATACCTGTCAGTAAATGCAAAAAAATTTTTTTTCGAAAATTGAGTAATATATGAATAATCTTCTTCATTAACGTGTTATTAACATTTTTTGACAAATTCTTCGAAAAAAAATTGCAAAAAATTTTTGTCACTGCGCGGATTCGAACCCGAAAAAATTATATTTTTTTAAAAAATTAAAAGGTATATTTTTTGACCGGGAATCATTTTCTCTAATAAAAAGCGGGTTTTTTGATATCTAAATATAGTAATAATGCATAATTTGTCGGAAACTGTAATAATACTTTTCCAAAACTCGCAAGCGTGCTGAAAATTAAGATCCTGGGATATCTTTTCATGCTCTATCGAATGGTATACAACATGACATATGAGTATGAGGTTCATTTTTTAAGATCTGGGGATCCAAAAGTTGGAGATCCGACCCCATTTTTGCACAAAAGTTTTACCTATCCATAGGTATGATTTCCCAAAAGTTTTAGCTCCCAAGCTCCATTTTGAAAAGTTGTGCCACTGACCCTCCGCCCTTACAGAGAACCCGTTTTAATCTGACCCCGACAACTCTGCCTTGCATCTATGACTCTGTTTGCGTTAGGATCAACAAACCGCTAGAAAAAAAGTCACAAATCGAAATCGCACAAAGCGTCCTAGCGATCACTTTAAACGATGAACACGCTGGTGCCATCGATTTCACAATCAGACCCCTCTGGGTGCCGATATTGCGCGCGCTATTTTAGCGGAAAACTTTTTTTTTCTAGTAAAACTCGTTTCAGAGTGCGGAACTTTTATTTTTATTTTTGACCTGTCCCAAATTCCCGCCGAACGTTGTTGATCCTGTAGACAGCGTCAAACGTATTGGGGTAAATTTACTTATTGTTAATACTAATACTTAATACTTTATTCGTCAAATGTACCTAGAGCATGATTTATTTTTTCAGGACAAACTGAAACGATTACGATTCAAAGCCTAGTCTGTAATGCCAACGGATACAAATGGGATTTACAAGGTATTTTCCCGTAAATTATATTTTATTCATTTATCATACACCACAGGGGTGAATCAACATTTAAATAAATTGTCGAAAAAAACTAAAAAGAAATATACAATGATGCAGAAGGAGAGGATGGAGGTTACGGGGGTGTAGGAGAGAGGTAGATCAAAAGAGAGTCATGGGAAGGGGACAGCGAGAGAGGATAGAAAGTGAGAGAGCCTGTGTACTGGCATTTTGCCAATTCCCTGATTCTCTCGAAGGGAATTTACTAGAGCCGTTCAAAATTGTTCCCGCTAAAACGCCGTGGGGGGGGGTTCAGGGCGGCCACATCGGAATGAGGAAGCAAGGGGAGGAACATTGACAGTGGTGGAGGGGCCACTACTTCATTGTATATTTTATTGGGTCTCCGTGTGTTCTCCAAATCAGATTTGAACTTGGGGGGAGGAACTATTGGTTGATGGAGAAAATTGAAAATTAAGTGTAATTTGTTAAGGAAACGAGCAGTTTTGTGAGAAAATGAAGCTTTGAGATTTTCCCGAATAGCTTTGGGAATAGACAAAACAAAAACATTGTGACGTCTATTTATGGGCCGATATGTGTAGAAACGATTAACGGGTAAGTCAACTGACCTGGCGGAAATATTTCGATATTCATTTTCTTAATTTTTCTTTAACAAACACGTCCACAAACCGTTCAAGGTATTCCACATGGTGTGAGGAAGAGAGGTAGATAAGTGAGAGTAAGTGAAAGTGATAAATGCCTCTCGTCTGATCGACTGTGCGAGAGTATCGTGATTCTGAACTATCCCTCACTTCAAAAAAAAGCATCAAAATTGACATTTTAGGAATAATTTTTAACTACAAAAGATGAAAAAATATATGATTTCACATATAATTTATTTCTTTACTTTTTCAGGAGATGACATCACACCGTATTACTCCTCTATTGAAGAAATAATCACAGGGGATATTGGCCATTTGTTAAGATGTGGCTGAAGATATTACATTTATAAAATGATACGATCATTCCCAAAAAGCCGAATCACGAACTTCCGTTGTTAACCATACAGGAACAATGACGACCCTCTCGCTTTTGCGTGCTCTATCATCTCGGTAAACACAGGAAGTCCCAGTTCGACATTTTGTTTGATCGTATCATTTTATAAATGTAATACTGTTCCTCTTGTTAGCTCTGCGGGCGTACCAAGCTAAAAAAAATTCCCCCACTCCAAACTTTGAGACGATCTATAGTTCAATCAATGATGTGCCTCCCTCTCCGTGATGAGTAGCGAGAGAGTGGGAGAGACCATAGAGACGAGGAGAAGAGAGAAGAGACGACGAGAAAATGAGAAATAGCGCGCTCAAGAGAGAGATCGTGAGTTAGAGAAAGTGAGAGAGTAGGTTGATGGAAGAGAGTGCCTAGCCGCAGCGCCCGCCTTTCATGCGTCGCGGCTAGACAGTCTCGGTTCGGGAGAATTCCCCTAAATGCTCCTCCTTTCAAGTCCAAAACGAGAGACAGAGACTATATCAAAGACGCAGAGAAAGAGAGGGGTGAACATTTTGTAGTCCAGGGGGTCTCCAAATTTCGAGGATCTCTCGTCGTCTCGACTCTCTTCCATTCCCTATGCTATCTCGCACCTTTTCCCGGGGTAACCTCGAAAATAGTCCTTTTCACGGGCACTTTTCACGGTAGATCAAGGCGATCTCCCCCTGAAAACGAGATGAAAACGAGATGTTTCTAAATTGCTTATCAGATGTCACAATGTCCCTACAACAGGTATCACCAGAGATTGCCTGAAAAAAAGACACTTGGGGAATAACTTCAAATTTTTTTTGAGTTGGATCAAAATTTTATAAAGGGCCACTCTAGGGAATTTCATCAATCGATGTCTCAGGTCTCAGAGCCGGCTTTTAGGAAATTCACGGCTCAGAGATCGGAATCGTTGTTGCTTACCCCAAAACGGTGCTATAAAGCCGTTCTAGGGCTTACAAAATGCGGAAAAAATGGCGAGCATTTCTTATTTTGAAATTAGGTGAAAAAAAATGAAAAATTAAAGGTTGGGTCCCTTTATAGAGCAAAACTTGCAGAAGTCGGATCCGTGAAGACTTTTGAAATTCTACATTTACATTTAATCAACTTTATCAGCTGGGTGAGGGTGTTAATTCAGTTCGGTTGTCATGATAGTTCTCCATTGCGTGCGATCGTGTCTTGCGAGTTGCATGAACTGAGGATCAGTAGCGTTGACGAAGTCGTCTCTCCATCTCTTAACGGGTCTTCCTCTCTTTCGCTTCCCTCTTGGGGTTCAACCGACCATCTTCCGATTCCACCGATCGTGGGAAAATTTCGATAGTCTCTCTAGCCATATCCATTTTCGCTTTTCCGCCTCTCTAACAACATTCTTCAGTTTTGTGATGCCACGGATCCGGTCATTGGTAACATGATCGAATACGGTGATTCCTATCATTTTGCGTTCAAGTTTGCGCTGGGCGACAGAGAGTGTTCGTTTTTCATGTTTACAAAGGTACCAGGCTTCAGCTCCATTCAAGAGTGCGGAGATAACTACACCGTCGAATAAACGCTTTTTGAGCGGCATGGATCATCCTCGCTTTCGGAAGAATTCCGAGTATTTATAAAATGCCCAATTTGCGCTTCTGACCCACCTGTGCATTTATCCTCTAAACCTATCTGGACCAAGAGTAACTTCTTGCCTAAGATACACCACCTTATCCACCGTCTTAACTACTTGACCTTCTACCACGACCGATCTGCCCATTGGATTACTCGTCAAGGCGACAGTTTTCCTTTTTTGGCCCACGGCAAGTAGTTCCCTTTCTTGTTCCGTTACCATATTTTGGATTTGGCGTGAGTCGTGGGAAATAAGTACGCAATCATCTGCGTAGAGAATATGGGAGAGATATTCGCCGTCTATGCATATTCCTTTAACCGATTTAGTGAATATAGGAGTACTTTTACTCCGTCAATATCTAAAGAGAGATTCGTATTTACATTTTACGATGAAAAATACATCATATACGTCGGAGCCAAGACCTACTATTACATTTATAAAATGATACGATCATACCAAAAAGCCTAATAACGAACTTCCGTTGTTTACCATACAGGAACATTGGCGACCCTCTCGCTTTTGCGTGCTCTCTCGTCTCGGTAAACACAGGAAGTCCCTAGTTCGACATTTTGTTTGATCGTATCATTTTATAAATGTAATAATCATGGGACCGTTTCTCTCCTGAACAAAGTTTCCCGAAACGCTAGATTTCTGTGAATGAAATTATCTATATTTTCGTTCGCAGTGGAAAAAACTCAAGAAACTTCTGATTACTACATAACTTTTGATGCTCCTTCGAATGACAACACGATAGTAAAATAAAAAAGTTGAAAAAAAAATTCGTAAGAAAAATTATCGATTTTTTAAAAAAAAAAATTCGTGTATTTCTCACATTCTAAATTTACTCTATACACAAGATCGTCTGTGAAAAAAGTTTGAGCCCTGGGCGATCACTTTGAATGAGTTGTGCAGAATACCAATTCTTTCACTGCGCTCTTACAGAGAACGTGTTTTGAGAAAAACACCGTGACTATCGATTTTTTGGTGTTCCAGGACGACGATTCCGAAAACACACCGAGATGGTGCACCTGTTCCAAGCAAGTCCCGGCCCCTTAGACATTGAATTTTTGCACTTTCGGATACCCCTGGGTCTAACTAAGTTCCCTGGGAATTATTTGGCATACAATTCAATCTTTGCCGAGATGCTGATATTGTTAGGTGCAGCTCTCTAACTTTAACGCTCTTTAGAGAGCTCCACTATTTCTACGACCCTGCCCTGCTCTTTCGATCTCTTTCGCGAATTATATGTCCCAACGCGAACGATTACAATTCATTATAATGGCTATCGACTTTAAAGAAGGGCCCCCACGAATATTTGGTCTCACAGACCGTAATTCTTAGAACAAAATCGTTTATCATCTAATGATCGGTTTCGGTTTACTGTGTTTCTCTACACACTCCAGTCTCGAGAAGGGGCGAAACTGCTTAGTTTCCTCTCTTCACTGGAGAAGCATCTACTGGAGCATTCTTCCCCATCGGTGAAATCGGCGGAACTCGACCGAGGACGGGAGAGGCCGAACACTCCCTGTCGGTTCCTTCAAACAATATCGATAAAAACGCAAATGCGCAACCTTAAAAAACAACCTAACCTTGCGCAACCTTCCTGTGGTGTGTCTGCTGCGTTTGGCCGCTTCCACGTGTCACGAATGGTCGAGCGCATTTTGATGCCCATCACTTCTGAAATTTAGTGATTTGTAAAATATTATACTCACAAAGAAAAAATAGAAAATTTAAGTTTAACAATGTCGAAATCCAGGATTGTAAACACTACCGTCGAGAGAGCGCGCCAAAACGGTTTTAGGCTCTCTTGTTTTCGCACGATCTCTAGCGTTAGAGTGTATAACCCTGGAGTTTGGCATAAGCGAAGCTATTTTTTCGTTGTGAGGAGAAAATAAATCGCACCTTTCGAGGGAAACTTCTCGTTGCGCTTTCGATGCCATCGCATGAGACAAATTGATACGATCTGAATAAATTGTGTTTAATTAATTATTAATTTTAATTATAAAAATTTGGACTAACAACGATGAAAATGATCAGGGCGAGTCCTCCGACCACACAACCAATCGTTGTTTTCATCAAAGTTGTCGCTCTGGCTGAAATTAGTTAATTAACAAATTTAGAAATTAGTTAATTAATGATATTCAACCATACATGCTTCCATTAAAGAGCACTGCACTTCAATCGACCCGTCAACCGATTGCGTTCCTTAACAATAAATGTTACAGTACATACTTCCTTGCTACAGTACCCCGCTCTATTAAACTAAATTAACTGCCGTATCCTGCACAGTAGTCACCACCCTTCCCACTACTAAATTAACTAGCGTATTCTCAGGTCGCCTCCCTGACCAATATCACAGCGATTCAGCAAAACGGCACTTCCGGCCAGAGAGATCTTGGCACAATTCCAGAATAATTTTCAATTTGAATATATTGGCGGGCATGTACGGTATAGGGACCACCGCGTAAAATTGAAAGTTATTCCTAAAATTACAATTTTGTTGCATTTTGGGTAATAAGGAGTGCAGAATCACGATAGCGTTTCCACATTTACCAAATATTGTCATTTCACCGAGTATCAGACAAGTTGCTAAGCCCTGCCCTCTGTGGTGTAGTCACCCCAGCGAATTCGTGCCGCATCGTTGCGCCATGAGTTCGGTGGGACATCGACAGTAAGTTGGGTTAGACATGTTCGTTTTGACAGTTTTCTTGGCATTTCCTGAGATTATTCTGACAATTACAATGAGTGTGCAGTTCCAGCTGCTCGTGTGGAGTCATGAATAAATACAAAATCAATTTTTTACCGGCTTTATAAATTGAAACTAGTTTATGATCGGTAGCTACAGTATTCAACTCACAAGCTTTGAAGTCAAAATAAATAAGGTTCGCTCACATGGATTTTCCTTATTTCTTGCTCACAGTTGCATGCAACATCGAAAAATATGTAAATGAATTAGTTTCGGATGCGCACTTCTTGAAACATTAGTTATTGAATGTAATAATAAATCACCAAACTTCGAACAGGATTTAAAACATGTTCGCTCACATCGATTTTTCTTATTTTACTTCTGTTCTTTGTCCGCCATTAGAACTTTATACTAAGCAAGAAAACTGGAATGCGCACCCCCTAATATTCGAAATATCGTTCAAAAACTGTTTTTCGGTGCAGATTTGAATTTCTGTCTTTTCGTACTTTTCCCTGGCTCTAATTTTGGAATTTTCGGTTCGGTGGTCCCTGGTACGGTAGCTCACAGTATTGATCGAGCGCGCGCCGCTTATATAGGGGGTATCGAATGTGGTGCTAGTTCGAGCCGGGTTTGACGATGGGGGGAGAGTCGACGTCTCGCCCCGCCCCCTCTCTCGAGAGCGTCTCCGAGAAGGAGCGGGCGGAGGAAGCTCGAGTCTCCGCCCCTTTTTGACGCCGAATCCGCTCCACCCCGTCTCGTGTAAAGCGCGTCTTCCCGATATAAAAGGACCATTTTTTTGTTTCACTGCCTGAGTTCTCTCTTCAGCAGACGCTCTCTATCGTTTGTCTAGTCGTCTAACCCCTGTGACCGCTCTCGAAACGCTGTGCAATACTTAGAGGGCACAGCGTCCGCCCACTTCTCGCGCACCCAAATTCACCGGGAAACGAGAAGAGGACGACACAACAGTGGTTCTCAATCAATTTGCACGATCAGAGGCTTAATCGATAGCTATTGAGAAGTTCTATTATGGGTCTGAGGCGGAACTTGATCGACCAACTCTGAGTAGGTCGGCCTGAGGCGTTGCCGAGTAGTGAGTTGAGACCATTCTAGTGTACGTACAAAGTTCCGCCTCAGGGGATACATTCTTTAGGCCTCACAACAACTATTAGGACAAATAAACATTCAATTATTTATGCCCATGAATTGTGCCGCATTCTACAAAAGAATTGTTCCGAGCAATTCATAATTCCGACTTACTGTGTTTATCCTGTGGAATTTTTAGAAACTGATAAGATTCGAACCGGCGTCACTCGGCTGGTAATGCTAGAACACAACCACTTTGCTAACCACACGAAAGCCAGTGCTATTAATTCGCGCTCTATGTTCTTGTCCTCTCACCGCGCGTCAACTATCGCAATCGTCACAATTCAGATGCCGTTGCACTCTCCACATCTTTATAGACTATTTTTGTTTTTAAATTCCTTCAAAATGTCTCCTATCAGCTGAGCTATGCCCCCGAGAAAGATGGGCGAATAGGCTCCGCCTCCACCTCTCCCCATCGCGACTTTCCTCCTCTCACAACAGACGAAGCGCGCGTGGTTTTGGAGGTGTAGCTCGGCTCAGAGATAAGATATCTTAATCAGGCATGTAGAGACATGTCGATACTAAATTTCACCCCATTTAGTCAATTCCACTGACCACTTTGTGGCCCTTAGCAATACTAAACTAGCTACCGTACCTCCCCAACATGCAGCCTACCATTCGCCTCGGACACACTGAATTTTGTCGACTTCTCTCCAGTTTCGCGACATTCCTTCCTCGGATGGTCTGTGAATCCTAAAAAGGGGAAATTTCTGAAGACTTCAAGGAGTTGAATGATGAACCAAAGTTTCGCAGGACAGACGAGACTGGATGTCGTGTTGGTAACCTGCAACGTGGATCGATGAACAGGAATCGCAAACTGATTTTAAAATACAATTAATTTAATTTAATACCTCTTTGCATTCGTCGTAGCAAACTTTCACAATCTCAGAGAAGTCACAAGTGGCTGAAAATAAATAAATTATAAATTGATATAATATAAAAATCTACCCAGATCGACAAATTTCTGCGGGAATTTGTTGTCGGTGAATTCTGCCCATTTATGTCGATCGTGCGAAAAGATTACGGTAGATGAGTTGAAGAGATCCATCAGCTTCTGAGTTTCATTAATTATTATTGCATACTATAATTCCGATTCAAACCTCTCGAGGTGATTCTATTTCGAATGAATAATTTTGGAAGAAATAAAGTTCGCATCGACGGCAACTTGGTCATGGGCAGCAGTGACGATTTCACTAAAAAAATATTCAATTTTAGTAATTTTTATCAGTTAATCTCACATTTTCCGCTGGCTTTCCATGAAAATCGCATTGTCGATTCGTTTAGAAACATGAAATCAGCATTTCCAAAAAAGAACCTGCGGATTGCGGTATAGCATAGTATAGGTATAGTGTAGTATAGGTTAAGTATAGCGGATTGTGCAGTTTTTTCTCACCCAATTTTAGAAATCGGGTCCCTTGTGGTCACAACAACGTACCATTTCTTCAACGATTTGGGCCTGAAATGTATCGTGGTGTATTTGTTTCAACGAAGGAGGATAACGTACTCAAAATCAATTCGAGATGCAATGTCATTGAACTTATGACTCTTGCATTCAGTATTCGCATCCCAAAGTGTTCCTTAACAAAATAAATATAATTGTAGGAAGAATCCATTACTGTTTTACCCATCTGCTGGTGCTGACTTGCTCGCGGCCCGCACTTGTTGCGCATAAAAATCATGCAAACCTGTAAATAGACATCATGCATTGAAACAAAGTTAACATTTCCGGCTCTTCCTAGACACATTTTCTTGAGCTTCTAATTGATTTCGACTAGCACGGTACCAATTCAATAATGTGATATCATTTCACTCCAACCTAGTCATTTGACTGGTAAACTCACATTATGATCGGGACAAGGATCGATGCGCGGGTTCTCTCCTTTAACAACGAGAAACGGCAGGAAGAGGAGACAGATCAATCTGAAACAAATACGTCATCAATAATCGATGAATCTCGATTCCTGGCTGATCCAACCAAAACACGTATGAGACGTCTTACTTTTCATTGAAATTGGCACACACTGATCAACACTTAGAACGGATCCGTAACTTAACGATATGGCTTACACTATTCCATATCGTAAAGCTACGTTTAGTATCAGACATTAATCAATAAACGTACGGTATCCATCGCCGCGTTCTTTCACCGACCACACGCGAGAGACGAGAAGAGAAGTAATGAAAAGAAATTCGAACAATTTCAAACTATCATTGTCCCTCAAATATGTTATTAATATGTAAATATAATAGGAAGAATATTGAAAGTTTTTGCAATGAAACATATTCGGAAAGACGAATTTCATTCACACCACTCCTTCACGTAACCATTTCGATATAGTGTGTTCGCAAGCAAGTTTGAGTATAATTCGTTTTATCGCATTTTGCATTGGAATACAGTAAGCTACTGTTGTGAATTTCTTCGAAAGTCTTCGTTGTCTGCTTCTCACGCAACGATAGCTCTGAAAAAAAAATTTAATTAAAAAAAATATTTAAAAAAAATAATAAATTTAAAAAAAAGATTTTTTTACTACGAATTCAAAACAAAATGTCTCGATAAGAGGAGCAAAGGTTCGCTAATCGTCTTTTCAGTGCGAGATTGGCAATACTTCTGACAATGCGAAGAGAGTTGGAGAAAAAAAAAGAGACTCTCTGGGGGGGGGGCGCAACACCAAACCGGCATCCCTACTCGATTCTGTCTAATTTCAGGCTAAATTATTTTTAAAATATCTCTAAAACTACGTCTACAGGCGATTTCCTCGCGACGAAGACGCGCCTCAATATTTATTTATTATTTTTAAAATATATTAAAATTCAAAATTCAAAGATTTAATTTAAATTTAGCACTTTCACATATCTGCCGCGTCGCATCACGACCAGGTGGAGGTCGATCGATTCCCTTTGCGCTACTGAAATTTGGTATTATGAGACAAAAAAAAAGTTTGGACATAGAAAAATACACCAGTTCTGGCCCCCGTTTATCTCCAGACAAGTATTTTGGAACTTCCGTTTGGGGATCATCAGAACTTTTTCCAGAATGTGTTCAAGATTCGTTTCAGAGCATTTGCAAACTTTTATATTTCTTTTTTATACGTTTCATACGCAGCATTACATTGTGGCACACAGCATCGAACTGGCACCATGCCAAGAAAGTCTTTCGTTGTCTGACTCTCTTGTTTCACGTGCTCTCTCGATGATTTCCTTTTCTTCCAACTGGATCTCGACGTCACTCTTTCGGACGCTGTGTACAGGGGTAAACTGAGCTCACCTCTGTCCTTCCGGTCCTTCATGTACTTCTGCAGTGCCGCCAGTGCAATTATGAGGAGGAGAAAGACCAAAATGACGTACGCTGCGATTGAAATGATGGAAACCTGCAAACGGACATATCCGAGGCGTGTCTTACTCGAGCCGGGATTGACAGGACACGACGGGACTCACGTTTCCCAACGGATCCTGGTCCTTCTTGTCGTCAAACATCACCGATCGCTCGATGCAGTAAACACTGAAGTTGCCTCTGAACGCGAAAAGAATTTTAAGTAACTTTGTGCATACAAATTTTATTCAAGACTCAAATTGACATAAACATATTGAATATTTAGAAGAGATGCGCCTATATGATCAATTGGCACTACTGCTGAAGCCCGGAAGAGGCCGATAAATATTCGACCATAGACACAAAATAATCACAAATAACATTGTTCTTGGACTTCTCCGGGGTAATTCTATATCTATGATCGAATATTCATTGGCCTCTTCCGGGCTTCAGCAGTAGTGCCCACAAAATTATAAATCGATATTGCAACCAAATTCAATTCAAACTTACACTGTCAATACGTCGTGTATCTTCTTGGGAATGATCTTAGCATCCCTACACGCCGGAGTTAGGCCGGGTTTCTTCTTGATCGTGCCTGCATGTACGCCATTTGAGCGCAATTCTATGTTAATTAACATAATAAACACATTAATTAACACAAAATACATTAATTAGGGAGGATACAAGTAAGAGAACGCACGAATTATCGCTTCTGTCTGTTGCAGTAACAGCAAAAGGACGATTACGGCGCTGAAAATCGATAATTACGTCGAGAAAATCGATAATTTTAACCAAAAAAATCAATAATTGATGATATAAAATCTCAATTTACTCACACGGCGCACAGTCGCCGCATCGTCAACCGATCAGAACGAGAAGAAGGACGAGGAATGAAGCGAGAGACGTGAGAAGGGAGAGAAAATAGACAGACCTAGTCAAATGCATCAATTAGGTTAGTTAGGTTATTGTAGTAAATATGTAGTAGTAAAAAACTTTTTTAGAAATTGCGCACGCTCAAGACAATGTGTCCTTTTTTTGTATTTGTGAAATTTGTTTTTACTGAAATGTGAGATGTATTTCAGTCCTTCTCAAATTGTTCACTACTTTCTTTTTCAATTTTTTTTGCCGATTCTCTTCTACTTTCATGGTCAAAAAGAGGCAACATGATTATTTACAGTTCTTTTTAACGCTTTTGACCGATAAACCAGTGATAATTATCCAACCTCTCATTATCGTGGCACTTGTCGACGTTAACATCTCTTGATTCCGGTAGTAACTTTACCTTTACCATTATCGTGGCTTTGATTCAGCCCGTTTACTACACATTTCCGAATGTCTACGAAGATAACCAAGTTCTTCCTCTTCAGTTCTTCTTTTCGACATCCACAGGTTTCCTCTTTCCGGACGATCGTTACTGAAAGCTGTATAATTTGAGCACAACAAATTCCTGAAATTTCGAAAAGGCTAAACCTAGAAACGAAGGTATCACAGCGCTTCGGAACCTCATTCCCAGCCTTGGAAGTCCCTAAATCGTCTCCCCTTTTCTCATCCCATCTCTCTCTCCTCCCCATTCATCTATCTCTCGGAATGCACCCCTCCCCCTCCACGACCTTGAAGGCGCGGCCCCCGCCCCTCATGTTTTGTGCGATGCGCGAAATGGCGGGGAGAGAGCGCGCGAATCGGAGAGAGTGCTGAGAAACAGAGGGAAAAAGAGAGAGAGAAAAGATCAGGTGAAGTTGAGAGAGCGCAGAGGGAGAAAGTCAGTCATATAGAGAGAGTGCGCATGCGAGGAGAGAAGCAGAAGCAATTTAGAGGGGGAAGGGAGAGAGGGCCGCTCCCTTCTTCTTTCTATCTCTATTCTCAAATCCTCTCACGATTTCGCACCTAAAATCAGTTTTATCAAGAGAACTATATCACAAAATAGAATTATTTTGTTAAATAATCACTTCCTTAAGGTGTTTTTCTTCTGACGTTTTCCTTCTCGCCTCAGATTTCCCGCCTAAAAGTTGTATTACTTGACTACTATAACTACGTAGTGATATTTAGTTAAATATTTTCTTCGAGAAGTTTTTTTGTTATTTTTTTCTCCATTTTTCGTGAACTTTCACCTCGTTTCCCCATCCCATCTCGCGGTGAGCGAAAACAGGTAGTAACTTCTCGCTGTTGGTTGATTGGCGGCGGTGATACTCTTTCTCCTTACTCGATTTCATCTCTCTCTCTCTCTCTCTCTCTCTCTCTCTCTCTCTTTCTCCACCTCTTGTTTTCTCCCATCAATTCGAGAACGAATCGGTGGGTATGTGCATGATCGTTACACTAACGATTCGTTTGATTAGACCGCAGCGTTTCCGAAATTGGAAATCAATAATCAATCGATAATCATCCCTGTGCACGCGCGTAAACATAAAACGTTCCGCGCTAATGTCCTCTTCCTCCTTCGCTCTCAAATCGAATCGATTGTTGTCTGTCCGCAATTGTGTTTACTGTTCCCTTTCTTCCCGCATTTCTTTGTACAGGAAGGAACGCATTTCAGCAAATCACAATCGTTGCGTTCACCTATTTTTCTCCATCCAAACACGAGTAGAGAAGCATGGCGAAGGTATCGATTTGTTATTTTTTAATCTGACGAAAAATCGATAATCAATTAGAGAAAAATCGATAATTAATTGGAAAATCGATATTTCAGGTGGAGGTGCAGATCAGACGATGCTGCTGTTGCGGTCTCTCGATGGGATCGGGAGCCATTGCGATGTATTGTATTGTGAGTCAGATTTCCCTTTGATGCTTTTGCGTGCCTTTTACTTTTCCCTCGACTCAACATTTCTTGACAAAAACAGAAGTAACCTTACATTTCCTTCTAACACGTTTGCTGCATAATAAGCTTACGATTTCTTGTGAAACTAACCTAAAGAGAGTATGTGAGGTAGTGAATTCTGAGTCAGCTTCCCCCTCTCTATAGAGTATACTCCTCTTAGAATTTACCAATTCCCACGCGCAACAATATTTAAAATTTGATGAAAGGGTTTTTAGCGTCACTTTACCTTTTCCAAAAGTCCAACCTTTCTTGACAAAAGACGCTACGTTTTCTGTTTAATCGGCTTGCTGTTAGAGCGTGACTCACGTAGACTTATGACACCTTTGTGAAGAAGATGTTGGTTGAAAAAGTGGTCAACGTGGCTCTTCGAATATAGAAAACTTGCCGAATTCGCCCTGTGACCGTTCGAAATCCTCCCAGCGCGCGATCTTTTCTCAATAGTTCACCCTGCCTATTGCCTCCTCTATTAGCCGTTTATAATTGTCCCCCTTTGTGTCGGAACATTGAGGCAAAAACTGAGTGAAAATCAATGGAAAGACACGTTTTTCCTAATTATAAAGTCGCTTTATTACTGCTTCTTCACTACATTAAGCGTTCTGGTTGACTTACTGCGAGAGTAACATGGTCTACACTGGTTAGGTTAGAGAGAGAGAGAGCGAGAGCGAGAGAGAGCAAGCAATTACGTGCAGGTGCCGAGACCCGTCGTATCGGGCCCATAGGGTTTGGCTTTGCAAGAAATAACTCTCTTCATTTCGCACACTCTTTCTCCAGTCTGACCGATCGTCTCACGAATCCCGACCAGTCTGAGTGTACAACTCTCCTTTCTCATTGTTTCTCGCTAGATCATTGGGAGAACTTTAATGGGATTAGGAGTTGCTAAGACACTCAGGGGGCCAATTGAGAGATACTCTCGATAATTATTATCGTATAGTTCTAAGGAGATTTAACTCACTCGCACCCGCGCTTTCACTGTGTTGCGAATTGGGTCAGCGAGGGGTCTAAGGGGGTGGTTTGAGAAGGTGGGAAGGAAGAGAGAGAGAGAGAGAGAGAATGTTGTTGCATGATGTGAGTGGATATTAGGGAGTGGCGGGATGTGAAATCGGAGGGGTCGCTCAGCAGGGGGTCGATCATGCGGTATTTTCACAGTGGAAATCGTCAACTCTCTTAACTTTAAAACAAAAAACCATGAAGCGAGGAAAGCGCTCGGTTTCTCGTGCAAATGAGAGAGCTTCCATGAACTTTAATTAAGAGCTAATTAATTAAGTATGCTTGAGCGGGAAAAAGCAAAAGTTAGAAAATACTGTGCATATTATTCAATGCGAAAAAATCTATTGAGGTGATAAACATCAGTTGGCAATCTCCAGAAACAAATGGGAAATATTACAGTAATAAACGGTATTTGCAGGCGCTCTTCTCCCTTTTGACGGCTCTGGCTGCGTGGGGGCTGTCTGACACGAACACATACGGAGACTCCTCCCACTACAACAGCTGCGAATTGGAGGCACAGGGCAAGATCAATGCAGGTCAGTGGACATCGTGTAATTAGAAATTTAAAGAAATAGTTAATAATTACTTAAGTAGGGTTAGCGAAATTTCACTGTTTCTCCTGGAGCGTACGCCTTAAACAACATATTTCAACGTATCTAGGATTCGATGGGTATTTTATATGATCAGCGGGTGAATCAGTTTATATATATTTTTTTAATAATGAAGTTTATTCTCTCAAAATTGATCAACACAGCAAATCAAACGAAGAGAAATTGCATAAAGAAAAACTTTGAAACATACCCTCAAAACATTACCGATTATCCATCTTTCATCCTCGCCACCTCTTCAATTTTGTTTCAGACAATCGCAAACTGGTGTTCTCCGGCGGGAAAACTACCGTAGTCGTCGAGGACTCCACCTCATACCACTGCTCCTTCGGCCTCTACACCGAGGAGCTCAAGTACTCCGCGAGCCGTGAGTTATTTGAATTTCCCGCTGAAATTAGTCTCATTTCAGAGGTCTCCGCACAAAATGACTAGATTTTATGAAAAATAAAGATTGTATTTTTTTCTCGAAAACTGAGCTATTTCGTGTGGAGACCTTCATTCGCACAACATATTGGCGGCAAATTCAAATTTGAATTGTTCCAGCTCGCTACTTCCACCTCCTCTTCGATATCTTCATCTATGTCTCCATGATCATCTGCTCGCTCCTTCTACTCATCGGCATCTACACGTACAACCACGTGAGTGCTGGTGGTGATCTTTGATCGTTGTAGTTTGATCTACAGCTTAGTTAGAAATTGGCTCCTACCCGATCTTTTGTTATTTTCTTGTACATCTCTTTAGCATTTCATTACATTTATTATTTGCCGCAAAATAAAATAAAAAAAATTATGGTGTGGCGCCCCCAAGCGAAACTGAATGTCTTATCGTCTTTGATCTGCAATCTGTCTAGTTTGATCTTTGATCTCTCAGTGGCTGCTCGCGCCCTGGATCGTTCTCATGCCAATCGAGATCATTCGAGGCCTCATCTCCACCTTCTACATCTTCTGGTACTCACATGTACGTGAATTTTTAAAATATTAATTTCCCGCCGAACCTAAAAAATTTTTAAAAAAACGAAAATTTTGTGTATGTAATTTTTGTAAATAGAAATTTGGCGCCAATTCAAATTTCGAATCTTGAAGAGCAATCTCGCGCGCATCGCCACCGGCATCTTCTTCCTCGGCCTGCAGATCTTCCATGTGAGTGCTTGTGACAGTGACTACCTAGTGATGAGATCACCAAATAAACACCTAATGTATACCTCGCCGAGCGCAAAGCTCTGACGTCATCCAACGTTACCTAGTGATGACGTTTCTTTCAAAAAAATCGATAGGGGGTGGTGGTCTACCGTATTGCAGATTTCCATGTGGGTGCTGGTCATCGCCAAATTCCAGCGCATTTACAACATAAAGAACGGCAATTACATCGACCGAAATGTGAGTATTTCCTAAAGGAATAATGGGCGCCTATTGTATTTTTCGCGTGGTTTAGTTTGATTCACTTTACCCTCGAAACTCTCCCTAAATCACTCTCCTTTCATTGCTCGAACCTCTCTCGCCCGCTCTCTACGATGGGTGTGTCCGTACAAATTATGATAGATACCCGGTGTTTCTTTTCCTTTCTCTCTCTCTCTCTGTTCAACCAAAAGAAGAAGAGGAAGTAGGGAGAGGGAGGGAACGGACCCACCGGCAGACCGGTTGCCTTTTCCCATAATCTCGCATCATCACTTTCGTTCCACACACACTATTTATCTCTTCCCTTCTTCGTCTCAGTTTATCCCTGCGAGCCGTCAATTGTCACTTCTAATTCCCGGTTGTGCTTCAGATTGACGGTCGCGTGTACCCGGCGCCGGCTCCCTCCAACTACGCCTATTCGCCGGACATGCGCCGGGCCGAGTTCTACCCGCCCGAGCACCAGATGCACCCACAGCAGCAGCAGACGATGGCCCCGCCCCCGCCCGGCTCCTACTACGCGGATCCCAGATACCGATACTAAATGACGGCTGCCGGACCGGGTACATTTCCCGGTTCTGCCCATTTTCTCCGCGCGCTCAAAACTGCCAGCCTTCAACAATCTCTCGACCGACTTGCCATGATTCTGAACGAAATCTCCACTTTTTTCTTACGCATTTCTCCCCCTTGCCAAATCGATAACATGATCAGTATTTGTTTCCAATCTTGCATATCAAGTTTAGTTCTGACTAGAGTCTCTCTTTCAATTATTTCTTTCATTGTAAAACACACGTTGATCCAATACATATCATGATAAACTCTGAACATTCACTGACGAGCTCCCCCCAGGAGGGGTATGACTGTCTGACGCTAAGGGAGCGAAACAGTCATACCTATTGTAGTTTTAACCTATTTAACTTGTAGTACACTTTACATAACAATCGATATTGTAACCAAATTCAATTCATGCGTACACGAAGACAGGGTAGATCTACACAAATATTAGACTACGTTTCCGTCGCTTTTGCAGCTAGAAATCATTTCGGGAGAAAGACGTGATCGTTTTCGGGGACGTTTTCTTGATCCCACAGCAGCGCCACATGAGCCAGTTGCTGAAAAAAAATTTGAATTTTAGGATATTTTAAAAATAAATATATATATTTAAGAAAATTCATAATTTCGCACCGGTGATCTTTCGAGCAAATTACGAATATTACTGGATTGAGAAGGGGGAACAGAAGCAATGTGTATGCGTTAAACTGCGAAAAGTAATCTGCAATTCGAAGCTACGTTTTCGAAAATAAGCTAAATTACCTGGCATTGTGACTCCCGACTGAATAAGTCCCAACGGCATCAACACTGGGAATACCACAAAGAATACGGGATTTGAGGTCTGAAAATGTTTTTGTTCATTGATGTTTAAACGATCGATCAAACCAGAGACTACAGAGAACACGATTATTGTACAAAACATTCGTATTTACATCAACAAACGGAACTCGTCAGGAGATGGTTGATATTATGATAAATTGTCGGTGATTTCGGAGAAAAAATATAATCAATTTGGAAGATACACAGAAAAAAAGAAATGAAAAATGAAATCTTTACCTGTAGAATGAGCAATCGCAATGCTTGTTTGTGCACTTTCTTTACTCTTTCACTCATTTTGTTAGTGACGATCATTCGTTGAATTCTCCAGCCACACCAGAACATTGTTCCTGCAACACGAGCACGATATATTTAGTTTTTTATCCCTTCTTTATCAAAAATTTAATATTCAATTCTATTTTTTTTCTCTTGTTAATTTCAATTGCATTCCTTTATGTGCATAGTGAGGTTTATGACAGTCTACAAAAAACTACATGATTTACTGACTGCGAAGGATTCTCTAAAGAACGAGCTCTAATAGTGATTCTGAATAGCTATTAAAACACGTGCCGAGACAGCAAAAGATGATCGAAATTAAGTTGAGCGTCGCGATGAGCGGCATTATTCCTTGTTCACTGCTCTCCTGACAATGCACCCTTTCGATTCGCGATTTTTACATATAGCGGGAAGTCTCCACCTACCCTTGCTCTAGAAAAGTTGTATCTTTTGAGAGAGCATGTATCCAAAATGGAGACAGTAAGATGTTCATGAACCCTCTATTCGTAGAGTAAGTAAGCCCTTCTTTAAGTAGAGTGAAGGAATATAGGAGACCTTCCGCTCTGCGTAACACCGTTTTCATTTTATTTGCGGACAATCAATACAAATTCGTGTTGTTCAGTTTGCATTGTAACTAATTCATTTATCGAACAACTTACGAATTCATTAATATCGATGCCGCTGATATGCACATCAAGATTGCGAAAATCCGTTTGAAATCGATCGTTCAACGCAATCGCAACCTAAAAATATGCCTTTTTCTGTCACTGAACACAGTCAATTTTTGGTATGTATTACATACGACAAGGAACGCCGTGCGATCCCCTTTTAGCTCAAATAACGATATACTTTGTTTTATAAATTTTATGTCTAACATAAAACACTTTGCTGTACTTTGATGTTTTCTCCTAAGGCATCGAATATTTGATTAAATGGTCTGGAGTCGAATTTATCACATGATGTTTGGCCGTCGGGCTTTCTCACCTGCCCTCCCCCCACTTCACGTTGCGAATCACTGCCATTAGTTCCTATGAGAAAATATCTTAACGATTGAAACAACCGTACAATAGAGAGTCAAAATGATTGCTCGATCCATCTTCATCTGACTGATGCCCCACTTCAACAATATCGAAAATCTTCCGTTTTCTACGTGTATTGTACCTGTCGATTCCGAGGTGTATTGGCAGAGCAAATACTGCGATAAAGATATACTATAGTATTGTTTGGAAAAAAACTAATACTACTCACCTTTTCCCGCAGTGCTTGCGTCGGGGCGAAGAAAACTCCGAAGTAGGTATACAGCCCCAGCCACAATGCGGCGACGGCCGAAAGACCACCCACGAAGAAAGGGTCGTTGAATCGAGCGTATAGTGGTTTGCTGGAAATACTGATCTACAAACATTGAGCTACAAAAAATTAATGTGCCAAAGGATTTCTGAACAGATGAGATGCGAAAATAATGTAATAATCTTATTTATACATTATTTTAAAAACGGAACTCACTTGCAAGTCGCTGCATATTTGTAGAAGAAGCTGAAGGCGCCGCATTCGAGAAGAGCGATGTAACAGGGAGAAACCTGCAATTCGGGAATTGGGGAAATGAAAAAAAGAGAAACACTCACCCCAAAACTCATGAGGTACCAAACAGCTGGGCTATCGTGCAGAAATGAACCAGCAAAACTGAGTCCGACACTGTCGAAAATCGCCTCGTACTGAAAGAAAGCGAAATTTATCTCTTCTATTTAAAAAATTGCCATGTTACATTATGTCTGTGGTGCTGACTGAATTTATCATTTACACATTATTTAAGTTCTTACTGGTTGCGTCAGCAAGTGGCAACTTGCGAATATTATGCTGAGCACTGCGAAAGCAATTGCGAATCTGCTGAAATATAATAAATTTTGTAAAAGCTCCAGAAGTTACGTTTAAAAAATTATTTCAATTATTGAATCTCACAAATTGCACATACACTGTCCTCCGATCCAACGCCGTTGTCTGCCGAACTCGAAGCAACACTATCAAACCTGCAATATTTAAAAAAATAATAGTGTTTTATATCGAATAATGCTATTCTCGAATAATAATGCATTATTCGCGAATAGGATTATTCTATCTAATAACACTACAGATAATAACGTTAGACAAATTACCAATATTCAGAGCAATGGAGAAAGAATCAACGCCAATGCAAACCGTGTTGAGCAATTCGAATCCGGGAAGGATCTACAACTTCTTCGACTAAATGAGCTTCGATAAAATAGAGTTCGAAATGCAAGCCCACGCTCTCCTCATTTCAAGCAATTTCTCGTAAGCGGATAGGTAAAGATTGTGTGTGAAATGAAGAGAACTGAACTCATTTTTAGCATAAACCACGAAAAAAACTCTTACACACATTCATCCAGGAATAGAGTGTCGAAAATGACATTTTTAGCAAAATCAAAAAGTCATTTGGAACTCATTTCAAAAAGTCATTTTTTAACAAGCGGTCGTGCAGGCTGTTCTCAAAAAGTCATCTTTTGTTAAAAACTCAAGATAATCAGCCTGAGATTCTTGCAATAAATTCATCGACTCAAGAACAACTTGATTTATGGGATTGAGATATAATTTGAATACATTGACAATAATTGAGAATAATTTACATCAGCTGTCGACAATTTCTTCCTAATTTTCTTGCCACCACTCTCCATGGCCGGCGCGGGTCGAAATGAATCAACTTTTTTATTCAAAATGACTGTCTGATGCTAATTAAAAAGTTGAAAGGCCCATTGTTAAAAAGTCATCAATCACTTGATTGGTAGAAAGCGACTTTTTAATAAGACACTTTGTCAAAAAGTCATTTACTTTCAACACTCTATCCAGGAAGGATCTGGAAAGTTTAAAATTTAAAAAAAACCGACAATAAACGAGGAAAATGTCACACACCTTCATGCCGACGTGTACCGGACTCAATATGGAAAAAAATGGAACAGGAAATAAATATCCGTGATTAACAACCGGAATTGTTACATTGTCACGCGCGAGAGATTTCTGAGAGTGCCGACTTGGAAACCCGTAACAAGCACGCCTTTAGAGCGATAATGTGACTTTTGAAACAGTGGTGTGGTGTGGTCGATTTAATGGATAAGTGGGAAGTAGGAGCCAGTAAATAACGGAGAACTTCCCCACGTAATGCATTCAAAAACCATCCACTAGCCGATCCGCGTCACAGAAAGGGCTTTGAAGTGAGGGAGCGTGTAGAATCGAGAGTGACACTCTCACTTTTGTACACTATCTCGCCGTGGCCCCTGCTTGGAGGTTTGTAATCATGCGAAAGTGCTAGTTCGTGTACTGACGTCGACAATGGACTACGTTTAGAAGACATCATTATCTTGATTGAGTGTTTTTCGCTATCACACTTTCCCCCTACACTAACGATTAGAATTGTTCGGATTATAATTCTATGAACTGCTGCAACGAATTTAGCTTTGGATATTGAAAGTTGCGTGTTCAAGAGAATAAATGGAAGTGAAATATTTATGTAAGTAAACAATTGTATTAGTAATGATATATCGAATCTGCAAATTCGAAATGAAAAATACTATCGGATTGAATAGTGGGAACAGTATTTGAAAATAATGAAAAAAAACTCAATAATGAAAACTTCACTATCAAACTATCTACAGTATAAAGCTGCACTAGAAATTCCTTGAAATGTCATATCAAATACACATTTAAAAAATATCCTGAGCCTTGATTGAATGAACAATAAAGACAGCAAAGAAATTCTCGAATAAATATTTTTGCTTTTATAATTCGTTTCTTGAAAGAGATGTGAGCGTTCTCGGAGCAATCTTTTTGACTCCACAGCAATGAGAAATGAGAATGTTGCTAAAAAAAAATTATATTTAAGCAAATATTAGTACTCGTAAATTTATTTATTGGTACTCGTAGAAAATTTATTTGTGTTGTTATTCAAAAATCGCAAAAACTCTCACCGATAGTCTTTAGTGCAGATTACGAAAATGATTGGGTTGAGCAACGGGAAAAGAAGGAGAGAGTAGGCGTTAAACCACGAGAAATAATCTGATTTCGGACATTTTACATGTATTTTTCGAAAAATTTTTTTGATTTCTGATTGAATGAAGCTTACCAGGCATGGATATGCCGACATTGACGACTATCAACGGCACCACCACTGGAAAGACTACGAAGAATATGGGGCTCGATGCCTGAAAGTAAGTAAAAAAACTGAAAAAGTAAGTAAAAAACTGAAAGAAAGTGAAGAATCGTGTGTAATTGATGCTGCTCAAAACTCAGGGGTGGAAAGTAGACGGAAACAATTAGGAGTGCAAAAATAATAAAAAATTGTATTCTTGCAATTATCGATTTTTACTTATGTCTTGGCTCCCGCTGAATAAACAACATTTCGTTTGTAAGATCTAAAAGTGCAAAATAATCGAAATCCAAAGTTGGGTGCCCATCGTTTCAACGGGATATGAGCAGTATTCGATAATTGCGGGAATTCAAATTTGTTGACCTTCCACTCCCAAGATTTTTGCGTCTTGGTGGAACTTCATCAATGATTTTTGCGCAGCATTAGACAGATATGTATTACCTGTAGAATAAGCAGTCGCAGCGCTTGTTTGTGCACTTTCTTCGCCCTCTCACTCAATTTATTAGTGATGATCATTTTCTGAATTTTCCATCCACACCAAATCATCGTGCCTGAAAGAAAATAATGAAAATAGCCTTGTCGACTATTGAAATTTATCTGAATTCAAAACAACAGTCATACTTCTATAGTTTAAAGGTGGTGTCCCACGAACTTTTAGTCAGCTGAGCTCTCACTGTCGGGTTATGGTAATCGGTTTTCCGTTAAGAGCCCCGCAAACCGCATGTTCAGCCGATTAGTTTGAACTAAGTTATTCGCGTTTGGCTCTGTGCCAAACTGATCCTGACGCGCAGGGATTCAAAAATGATAGGGAGGGATAACGGGGAACGAGGAGAAAGCGACCGCGCCATTGAAACATATGAGATGAGGAATGAGGGAGCAGGAGATTCGTGATACTCCTTCTTTAACTTATTCAACTTGTAGTACACTTGAAATAGCAATCGATATTGTAATCATATTCAAATATACAAAAAAAGTAAAATTGAAGCGTACCCAGGCAGCAAGTTATCATGGAAAAGAAGTTGAGCGTGGCGACAAGCATCAAGACCCCATGTGCTGCTTGCGCCTCAAATGGTCATTGATATACAATTTTTTTTTGTTTTTACACTCATCAAGAAGACTCAAAAGTACACAAACTGAACACACACTTACCTATGAGCTCTTATTTCTACTGTCCTACAGGTAAGCGAGCATGTGCACACGGACCTTGTGATCTGGGTGACATTTTTATGGGTTATGAGATCGCATTCACAATACAATTCTAGAATGAAAGATAATACGCTAAATCGTCCATGACTGAAGACCAAAAAAAACTTTTCACTTATCTTTGAGTGAACTGTCTCGTATTTCTAGCGTCTTGAGTGCGCATGTTCACTTACACCTACTAATACTAGACACTTATTTCTAAAGAGTGAAATCGGATTTATAATAAAATTATAGAAACAAAACTGAAAGAAACGTACGTTCGCTAAATCGTCCATGTCCATCCCACTGAGTTGTATGTGAGGATTTCGAAAGTCCGTATGGAATCGATCATTGAGCGCAGCTGCAACCTGAAATTTTGTTGTTTTTTTTATTGTTGTTTTCAGATAAACTTTCTCTTATAGTTTGATCATCGTTATTTCACATATCGTGGAAAATAAGAATTATCTTGAAATCTTCATGCCACGTATATTTATCTGTCTAGTGCACTCTATTAGGAGTTTGATCAGCGAGGCTCACTCTAGTCTGTGAGAGGAATGGCAAGATAGCAATGCTGATTCAGTGACGTAAATCATGAAAAGTCAGACAAACGAGAAATGAAAAACAGATAAAAGGCTTTAGATATCTGTTTTCCATTTCTGTCTGTCTTTTTTCGGTTTAGCGCACTCAATCGAGTTTGTCCAGTTTCCAGACTGATACAATGGTAGTGCTTATTATTAGAAAGTGGCATAGATAAAAACATTTCGAAAAAAATTGCCTTTTCGCGAAATGCCTGTGTCGGAGTGAAAAATGCTCCGAAGGAAGAATTTACGAGCAGCCATATAATTGCGATTGATGCCAGACCACCCACGAAGGTGCGGTCGTTGAAGCGAAGGTGCAGTGACTTACTGTAATCGATTAATCGATTGATTAGGTGAAACTTTGGCGACAAATCGACACATGCAATGTAAAATGGGTCCCACTTGCAAGTCGCAGCGTATTTGTATAGGAAACTGAATGCGCCGCACTCGAGAAGAGCGATGTAGCACGGTGATATCTTTAGTTGTGACGTAGACATTTTTTATAACAAAATAAAGCGATAATGGTAAAACATAGCTAATTTAGTTATAAAGAAAACGAAAATGAAATTACCCCGAAGATAATGAAGTACTGCCCAAGCGGACTGTCGTGGAGAAAAGACGCAACAAAGCCTATTCCGATTCCATCGAAGATTACTCCGTACTGCAAATATCTATTACAAATTCATCATCACTGGACCGAAATATTAAAACGTTCCGCTGATAAACAGCAGAAGCGTGGACGTATACGCGTGAGAATCAGACGGTAAACACAAGATATCTAGTTCTTGAAGTGGGACGTAATATTTCCGATGTGCAATATAATGTGTGTGACTGTGATGTTAACCATGCCGATACTCAATCTCACTAATGAATTCCATAAATACTTACCGGCTGCGTGAGCATGTGACATGCACCGAATATAATACTGAGAACAGAGAACACGACGGCAAATTTACTGAATACGTTTCTTTTTTTTCTATTCCTTCCTCGCTGTAAGCCTACACTGTCCATTTGTCCAATGATTTAGTTTGTCGAACTCTTAGCATCACTATAAAACCTGAAAAAATACCATGACGTCATGAACATTTAGTAACTTACCGATATTCAAACCGATGGAAATTGTATCGACGACAATCGAAATTGCATTGAGGAGGTAGAAATCGGGGAGAATCTAAAAATAATTTTTAAAAATATGAAAAAAATCAATAAAATAAGAATAATGCTCTCGCATACCTTCATGTCGCAGAGTATCGCAGTGAATGGAGAAAAAGAACTTGAGATAAACAACAGTAAGAATCAAATGTAACCGTTATATTTTCACGGCGAGAGAGTCTTGTGGACGGCTTGAGTTGGAGACTAGTAAAAAGCGTAGGTTTGAGAACGTTATCGTCACCTTTGAAAAATAATTTCTAATAAATTCGATTAAAGGCTGAACTAGGAAGTAAGTGCCCGAAAACAATTGGCAAATTGCATCGTTATAGTGAGGACAAGTCGTAGTCAACGTTAAATTTAATCCTCAGATACAATTATCATTTCGTGTACGTATCATTTTATAGTTGTAATACAGAAATTGTGGGGGTGACAATTCGGAAACCGATATTTCGGCAACCAGGTATGTAACTGCTTTAAGCCTACCTAAATTACTCAACTAAAGTTTTATGATCAAAATCGCGAGGGCTTTCAAACCCACAAATTAACAAAATATCAAATTGAAAATTTCGCTGATGAGTCGAAAATTCAAAATGGACAGAAAAAAAGATAGCAAATGACCAACAGGGAAAGAATTGAAAACCGATTCCTCATGTTTAAGCAAAGTTATACGCTGTTGCCGTAATGGAGGTTGCCTAATTGTCATCCTCCCGTAATTGCAGACATTGATTGCAGGATTTAGAGAGAATGTCGAAACTAAAGATTTGGATATGGATCGTTGTCCTCTGAGAAGAAAACACTGATACGAAATGCTGTGATTATGATTATTATTACTGCATCGAGATATAGTCGTTCACAAATGTGTCATTTATCATATTTACAAAAATATGTACGAATACAGTGTCCTTCAACTCCTTCTTTACAAGTTGACAAATAATGGTAGAGACGCGGAACCGCGGACATTTTTCTTTTTATAAATCGTTTCGCGAGAGAGACGTGAGCGTTTTTGGAACAGTCTTCTTGAGTCCACAGCAGTGAGAAAGAAGCAAGTTGCTGAATTTTAAAATTATAATATTTTAAAAGATGTTATCATTATTATTATTAAGATGTCATTATTAATTTTGTCATAGTTGTCTTACCGATAGTCTTTCGTGCAGATCACGAAAATGATTGGATTCAGTAGTGGGAAGAGTAGGAGAGCGTAGGCGTTAAACCATGAGAGATAATCTGAAAGGTTGTTTTTACCTATTTAAAAACATATTAACACGTTAGCCACCTTAGCACTCACTCTCCACTTAGCACAGCATTCTTGGCAAAATGCCGAAATTGCATTCCTGGTGAGACCTTTCCCCATTTTCCTGCTATTTTCGCACTTTCTAGCCATCTGCCACAATTGCCATAGGCTCGCCAGAGTGCGCGGTATGCTAGCGGAATACATTATATTCATGTATTCAATCCGATTGTTTGTCACAAAAAGTGGACCATGTAGGGGCGGTATTTAGTGATTAAAACGCGTTCTCTGTAAGACCGCAGTGAAATTTGAGGAATCCGGCACAACTCGTTCAAAGTGATCACCCAGGGCTCAAACTTTTTTCACACATAGCCTGAGGTGTAAATTAAATTTTAAAAGTGAAAAATTAATGAAATGTCAAAATTTGAAAATTCGATATTTTTTTCCGAAAAAAATTTTTTTTTTCAATTTTTTTCTTTTTCTGTTGTGTTACATATCATTCGAAAGAGCATCAAAAGTTATGTATAAATCAATAATTTCACAAGAATCGAAGCACCCTGAGCGAAAATAGGTGATTGTATCCGCAGAAATTTGCCGTTTCTGTGAAACTATATTTTTGATAAAATTGTTCCCATGATTTGCAAGCTTCAATTTTGATATATATTATGTGTTTTTCATTGCTGAATATAAATATCATAGTCTTATTACATATATCCTGCATAATGGTAGTGGCATCTTCTCCAGACCATGACCACCCAGTTGTAAATTTCAAAAAGGAAATGCGTAAAACTTTTTTCCCCGGAAGGATAGCATCTTTTCATGCACGCAATTCGAAAGAACATCAAAAGTTATGTCTAGAACCATGATTTCAGGAGGCTCAAACTACTAGGAGCGATAATCGATAATCCCATTCGCAGAAATCGATTTATATGGCTAGGCTTAATATTCACCTCTATTATCGTTCCATTATGCAGGATATATGTAATAAGATTATGATATTTATATTCAGCAATAAAAAACACATAATATATATCAAAATTGAAGCTTGCAAACCATGGGAACAATTTTATCAAAAATATAGTTTCTCAGAAACAGCAAATTTCTGCGGATACAATCACTTATTTCCGCTCAGAGTGCTTCGATTCTTGTGAAATTACTCATTTATACATAACTTTCGATGCTCTTTCGAATGATATGTATCACAACAGGAAAAGAAAAAAATTGAAAAAAAAATTTTTTTTTCGTAAAAAAATTATCGATTTTTCAAATTTTGACATTTCATTAATTTTTCACTTTTAAAATTTAATCTACACCTCGGGCTATGTGTGAAAAAAGTTTGAGCCCTGGGCGATCACTTTGAAGGAGTTGTGCCACCCCATCCGACGTTCTTACAAATAACGCGTTTTAAATGAGGTTAAATGGTTATAGAAGCTTACCGGGCATGGATACGCCGATATTGACGAGCATCAACGGTAACATTACTGGAAATACTACGAAGAATATGGGATTGGAGGTCTGCAAAAAATGTTTCATTCATTTTTCTTAAGAACACCTAATATATAAACATAGTGATAGTACATAGAAAGGAATGTTTTTCACTGTGTAATGAGGTTCAAGAATTACATGACAAAAGAGTGCAAATGAGATTTCTGATAAATCACCTGTAGAACGAGAAGTCGAAGTGCTTGTTTGTGCACTTTCTTCGCCCTCTCACTCAATTTATTAGTGACGATCATTCTCTGAATTTTCCATCCACACCAAATCATCGTGCCTGAAAGAAATTACGAAAATAGACTAGACTTAGGGTGAAAATATTTGTCGCGAGTTGTGAGCTTTGTACAACAGCTAAAAAGTATCATTGAAACGCACCCAGGCAGCAAGTGATGATAGAAATGAAGTTGAACATCGCAACAAGCAACAAGGACCCATGGGCTTGCTCCTCAAATGGTCCTTGATATTACACTTCGAAAAAAAAAGTTTTTAGGATCATGCAAATAACCTGTTCACTTACCTGGGCGCGTAATGTCGCGTTTTCTAGTACCTTAAAGTGCGCATGTTCACATAGCCCTACAGATCCTAGAAACTTAGGGTGCGAAATTGAACTTGCAATAAAATTATAGAAAGGTGAAACATAAAGAAACGTACATCCGCATAATCTATAACGTCCATTCCACTGAGTTGCACGTCGGGATTGCGAAAATCCGTATGGAATCGATCATTGAGAGCAGCAGCAACCTGGAAATGTAATGTTTTCGTCTTTTTTAATGTGCAATTTCTGCAATTCTTTACCAGGTTCAATTTTTTACGTTACTGAGAAAATGACAACTTTCTTTAAGAAATTGAAATCAGAGCACATTGCTGTTGATATTTACATTTTATTCCACGTCTGTATGCCTTTTTATCGGTCTAGCGCACTCAATTTGGTCTGTCAAGTTCGCAGACAGCATAAAAATTGGCATAAATAATGACATCACGAAAACTAGATTGCCTTTTCGCGAAGTGCCTGTGTCGGGGTGAAAAATACGCCGAAGAATGTATAGATGAATAGCCATAGAAACGCGATTGCTCCCAGACCACCCACGAAGGTGGGGTCGTTGAATCGACGGTGCAATGATTTACTGTAATGGATTAATCGATTGATTAGGCGAAACTTTGGCCACAAATCGATATATGAAATGGTAAAATGTGTCTCACTTGCAAGTCGCTGCATATTTGTAGAGGAAACTGAATGCGCCGCATTCGAGAAGAGCGACGTAGCAGGGAGAAACCTGTTATTATTATGTTCTCAATAAAAGGTAAAGGTGTTCCATGTCAAGCGATTTTACGCAAGCTACCACGCTAGATGGGGGCAAGCCGGTAAGCCAGCTGCAACGTGGGATTACGTAACCGAAGCTTTCCCAAGGGATCTAGGGCGCGTTACCTTTCGCAATCAAAGTTGCTACCAATTTACCGCCCCGGGGTGGATGGAAGGCTTGGTTGGCCTGGACGGGGAAGTATATCCTGGGCGGGGAAGTATGTTCTCAATATGACTCTCATAAACTATTCAATAGCTGACATGGTAAAGTGCATCAGAAACTGTCTAAAATGGAAATGGGGTACACTTATTCCAGAAAGGAGTCACTTTGACATTCATATTGAACCCTAAGCGATTGCGCAAAAATGGAACTGCCGTTTTCTCTCCATAACTAACTGATAAAAACACAATAAAGCATTTCCATTCAGATACTAACCCCGAAGTTAGTAAAGTACGCCCCAAGCGGGCTGTCGTGGAGAAAAGATGCGACGAAGCTTATCCCGATACCATCGAAGATTACTTCGAACTGCAAATTTTTTTAAATTACGGCAATTTCAGTGCGACTGGAAATTTCACTCATTAAAGTCACTACGATCAGGACACCAAATGAACATGTTCTCTTACCTGTAAGCGAAATGTCTCTTATTTTTAATGACTTTTTCTTAAAGGTAAATTAACTTTTTCACTTGGTGTCCTGAACACGATATTTTTCTCAGAGACGATGGTTACGGTATTTCAAAGCCCGTCAATAAACTATGCAACAACTCACTGGCTGCGTTAGCATGTGGCATGCGCCGAATATAATACTGAGAACAGAAAAGGCGACCGCAAATTTACTGAATACTTTTAATTTTTTATTCCTGTATTGCTCTAACAATAAGCTTACATGGTCCGTCTGTCCAATGATCTAGATTGTCGAACACGCAGCATCACTATTAAACCTGCGTTCAGATTGAACACAAAATATGACATCATGAGCATTTAGTAATTTACCGATATTCAAACAGACGGAAACAGTATCGACCAAAATCGAAATTGTATTGAGCAGGAGAAAATCGGGGAGAATCTTGAAATAAGAAAAATTCGAAAAAAGAAAAAAATGCTATCACACACCTTCATAACGCTGAATATCGGTCTGAATGGTGGAAAATAGAACTGTTACAATCAATCGTAAGAATCAAATGGAATCGTTATATTGTCACGAGAGATACTAAGTAGTAATCGACTTGAATTGGAAACCAGTAAATGGCCTACGTTTAAGAATGATTTTGTGGCCTTTGAGACAGAGAGACCAAGAGGTTCGATTAAAGGTTGAACTAGGAAGTAAGTGTCGTAAACAGTTGAGAGATTTCATAGTTATAGCGAGGACGTCGTTGAAATTCTGGGAACCTTTCACATTTAATCATGCTGAGACAAGAATACAAGGTACTTTATCGCACTTCTACTTTACGCTAATGTGTATAGTCGTAGGGAAAAAATAGTATGCTTTGTACATATAATTATTGTATTGTTAGATTGCTGGTAAAGGTAAAGGTAAAGGTACTTCCCAACTTCGAGCTGGGCTCGCGGGAGAACACTGCTCACAATGTTCTGGTACCTCAAGGAATGTAAGGCAAACGAGCAACGAGTGTATTTCCCTAATTGGGAAAAAGCGCCCAAGAGGCGCTGTTCGTCGCCTTTTCCCAATTAGGGAAACACACTACGTGGCCGCTTCCCTCACATTCCGAACATTGTGTGCTAGGCCAGTGTTGCCAGTGTTAGTGTTATATTGCGGGTACATACAATTATTGTTTTGTTAGAATGGTGTCAGAGTGAACGATGCGACGGGAGCTTTGGGCATCGTCCGCTGTCCCGTGAGAAGAAAACCAAGCAATGGCACACTGAAAAGCAGTGTATTTTATGGGATTTGACGAGTTTGGATGATCGTATCCTTTTATATAATAAATGTGATATTCGAAAGCCGATTGGGGGCAATGCTTTTTGTTGCGGGGCAAAGCAGAATTGTTTTTCGGAAATCATCATCTTACCGATAGTCCTTGGTGCAAATGACGAATATGATCGGGTTGAGCAGTGGGAAAAGTATCAACGTGTACGCGTTGAACCAGGAGAACCATTCTGAGGAAGAAATGTTTAATTTTTTTGTAAATAAATTCCCAAATTCGATAAAGGTTATGCAGGAAATTTTTATGAACTCAACGAATTGCAATTTTAGAAAACGAAATTTGAAATACCCGGAGTAGCCTTCTTGGACTGAATGAAAAATAGCGGCAGTAGAGCGGGCACAACAGCGAAGAAAAGAGGATTGATCGTCTGAAAGCAGAAAAAATATGTATATTTTACCAAAGAATTTTATCCCATTTTTGTAACACCCATCATGTTCACATTGATAATTCATCCTATATCGCCTTAAAATTTCACGGTTCCATATTGCAACGTTGCACTATAATCATTAAGTTGTTATGTCAAATGTTCCTTTTTTGAAAATTTTAAATTTACAATTATTTCACCTGCAAAACCAGCAGTCGAAGCGCTTGCTTATGTAGCTTCCGCGCCTTTCCCGTCATTTTGTTGGACACAATCATCCTCCAAATTCTCCAACCGCATATCAACATCGTTCCTAAAACTCTCAATAATGCATCTGATCCCGTATCTTTTATAGCTTTTATGACTGGTCTTTCCCCTCCTAGGCCTATTTTTACTTTTTATCAACAACTAGTCGAGAAAATAACGATTGGATCTTACCTTGCGATGTTTCTGTTTTCTACATGGACGTGTGCCTAATGCACCCGGGAAAAGTGCGCAGACCATACCCAGGTACAATAGATACGCGAAATTCAAGGGTTTAAATATATAAAAGAAATAAAAATAAATTTGATAATAACATTGAACAGAACTTACCAATGCAGCACACTATAATGGAGACGTAATCGAGAATTGCAATTACCGGGCCGATACCCTGATCTTCTTCCTGAGATGTTGATTAATTAACTTCGTTAAATATCGTTCCAGCACAATCTTTTATGAAAATCTTTCTGGCATGCTCACTCCCTGTTACGGCATTTAATTTATTTTATTTATCGTACACCACAAGGGCCCGACAACGTGTACATAAATGTGCGAGTAAAAGAGAAAATTATTAAGAAGGGGGTTCAAAGGGCATTTGTATATTTCTTTCAATATATATTGAAATCGGAAAATGCGTAATTATCCAGAAAAGAATACCTGAACGGTACTGTCTGCACCGCTGATAAACACGTTTCTGTCGCGAAAATCCGTTTGGAAACGGTCGTTGAGAGCGATTGCAACCTGATTTATGTTATAGTTTTTTTTTTGTATTTCTGATTACTCTGAGAATAATCGATAGTCAATAGCATTTCTAGACAATATCGCATCGCGACCATTTTGTAGACAACAACACACCAATTAACGCAGATCTATGAATGGACATAAGTATTGTGACTAAAATGGCGGTTTCATTTAGTGACACATTTTTTTACGATTTCGCAGTTGCACTTAAAATCGGCTTCCCGGATGTCTGACTGCGCATATACTGTAGTTCCTCATTGTATTATGTCGCAAACAATTTTAAATTAGATTTAACATTCAATATCTCCGTGACAGCTATCCGTCTCCTGTGTTATAACTGCGCACACGATGTAGTTTTGTGCGTGACCATAAGTGTGGTCCAAACAGTGACAAAAGAAATGATAATTTGAAGGAATTTTAATTAAAAGAATCCCTTTAAAATGAACACTTCTGACACTGGATTTTTCACTGATTCTTTATCCTGAAAAATATGCCCCACCGACAGTAATGTTTATCGATCCTTTTGTAACGGTTTAACCCTAACTCTAGTACCCATCTCAACATGACATCGCATCGGTCCTTGAATATTTATCGAATGAAGGAAGGTACAACTAGGGTGGAAAAATTAATCCTCGGGCCACCCTCTCTTTTTCGAATCTCTCGATTGCTATACGTGGGGTCACTCCCCGCGCTCCTCGCGGGAGAGCATTCGACCCGTCAGGGAGTCAATATCTAACGAATCGAAACCGGGAGGCGTGATAGCATACCTTCTCACGGAGAGCTGTTGTGGGGACAAAGTAGACGGCTCCAAAGAGGGTATAGATGATGAGCCAGAGAGCACCGATGGACGATAGAAAAGCAACAAAGAGACGGCTGTCGAAGAGATGATACAACTTTTTGCTGAATTATTGCGCTTCATTATCTATTTATTATAATAGCCTTTTTAAACCTTTTTCAAAAGTTGATGCCAAAAAAGTTGTGTTGTGAAAAGGTAGTGCTTTCAAGAATCAAAAGCTCACTTGCAAGTCGCTGCATATTTGTAGAGAAAGTTGAAAGCACCGCACTCGAGAAGAGCGATGTAGCAAGGTGACATCTGATAAACGATCAATAAATCGTCTCGTTGAAGTATTGTTTACAAAATATTATTGCATAATATTCCATCCAGTCTGTATAGTCAAATTTGTTCCAGATAAAGCTGCGGGCGAAAAGTGTGGGAGAAAGGAAACATTACCACAAAGTTCATGGCCTAGGCCTACTATTCACTTGTATTCGTTTATCCTTTTCGTGAATTTATCGACCGTCGTTGCAACGTTATTGTTACCATAAAGTTCATGAAGTACTGCACGTTTGGGGAGTCGTGCAGGAAGGAGCCAGCAAAACTCATTCCGATTCCGTCGAAAATTCTGCTGAACTGAAAGTATTCGCTTTTATTCGGGACTCACAGAGATGATCGATGAGAGCTTCGTATTGCGACAAAAAACATACCGGCTGGAGCAACAAGTGCGATACGCCGAATATTATGCCGAGCACTGCGAAAGCAATGGCGAACTTGCTGAAATAATACAACTTTAATTTATTAATGTGTATCTTACTTCAAGAGAGCTGAACGTGCAGCTCAATGGTACTGTTTAATGGCGGTTAACTTAATAGTTTTAAAATTAAAATATTGTTAAACTAACACAGTCTTCGAATCCAGATTTGTCGGGTGTTTCACCAGCATCCAAATCAGCACTGCAATATCACGATTCCGTTTACGTCATCATTAGGCAACACCTACCGGCATTCAGAGCGATTGATAGGGAATCGAACGAAACGGAAACGACATTGAGCGTTTCGAAGCCGGGAAGAATCGAAATTTAACAAAATCTAATTTCATTTGATTCAGTATGAAAAGTTCTAGAAAACCATGTAGACGCACCTTCATCTTTTGGCGATTTGGAATGTACGAATGAAAACCAAGCGATTTTCAATGAATTGCCGTCGACGTAATGACTTTGTTATTCACGTCGACCGACTGTTTTGATGTCTAAGCACGATAGGCTACAGGCGGACCGAGAACGGGTAAATCACTTATCGGGGCCGGTGGTACCTGGCGCCTCCCGCCCCACGGACTTGTAAAGTGCTTATTAGATTGACATTCATCCTAATCTGCACTTATGGGACTGGCGAAACAGTGACACAGATGGATACTTGTGCGATTTGGCACGTCGTTCAGATAATATCAAATCGTAAAACATTTTAATGGAGGTACCGAAACTCACGTTTCACTTTTTTTTGCGATAATTCTCACTTCAGTTAACTTTTCTATAGAATATTATAATAATCATTAATGATTATTTTGTGATATTTCGTGAAGAGTGGGATCAGGCTTTATTGTTTAGTTGTCGTGTGGAAAAAATAATATAATAATTTATCCAAGCACATCAAAATTTGGAAAAATATACACTAAAAATGAGATGTTGCATGATTAGCGCTATTCGGATCAGAATGGTGTCAAAGTGAACGAAGAAGCGGGAGCTTTTGGCATCGTTCGAGGCCGGCCACAGAAAATTGCCAGCAGCCACAATCTGCAATCAATCCAGCCATTTCAGTTTACAAATATCTATATTTATTTCTCAGCGAATTGCAGATAATAGAGGGTGACCTCTCTAGAATATGAAAAGTCAGACTGTCTAGATGTCTAGACTGTCTGAATGTCGACATCTACGATAGTTCGTGTTCTGTGTAGTCTAATGTTTCATTTCGCTAACAGTGGTTTTAGTGTCTCAAGTAACAGTTTCTCACACGCCACGTACAATCAGCTTAAAGTCGAATGATCACTTTAATGACACCATGTGATTGTTGAAGTATAACTTCATACCGATAGTCTTTGGTGCAAATGACGAATATGAGAGGGTTGAGAAGAGGGAAGAACAGTAGGGCGTAGGCATTGAACCATGAGAATGCATCTGTAAAGAGGTGGTAAATTCGAAGAGAAGAGATGAAATTAGGGCTTTCAGAGCGATTTTTTTGCGTCGAAATAGAAAAACAGTAGATGCCTTCTACGTATCTTCAAAATGATACGTTTTGAAATGAACTAACGGTGGGTGTACTCTCTTTCTATACCTCGGGATTTTTGTTGTGCTCTCTAACCAGCGGAACGTGTGTTTATCCGCGGAACGTAATAGTACTTGGACGAGTATTTTTTATATACCTGGAGTGCTCTTTCCTGACTGGATAAAGAATACGGGAACGAGGGCAGGAACGACTGCGAAGAAGAGAGGATTGATCGTCTGCAATAACGCTATACTTTTGGACCAATCACAACGAAGAAAATATTGCCAAATTTTATACTTCTCTCAAGTGATCTAAGCGAATCGCCAAGTTTTCAGAGTGATTGTCATAGGAAACAATTATTTACTTAGATTGTAGTAAGGAGAATAATAGTTTATAATAATAGAGTCATAGGAAAAAACTATTATAATAGTTTCTAAAAAATACAAGATAATAGTAACAGTTAATCATCACACTTATAGATGTACAAAGTTATTCAGAATTTCTTCACCTGCAATACAAGCAACGTCAGTGCCTGTTTATGCAGTCTCCTCACTCTTCCCGGCATTTTATTCGACACAATCAATCGCCAGATTTTCCAGCCGCAAATTAGCATTGTTCCTGAAACGTATTAATTAAATGCACTAGTTAGTAGCTTATAAATTAATTTCCTAATGCATGAGCGAAAGACAAACCGAGGCAGCAAAAGATCAGTGACAGAAAGTTGAACAGTGCAATGACAGGCCCGATGCCCTCCTCTTGATTCTGCAATTGTTATTTGGACATTTTTTAAACAGGCCGGGTAGCGCAGTGGTTGTGTGCTAGAATGCGAATCGAAGGGTCACAAGTTCGACCCCCCGTGCCTGCAGATCCACCCAACCAAGGGGATTAAGAAATGTTGGTAGTGATTGGTAAATCACGATCCAAACATGCCTCGAAAGGGGTCCCCGATTCACGTGCACACAACACGAGAATAGCCTCGCAACAGACCGCTGATCATCTCAGGACAGGCTCTCGTTGCCCCTCAGGCATAGGGGTGGTCGAGACCGCCTTGCGTGTAGAAGACCTAACACCTTTACCTTTACCTTTACAGTTCGTCTAAAAAAATGTTTTTCGCCAACATCAACAACTTAAAATGTGGGCCAAAATAGCTCGACCGAAAAACATACTTGTGTTGTGCTATCGATTCCTCCAATGTACAGGTCTGTGTTGCGAAAGTTCGTATGGAAACGATCGTTGAGAGCAATGGCAACCTGAAAAAAAAGCTTTCCCTTATTTATCTAGAATAATAACGTATTTTATAGTGATGTTTCAGAAAATTTTATTTACTTCCTTTTCTGTTCCGATAGAGCTATATTCAATGCGATCCACATCATTCCACAGGCCGGTCAACCATCCAGAAAGGCCTTTGGAGTGAGAGAGCGTGTGAAATCGAGAGGGACTCTCTCACTTTTGCACTCTCTCTCACTCTTACCCTTGTCTGTAGGTTTGGAATCATGTGGATCGTTGACCATTATGTGGACCAACCGTATTTTCTTCGGATCTACCATTTCTGGCCTGTTTGTGCTTAGGCCACTAACGCGGCCAGCAGTATTCATTGTCGCTAGTATAGTCTCCTTTTAATATCACAAAGCATAAATCATAATAGTTTCTGACAAATAAATATCGGTGTACGATCCGTTGCGATTTATCATGAAAACGGTCAACTCTCTCTCTCTCTCTCTCTCGTTTGAAAAATAGGATTGATTTGTAGATTGACTGTAGATTAATGAAAACAAGACGCACTGTAATGGATTCTAGTCACTTCACGTTTTATTTCATCACCACTTTAGGAATTTCTCCAATGCTTCTAACTATGCAGCTCTTTCGTTTTAGTGAATATCTAACCCGATAGTTTATATAACTTAGAGCAGATAATGTTTTTGCGCAGTATATATTACAGTGTACCTTCTCCCGGAACGCCGTTGTCGGAGCGAAGAAAACCGCCCCAAAATAAGTGTAGAGCAACAGCCAAAGAGCAGCGATTGAGAAGAGAAAGAAGACAAATAAATGACTGTCGAAACGATGGTAGAGAGATTTGCTGATGAATTAGATAAGTTTCTATTTCGGACTGTTCGATTTTTTAACACAAGAGGAAAACAGTTTCCTATTCGAACGGACTCTGAAAGGCCAAGTATCTGAAGGATCCTCTTACTTGCAAGTCGCTGCATATTTATAGAGGAAATTGAATGCGCCACATTCGAGAAGAGCAATGTAGCAAGGTGACATCTGATAAACGATCAATGAATCGTCTCATTGAAGTATTGTGTAAAAAAATATTATTGCATACTATTCCATCCAGTTTGTATGGTCAAATTTGTTCCAGATGAAGCTGTGGACGAAATGTGTTGTTGAAAGGAAACATTACCACGAAGTTCATGATGTACTGTGTGTATATCGATTCGTGAATGAACGATGCGGCAAAGCTCAGGCCCATGCCATTAAAGGCAGTGAAAAACTGCGAAAAGTGTCATCGTCACCGCGCAATTTGTAAGAGCCCCAAAGTATATAGCCTTTTCAGAACCTAGCTTTCTGATCTCAAGATTCGGAGAGAAAGAAATCGAACCGGTTGTGTAAGCATATGAGTGATGGCAAAGATTACGCTGAGCATGGCGAACGCGATCGCGAATTTTCTGAATTTGTTTCGTAATTTAAAAAAAAATCGGGAAAATCGATTCGATCTCACATTGTCTTTCCATCCAAGGTCGTTTTGTGCACTTGCAGAATACATATCAGTCCTGCAAATCGCATTTAAACTATGTTTTCACTAGGAATGCATACCAATATTGAGGATAACGGACAGTGAATCGAATGCAATTGAGGCGGTATTGAGCAGTTCGAACCCCGGAAGAATCTCAAACGACAATTATCATTATTATTTTAAAAATTTTTTTTTGTTTTAGCCTTATATTTTTCAGATTCTGAAATGCATTAAAACAATTCTTTGGTTCGAACGTGTGAAAAAGGACCAACCTTCATATTGACCATTCACGGGAGACAAAATGGCATTGAGTGCAATACGTAGAAATAATGAGACTGTTATCAACCTGGCGGGAACGAAATGTTTCTCTGTCTCCTTTCTCGGAGGAAAGGTGGCAGCTTCGTATTGGGCTCACGAGTAAAATTACCGTCTGATTACCACATTACGGCAGAAATACCGAGAAAAGTGTAAAGCTCTCTCTCTCTCTCTCTCTCTCTCTCTCTCTCTCTCTTTCTCACACTCTTCAAAACAGGAAAGAGGTCGCTGATTGATGCAATTGTTCACAGCGTACCGCAGACTGGTATTTACGTGCAATGTACAGAATCGCTTTTCAGAGATCTTTGACAAAACATTCGAAATCTGTTAGAAGTTCGCAAATTTCTTAACATGTTGTAAGAGTTTACAAGAGTTCATAACAAGATAGAACTACATGTTTATCATATCTATCGAGTAGTAAGTGATCGTTTTCTCGTCAGTGTTTCCGTTTTGGATCGTGATGGTCCGATGGAAAACTCAATCTTTGCAACTGCCGACACCCGTGAATTGTGGAAAATGTAGTTGAGAATCCAGTTTCTGAATTTTCTTTTTAGTATTTTGCATATTTCATTGGACAAAAGTTTTTATTTTAGGCCCATGAGAAGTTAAATTCTCGACCAAAAGACTGTATGAGAGTTTTCTACTTTTCACGGGACCAAAATACGACTTTATCTGTGCTTCTGAGCATTAGAACTACCGATATTCCTTAGTGCAGATGAAAAAGATGATTGGATTGAGCAGAGGGAAGAGTACGAGGATGTACGCGGAAGTCCATGAAATCCATTCTGAATGCATCAATTTCTCTCTAGTTTCTGAGATGCACTGAAGTACGAATGCAGAATGAGCTTGAATTCGCTTGCTAATTTGATTTCAATTTTCTACACTCTAGTAAGGGACCATGAGTATATTTTTTCGTACGCCAGGAGCATTTTGATCATTGGGACAGCGCCACGCAATTTGTTAGTAGATTTTTTTAAATTTAAATTCACATTGAAAAGAGGTAAAAATGCATTGCCCCGATCCACGGCTCAAATCATCTACAATATTTCGCTCACCCGCTGAATCTCTGCCAGTTTGAATGTAGTAAACAGGCATTAGTGCAGGAAAGACAGCGAAAACGAGTGGGTTTATAGTCTGAAAAAAAAGATTTTGCACATCATCTCTCATAGAAAGCTATGGCCCCAATTACTGTGAATAAACCGAATATTTGCGATGATTTTGAAAATAGTTATGAATTTTCTAATTTTCGATCTAACACTACAATCTTTGCCTATTAAGAGATATCTAGGTGCTATTTTTAAAGGAGTTTTATTTAAGAAAGCGCTATTTAGGAACCTGCAGAACAAGCAAACGCAACGCCTGTCGATGCAGTCGTCGCGCCTTTTCAGTCATATTTTTCGATTTTAGCCGACGATTAATGCGCCATCCGCACCATAACATCGTTCCTGAACACGTTTTGCTTATTATTTAAATATATTTATTTTCGCTCATGCAGGGCTATGCCTCTGAAGTGCATGAATTTTTGAAAATTGCAGTTAACTTGCAAAAATATTTAAATATTTTGAGAAATGCGCTAGAAATGTATAAAAACATTAAAATATCTCCCCTACCTATGCAACTAAAGATTATAGACAGATAGTTGATCGTTGCGAGAAGCATTCCGATACTTTGCCCCTGAACTTTATTTACTCGGATTGGAAAGACTTGTCCACCTACCCCTTGAAGTGTTGACGAATCAACTCCGCCAAAGTAAACATGCCGAAAATCGGTTGCAAATCGGATATTCAATGCCTTCGCAGTCTGAAAAATTATATTACATATCAATTTCGCTTATGTATTTTGATGCTTAGTTCATTTCTTGTTATCTCTACAACAGTCAGTAAATTATGCAACGAAAGTGACATTTTTATGAGATAAAGTACCTTGTTGATGAATGATTGGTTCGGCACGCCGTAAACCATATTTGTTCCGAGAAAAATACCAATCCATAGAGCGCCCAGCGTGAAAAGACCAATGATGAACGACGAACGGCTGAAGAGCATCCGGAGTCGGACACTTAACGTTATTTGTTAATAATTTTTTTTCATAGTTTATGTTTTATTTCTATCACATTCGCATTGCTCACAAATTAACGTTTGACAAGATACAATTTACTACTGTAATATAATGTCTTGTTATGTTCAGCACTATAAATGGAAATCAGATTTATTTTGCGATCGAGTTAGTCGACTATGCACGTACCTGCAAGTTACCGCGTACTTGAAGAGGAAATTGACCGCGCCACACATAAGTAGAGCCAAATAGCACGGGGACATCTAGATACACGCATAAAGGATAGTAAAAAACTACAGTTAAAGTGATAACGGTGGTGAGCACCGTTCTAGAATGTTGTATTTTCATGTGCCAATTTTGTTTTTTTTTTAATAAATCAATATTCGTGTTTTGTCTCTTCCTGTTTACATTATGTTTACATTATTGCGTGGGTTTACAATTCAATCTTTAGTTACGGTCAGTGAGAAAATATATTTCCTAAAAGTCCAAATCGATATTCGAATCAAGTTCGGCATTGATTGCATAACAAGAAGTCTAAAATATAATTTCTTTACAGTGTTTGATATGTAATAAAAAAGTGCAAAGAACCGTGAAATATTTCTGTAATATTCATGTGTGCAATAAAGAAATAGACAAATCTCTCACTATGTACATGATTATTATCCCTGCCGCCCAATGATCGTGTAGAAACGAGGCGGCGAAGTTAATATTGAGACCATTTAAAGAGACGGAAAACTGAGAAATGAATGATGAATTAGAATATCATTTCGCGTATAAAATTAATTGAAGAGTAACAGAGAACTAATGAAAGAACTCTTCAAGGAAATGAGACGAAAAGTAATTTAAGATTTGTGATTTTCATTGGACAATTCAATTTTATTTCAAATTTCAAAGATTGTTCGGACGATCAAAGAAGAATCATCAATAAAATTCTCTTACGGGCTGCGTTAGCGCGTGTCCCAGTCCGAAGATAATACTGAGCAGGCAGAAAATTCCGGCTAATTTTCTGCAAAACATTAGTTGGAAAATAAAAAAAATTCAAAAATATATATTTTTTAAAACTCCTACACTGTCTTGGAGTCCAAATGTGTCGGTCGTGTACTCATTAACAGCACCAAAGCAATGTTGAGCAAAACTGATATTGTATCCGCGCATATCGCGATTATGTTGAGACGGTAAAAACAGGGAAGAATCTGAAATTGTCAATGGAAATCGATTAATTTATAGGTCAAAATGAAAGAAAAACCCACCCCCACTTGAATTTATTAACAAAAATCTATTGTTAACTGCCACTCACCATCAGAGACCGCAAACGCGTGAAACTTTTGTTATCAACTGTTGTATTCCACAGAACTTATCCTTCAATTGATTGTTGATTGCAGGAACTGAGTAATTTCTAAGAGAAGGTGGTGTATGGAAGTGGAAATGATGTACTGTGGAGAGTCAATCAGCGATGATTGAGAACAACACGCATGAACTTAATACGCCCCAGAATAAATCAAAGACGGAAGATTCGCTAAATGTATGCATTTAATATAAATTATTATAGAGAAAGAGGTGGAATAAATTATAGAGAGAGAAGGAGATGTGATATACTAAATGCATTCAGCACGATAAACAAATAAATCTCTAATATCTCCTTGGTGCTCATTTGCTAACGAAATGCTTTCAAAATTTTCACATTCTATGTTATAAATACTTGAATTTAAACCGAATAATTGGCAAACGTTTTGACTGTTTCACCATCGGAACAACATTTCCTGTTTGTAACATTGATTATTCGATAAATACCCGACGTGCCGTTGCCTATTTTAGAGTAATGGTCTGACCCTCTCAATTCTGCATGCTCTCTCGCGCTGTCTGATCTATGAGAGAGCATGTAAAATGAGGAGAGTCTGATCATTACTCCTACTTTAGGAATAAATTCGCCTCCATCATCATTATTTGTGTCACTTGTACTTTAGTAATAGGGTTGGTCAAATCGGTTCCCGCCCTCTTCATTTCACACACTTTCTGCGCTAGGCGGCGGGCGAGAGAGAGTGTGAAATGAAGAAAGCAGGAACCGATTTGACCAACCCTATTTAGTAATTTGCAGTTTTCAACATGTTTTTGTGATTCGTAATTATTGCCTTTCCTTCTTACCCCATATTTGCTACTTCATCATGGAATTTGAGAATGACATTCCTTTAAAATAGCACATATTTGTACAGTACATTGCGTATCCATACAATGTTCGTGTCCAGAAATTTATAACTTGACAGATTGCGACAACAAATAAATCATGAACAATAATGAACACTGAAGAAAAATTGAGATCGAAAATAGAGAATTGGTTTAGAAGCGCGTGATGGTCCAAGCAGAAAGTAGTGAGAGAAGTGAGAGACCTTGAAAATATTAAATTACATCGAATGGAGATAAACATATTTCATAACTTCAAATGTTCTTCATTTGCAAGTCGTATTAAAAAACATAAGTTTCAGTCTATCGAGTTGCACATTGTGGTATGGCTATAAGCTAATGCTCTCACAAAATGTTGAAGATGAATTAGCACTCACCCATAACACCTGAGACATCACTCGTAGTTGGAGCAGTCACACGCTGAGTTGTTGAGCTTTCCATTGTGGTTGAGGCTTCTGAATTCAGATTGTAATATCACAATTAGATGATTCAATTGAATTGAGTAATGCTTGAAACTAAAATAGCAATTTATTTACGCGTCAAGCATGAACATGTTGATTTCACTCTGTGTTCACTAGAGAAGCGTGATGCCACGTACTTTTCCTTTCACACGATTCTTCATTCACCGAGATGTGAATAGAGCGTGCGAAATTGAGAGATCTCGGTCTCATGTTTCGCACTCTAGACAGTACCATTACTCACCAATTGCTGTCATGGTCGTGGTAGCTGGTTTCGGAATGAGTGTAGTCGTGTATCTCACGAGATACCCTTCAGTGCCAGATAGCCCTCTCGTCGAATCGATGTAAATGTTCTGAGATAAACTCATATCAAACCTTTGCAATAATGAAAAGTCATAACAAGATTATAGCTAGGAAACACTACTTTCGGTGCATAGATAACATACAGTCCATGTACTGTTATCAATGCACCGAAAGCTTTATTTACTTGTCATAGCGTCGACTAAATTGCGATTCGCCTCGAGAATTACAAACAAATAGTAAATTTTATAATCGAAAAAAACGAACGTTGGTACTGGGGAAGTAGAAGTTCTGCGGCGTAGTACTTTTGACGCTAAACATTTCGATAATTCTTTGATCAGGTTTGAATTTCTTAGTTAGAATCATTCGAATTTCCAGAGAACAATATTTCTAGATAAGCCGACATTTACAGAACTCACAAATACGTTTTCGATGGGTTTAGGGCGTCGATGGTTATTTTATGACCATCTGCGAGATTCGGCAGCACTTCCATGGAGACGGCGTAGTTGCTGCAAGTTTATAATTAGTCAATCAATAATAATCATTCAAGGAAAATATTTACTGGTTGTTGTCTCGCGAGAGAATAAAAAAATTCGGTACTGTCAAACTCCAGGCGTGGAAAAACTTCGCACGCTGTTACAGAGCGAGCAAATAGTCGCTATCTATTTTTTCTAATTGTTCAATAACGTTTGCTCACTCAGTGTTGGACAGAAGGACGAAGAAGTTGGGCACGTCATTCTGCGGCATTATAAAGGTCTGGAGTGGTCCAATTCCGGGTCGAATGCACGCTGAATATCCAGCGGACGCGACGCATCCACTCGATTTAAGATCTGGCGCGCCATCTGAAATGGAAAATGTATTTATATATTTTGATTATTTTTATAAGGATGTACATATTTATATATTCACCGATCGCCCAGTCGATGGTGAGTTTCACCTGCCCCTTTTTGGCAAATGCCACGGATCCAATCGGACCCGGGAAAAAGACGTTGAAGCCGGGGAAGGTCGTGCTCGCACTGAACTTGAACGATATTTTTTACCGAAATTTGTTTGAAATCGTTCTACCTGTTTATAAAATAGTGTTTTACATGCGACGTACGGTGTTTGGTAGTTGTACATACATCCATCTGGATTGGTGTCGAGCACGTTGTCGAATCCCACCATTCTAGTAGTCGCAGAATTTGGCTGAATCACATTCAGTTTCGATTAAATCCAGAAAAAAATTGTTCATTAAAATCAATGTTGCAATATTCAAAATACATCAAACAATTTTGTAACTGCTACGACATACACATTTCACTAATATAAAAGAAAAATATACAAAAAGAAACCTGTACATCCGGTTGTGCGACGATAGAGAATGGCTCAGTGCCCATGACAGTGACAACAATCGAATTGGTCGTAATGATGACACCTCGTGGATACATCACATCGTTGACGTCGTAAATCTCGTAGTCTTTGATGCCGGAAGCTGCCCAACAATATTCCACCATTGGTTCAATTCGTTCCATATCGTCTCTCATCGCCTTTTCCCACCTCTGATCGCGCCTTCTTTCAGATTCAGTTAATCAGTGAAACAGAATTTAACTATCTATTTAGAGGGAACATTATTTACTTGATAATGATTAATGCTGGGTTTTGGAAAAGGCAAATACGCGAAATGCAAAACCGACCAGTCGCGAGGTCGACAACGTACACAACGATGTTGTTCGGCTTATCGTCTTTGCCGTTCATATTCACAACGGAAATTGAAGATGGATTCTGAAGGGATCAATTCCTTTAAAATTGCAACTCAGAAGACAAATACCTTGAATTCAAGAGGTACTTTCTGCTTGGTCTGTGTATTTTTCACTGGCGCCACTTCAGCGATGCTAAAAACGATTGAATTAATTGTTTATGGATGTACTGTTGACTGCTCGAGTTAGTATTCCATCACGTATTTTCACTATAAGAGACCGACTCGGTAAGAATTGAGCACTGCCGGACATCGCGCCAGGACTTTCGATTTGGCCCACCATACTCATACCATGGAAGTGTCTCGGGACCCTATTTACAAAAGTATTCGAATTTGTGCCCTGAGGCTCAAACCCGTCTCGCATATCGCGCGCAACCGACGAAAAAGTGATTTTTGTAACTTTTGACGTACATGAGCTAGAATCAATTTTTCTTCGGCAATATGTTAATCATGCTCAGTGTGCACCGAAAAACAACATGAATTATTTTTGAAGCGATTGGAAATATTTTATGCGAATAAATTTTTCGTCATTTTTGAAATTTCTCTTCAAAGATTGAAATACTGCAAATAATTTCACGGTGCAGCTTATAGCACTATGCAATCTCTGCATGGTGGTTGATATCATATTACATGCCATAATTTCGCATGAGACGAAAAAATCGATTTTACATTTCAAAAAAATCTTCCTGAAAAAATCTGTAAGTGGAATGCCATTATCTCATAGAATTATTCTGCATTCATGGCACTACATTTACTGAAGAAGTATCAAATCTATCCATCAAGTTTGAAAGAAAATATTTTTTTGAAAAATCCATTACCCGGGTATCAAGGTCAAAAATCTCAAAATATTTTTGTCGCCTATCGTCAATCCCAAAATAGCAAAATCGTTTTTCGTTTTCTGGTACGAGTCGAAGCCACTAACGGTTCATTTGAGTGTGAATACAGAACGTGTGCGTGGGTAAGATAACATAGGCATTATGGGATTGACGATAGGCGACAAAAATATTTTGAGATTTTTGACCTTGATACCCGGGTAATGGATTTTTCAAAAAAATATTTTCTTTCAAACTTGATGGATAGATTTGATACTTCTTCAGTAAATGTAGTGCCATGAATGCAGAATAATTCTATGAGATAATGGCATTCCACTTACAGATTTTTTCAGGAAGATTTTTTTGAAATGTAAAATCGATTTTTTCGTCTCATGCGAAATGATGGCATGTAATATGATATCCACCACCATGCAGAGATTGCATAGTGATATAAGCTGCACCGTGAAATTATTTGCAGTATTTCAATCTTTGAAGAGAAATTTCAAAAATGACGAAAAATTTATTCGCATAAAATATTTCCAATCGCTCCAAAAATAATTCATGTTGTTTTTCGGTGCACACTGAGCATGATTAAAATATTGCCGAAGAAAAATTTATTCTAGCTCATGTACGTCAAAAGTTACAAAAATCACTTTTTCGTCGGTTGCGCGCGATATGCGAGACGGGTTTGAGCCTCAGGGCACAAATTCGAATACTTTTGTAAATAGGGTCCCGAGACACTTCCATGGTATGAGTATGGTAGGCCAAATCGAAAGTCCTGGCGCGGATGTCCGGCAGTGCTCAATTCTTACCGAGCCGGTGTCATAAATTATATTGTAAAAGAATGCTGTAATACATATTCGCTTATTGGAAATTCTTATAATGGGGATAATAAGGGAATTCAACGTTTTGCAATTTGAGTGTGAACTGTGAGACCTTTCACATTTCAAATTTTCTTCGTGTCTGGTAGTGTTGAAAAATATAATTAACGATCACCTATAGTTCTTCTGTGCAACATTATCAACGATGAGAAGATTTTTGTTGAAAGGATCAAATCCATCGTCGGAGGGCTAAAGCTGGGCTCATTAATTCTCAACGAAATATATGAGGCTGTTCGCGTAAGAATCAATAAAAACCGTGTACACTGAAAATGAAATGTATGTTCAAAATTTGTGCACTTACGTTTTCGAGGATGCTGATCATCGTGGTGACAATCATTTTTCATTTGACTCATCGGCTGAGGAGTACTGTAACTACCGTTTTTGAGGCCGCATATCTCATGAACCTGTGAACGAATTTTCATGAAAATTGTTTTCTAGGGGTATTTTCACTCGCTGATAATGATGTGATATTCAAATTCGATCAATATGATAAGAGCCGAATATCGAAAAAGTAATTTGGAATACCTTCAGTTAGTATCGTGATTTACATTTATAGAAAGATGCGCCTTATTCTCGGTTTTCAGAATCGTATGCTACATGCATAGTTCAGAGGTACCGTTTTACCACTACACAGTCAATTTAGTTGCTAATTTTTCGATATAGTGACCGCACCATTGTGCGCACAACGAGAATGAAAGTGAAAAATGCCAGAAAGACAATGGGAAATGTCATTCTGCCCTGGCCTTTCTAGTCACGAGTCCATCATTGCGGTTAATTGATGAAGAAAGTAGCGACTAAATAAGTGGTAAAACGGTACCTCTGAACTATGCATGTAGCATACGATTCTGAAAGCCGAGAATACGGCGCATCTTTCTATACATGTAAATCACGATACTAACTGATTATTAATTGATTATTCCAAATTATTTTTTTGATATTTGGCGCGTATCATATTGATTGAATTTGAATATCACATAGTTATCAGCGAGTGAAAATACCCCTAGAAAACAATTTTCATGAAACTTCGCTCACAGGTTTCGGAGATATGGCGATGCAGCCTCAAAAACGGTAGTTACAGTACTCCTCAGCCGATGAGTCAAATGAAAAATGATTGTCACCACGGTGATCAGCACCCTCGAAAACGCCAGTTTCTTTGCTTTCCAAAAGTCGATGTACGAGGTCCTTCAGTCAAGTTGTTGATCCTTACGCGAACAGCCTCATATACTTTTTTATATTCTTTAAATTCTTCGATTCGCGTTTAGATGTACCCCATAAGTGCCCGCAGTCGATACGTAGATTCGGCAGCCGAAGTTGCACTTTGCAATGAGAACCTATAATAGATGAAAATCAGCCCAATATATTTATCTTACACTTTTTTTCTACCTCGTCTTTTCCGACAAAGTCGTAAGCATCGTACAGCGTGGAATGCGAAAAATCGACAAGTGTGTCTGTAAAAGGGACATGAAAGTAGAAATAACAAATATGTAGAAAAATAGGTAACGCTTACATGAAGATTGCACGAACAGCAATAGCAAAACGGCAACCGCACTCATTCTGAAACACTGACACTAGATAATAACAAATTGAGGACTGATAAAGCGATAAAAAAGCGAGGAAGGGGCGAAAATGGACGAAAGAGATGGTACTATGATCACACTCGGGAATACATCTACGTCGTTTTACGATTGCACCCAAACATTTATATGCATTTTATGCTTCAGATGTTTGCTTACCAAGGCTGACAATTGGTCGTAGTTGCACCAGATGATTCGGGATTGTGTCATCTGCCTTAAATATTCCACGAATTACAAGTTATTTTAAATATGTTTGCGACCAGGTAGTAGGTCTGATGAAAAGCGAATTTTCAAAATGAATCTTAGCATTGTTCTACCGCTATCTCAGCTCTAAAGCGCAGTTGTATGTGCATTGTTTACAAGTTACTGTACCGTCACGCCGTTTTAATGTGTTAATGCATTGTTATTTCCTAACTCTTTTTGTAATGCCGATAATGAAATACATCATATTTGCGCATTTGTGAAAGTACGCGATCATTGATGTTTCGCTTTCCACTTTTTGATCTTCCACATGCTGTGACACATGATTGCACCACATTGTGGCCTTATCAATATCATCAAAGTCGTAAACTAGCTTCGTCTCATACATCACTGCAACGTTTATTTCAGATGTGAAGAAGCTAACGAAAACTGCTTAACTAATTGCTTACTATCCCGCTCACCTACTCCTATTTACAGAATGTGTTATTTTTGTAGATTGCACCTGATTGTAGCCTTATCAATAAGATCTGCGACGGTCGTAAAGTATTCCTCAGCGCTGTCTCAGACATCATTTCTATTGTATAGACGCCTAAAAAATTGTTTACTTAATGGCCTATTATCACTCTTACCTACCCATAATTACAGAAGGCGATATTTTATTTGTAAAACATCAGAAGCCCTGTAGTATTTTAAAGGTTTCGTAAACTGCGTGTAATTCGAGTGACTAAACTAACACATCTGATCAAGGGCGGATGGTTGTCAGTCTGATATCAATGCCATACAATATTGATCAAGCTGTGCGACTTGTTAGCGTGTATCTTAGTCATGACGTTTCCGTCACCCACACGTAAATTGAGACTGTTTTGATGGTTGATAAGAAAGTCCTTGGCCATTTTGTTGACGCCACAGGGCGCAGTAAAATGTTTTGTGAATCAAATAGATACTTCTGGGTAGGGTTTGCCTGACAAGGAAAATGACCGCTTTTTTCCTTGGAAAGTGAAGAATGATCTAGGCAAGAAATCGATCGGTGTCATTCCTTGTTTATTCCTTGGATAAACAAAGGAATAAACAAGGAACCAAGATCTTGTCAGAGACACTTTTCAAATTTAATGACAATATCGTTCTGAACAACTTAGAAATTACTAAATGGTACTCCGCGTATCTAATTATGGTGATAGCATGATGATTTCTTCTTTTATGGGCTAAGAATACAAAATAAGTATTAGGAAATAAGAAGAAACGACGAAAATAAGCTCCACGTAACAAAATCATAACTAGTTCAATTACCAGTTAAATATAATTGAAAATTTTGATCAGTTGAAATCTTCCATTTCTGATGCCAATTCCTTGCCAAGGAACAAGATCTTGAAATGATTTTCACTATTCTTGCAAGGAGTGAGATAATTGAATTATCACATTTCAAGGTCCCAAGACCTTGTTTGCCGGGCGAACCCTACTTCTGGGGGTTGTATAATCTGTCAGAAAATGTTCGAGAACAATATGGCAAAAAACATCACTCAAAACATGGCAGATTTTTCTCTAATTCTCTCAATTTAGCATGCTATTTTCGTCACTCTAACCAAATTTCAATCGGAAATGTGCGAGAAAACTTGGCGAAGTTCTAAACAGAACTTGGCCAAGTTTGGTTAGAGAAAGAGAAATAGCACGCAAATCGAGAGAGGGAAAAGTATGCATGTATGTGAGCCTTTTTTAGGGGGGAATTCGAGGCGCAATGAAGTGAACGCTAAAATTCCAATTTTGGCACTGTTGGGTGCTGATGGTCTGTCGCATCCTTGTTTTCATAATGAAATTCTAGCAAATTCTAAATCAACGTAACAAATTGGGTTGACACTAGAGTTTAAAAATCGGTCATGTGTAAACGTCTGAATCATCGGAACGTTTTATTCGAATTTCGCATTTTTTCTTTATTTTTGCAATTTTGCATGGTTTGTTTAGTATTTTCGCTCCTTTTAATCGTATAACTACATTTGTTATGCTCTTATCGTCTTATGAAGCCTGTTTTCTTAAATATCACTGCATTATAACGCTTCCTATGAAATGAATTGTTTTCTTTTTAGAGACTTTGATTTTGTGCTTGGAAGTGAAGGAATAGATGAAATGGAATGATCCTGCCAGTTAATCAATTGTAATTGCATTAGAAATTGTCAAAAATATTAATACTAAACGAGTATAAACAACAGAAACACAAATGTAAACAGGCTGATGACGTAGATGGCTGATTTCTAAAGAAAACTTGTCAAGTTTTGATCGATGTCAGTGAAAACTTGGTGAAGTTTTGAACGATGTCAGTGAAAACTTGGCCAAGTTTTTGGTGAAGTTTTGACAGATTATACAGCCCCCTGATTTTTTTATTATTCCATGAATGTTTTTATTTGTTTCCTGAATGCATTAAGTTTATTTGAAGCGAGTCCACCAAGTATACAATAGATAAATGAAAGAAGTCCACCGAACAGTCGTTGTTATTTTTCAGCGCAATTTGTCAAAATTAGTGATATCTTTTTTGTGAAACGAAATATATGTTCTTTTGATGACACATTCTTCATGTTCATAGTAAATGAAAGCTCTACAACAGTATTTTCGAACTTTTGTTTATTATTATTTCCTCTTTCGTGGACACTTGAAGGCTCCTCGTAATACGACAACATGTACTACTCCGATCGATTGCGGCGGGCGAAGGTTTTTGAAGCAATCGATCAGTCTCCTTCTGCAAGATTACTTGTTTGTTGTTTATGAATTGTTTTATAAATATTAATGAATAAATTATCAAAATCTAACTGACCTATAAGAGGGCATGCACGCCAGAATGGTCAGAGAGTGAGCAAAGGTGTGAATGGAAGCAACGGCGAACACTATTGCGGATGTCGTTGCTGCTGCAAAGGAATTCAATATATAATACAAAATTCTGCACCAAATTATAAATCATTTGACGAGAATTCATTCTGTCAAAGGAACCTATGTGATTTGTCGATAAATCGTCATGTCCAGACTCGTAGGAGTTAAAATAAATTATCGATCCGGGTATTACAGGAATACCAAAGGTCAGAAGTGGAACAACGCCCTGAAAGAAACATTCTCATTAGCTTCTCTTTATGCAGAAAAAAATACATTCTGACAAATCTGTTTATGTTTCATCCGTGAGGCTTATTCTTTGTCGTTTCGCTATGTTTTTTTAATTGAAATCATTGGTCTGGAGAATTTGGATGCGAAATAGTTCACACGGTGAAAAACTCAACAGTGAAGATTTAATGAAGATTGAGAGATATGTTCGAAAAATCTTTTCCCAAGGATTTTGAAAATTTCAAATCCCACCTGTAGTGTGATAGAAACAAGAACTCTCTTTTGGTACCTGCAATAACTCTGTTAGTTTGTACCATTTGACATGTCTATCTTGGGTAATTACAAACAATTATGTGTACAATCCGTCTTTCCGAAAGCTCCAAAACCTTCCCGACAAATTTCCATATATATTATTAGCAATCGGAACAGCGAAACAGAAACAAATGAATAAAGGTTTGAAAAGGGGAACTTATTGGAGGTTTGTTCCAACCTACTTTTTAGTGCTGCTGCTAGTATGTTTCATCCCACTGAAGCAAAAAAGTGATTGCAGATAGCAAGAATATCATGCACCCAGAGTAGGCTGCAATTTCAGCCTGTTATTTATTTTATATTATTTTATATTTCTTCAAGTCATTCTTGTGAGAATTAGCTCACCGCACAGCGTCGCAAGGGAATGTCTTGTCTCTTGCATAATGACAAATGATAGTCTTTTATGCACCCAGTCGATGTGCGATGGCACAAACTAAGTTAACAGTTCTTAAAAATACACATCCTGAAAACTTACTTCGCTCGCTTCATTTAATTCACTGAGGTATGAGAACATGGCATACAAATATGCCGCCGAGGCTAAATGCATGAAAATTAGGAGAAGGATCTCGAAAGGCGTAGATTTTACAAATGACATAATTCCAGCGCATCCTGAAAATACAGCCTGAAAATAAAATTTATTCTTTTAGTGGATAAATTAGATGGAATGACAGCAATCGTTCTCACTTTCCAGCGGTGAAATACACAAGACCAGTAGGCGATTGCTAATTCGGTATAGAGAAATGCGATTATTGCCTAAAAGTGTAGAATTACACTTCGTCCACCACCACATACGGTCTGCTAACATTGAGATTAGGGATGACAAAACGAAAACGGAAAGCGGAATCCGACATGCAAATCGGCTAGATTCGGCTCTTGCCGGCATCAGCGCTAATCTAATCAAATTTCCGCTTTGATGCCGGCTTGAAAGCGGAAAGATTCCAAAACGGAAAAATCATTTTTTCTTATTATTTTTTCAAGGAATCTTGGCAAATCGGACTATGCGGAGACGGTGGATAGTATTAAAAATATGAAACAAATTTCCAAAGTCTACAAACATTCATTTTTGTGGCATAAATCAACCAAATTGATGAGATGCGATGGATTTGCATACGATGAGACGAGAGAGAGGGCTTTCCGCTTTGATTCCGCCTAGGTAATGAGCTCTTACCGGCAAGGAGGGCGAATCAATTTACATTCCGCCTTCATTCCGCTTTCCGTTTTGCCATCCGTAATTGAGATGTTAAAATCATTTACGCGGCATAATCTTGCAGATGTGTGAGGTTAGAAATAATCGTCCAATAATTCGTCGTTAATATAAATTTGCAATAACAACTACATACCATGAATTTCCACATGGACAAACATCCGGCGATAAAGGAGTTCGAATAAACAAGCCGACAGTTGATCAGAACGATCGGCGCATAAAGATTGACTACCACGTCAATGAGGACAGATATTCCCTGAAATATACTACAATATACACTAAAACAATATAATATTTCGAACATCTACATATTATAAATATTATTTATTGTTTTGGTGTTTGATTTACAACTCGCCCCCTTATTCCATTTCATACTTTTCAACTGTTATAAGGCGCGGTGAAAAAATTATAATAAAGTTAAATACGTCTCAATAGTATAAACTCACATGTAGAGTAAGTAGATACTTTCGGTATCCTCTCCCTCTCTTGTCTCTGTCGGTGGCGATCAGCCAGGTCACAGTCAAATTGGCAATGAAGAATATAATACATGAAAAATAAAATAAATATGTAAATATGAAATATGTATAAATATGTACTAAATACTTCGGCAAGAGAAGAGAAGATGTATACATACAATTTGGATTTGTTGCTATAGGAAAGGCTTCTGCATGTATTTTTAACTAAAGTTGTGCAATTATTTTTAACTAAAGTATCTGTGCGTAAGATGCTTTGAAAATGTAACGATGCAACGAGACTATGTCTCGCGAAACTGGTCAAATTCTCCATTATACAACTATATAGTTGAACCGTTACCTGTCAAAGTCTAGTGCATACCTGATACATGATAGTGCAGGTGGACTGCTTCCTCAACAGATGGACTCAATTCAGTGCCGTTACTCATTGTACGAAGCGCATCTCTGATTTACAACTCGTCTAAGAATTCATAAAGAATGAATCGATATACGCACATGTGTAGCATGAGGAGGTTGTCGAACCGTTTTCTAAGAAGCCGAACCTTGCAAAACCGCTCTCATAACAATTTTATTCTCTGTTTAGCGAATTCATCAAAGTCTAAAAGACCACGGCTCGTTGCCAGTACCGCATATGTCTAAGCCCTAATTCGTGCTTCAAAACTTTTAAAAGTGTGGGATCTCTGAGTCTAAATGGTGTAAATTGAGAATGCGTGAGAAATGAGCGTCATCTTTGGAAGGAATTCCAGTAACGACAGAGGTTTCTGCCTACGTACACCTGCTCATTTTCTGATTCAAACAACTGGGCACAACTCCGAGCAAACTTTCAACGTCCACATGAATCTTCTCGCATTATTCACGTGAAAAGCGAACCAGAGATGGCATGAAATGAGTTAGGTTCACCTCTGCAAACTTGTCTAAAGTGTTAATAGACCGAGCAAACGTTTTTAAAGATCGATTTTAAAGTGGCAAATGTTGGTCTGAATGAACGGCTGTAGTAGTAAATCACAGAAATTTAGTATTCCAGCAGTTTACCTTTAATCTTTCAGGCATATATATAAAGTCGTGCTTATTGCATTTTAAGAAATATCAGTTTATTCCAATATGTTTCTCAAAATGTACAATATCACTGCTCTAACATTTTATAATTCATCCTCTCAGTGCATGGTTTATTCAAATCGCATCAGTAAACTTCCAACCAGCAGAGCAAGGACATTCAGACCTGCAAAATATAAAGGATGGTAGTAGTACAACCACAAAAATTAAATTGTTAGAAGTCGATGAATTAATTGTGAAATATGGAAAAAGTCAAAAGACTGTCAAGTGAGTGAAGAAAACGTCAAGACGCTAGACGCTCAAGCACTTTGAAAATTGATTGAAATTGTTTGAGAGAGAGATATGAAAATAATTAATAGAGAAGTAGAAATGAAAAAGGATAGAAGGATCAGAATATGATTCACTTGTTCGTTTCTCTACTCCACTCGTCGTAGGTGACGTCATCTCTACAGTCGTCGAGCTAGAAACGGTCGTTGTACCTGACGATTAAAAGCAATTTGCATTTTTTAATCAGTATTAGCCGAAAATATTATTCTATGTTAGTAAAGTAAACAACTCGTCACAAATTTTCTGTCATTATTTTCAAGAGAAGTTAACCAGATTTAATTCTGAATTTTAACAAGTCTAGTTATTTAGTGCTGTCTCCAACTTGTTGTCTTACCTGTCGCGGTCGGTGGCTTCGGTACGAGAGTCGTATTATATCTAATGATATATCCTTCAGGAGTAGACAGTTTAGTGACGCCGATGAAGATATTCTGAGAGATATTTTTAATATGAAATTTATAATTGCGTATTATATTTTGAACATGAATAAGAGAAAAATAAAGTGACGAACTTCAGTTTTGTCAAAATGCACATTCGTCGCAGTAGAGCCGGTGATTCTGTAGATTTTTCAATATTTTTAAAAATAAGATGTTGATATACATAATTAAGCTATCATCATATTTTTCTTTATTGAACTGACTACCAGGCAGGGCGCTCAATAAAATTTGGATCTTTGTAGGTATTTTTATTTTCCAACTTTTATGAAGCTTTTAATCTCTTTCTCTGTGTCCATCCCTTTCTCACTCAACGTGTGAATTTCCAAAACTCGTTATTTGAATTTTAAAATGATTTGTTCATGAAATAGACTAATACTGTGTGCCTCTATACCTCGCCGTGTGTCGTGCTTTGTCATACTCCATCGCCAGACGACCGTTTAGCCAGGGAACTTTTTGTTATTTTGGAAGAGTGTTGTTGAATTTGTAATACTCACGTTTTGCTTCCGAAGCCCGTGTTGTCATCAATCTTAATCTTGCTTCCGTCCTTCAATTGCGGTAGAACAGTCATCGTCACGGCGTAATCACTGATTTTATAATTCAATTGTTCAGTTCTTCTTCAAAATGAATCACTCAACAGTTATTGTACATTTTCCCCTCGCTACACTTATCATTCGCACATTCTTACACCTCATATCATTTTCCGCAATTCAATCATGTTTTTGCACGATAAATGATTAAGTTTCGGCAAAATAGTCTTGTTTGGTTCTCACTGTCTTCTGTTGTATGAACTTATCTCAATCTCTAATATCAATAGTATTCGTAAAGAGGTTCGTAAACAGCGAATTCTCACTCGGTGTTCGACGAGAGGACGACGCTGTCTTGCACTTCTCTCTGAGGGAATCTGAAGGTGGGAAGGGGGCCGACGCCCGGTCGAGAACAGCCAGAGAAGCCATTCGACACGATGCAACCATCCATCGACAGGTCAAACACACGACCTTCAATGCAATTAGTTTTCTAATATCTGTACTTTTTAAATAAAATGAGTACCACATTTAATATTGTTCGAAAGTGCACCAGGTATGACTGTTTCGCTAAATATGGGTCAATTAACACCATTCTCCTATAAATGACCAGGATTACCAGTGTTTTTCTCAGTTCCCCATTTCGAAATATGAACTTGTAATCATGGGGTGAAAAAGTTGGGACTTCATAAAAATTCTTACTGTTCCCATCGTTGACAGTGACTTTCATTGGTCCTTGCTTGCCGTAAACAATTGAGCCAATTGGACCCGGGAAGAACATGTTGAAGCCGGGGAAGGTGGGGCTGTCTCTGAAATATGGAAACTATTTGGAGGAAGAGGCAGAAGCGCTACTACATAGGCTCGATGTATCTTTCAGCATTAAAATCATCATGATCGAGTTGCATTTTAGATTCAACATTCAAGCTAACGGTGGTGTTTGGAACGAGTACGGGCATCCATCGGAGTTCGCATTGAGAGCATTGTCGAATCCCGTTAGTCGACCACTCGCTGAGTTGGGCTGCACAAATGAGTGTCAAGGAAAATAGATTTGAGTGTTTGGATATGAGATCATTTGTTTGCGTAATCAAATTTTTTTTTACAATTTTGTATAGTTCATCACCTGATTACTCGGTTGCGCCGATACGAAAAACGGATGGACGCCCATGAAAGTGACAATGTCTGTATTGGTCGTGAGTACGGTGCCCGCAGGATACATAACATCGTAGATATCGTACATCTCGTAATCATGATTGTCCGAAGCTGTAAAGAGGAACAATAAACGGAAATTTAAAGAATTTAAAGGAAAAAAGAAATACAGAAACTTGCAAGCAAAAGCAAGACAAAGTTTCGTTGGAGAGAACAAATCGGTTATCGATGGTTATTATTCCGTCTTCAAACTCACCAGTGGCAAGGTCGACAACGTAGAGAACCATGTTGTACTTTTTATCATCCTTGTCGTTCTCATTCACAACTGTTATCCTTGAGGGACTCTGAATGTGATTTTAGTGAATTTGAAAATTTCCAATGTGAAAGACCTTGAAGTCCAGCGGGATTTTTCGCTTCTGTGCGTCTTTCCCAGAAGCAATGGAGGCGATGCTAAAATGATGTGTAGGTAATAACCAATGTATTGAAAAATTGAGAATTTATATCAGGACATTTCATTCCTATGTATTTCAATTTTAAAAAAAATTGATTTCGTTGTTATTGAATTGAATAAGCAGTTTGCGTCACCTGTATCTCTTGTTGTTATCATTGTCAACGATGATAAGATTCTTCGCGTAAGGATCCAATCCGTCGTTGGACGTCTACATCAAATTGAAGAATTTGAGAAAGGAGATCTACTTTTCTCATCGGACAAACCCTGAATCTCACCTGAAAATAACCACCCGTCGACGCGTAGATACGGCAGCCGACGTTGCATTTTGGAATGGAAATCTGGAAATATACAACTAATCACAAAAATTCATAACAAAAATGCACTATTGGGAATTATTCAAATATATAGAAATTGAACTCGCCTCCCCTTCGAAGTCATAAACGTCGTACAATGCGGATTTTGAGAATTCAACAAATGCGTCTTAAAGATTTAACGAATAAATTACTCTCTAAAAAAAGGAGAGAGGAAACTTACAGCACGCTCCAGTCAGAAGCAAGATCGACGCAATAACCGTTCTCATCTTACAACTTGCTATTTATACGATCAAATTTCGGGCTAAAAAGGGCGCTATTAGACGGAAAAGAAGAATGAAACACGCGCGTGTTTGTGAGTACACTCGAGAGTGAAAAAAGACGTTATCTGTCACTTGCAGACGGCCTCTCGCACCACTTTTATGCTTCAGAATGAATCATCGAGTAGTTTGCAAGTTGCCGTTCCGAACCTCATCATTGTGCATGAATGTTTTGTTGATGTTGCTAGGTGCCAGAGTCGTTCTTTGCACTCTCTCTACGTCTATTTGAAATTATGCCCAAGACATATTATTTGATAACAATAAAAGTTATAATTAATTCACTAAATTATAATTAATTCACGAACTATATAATTTTGTTTTTGCATTCTGTATTTTTGCATCTCTTTTGTCACTATTTTGGCTTGAAACCGTTACGACTGATATCAGTTGCTATTCTGTAATCTGTCATGTGGTGCGCATCTTTGTCCTGATACTCCCTCCAATCCTTGTCACTACTCAGCCAATCTATCACCCTTCCATACTCGGCGTAACATGCACATAGACACAGTGGGAATCGCACATCTACACAGTGGCAGCAGCGTGTCTACACACGCCGGCGCACTGTGTATATACGCTGAAGCCACAGTGGCTATGCACAATCCCCACAGTGGCGATGCGCTGGGTCGGTGAAAAGTTGCAAAAGGAATGTAGGGACGAGGTATCGAACTCGCGCCTACCCACGCCTTGCCTTTCTAACCCGAACTCTTACCACCTGCGCTACTCTGAATGAACGCGTGGAAGAGCTTAGACGTACAAGACTCTTTGGAATCCGCTAACCTCTCTGTTGTTAGTTGGGGCTTAGAAATAACAGTATGCTGATGAAAGTTCCTCAGAATAGTAAATCGAGCACGGAGAATCCGTCAATATCAAAATCTGAACTACCCGGCAGAAATTTATGATCGAAATTTTTCATCGAATTTTGGCCAATTTTTTGAGCCAACACTATCTTTTCATCCTAAAAAGAGCCCCCATCAACGTTTTGGTGATATATTTTGACTTATCATATTCCGATCAAATATCATCGCCACTGTGTAGATACGCATGTCCACTTGATCGCCACTCAATCGCCACCCTCCAGTACATCGACACAGTGGCTACACAGTGACAATGTGCTTCTTCGACGTGGAAGAGGACAGCCACTGTGTAGACACGCTGATGCCACTGTGGGGATGCACTACTCGGCGTAACATGCACATCTACACAGTGGCTATTTTGGACTAGTGCGTCCCCACAGTGGCATCAGCGTGTCTACACAGTGGCTATCCTCTTCCAAGTCGGAGAAGCACATCGCCACTGTGTAGCCACTGTGTCGATGTACTTGGGGTGGCGATTGAGTGGCGATCAAGTGGACATGCGTGTATACACAGTGGCGATGATATTTGATCGGAATATGATAAGTCAAAATATATCACCAAAACGTTGATGGGGGCTCTTTTTAGGATGAAAGGATAGTGTTGGCTCAAAAAATAGGCCAAAATTTGATGAAAAATTTCGATCATAAAATATAGCCGAGTAGTTCTGATTTTGATATCAACGGATTCTCCGTGCTCGATTTACTATTCTTAGAAACTTCCATCAGCATACTATTATTTCTAAGCCCCAACTAACAAAAGACAGGTCAGCGGGTTCCGAAGAGTCTAGTACTCCGCAGCTCTTCAAAGCGTTCAGTCAGGGTAGCGCAGGTGGTAAGAGTTCGGGTTAGAAAGGCAAGGCGTGGGTAGGCGCGAGTTCGATACCTCGTCCCTACATTCCTTTTGCAACTTTTCACCGACCCAGCGCATCGCCACTGTGGGAATCCCACATCTACACAGTGGGAATTGCTCATCTACACAGTGCGCCGGCGTGTGTAGACACGCTGTTGCCACTGTGTAGATGTGCGATCTCCACTGTGTCTATTCGCATGTTACGCCGAGTAGGCCAAAATAGCCACTGTGTAGATGTACATGTTACGCCTAGTAGCTCCATTTTGACCTACATTCGCCTAGTTCCTGTCGTTCCGGATGATAGGACAATTACCTTGTCTCATCGATCGACCATTGTGTGCATTATGAACCTTTGCCCTCTTTCGAGAGGAGGTACTTTCATGGGATAAATCTTAGCTGTGTCTATTTCGTGCAAGTCACCCGCAATACAATGGATAGGCTCCTCCGACCGAGCCTCGTCATCGCTCGGCCCGTCGCCTCGTCGCAACAGCAGCCCAATTGACTTCGGCAAAACTCTTTGACACAAAATGTTACATCTGTATGCCGTTTGTTTATCAAATTAACTACACATTATTCCTGCCTTACATTAGCCTCAGTAAGTAGCATGATTATTATATTATGCCTCTGCAGCCACAGAAGGCAAAATAAGTTAGCGGGTGGTTAGCAGGGTAGAACGTCCCGTCTAGCAGTATCACCGGCTAGGATTACAGTAACCATTCCATGACTAGGGTGACAGACATGAGTATTGCTAGTCGGATAGACGTTGCATCTCGCCAAAGGGTTGTTGCCACATAGAATGGTAGTCATTCGGGGACACAGTCATCTAATCCTACCTAGAATCATCGTTATTCGGCACCTCCATAACACTTTCCACTTTTATCAATGCGTGATGCATCTCCGTTATCAATGGTTATCAGCGCAACCCGAGAAAGCACCAAAATATAAATCTCCTCTTTTTCTGATCTCTGATACACCTATTCTGCTCTGTCCATGCCTGACACATACATTTCAACTATTAAAGTCGATATCTAGCACAACGTTCCACGCGAGGACTTTCGCGGGCAAGAGAGCAGAGAGCGGCAGAGAAACTAGTAAACACGAGAGAGCGTGTGAAAGCGAGAGAGCGCTAGACAGCAGTCTCCGCCCCTTTGTTGTTGTTTACTGTTCGGCCGCCCCGGATTTGAAAATCCTGCACATCAAAACCGTTCAAACGCAGGAGTCCCTATTTAGGGGGTGATGAAACACGAAACGCGTCTAGGAGATCTAAGGAGCGTTTTTTACGCAATCTTTCAGTATCGAGACATGAAATACCGAGTGCTTCTGTAGTTACTCGCTTAAATTTGTTAACTAATCAATGACAAATTTTATCGTTCTAACTCATCGGGAAAAATATGGATAGCATATAATAACAATTTGATAATAATAAATCATTTGTGATCTGTTGATGGAGGTTCTATTGGAGCCACCGTATTCGAATTCTCATTGAGAAATCGAAGTGGAGGAGGCCAGCTTTTCATTTTTATTCGATAACCGACGAATAAAATGATGATAATTACGATAAATATTGCAGGAATAGCGATTCCTGAAAGTGTATCTGTAGTGAAAATTGATGTGCTACTTTCACACGCTTTATAGATAGGAAGGCAATTAGAGAAGAAATTAACAAAACGAAAATCGAAAAGAGTGTCACCTATTGCAAGCGCATGATTTTGTGGAGTAGGAATGCAAGACACAGTCTCATTTGCAGCCAATACTCCGAAGATGAGTTTAATGTCCTGTGTTTAGCATTTATAAAGTAATATCTTTTGGAACAAATATATAAATTAAGCTCTTTAGGAAAAGTTATTTCTTAATTTTTCTTGTGTTGACTAATGCAGGTTTTCATTAGATAGGATTTTCAAAAGAAAATTTATCGCTTCTATATGCTAACTTAAGATCTCACCACATTCTTATTGCACATATTCTGCTCGCATATAAACAAACGCATGTGCATCATTTTGTGCACGCCGACCGGAAAAGAAAAAATAATAATCTAGAACAAGTAGAATAAACTAAAGGTAAATAAAGTACCGGAATTCTCCTTCCGATGTACGGCTCCTCGTATGTGATGCATCCACGTTCCTTTAAATGTGTATTTTTTTCATATTTACGGTGGATATCCGCTCACTGTTATCCACCGCAGCGTAAAAATTTTAATTAATAGTTAAGTGCAGAATACAGAAGAAAAATAGATTGCAATCAAAATAGATAGGCTTGAGGGTAAGCATACCCAATAATTTTACGAACTTATCTTCCTTACCACGTCTTCCTGATTCCATTCGATAAAGCAAGAGTCGCCTCTGCACATTCGAGATTGATTTACGACTGAAATATTAGATAATTTATAACAATAAATGATAAGTATCGGCGAGAGCAATAACAACATTGTGCATGCATTAAAATGTCAAAATAGTCTTGAAGCGACAGTCGAAGCATTTTACTCTGTGTTGTTGCATGTACATATTTCATAGTAAATTAAATTCGTTGCAGATACCTGAGGCCATTGTGCATTCTATCATTCCAGCAGTTTGCCTGGGTTCTGATGGGAATAGAGAATTGGCAGAGCAGTTATCGCGCTGCACATTTTCCATGTAGAGTACAAATATAGAGCCAGATAAATGGTTTAAAAAATGATAGACACACATTAAATATCTATGTAGAAAGTATATTTCGGGGAGGGGGATAAATTTGCGGTTGTACAACTATTGCACATTTTAATGAATACGATTGTAGAACTCTTACATGAGGACAGGCGCAGACTTCCTTTCGAGATAAGCCATCGTACTGGTATGTTAAACACATACCTGGTACGAGCACTGCACCAAGTAATGATACAAAAACGTCGAACTGCAAAAACGCTCGGTTGCATTTTGTTAAGAGCTTGTTACAAATTGTATTATAAAAGAATATTTTAATTTTAAAAATTAGTGCTTACGCTCGTCAGCGGGTTGAAATACTCTTGGCAATTACGCACCGTGAATACTCGGATCGTACCATTGGTTAACTTCTGCAATCATACTCACGCTGATAGCCTATTAAGCATATCACTTTACCTTTTCGTTGCGAAAGGTGATACAGTAGTTGGATCGACAAGTATGCTCGGAATGCTTTTCATCACCAAAGACGGGGGTGGACCGACAATCATCAACGACAGGCAGATTCAAGACATTTGCAGCAGGCTGGAGATTGCAGCCGTCCGACTGGCTGCAGAACCAACGATGTGATTAACAAAATCTAATTAACATATCACTCTACTTTTGATTAGAATGACGTAGAACGATTGCAGGGTCTGTTCATGTTATTTCTAATACGATCGGCAACGGCCACAGTTGGATAGAACAAGAATATTGTCGGCCATAGGTGAGTGCTCTCTTCAATCTACATCTCGTAGTCTAACAATATTAGTACTCACCACACGCACAGCACCACGCCTAGGTGGTTACGGCGACAGCCCAACTTCAGCTCGCCGACAGTGTACTCCAGACAACCCTGAATATCAAGCGTAGCCTGCTCTCATTATCAGAGCTTATACTAATTGCTGTGTATGAGACTAGTCATGTGTCTGACCTAGCGAACTAGTCGCGCCCCAACTCAACTTCCCGTACACTTGGCGCCAAATTCAAACCGTTGACTGAGTATCACGCTCTTCATTGTATACTCTACATATTGACTGCGTAGCTGAGAGTTCCCGCTCTTTTCCTACGTAATTCAGTCTTGTCCTCCGCTCGCGTAGCGAGACGTCGTTATTCATTTTGCTCCCATATTATAAATATATTACACTAAAACACCCGTTGTGCACAGACATAACATTTTGGCGATCAGGATTGTTTAACTAGCTTGCGCATAGTTTATTGGCTTTTTTTGGCATAGTTCTTTATCGAGTGTCGCCTCTAGTGCCGTTTTCCCTGGTGCTAGAGGTTCGCAGGTACTTCAAACCCGTGCTGCCAAGTTTAGCACGTGGTAGTCTACCAGAAGAGCTGAAACCTCTGTGATTGAGTGTGATTAAGTGGTGGTGAAGGTAGCCAAGTGTGGACCTTGTTGGAAGTTCCAACAAGCGAGCTAAAACCTCATTATTGGTCAGGGTAGCCAAGCGTGGACCTTGTTGGTTGCGCCAACAAGCGAGCTAAAGCCGTGGTTTTTACTGATAGCAGCGGAAGCTATCGCCAATTTTTTTGGTGATAACTACTCTGCGTATTGGTTAAGCCTGAGAACACGACTGATAGTTGGAGATTGGTTGAGTAGATCAATAACTAAAGGAAGTGGGGCTGGTAGAGAACCATGACGGCTAAAGACGAGGAGGTCTCCCCGACCATGACGAAATTATTCACACAGATGATAGAGATACAGAGAAAGGTTGTTGAAATGCAAGCAGACCAGAATGAGAAATACACACAGTTATTGTCATTGGTGACTAAGGGTGGTAATAACGAGGGAAGAGCACAGAATATGATGACTGTGCAGGTTCCGTCCACGTCGAATGGACCGACTCTTGATGCGATCGAAGGAAGGATCGTGGATTTTGAGTATGATGAGGAGGAGTGCACATTTGAGCAGTGGTACGATAGGTACCAGGATGTGTTCGTGCATGACATGAAGGGAGCAGATGATTGTTCAAAGGTGAGAGTACTGCTGAGGCACCTCAGTGTGAAGTGCAATGCTCAGTATCGTGATCACAAGGCACCCGAAGATGTCATGGCTGAGTCGTTTGATGAAACGGTAGCCACGCTCAAATCCTTATTCGGAAAGAAGGAGTCGGATTTCGAATTGCGTGTTCGATTCTTCAACCAGAAAATGTCCACGAGTGGTAATCTCGATGTGATGAAATTCGCCGCAGAAGTGAATCGTCTGTACCAGAAGGGTAATCTTAAGACGATTACTGAGGACCAGATGAAGATTACAGTCTTCCTGGCTGGCCTGGATCTGCCAAATCAGAAGGCGATGCGCACTCAGCTGTTCAATGCAGTGAGTCTGAAGGCATCTATCACGTTCAAGGAGCTACTCGAGAAGTACTCCACGCTGAGGGCACTGGAACGTGACGTGGCAGTGGTACAGAATGTGTCGGTAAACATGGTGAAGACGTACAATAAAGGAACGACTGAAAGGAGCAAGAATCCCGAGTATAAGAGAGACAAATCGATCACATGCAGTAGCTGTGATAAGAAGGGTCACTACGAGAGTGAATGCTGGCTGACATATCCAGAGAAGAGGCCGAAACGGCATGGAAGTAGATCGTACCTCATCCGCTGTGGTGGAGAGAGGAGGGATCGAGTGTATGTGAACTTGAAGATCGGTGGAAAATCGATCGAGTTCCAAGTGGATACTGGTTCAGATGTCACAATCATCTCGGAGAGTGACTGGAGAGGACTGAATTGTCCGTCTCTGAAGAAGTTTGTCGATCGTATTAGCGATGCTAACGATCAGTCTCTCGAGATTCTCGGAATGTTTTCCTGTGCTATGGAGTACAGTGGAGTGAAGAGTAGCGGAGTGGTCTACGTTACTAAAGCCCCGATTCGACTTGTCGGTGGTGAATGGTTCTGGAAGCTGAACCTGAGAAGATCATTCTTCAGGAATGATAATGCGGTAGTCGCATGCACCAAGTCTCCGGATGACTACGCAAACTTGATGGAATGTCAAGAATATTGCGAGACTGGACTGGCCAGACTGAACCCGAAGGGCAGTACTGGAGGATATGTAGATCCTGGAACCAGCCAGCAGGTGTGTGAAAAGGAGATCGATCAAAGATCAATAATGGGAGTGAACTCGAAAGGAGAACACTTGGAGCAGGCAGGAGTATTCTCTCTAGTCGAAGAGAAGAATGAGTCTGTGGAATAACATGCTGATCCCAGAGAGGACAGAGCGTGTCTGCCTGTGATTCCGGAGGTTGACTCGGACTCTGTAAAGAGAGGGAGCAGCTTCTCCAAGATCGATTTCTGTGATGTGGATTCACGTGTTGAAGTCCAAGAGACGAAGGAACCGTGGATGAATCAGACACGTCACGGGCTGACTATTGTCGTGAACGACAGATTACCGTACAGAGATGAGCCCACTCTGAAGACGTTTCATGCGGATGACCATGATGCAGAAGCGCACTTGCTGACTATTCGTGAGAATGTCGCATACAATGGGAAGAGGAAGAGAGAGCACACGGAGAATCTGGAATGGATTCCCAAAGATGGTGCCGAAGACAAAAATGTCAACTCTCTTGGTTTCGTCGTGAACGAAACTTACCGTAACCCGAGATTGGAGGAACGCACGGGTCCTGCCAGAAGCAGTGAACCAGTGTTGGACTGCACAAAGGCATTCTCATCGAGAATTGCATCGGATGTCTCTTATATGAAGATCAAAGATCAACTCACTCTCTCCGAGAAGGAAGAGGAGGGAAGAATGTGCGGTGTCGGTAGGGACAACAGAGAGTTCGTCCAGGGTACTACCATACATCAAGAGACCAGTACTATCCGTTACCCAAGTACGGAGGAGTCTTCAGATCCTGCCAAGAGCAACGAACACGTGTTCGTGTGCAATGAGGAGATCTTTCGCGGAAAGATCAGAAATCAGCTCACTCTCTCCGAGAGGGAAGAGGGGAGTTGGAGAGGTGTCGGTAGTGGGAACAGAGAGTTCGCCATGGGTAATACCGTACATCGAGAGATCATGCGTCATGATGGAATGTGTGTCGAGAGATGGTCGATGACCATGGAGAAGTGCATCTACGGATCGTGCGAGAAGAAGGACATCGTCGAGGACAACTACATCGTCTCGCGAGTCTCAACTACCACGGCAAGTGCGACTACATCGAGTGCAATCGTCGAATCTCGACGTGCAACTTCAATCGTCGAAGAAAGATTCGAGCCCACGAAAGATGTGGAGAACGACACGAAGACAGTTACTCTGAATGAGTCCCATCATAATTGACCATCATTACCCAGTACTACGATATTGATTCTTTACTACCGTATAAGTTACCTTCGTACTATCGTAACTTCATATCGTCAGATATTCAATACTCGTATTTCATATCTTGTGGCGGAGGTGCTGTGTATGAGACTAGTCATGTGTCTGACCTAGCGAACTAGTCGCGTTCCAACTCAACTTCCCGTACACTTGGCGCCAAATTCAAACCGTTGACTGAGTATCACGCTCTTCATTGTATACTCTACATATTGACTGCGTAGCTGAGAGTTCCCGCTCTTTTCCTACGTAATTCAGTCTTGTCCTCCGCTCGCGTAGCGAGACGTCGTTATTCCTTTTGCTCCCATATTATAAATATATTACACTAAAACACCCGTTGTGCACAGACATAACACTAATCGTGAATGGAACATATAATTGAAAAAAATAGGATCATGCATGTGCTACACTTCACTTACTAGTGTGATTTCAGCAACATTCAAGGTTGAGGACTCATGTCGATAGCAGAACCCACCTATGCATGTGGCGTTGCACCTTAAATCGTCTAAAAATGCTATGGGATGTTCATTCCTCGTTCCCAAGAGAATATAGCAATGTGATAAGGTACTATGATGACGAAATACACACAGACAATACAAGGATTAGCAAAACTCACACCGAATCAGCAGGTACATTCCAAGGCTCCACGGTTTTTGCACATTCAATTGCTATTGATTCGGAGAAGAGGGCGGACAAACAGAGAAACAACATTGACAAGATGAAGGGACTGATACGAATTTGTCGAGAATGCAGGTGGAAATTGAAAGGCGTAAGATGATAGAAACTACGATATTGTATTTTATTATATTATTTAAAAAAAAAAACGTATTTTGTAGTCTAATTTGATTTATTTAGTTTAAAAGACTGGTTCGGTACAATTCGATTGCTGGACATTCGGACCAGGACGATCTAATTGGAGCTTCAAGATGTAGGGACTAACAAGGGCAGTGCATAACCTCACGGAAGCCAAAGTGAAAATTTCCCTCAAAAGTGAAAACTGGACCCAGGGAACAACCCAAACTTTCAACAACAACAAAAAAAACTTTCAAAAAACAGCAACAATCGCTTCCTAAGAAATATTAACCCGGGAAAAGTAACTGACACTCCGATCGGCTAATTTACATGTCTCTCGCAGTGGCCTACGAAAGTGTGTCCAAATGGCTCACGCGGTAAAGCGCCACAGAGAGGAAATTTTTATTTGGCTTCCATGAGGTTATGCACTGCCCTTGTAAGTCGAATTTCTCGACACAACAGGTGCAAATTGGAAAGTTTACGTACGAAGTTAGAATCTACGAAACCGTATTTTCATAATTTTTTTCCAAAATTATTTTGTAGTCTAATTTGTTGCATCTCATTGTCTGCATTTGCACCAGGACTATCGATTTGTCCCATCATGCTCTTGAAAAATGAAAAAAGCCAAAAAAAAACAAGATTTTTCAATTGCTTATAAAGTTAGTTAATAACTTTATAAATTTAATCTTGAAAGATTTCATCTAACAATAAGAAAAAATGGTGAATAGAAGTTCAATAATGTAACATTTAGGAGACTCTGAGGAGGATTATTTTACAAACACATTACATTTATTCAATGAAGCAATCAATCACGAAAACATCGTTCCTGAGAATCGTCGGAAGGCATGCAGAGAATTTATTTTAAAAAATCATTTGAGCTCTGCTGATGGAGATTTTATTGGCGCCACGGATATTGAATTTGCATTGAGAAAACGAAGTGGAGGAGGCCATCTATTCATTTTAACTCGATAGCCAACGAATAAAACGAAGATGATTACAATAAATATAGCAGGAATAGCGATGCCTCAAAGTTCAATCAATGTGTTTGATCTTTATAATATAATATATTAATCTTATCGGTATCTGTTGGAGAACTGGATTCCAATGAGAAAGTTTAAAAAAAGAATCGTACCTATCGCGATAGCATGATTTGGAACATGAAAACAAGTTACAGTCTCATTTGCAGCCAAACTTCCGAAGACAAGGTTAATGTCCTGTATTTTTACAAAAATATAATAACAATTATGTAACGAAAATTATTTTGGATACTCACCACGTCCTCATTACACATATCTGATTCGCATATTAACAAGCGTACGTCGATTAATAAATGTACTCCGACCGGAAAAGAATATTAAAATATGTTAATCAAGTCAAGTCGAATATTCAGTAAGGAAAACAAAGTACCGGAATTCTCCTTTCGATGTACAATTCTTCATATGAAATGCATCCGCGTATCTTTAAAAAAACAAGTTTTAGAAAGTATTTTCTACTTCACGTAATCTACTATTCTAATCTGCCGACCCCAAAGAGGTATGCAAATCCATATTACTCGGAAAATGTTACAGAAGTGAGCATTGCTTGACAGCGAAATAGAATACTGTCAAACGTGAGTGAGAGCATGCCATACATAATATTTCTACGGAATATCAAACTCACCACGTTCCCATGATTCCATTCCATGAAGCAAGAGTCGCCTTTGCACTTTCCATCCATACTTGAAACTGAATTATATTTTAAAGAAATGAAAAATGAGCATCCGCAATAAAAATGCACATGCATTGAAGATTCGTCTCGAATCATGTGCTCTACGTTGCTATTCTGTATATCAATTATAAATTTAATATTATATTATATTCGTCGTAGAGACCTGATGCCATTACGCATTCTACCATTGTTGCAGTTTCCTTGGGTTCTGCCGGGAATAGAGAATTTGCAGAGCAATTGTCGCGCTGTAAGATTATACTTGTCATACATAATACAAAGATAAAGGTATACAAACGGTATAACAATATATAGAAACAAATAACACACGTGATATTGATATTGATACTTACGGATATTGTACGACTATTGCATGTTTAATGAATAAGAAAGAAATACTCTTACATGAGGGCATGCACAGATCTCTTTACGTGCTGACCCAACGTTCTGGCGTGTTAAACATGTTCCTGGCACGATCATATCATCAAAAATTGTTGATGCAAAAACGTCGTACTGCAAAAAACAATAATAATTTTGAGGGAAAAAAACCTACACATTTTTGTATAATGTATTCTTGATTTTTTCTATGTTTTGTCCCTCTCCTCTCTCTAAAAGCGCCGCAAAAGCTGCGTTGTTCTTAGTAAGAGTTATTGATATTTTTTTACCAATTTCATTGTAAATCCTTTTTGGATTTGCAACAAACGAACATTACTTACGTTCGCCAGCTGGTTGAGATAATACCCTTGACAACTGTACTCCTCATGCATTTGAATCGTGCCATTTGTCAACGGCTGCAATGGTATCTATTGACACTGATCTTTGAAATAAATAGATATTAATTATTATATTATGTTATCGGCATTTAATTACTAATTAATATATCACTCTACCATTGCCGTGCGAGATGAGATACAGTAGTTAGATCGACAAAAACCGCTAGTGCTGGTAGTAGAACGGCAATTATCGATAACAGGCAGATTTACGACATCTGCAGCACCTTGGAGATTGCAGCCGTCCGACTGGCTGCAGCAACTTTTAAATGAATGGCGAGGTTAACCTTTCTGGCCATTTGATCGAAAATATCTAGCTTCAAAGACGGCGGAAGACTTTAGAATACATTGCAATGTGTTCGGGTGAGCTTCCACAACGGCACTGCGTCTATGTGACATAATATTCAATGTAGTCATAAACCTGCGCATTCCACTGCATTCCCTTTTAATAGCTTCAGATGGTCAACAATCTCAATTTGTTTTCACACAGGAATATCAGCGATCTCGGTAGAGCGGTACTTTGAGCAGCATGAACGATAAAATCTTCTGTTCATGTTATCAATAACATGATCAGCAACAACTTTGGACACAATAAGAATATTGTCGAGCATAGTGTAGTGCGTGTGACTTGATTTAAACACGGACATTCCAGGTACGAGGAGGTCACTAGCTAATGTTTAGATCCCAAAAGTTTTTCTTTTCAATTTACGGATTTTGCTATCGGATTTTGCTTTTGCTATATTATTAGTACCCACCACACACACAACACTCCGCCTTGGTAGTTACGACGACAGCCCAACTTCAACTCGCCGACAGTGTACTCCAAGCAACCCTGAACAAGTGCAGCTTGCGCCCAGAGTTAAACATCACAGTGCATGCCAAATCTTGACAGAAATTTGCATTTCTAGTAGCGGGAAGATGACTTTAGTGCATACACACACTTCACTTACTAGAGTTACATCAGCAGCATTCGATACTGGGGATTCAAGCCGATAGCAAAATCCGCCCATGCAAGTGGCATTGCATCTAAAATATTCGAAAATTGCTAGAGAAATCATAAAATTTAAAGAGCAATGTTCATTCCTCGTTAGGGGCTATGACACGTTGACGACGTATTACAAATTTAAAGTGATACGTTCATGAAATGGACTACTGGTGATGTACTCTCTATCTATACCTCGGCATGTCTCTTGCTGCTCTCTCACAGCCGTATTTGTTATTTAGGAGCGGAAGGTTTTACTATTTGGGAGGAGTGTTTGTGAATGCATAATAGATAGATACACAGATGACGAAACAAACATATGCAGATAACACATAGATAATCAAACTTACACGGAATCAGCAGGCACTTTTGAAGACTCCACCGTTTTTGCACATTCAATTGCTATCGATTCGGAGAAGAGAGCGGGCAACAAGAGAAACAACATTGAAAAGAAGTAGGGAGTGCCCGACGAATTTGTCAAACCGCAGGTGCACATTGAAAAGCGTACATAAAATAATAGAAAGTACGAAATATTATTTTATTATTTTTAAAACGTTTTTTATGTATCTATTTTGTTGAAGAGGCTGGTTCCATAAAAGTCGATCATTGACGGACGTTCTCGCCAGCATTATCGATCTGGAGCTTCTTACAATATCCTCACTTATCAACGGCGGAATGGCCGAGTGGTGTAAGCAACTGCTAGTCATTCGTAGGATCACGAGTTCGATCCCCGCCGAGGCCAACGAAGCCTTCCATCCACTCCGGGACGGTAAATTGGTTGCAACTTTGATTGCGACAGGTAACGTGCCCTAGATGCCTTGGGAAAGCTTGGGTTACGTAATCCCACGTTGCAGCTGGCTTATCGGCTTGTCCCAAAAAAAAGCTAGCGTGCTACTGTAAAATCGCTTGACATGGAACGCCTTTTATCTGAGGAGAATTGTTCTCTCGATTGCTTATAAAGTGAAGATTCAGTATAAAAATTCCATCATTTAGGGAAAATAACATTTATGTTCTAAATCCGGATAATTTTACAGAACCCTGTAAAGGTCGATACGTGGCAGGCTCAGAGGAGGATTCGCTTACAAAGATTGCAGAGACTCTCTGCAATCTTCTGCAATCTGCAATCTACAATTCGGTCTCTGCCAGAGAAACCGAATTTTGAATGTTTCTAGTAATTGTTCAGTTAACTTTACTCAATAAACCAATCATTCATAAAAACCCAAATTTCCCGACATTGAATGCCTAAATTGGTCGGAAAAGCACGAAGGGTAACTACAATACAATCATCTGAGATCATTTAATGGAAGTTCTATTGGAGGCACGGAGTTCGAATTTCCATTGACACAATGAAATGGTAGAGGCCATCTTTTAGTTTTCGTACGATAGACGACGAAGAAAATGACGAAGATTACGAGAATTATGGCAGGAACAGCGATACCTGAAAGTAGATCTACAATAAGTTTTGACTAGTTTTTTTGTTGTTGAGTAGGCTGACGTAATCATGAGTAAAAAAGAGTGTTACCTATCGCAATTGCAATTTCAGTTGCTTGATTGTCTTGAACAGGAGTGCAAGTTACAGTCTCGTTTGCAGCCAACCCTCCGGAGACAAGTTCAATGTCCTGTATTGTGCATAAATATAGTTAATATTATATAAAGAAAATTATTTAGGAAACTCACCATATCCTCATTACACATATCCGTTTCGCATATTAACAAGCGTGTGTCGATCAATAAATGCACGCCGACCGGAAACGAACAATATTATGTTTTGATTTAGAATAAATAGAATGTACAGTAAGGTAAAGAAAGTACCGTGAATCTTCGTTCGATGTGCCGTTCCTCATATGTCATGCATCCACGTACCTTTTAAACAATAGCTCTTGAAAGTGTATTTCTTTATTTATGTTGTTATCCAAAGCTGATGTGCAAATTTTAAAGAATTTAAAATTGCTTGACACCAAAATTGTAATAAAAAAAGGTATGAACGAAAACATATTGCTCCCAAAACTTTAACGAACTCTTTTATAGAATATAAATATTACTTACCACGTCCCCATAACTCCATTCGATAAAGCAAGAGTGACCTCTGCACTTTCGAGTCCGATTGATGACTAAATCCATTGAATAGCGTGGTTCCACTACACATTCTATCATTCCAGTAGTTGTACTCGGTTCTGCCGGGAATATAGAATTGGTAGTGCAGTTATCGCGCTGCAAATTAAAATTTTCCACATATATTATAGAAATATATCTTTATATAAACAGTAAACTCTTTAGAAATTTTGATTGGGTGGCTTGATAGAAAATTTTTTTCATTGCTTTCATAAAAATAATATTTTGTGGGCGGCGATATAAATGCTCTCACAAGCAGATATGGTGCGTTTTCTGTTTTAATTGTAATACTCTTACATGAGCACATGAGCAGCTTTCTTGGCGAATTCTTTCTTTGACTTCATATGTGATGCACATTCCCGGCACCATCGTTGTGAGTAATGCAGTTGAAACAATGTCGTACTGCGAACAAGAATAAGTTTTTAAGTATACATGTCTATTGAATATATCATTTTCCATCCATTGTCGCTCTCCATCTCAGCTATATTCCAGTGGTCACAAGGCTAGTAGATGTTGTCCACCATTTTCCGTCAACATAAGGTCTTTGAAGGGACCAGGTAGAGAAAAATAAGATATTTTAAAGAAAAAAATGATCGCGGAAGGATACTCAAAACCAAATATTCTTGCGATTTTCTTTTAAAAAAATGCAGAGTTTTTTTCTGAAGAAATAAATCATATTTCTTTTTAAAAGAATTTTAAAGCAAGAGAATATTGCTTACGCTTGCCAGCGAGGTGATCGGATCCTGGCAACCGTGCATTGCAAACATTCGAGTCGTGCCATCGCTCGACTTCTGCTATGCAAATGTTTTCTATTAAAAACGAACCCAGATAATTCCTCCACTACTAGGAAATTGAAATGTCTGTCTGTTGGTATGTTTTTTTTCCTTCCGCGTGACGGACCTTTTTTCTGAATAACTTTCTTCAAAGTTGAGCAATCTTCTCAGGTCCTTTTGCATATGATAGCCCATCACGAAACACATCGATTTTTATATTTGAAAAATCGATAATTTCATGGCCAAGTCGGTAGCGAGCTCGAATTCAAATCCGAGGGTCGCAGGTTTCCGATTTTTGAAGTGAAATATCGATTGATTTCACTTGATTTCACGCGATTTCATGATATTTTCGCACATTTCGCTACGAATCATTCAGGCAGGAAGGGGTTTGAAACGAGAGAGCAAGGGAAATCGAGAGGGACTCTCTCACCCTTGCACACTCTCTCGCCCTGACCCCTTTCTGGAGGGTCGGAATCATGTATCCGGAAGATTCCTAATAAATCGCTTCAAAATCTCTCTATCTTCCCAGATCTTTTTGCGAATGATAACAGACCAAAATACCTTTCAAATTTTAGCAAAATTTAATTGACCAAATCCATAGCCAAGTGGGTTACGCGCTTAACTTTCAATCCGAGACACCCCAGGTTCGAACCCCGCCGCGGGTAAAACGTTTGCCGCATTATTCGCAAGTGTCAGAAGCTCTTCTAGCATGTTCCTGAGTTACGTGAAACACGTTTTCACCTGTTTTGCCGAGTTTTAACATGAAAAATCGAAAATTTCGAAAAGTTTCCAATTGATTCGCAGAGCATGGAGGATCACAGGAAAAGTTGTTTTCGATGTCGGAAACGCGTCTGAACGTGTTCTAACACGTTTTAACAAGAAACTCGAAATTTTGAAAAGTTTCCATTTGATTCGCAGAGCGTAGAGGATCATAGGAAAAGTGTTTTTCGATGTCGGAAACGTGTTCGAACACGCCAGGGAAATCAACACACGGTATCCTGCATTTCCGTTGAGAAAGGCTCGTGAGGCTGAGAGCGATCGAAAAAAAAGTTGCCACGGAGCCACGAAGTGGCGTAGTGGCAACTTTTTTTTCGATCGCACTCAACCTCACGAGCCTTTTGCAACTGAATAAGCCAGTACTCTTTCTAGAGATGAACAGATTCCCCCCAACATACTAAGCTCGCCCTGGACCGATCTTGGAGCCGGCTACTGAGTTCTCCTCCCTGGACCGAGACTACAACAAGCTACCGAACTCCCCCTGGACCGAGCCTGAAGAAGGCTACCAATGTTCCCCTGAACCATACCTGAAGAAGGCTACCGAGGTCCCCCTGGACCGTAACTGAAGAAGGCTACCGAGGTCCCCCTGGACCGTACCTGAAGAACGCTACCGAGGTCCCCCTGGACCGTACCTGAAGAAGGCTACCGAGGTCCCCCTGGACAGTACCTGAAGAAGGCTACCGAGGTCCCCCTGAACCGTACCTGAAGAAGGCTACCGAGGTCCCCCTGGACCGTACCTGAAGAAGGCTACCGAGCTCCCCCTGAACCGTACCTGAAAAAGGCTACCGAGGTCCCCTGGACCGAACCTTCACTCAGAACTGTGCATAGAGCGTAGTGTACGTATAGAGCGTAGTGTACGCATAGAGCGTAGTGTATTTAACCTCAACACATCCCGGCTAGTTTATGAGGTTTTCTCATTTTCCATTTAAGGTATGTTTTCTTTGTAAATAATGTTTTCAAATTTATAATATCTATCTACCAATGCGCTGCGAGATGAGATGCAGTAATTGGATCGGCAAGTCCTCTCAGAATGTTTTTCACCAGTGCTGATGATAGCATAACGGCAATTATCGACAACAGGTAGATCCACGATATCTGCAGCAGCTTGGAGATTGCAGCCGTCCGACTGACTGCAGCAATTTTAATTGATTGACATAATTAATAAGAATACCATTTAATCTTAACTTGAGTAAATTCAAAGACAGTCATTTTTTATCCTCAATTTACAGAGCTTGGATATTGTAAAAATAATACCAACCACACACACAGCACTCCGTCTTGGTGGTTACGACGGCATCCCAATTTCAGCTCCCCAACAGTGTACTCGAGGCAACCCTGAACAATGATGTCCTGCTCTCAGAGTTCATAATCCCCGTGAATAAAATCTCAATAGATATGCGTATTGTTCTCGGCGGAGGAAGTTAATGTCGTTCATGTGATACGTTTTACATACCAGTGTCACTGAGGTTTCATTACGTTGTTCTTTCTCATTCAAGGTTGGATATTCAAGTCGATAGCAAAAACCACCAGTGCACGTGGCGTTGCATCTTAACACGTAGATATTTACTAAAGTTAAACGTATTTTAATCCTCGCTCCAAAGAGAATGTAGTAATGCGGTGACGTAATAAGGTGAAGAAATAAACATAGACAAGACATGGTTAAGCAAACTCACACCGAATTGGTAGGTACGTCCCAAGGTTCCACAGTTTTTGCACATTCAATTGCTATCGATTCGGAGAAGAGGGCGGAAAACCAGAGAAACAACATTGACAAGATGAAGGGACTGATACGAATTTGTCGAGAATGCAGGTGCAAATTGGAAAGCTCGAATCTTGCATGAGAAGGTAGAAATTCAGAAACATCATTTTGATATTTTGTCGAGAATATTGTTTGATGCAATAATTTTTTTCTATCTCTATTAAATGGCAGCGACACTGACTTGCAAATTTTCGAGTGAGAAAAAGTAACGAAAGTATGTGGAACTAGGAAAGAAATGCCTTTATTGTGCGATAATTTGCTCAAAGAAATCGATCATTATTAAATATAATTCTGAGTAATGAAAACGATTCATATCTACGGAAATTTTCTTTCATGTGGAACTCTCGTCACGTCTCTGAAAATAATCGAATCGACGGGTGCAACTGGTCGTGGTAGGCACGGCCAAAACTTGAAGAATGTAACGATTGTACGTCTGCGAGATAATTAATTACTTAGTTAATTATTTAATTGACAATTACCGATACGATGGCGTACAAGCGAGAATGGTCAGCGAATGGGCGAAAGTGTGAGTAGAAAGCATAGAAAAGGCGATGACCGATATTGTTGCCGCTGAAATATATTTTATCAGATTTATTAATTTCATCATTTTCACAAAAATAATTTAGCATAAAACCACAGCCTGCAAAATTCATTCGACAAATCATAAATCTAAAATCACAGTTTTTCTTATTTAAATATTTGTACATTTTCCATTGGTATCGTATACCGCACAACAATATGTGAACACAAGAAAGTTTATTAGTGAAGGGGGTGTACACTTCATACTCTAAACAACTACTTAAAAGGTTTAAATTTGCTCACCAATTCGACTCGTTGATAAGTCGTCATTGCCCTCGAGCATTGAGTAGACGTAGATTATACACTCGGCAAGGACGGGAATACCGTAGATTAGGCCGGGAACGATGCCCTGTCAATCCTACTATCGTACATGTCAGAGAAATCGGAACAAGTACCGAGCCGTACCGTACAATTGGCTACAATTGAAACATTGCAAATACAGGGCTTTAAATTTTGATTTTATGCTCATCCGATTTCCCTTCCCCGATTTGCCGGAATCGACTCGGATTGTCTCGGTGAAATATCGCTAGAAATCGATAAATCAGAGTCGTGCGTGTGCCAGTGTGTACACGTGTTTTGTGCAGTGCGCAAATTGCCACGGCAGGCGCACATTCAGTTCGCGATTCCCGGCGACTTTTTAGCTCATGTTTTATCGTTTTCTAGCGATATTTCACCGAGAGAATCCGAGCCGTTTCCGGCAAATCGGGGAAGGGGAATCGAATGAGCATAAAATCAAAATTTAAAACCCTGTATTCGCAATGTTTCAATTGTAGCCAATTGTACGGTAGAACTCGGTACTTGTTCCGATTTCTCTGACATGTACGATATTTGTATTTTTCTCGCGTTTAAGAAAGGTAACTAAAATTCTTTTCAAACATAAAACAACCTGAAGAATGAGGGACATAACCGCTCGAATTTGATATCTGCAATGATTGTCTTTACTCTGGAATTGTCCAAAGCATCAGTCAATTACTCTCGACCAATCTTTGCCAATATCCATTTGGCGATTCGGAGGCAGTTAATGTTCCTATTACTGTAGGAGAAAACAATATCATTATTATAATAAATACTATGTTTATCATGATCTTTATCATGAAAATATAGTGCAGATTGATTCTCACTTTCTCGTGTTGTTGCTTGCATAAACCATTCCACTTCGGACCTGTTGAAGTGTTTGTAGAAGGAGAACAGCAATCGAGGATATGATAATTACTCCCCAGCAGAATACAACTGAAATTGTTTTATGTTATTTTATATATTACATTTCACGCAAAATATTTTGTCTTGCAAAATTAGTACTCAATATTCAAGTAGTTCAAGCCCCGAGCGTTAAAGCATTGCTCATAACACATTTCATCTCTTCCGCGTTCAAATACTACTAAGAATCATGATTTCCCGGAAACACGCAGTAAGTTCACAGTTATTTGCCTACTCGACAGGTGTTGCGAAAAAATATAAACAGGCAGTTATCAATAAATGCGTTCCGCAGAAATACTCAACGAAACAATGTACAATCTATGATAATTGAGTGCTAGTAACTATTTCCTACACAATTACAACCCAAAGCGCATATATTATATAGAACGATAATATATGTTTACTAAAGATGGTTGTATAACAGACACTATCTGATAGGCTCGAGATATGGCCGTACAAGGAGACCTAACCTATGCTGAAAAGATGACCCTAGAGTAAACTTTGTGCGTAGAAACCGAAAATCGACCTTAGAACTGCTGATTCTCAAAACCGGCTGAGATATGTTTCATCACATGTACTACAGTGGAAAAATGAAAATTCTTCCAACGCAAACTAGACTCCAAATTAGATAGTAATTCTTAAAGAACATCTCGTATGCATGATTTTCACTGTTGAAAGTAAGTTTATAACTGATCTGTGAAAAAAGTTATGAAATTTTGAAAGATCAAAATAATTTTCAAAAAAATAGTTTTCGCGGAGGGGGAATTTTGACATTCGCATTCGATTCCTCGTGGAAAGTTACACCGGGTACCATATTTTCGGTTCGATCGATAGGGCTAATCTATTTTTAAATATTTTTTGGAAAACACATTCTTCTATTTTTGACGATTTTCGATAAAATTCAAGTTTCGAAAAAAGTCAGATTTATATCTCAAATGAGTCCTAGTTATCAGAAATCCATATTAGAATTATTATTATTAATTTTCACAATGTTTTCGTTTGAACTGACGTGCCATGGATCAGTGAAATACGACCTCGAACTCCATACTTGTGTTTTAAGAGACCGGCTCTGTAAGAATTGAGCACTGCCAGGCATTCGCGCCAGGACTTTCGATTTGGAACATCATACTCATACCATGGAAGTGTTTCAGCACACAATTTATAAAAGTATTCGACTTTGTGCCCTGAGGCTCAAACCCGGCTCGCATATGTCGCGGAAGTGTCGAAAAAAGTGATTTCTTCAACTTTTGAAGTTCATGAGCTAGGATTAATTTTTCTTCGGCAATATTTTAAGCATACCTACTTTTATTTCACCAAGGCCAGTCTGTCTGTCCGTTGCGTGTGTTCAACTTTGCCACTAAATAACTCGGGAACGAAGAAAGATTTCGCCACACTCTCTTCACTATCTTATACATATCGACAAAAGTAAACTTTTCAATAAAAAATATTGATACAAAAACCCTGGCCAAGTGGCTAAAGCGCTTGCCTTCGATTCCGAGAGTCACAAGTTCGGACCCCACCGCGGGCAAACGTTTTGCCACATTTTATGCAAGCGCTAGAAGCCGTCATAGCACTTTTTTTGAGTAGTGTGACACACGTTTTCACCTGTTTGATTTCGACACACTCTCTTCACTATCTTATACATATCGACAAAAGTAAACTTTTCAATAAAAAATATTGAAACAAAAACCCTGGCCAAGTGGCTAAAGCGCTTGCCTTCGATTCCGAGAGTCACAAGTTCGGACCCCACCGCGGGCAAACGCTTTGCCACATTTTATGCAAGCGCTAGAAGCCGTCATAGCACTTTTTTTGAGTAGCGTGACACACGTTTTCACCTGTTTGCTGTGTTTTTTAAGTAAAAAATGGAAATTTTCGATATTTTCCTTAATGGTGTGAGGAGTGATGGGAACACAAGAAAAATGTTTTGCGATGTCAGAAACGTGTCCTGAACCGAACCTGGAGCCGGCCACCGAGCACTCCCTGGATCGAATCTGGAGTTAAAGTACATGAGCTATGATTAATTTTTCTTCGGCAATATTTCAAGCATGCTCAGTGTGCATCGAAAAACAACATGAAATATTTTGGAGCGATTGAAAATATTTCATCCGAATCGATTTTGTCTCATTTTTGAAATTTATCCTCAAATATAGAGAGACAGCAAATAATTTCACGCTTCACATTGTAGCACATAATAATCTGTATATGATGGTGGATGCAATATTGCCTGCCATCATTTCGCAGTAAACGAAGAATTCGATTTTACAAAAAAATCATCCTGAAAAAAAACTGGAATTCTAGAATGCCGTCATCTTATAGAATTAAACTGCATTCAAAGTGCATTTACTAAAGAAGTATTTTTCTAATGAACCGTTAGGGTCTTCAACCCGCTCATGCCTCAACCCCATGGCGTTAGCGCACCACAAGACGAAAAAATATTTTCCCATTTTGACAATCATCCAGGATTCAAAGATTTTTTTTTCAAAAAAAATGTTCGATTTTTTTCAAAAAGAGTGTTGATGCGAAAATTCATAATTCGGCCAGCAGATGAAGAAATACTATATAATTTCTAACATTACCAAAATGTGGCAAAACGTTTGCCCGCGGTGGGGTCCGAACTTGTGACTCTCGGAATCGAAGGCAAGCGCTTTAGCCACTTGGCCAGGGTTTTTGTTTCAATATTTTTTATTGAAAAGTTTACTTTTGTCGATATGTATAAGATAGTGAAGAGAGTGTGTCGAAATCAAACAGGTGAAAACGTGTGTCACACTACTCAAAAAAAGTGCTATGACGGCTTCTAGCGCTTGCATAAAATGTGGCAAAACGTTTGCCCGCGGTGGGGTCCGAACTTGTGACTCTCGGAATCGAAGGCAAGCGCTTTAGCCACTTGGCCAGGGTTTTTGTTTCAATATTTTTTATTGAAAAGTTTACTTTTGTCGATATGTATAAGATAGTGAAGAGAGTGTGGCGAAATCTTTCTTCGTTCCCGAGTTATTTAGTGGCAAAGTTGAACACACGCAACGGACAGACAGACTGGCCTTGGTGAAATAAAAGTAGGTATGCTTAAAATATTGCCGAAGAAAAATTAATCCTAGCTCATGAACTTCAAAAGTTGAAGAAATCACTTTTTTCGACACTTCCGCGACATATGCGAGCCGGGTTTGAGCCTCAGGGCACAAAGTCGAATACTTTTATAAATTGTGTGCTGAAACACTTCCATGGTATGAGTATGATGTTCCAAATCGAAAGTCCTGGCGCGAATGCCTGGCAGTGCTCAATTCTTACAGAGCCGGTCTCTTAAAACACAAGTATGGAGTTCGAGGTCGTATTTCACTGATCCATGGCACGTCAGTTCAAACGAAAACATTATGAAAATTAATAATAATAATTCTAATACGGATTTCTGATAACTAGGACTCATTTGAGATATAAATCTGACTTTTTTCGAAACTTGAATTTTATCGAAAATCGTCAAAAATAGAAGAATGTGTTTTTCCAAAAAATATTTAAAAATAGATTAGCCCTATCGATCGAACCGAAAATATGGTACCCGGTGTAACTTTCCACGAGGAATCGAATGCAAATGTCAAAATTCCCCCTCCGCGAAAACTATTTTTTTGAAAATTATTTTGATCTTTCAAAATTTCATAACTTTTTTCACAGATCAGTTATAAACTTACTTTCAACAGTGAAAATCATGCATACGAGATGTTCTTTAAGAATTACTATCTAATTTGGAGTCTACTTTGCGTTGGAAGAATTTTCATTTTTCCACTGTAGTACATGTGATGAAACATATCTCAGCCGGGTTTGAGAATCAGCAGTTCTAAGGTCGATTTTCGGTTTCTACGCACAAAGTTTACTCTAGGGTCATCTTTTCAGCATAGGTTAGGTCTCCTTGTACGGCCACTGTTGACAGAAACTCGATCCTCTCAGATAGTCTCTGATAATCTTAAAGTCTAAAATTCACCGCATAGCATCCATAGAAGGTGATTTGTCGCTTCAACCACTATGTATGAAGCCTTCGATCGCACCCAACCGACGACAGTAGCTACTCTCTGAATTTAGCAATCAATTTTTAGTGTAAAGATAAATAAATAGATATTAACGAACTAAAGTGCAAAAGGAATAAAAGTGTAACGCACTTTACTTGAGGACTGCATTTCCCGCAGATAACAGTACACAGCATAGAAAGCTGACAACGAGCCAATGTGTATGATTATGAAAAGCATAGTTTTGAACCATGCTGAGTGCATACATTTCCATCCTTGAGGCCGAACTACCTGGAAGATAGCAATTTAACTGACCAACGATATGAGGGGGAAGTAGAGTGCGAAATGTGAGACCACGATCTCTTCATTTCGCACACTCTCCTGACCGGTGAAGAGGGTGTGCGAAATGAAGAGATCGTGGTCTCACATTTCTCACTACGAGAAATTACGAACGAATACGAATACTCACCCCACGTCGATAAAAGGCACACGCAAAGTACGCATTTCCCAACTCGGAGTAGAGAAATGCCAATATCGTCTGCAACATTTGCAAAATTATATAATCAATAATATCGAAACATTTCTATAGTGTTATAGCAATATAAATCGCATAACGAAGTGTGTACACAATTACCAAAAATGTTTGCATGTTCATTAGTTCGGCAAAGAATGAATTTGAGTAGAAAAGACGGCAATTTGCAAGCACGATCGGAGCGTAAGTATTAGTAAACACATCAAGGAGTAGAGAGGTGAACTGTAATCAGATATTCAAACTCTCATTAAATGCATCTGGATCAGATCACAAATGAGCTTAAGTGAACTGCACACATCGCAACTTTGTCCGGAGAAAGGTCCTCTACGGTTTCGTTTCACACAAAAAGCGGTCCTCTATAGCACACATTCCTCACGCTCTCTAGTTTACTCACCCAAACGAGAGCATGAGGAGTGAGGGGATGAAAAGCCTCCTCTGAGAAACGAAACCTTGGAAGACCTTCTCCCTGCCAATTGGCACGATGCGTCCCTCTTATGTCTAGTAATGTTTTTTTTCACTTACAGGTGAGTGAACATGTTCACTGCATTCCACTACTGTATATTTTTTTCCAAAGTAAATGGTACATTGAAAACACTGGCCTTGAAACAATAAAGTGCCGCCATTTTGTAGTTGTTAAAATCACTTTTCTAAAAAAAACTAGCCTGTAGGCTGAAGAGATACTTGCGGTAGCCTCTTCCACGACTGTCCCTGTCGAAAATGATGAGCAAACTAACTGCAACGTTGACGGCGAAGAAAATTGCGCCTGAATTACATTTCGCATTACTACCCTCATTTTGTAATATAACAATATGAATTTACATTTTTAAAAAATTGTCCACAGAAACAAAAGATTTCACAGAACTCGATTTGCACCTGATATGTGATAGAAGTGAGTGACCGCCGCCTCTACTGTAGGGCTAAGTTCGGTAGCACTGGGCATTCGTGGCGAGTTGAAGCTTAATCACGCAATCTTATTCCGCGGAGCTAAAAAAACTTGATTGAGCAAATATGTAATAATATAGAGCGAAGATGACTTCTACGATGACTCGACTAGGTGACATAGACCAATGTGCGAGTGATAGGAATAATAATAATATAGTTCATTGGCATTCATCGTAAAAGAGTGATAGACAGATCAGACTGAGTCGTTCGAAACCTCCCCCTCTTCAACCTCGTGCACATATTGGCCGGTAGACGCCGATGGCGTTTCTCAACATAATTGCACCTGTTGTTATCTATCTCGACAGCACTTTCACTCGGCTACTTGGATTTACTAGATTACACGCCTCAAGCCATTCATCAGTCAGTGCCGGCATTGTGTGTAGAAAGAGAAAATCTACAGATTCGAATCGCTCTATCACATGGAAAAAGAACGTTAACTTAAACTTGCGTTTGTGGAATGTGACGTGGCCACCTTTGGTAGTTAACGGAGCTCATTGGAACTGCTGTGAGTGGGCAAACCAGATAATATTATCCATAACATAAGTGCAGCGCATAATAATAAATAGGTTTATTCATCTGCTTCCCGTATATACTCGTAAAAAGGTTAATATAAGTCGGGTCTGCGGGGCAAGTTCCAATCTCGAAATGTTTCATTTTTTTCTAGTGGGAAAAGCGATTTTCTGTATTAGGAATCTTAGTCAGGAAAATTCCTAATGAGGGAAATTTTTCTCTCATTAGCAACACGGTGAAAATGTGACCTCATTAGGAGATTACAGTCTAATGGGAGCAACATTTTACTCCGTTAGAGCCATTTTTGAGTCTAATGAGGGAAACTTGTTCTCTCATTAGAAACTTGTATTTTTTAGCTTTTAATAGTGAGAATATTTTCGTGTATACTATTTTATTGATCTTTTACAGGGAACGACAACAACAACAACAACAACAACAACAACGACGAATCAATACGAATGGAATCAATACGAAAACGATGAAGAAGGGAGTCGGGACAGATTACAATCAGATTATAGAAACGTTTCAAATTGTAACATAATATGAAATAAATATTTAAGTTGTTAACGTGTTACTATGATAAAACAGGAGATGTGTAATAATGTAGCTATAGCAACTAGTACACGCTAGTATCAGTATTACTGATCAGTGGAAAGGGATAGTTGGGAGATGGGGGGTTGAGATTCCATAGGCGAGAGTTTCTTTTTCACCTTATCCCTCTTACTTTTGGAAAGTAAGGAAGTCGGTTTTCCATCAGGGGTGTATTTGGAAGCGTAAATTTCGTACGCTTTCTTCCAGTCGTCTCCCAGGCTCTTCTGCATGGTCCTTAGCTGATCCTTAGTTCCCGATGTCATTGAAGCTGGGACTTGTATGCGATTACACGCACATCTTGCTGCGACTGCTGAAATAAAAATCTGTTAGATTGTAAAAAAAATATTTTTTTTAAATTTTTTAGTAGATGCAACATATGCTTACCCATAGCTTCGTATGATGATCCTTCGAAGTAGATGGGGTTCATCTTGGTGTCCTTCACTCCTCGGTTGGGATCGAAGGTGAGCAGTCGTAGACACTGTGAATGGTTTTCATTGAACTCTCGTGTTCAAATATCTGATAGTTTAAAGATTGCTCGGTCGAATGTGCTCACTCCTAATGAGGAAAAAAATTCGAATGTGCTCACTGCGATATTGATTTCTCCCTCCATTTCCATTTCCCTTGTGAAGTCCGTCAGCGCTCTCTGGTCTATGAACGATCCATTGATTACACGAAGGAGAACGGCGTCGACCGTCGAGTAGTCGTCCCAGACGGTACCTCCTGAGCAAGCAACTTGATAATAGTTTGCCAAATAATTTTACTAACTCATTTTTATTGAACGATTAGACTTGCTAATACCTTGATGTTTCTTGTAGATTGCGCTTTTGATGTACACATCAGCAACTCCGACATCAAATTCAATACGCGCTCGTGCGGGGGACGCATTGCCTGAAGGCGTCGTAGGAGTTCTCATGGACGACGTTGGAGTCCTCTGTGAATTGGAATTGGATCCTCCACTTCTTCGCGCCTGGGTGTTGAGATGGTTGTTGATGTTCCCGACTATCTCGTCGTCTCCGTTGACAACGATGATGTTCATCGTACGGGGCTGCGTCTGCACGAGCCGTACGAGGTGCTTGAGCTGAGCGACGAAATCCTGGATACAGTATTCAATAACTTTTAAACTTTATAAAAAAATGTAATTCTCTGTACAGTAATCCACTATTTCACTCTGTACAGTAATCCACTATTTCACAGCTATAGATTAAGTATTCTCGGTACATTTATCCAATTTTTTTCATAGCTATAAAAGAAGATAAGTTTTGAAAATTTGATATTTTCTTATGGATTGTTAAACTGACATCGTTATCGAAGATGTACAGCGTGCATTCCGTCTCTATGAGCCTGCTCTTCGCTGTCATTCGCGGATTGATGAATGTGATCGGGGGGAGACATCTTTCACACGCCTCAAACAAAAACATTAGGAAATACAAACATTTAGGTATTTACAGTCAGTAATGTTGCAGCCAAACATAATTAAAATTAATAATCCATAATTGGAGATATACCTCCAGTATTGCAGACACGCTGGCACCGTGCCTCCCATTCGCCAATCGATTATTTCCCGTCATCAATCGTCTGAAAATTATGTTTTGTTTAACAAATTTCTTTTCCACTTTCATTACCTGATACACGCATAAGAGATCGGGCTCTTGACTACGCTCGATTCAACCTCTGCCGCGTCCTTCGCTGCGTACTTGTTCCATGCAAGAAAATCCTTTATGCTGTACTGCATCTCTTCCAGCATCTGCAACACGATTTTATATCAAGCATCTCTCACTTAGTTTAGTGGCTGGCTATGCTGCTCGGGAACTTACTAGCTAAACTTTGTCTTCCATAAAGTTCCGTAATAAATAATGGGCTCAAGTACCTTGCTTGTCGCATCCCCTTGTTCCTTATCCGTCGACTCAGCAAGTTCTTTCAAAAGATCCATTGCTTTCGTTCCATTTACTTGACGAGCAGTTAAGTAGCCGGTGAGAGTAGCAGTCTTGTCCACTAGAGGCTCCTTAAAGGCATACATAATTTTTAAGGTTTTTTTTTTAATTTAATAATCTTACTTGAGCATGTGCCTTGAAGTACGCGAACTCTCCCTCTGGTAGACAGGCACCGTTGACATGGTATTTCGCATATCCTTCAGACACGTGACGTTTTATTAGCTTCGACTTCATGTCCAGAGTAATAGTCTTGTTGTCGATAAGATTTAATTTCTTCAGCACCGTACGAAGCCGAACTACCTAAAACGCTACAAATCACTCTTCTTGACTATATTATTACTCTACCTTCTCAAATGTGGTCACCTTGACCTTCAATGACGACCTGTGCAGACTTTTTATTACTGCCGATACACGCGATCCTTGGACGATATCAACCATCATCTACAATTTCATTACTCCATACCAAAGATCAAATTATTTTCCCCGACATACCTTTACAACGGGCCATTGGGGTCTTCTTCTCCTCTTTTACGCGCATCTTCCAACGATTTCTCTTGCATCTGCTTGATTGCTGCGAGTCGATGGCGACCGTCGATTATGAGTCTGAATGGAGTATGCTTTTATAGTCATAAGGTAATGTGCAACTCACATTCTGTTCGTCTCGGGGTTGTGCCAACCGAGAAGCACTTGTTCAATCACAGTTATCTGCCTTTCCGCGAACGACCTCATAATCGCCTTCACTTCCTTATCCTTTATTTCCAGCTCGTTGTACATGTCCATTTGACGAGTGTCCACCTAAAGAATAAAAATAAAATAAAAATACAGATTCCCATAGTGGCTTTTCCGGTGTCGTAATTTCAAATTTTTGTATAGTTCTGCCATTAATTGTATTTTTTACTAAACACTAACTAGAGACTAAAGACTGAAGAATTTACTTGCTAAAGATAATTACATACCGTTCGTGTTCCGACCCTGCAGTGTGTCATACTTCTTATAGTCTTCACCACTTCGTCACGCTGTCCTTTTCTTGCGGCACTCTTGTCCCGAACCTTGGAATCAATGTCTAAGTTTTATTTCAATTACATTTAGCCTAAGTTATTGTATACGAATAGTATTAATAATCCAAAAAAAATAATAATGCATATTTAGGTTCTGTTTTGAGACGTTGGATACATTAAATATTAGAAATTCAATTCAAAATTGCTTACTATTGATGTAGAGACAGCAGCTACGCGCTGCGACGCTTCAGCAGTTGCTTCTGCCGTCTTGATAATTTTCAACTCCTCTTCTTCTAATTCATCCTCATCTTCACTGTCTTCACTGTCGAAAGTGAAGCTGTCGGTTACACGCTTATCACCATGGGCCTCGTCTTCTTCCTCTTCCTCCTCATCCTCATCTCCATCTTCTTCGGTTTGTTCTCCTTCTGTGACATTTCCTTCTCTGTCGCTCACGTCCTCTTCTCCATCGGCATTATCCTTCATGTCTCCATCCCCACTGTCCATGGATCCTCGGTTCTCCTTCTCCGTGACTCCATCCTCGTCTATCAATTCCATGTCTTCAGTCGGCCATTCCACGTTCATTGCATCTTGAAGTGCATCCTCTGACGATTTCCGCGTTTTCTCATCACCAGGCGGGTCTGGTAAGGTTACTTATATTCACATCAATCATTAAATAAATATTTTAGAATGTACATGATTTGAAACTATTGCTTAGAATAACACTGAAGTCATTTAATCTGTAATGCTTCGTGCGATCTGCATTACGGGTACATTTTATTTCGGATTTACCATTATCGACCATCGGAAATTGACTGTACTCCAAGTGATTATAATCTTTTAAATTTTAATACCTGATCTCGCCTCACTTTCATCCGCCGCGCGTATGTTGTCTTCTACACGCGCCTCGACAATCGGCTTGTCGCCTCTCTTCTCCATACAAGCAGTCGGTACTAATTTGCCATCTGCGTTGACCATGTCGTTCATCTCTTCGTCCATGACCATCGAAAGGATTGAATCGTCCCTTTTGTCTGCAAAAGTACGAGATGTACCTTTGTTTCCTTTTTTTGGTTATAATTTATCATCCATGAGAGATGGGGAGGATAAATAAAAATTGGCAAGGGCTTCGCCCCCTTTTTGGTCCTTCCGGATCACCAGAAGGCCAAACACTGACACTTCACAAGCAAAAAAATAATATTTTTTTAATGATAAGTTATAAAAAAACCTAGCGACCACTCTTCACCCACTTAAGTATAATATCATATTATGATCGTACCGTTAAATAACTTTTCCGCAGGAAGAGGAGGTCGCACTCGCGAATGCGAGTACATGCTCGCCCTCTCTTCGCGTAGCAGAGAACTCATCAAGGAAAGGGGATCGGAAGTGCTGATGCTGAAGCGCACAGGAGGACTTACTGTGGTAAGTTTTTAAAAATATATTTAAAGGTAGTTTGCAGCAAAACATTCATAATTTTATATTCTTTTAATTCTATTTTTATTCAAAAGATCTGAAAATTCTTTAAAAAACTTTTAAAAAAACACATATTTTTACGTATATAATGAATTTACAAATGAATTTACAACAAAAAAATGTGACAATTATTCTTAGAATTTTCTAATTTTTAAAATAAAAATAATATTTTTTTTTCGATGCCGTATACCATTAAAAAGTAAATCATTGTTAAAGTAATTAAAAATTTAGAATCAATTCATCCGCTTCGTCGACGAGCCTCGACTCGCGGAGAAGATCACATTAAATGAAGACGAATTTGGAGAGTTTGAGAGAGAATCGAGAGTGATGGTTAGTCACATAAAATAATACAAATTTTCAATTCAATTATTATTTCAAAATTTACATAAATATTAGGGTGTCCCGAAAGTTTTGTCCATTTTTTTTCCTAATTTTTTTTTCTCTAGTTTATTGGGAAACTAAATCACAAACTATCAGTTGTAGTAATAGGAGCTAGAGCTGAACGAACTATTTTTTTTCCTCGCTTTTGTGGGAGCATGACAGAAGCGCAACGACAAAAGCGCAACAACGAATAACTCTTTTCAAACTTCATGAATTGATTCGAAACTGCAGCGGCGATGTGACATGATCATGAGAGATCTAATCCGCATGTTTATTATGTTCTAAAGGCAGCTTGAAATCGTTGCGCAAATGTCGTTCCGCTCAGTTTCCGCTAAATTCACATAGTGGGCTCGATAGGGCATGAAATTTGGAGTCTAACGAGCTGCTGTCCAACTCTGGATGACTATTTGGAAGCGGGTTAGAAGAGTAGAAAGAGCTCGTTGCGCATTTGTCGTTTTCGCTTCTGTCATGCCCCCGCTTTTGTATCTCGCAAATATTTCGTAGTGAAGACACAATAATCAAAAATTACTGATTTTTTTCGATAATATCTAGAAATTTCTTACTTGAATGAAGATGTTTACTGAAACCACCGATATCAATCACAATAGGGAGACACTATGTACTCTTCATCGAACTGTTGAAACTGTGTCTATCTTTAATGCTTCCAGAACTATATCCGCCAAAATTGGAGAGGGAAAACAGACCATTTTTCTATTTAACCGATTTCTTGAAAGATTTTAAAGTCCTAAATAGTGATTCTATAATACAATAATTATTTAATAATTTTTGACACCATTGTCGGAATCCATTTTGCAAAAAAAATAAATAAAAGTGTGTGGGGACAGATAGTATTGCGTAGTGCTGTTGTAAGACGTGCACTGAAGCCGGGCTGGTTCTCAATTACTTCTCGATAACCATGAACTCGATTGTCAATATATTCAGATTTTTCCCCGAGCTCAAATTCTCGAAAAAAAATTTTTAGTGAAATCTCGGAAAGGAGCTGTTGAACAGTCATATCACCCGAACGCTATATATAACTGGAAGTGCGATGATGCAATTGGTTCAAATGTAATAATTAAAGTGTAGAGGTTGCTCTATACTTGCTCACTTTATAGAGCACCTCGATCTATGTATGTAGAAATAATTAATTTAGAAGACAAAATGGACAAAACATTCGGAACACCCTATTAAATGCATCGATAAAAAGATTATGTAGTCGATTTCAGGGTCTCCTAGTCACAGACACTGTGAATAGTGAAGAAAATCGTCTCATGCTGGAAGTTGTACCGCGTGTACTGGAGATGAACAGAATCTTCGCGAGTTTAGACTTCTACGATGCACAGCTTGTGCTTACTCTGGTCAGAGGAGGATTCGCTCTACATGGTGTACTGCTGGGCGCAATGCGACAGATCAGACACAACGTATGTATTGTACTACAAATAATTGTCATATGTTTTTTTTTAATTAGGTAAATCCACATCAATAACACAAAAAAACAAATACTTTTCTTTCAGTTGATGCTCCCACCGACAGAAGGGACAGAGTATGGAATTGGACCAAAGCTGTATCTCAATACTCTCGATATCTATAAGCAAGTTGTGACTCGATGCAAGCACTACAACAATGCGACCGGTACCTGTGATCTGGACGTGTCTCCATACGAAGGAGACACTATCGCAATGTTGGACGCTCAAGCTAGGTGAGACAAACAAAGTGTAGTAAAGTGTACGACACTGGACGATGTTTACTTTTTTTTATTTGAAAACCTCTAAAATTAAATTATTCAATTTAATTTTCATCAGTGTGATAATTAAATTATTTCGGTATACATTTAGCTTATGTAATATTTGTTGAGCATAGCTTTAAAAAAAAGTGGTGTAAATTGAAATTTAAAGTCTGATCGTCGGGTCCAAGTACAAGCTGCGCGGTCCCGTCCCAGAGAAGACGAACCTCTTGCACATGACACCAGAGAGTCCCAATTTCTTTGCGTGTACGTTCCTCGACGATGAATGGTACAAGAATGGAAGAGGAGAGGTGGAGACTGCACTGCGAAATCACTTCTCGCAGACCCGTCCAGATGATGAGACACTGAACAGCGGAGTGCTGTACAGCAGATACTACGCGGATCCCGGTAAGTGTCTTGTAAGTGTCTAATATAAGTGGGTAAACGAAGTAGATTTCCATGAATCAGAAACATTTCAAAAATAGATTTCCATGAATCAGGAACATTTCAAAAAAAAACATCCAAAATGGGTTTATACAAATGGCATGTCTTGTTTTTTTTAAAGGGACCTGGCTGAAATGACCCGGCACTACTGTGTTTAGCCGCTAAACACAGTAGCGCCGGGTCATTCTGGCCTGAAACGGGATCTTTGAAAATTCATAACTAATTTGAAAAAAATCGTAAAAATATGCGTTTTTTTGCATTCGAATTGGAATAAAATTCTCTTTCATCTGAAATTCACTACATTTTCAGTACCAGGTCCCTTTAAGACAAAGATTAAAGAGTTGGTAAAAAAACAAACATTATCAATTTGTTACAGAGGGTGTGGAGAGTTGGAGCGCCATGAAAGCGATCGTTCACGAACTTTGTGGAGCTGGAGTCATCGATCGACCAGAAGACATCTTCAACGAGGAGAAGAATTCATTCGTGTACAACATGAAGAAGGACCCCATCCTCAATAAGGGAAGGAGCATTATGAGCGGTACGTTGGAAAAAGAATGGTCAAATGGGAGAAAATCCATGAGAAAATAATTACCGATAATCAATTTCACACGGATCTGGAAGTTATAAATTATGAGTAGATTAGTCAATAAAATCAGACAAAAAAAACGGGAATCTCAAGAATATCAATACAACAATACAGCTACCGACAATTCAGCTCTGCTCACTTGCTTCTCGACCAAATTCGCCAAAGGAAGGGAGCGTATTTTGAACAGTCAAGGAAAACCAATTGGATTCAACAAGCCGTTGATGCAGATTCGAAGTTAGTTCATAAAATTTTATATGAATGATGTAATAATGAAATGTAACAGCTATCATACTATTGCTGTTACATTTCATTCTGATTTCTAAAATGTACTGACTTATAAGTAACAACAAACCTAGGCTACTACGAGAGTGAGACGGATACTAAAGACGTGACGTACGGAGAGGCAAAGCAGATTCTCCGCGCAGAGAGTTCGTGGGAGATCTTATTTGAAAAGAAATACACGTAACTTTGTAGTAAGGCCTGCATTTTGACTCTTTTAGTGAATCTTGACTCATACCTCGAAGATTCGAGCGGTCGAAGAGTCAAAATGAATCTCGATTCATTTGAATCTTCGTTCTGATTTGGCCAATTCTGAATTGTTTTAGATGCGGTTCAAATTTGGATACAGTATGCTAGAATTTCTAGCTAAATCGGAATACAATAATTAAACTTGATATTCATATGAGTTTTCTCATTTCGACTTTCTCTCATTCTGGATTCATTCCACTCTCCCCTATCGCGCGGTCAACGAACATTCAAAATGCAGAGCCTACTATGTAGAATAGTGAAATGTATATTTGCTAAACAATCGTATCAAAAATTAAAAAAAAATATATTGGAGGACGATCTTGGATGGAGACGTTACGACCAATGCTCTGCATATGTAGCCTCTCATCGAATGCACATCGTCAACGCTGATCCTCTTTCGGATATGAGATTGGCTCTCTTCGCGAACATTATGCGAGGGTAAATCTGACATTAATATAAAAAATGATTTTAAAAAAACTCAAATAATGCTATTTTTCTCGCAGACCGGTTTCGGATAACGACGCGTGTAAGATCAACATCCCTGCCAACGCGTGTGATTCGCTGTGTGGAATCCAATTGGAGGTAAGTGTGTGTGTGTCTCAAAAATTGCCTTAAAGAAGTCTTACAAGAATTCGAATAGTAATCAGTTATAGAATAGTTCCGTAACACAAATTAGATTTAAATATTTATAAATATATGCAACTTTACAGTGCGATCAGACGTCCTTCCATCTCTTCCTACACTTCCGAAAGCGTGTATACAACACGCTGACTGCATTGGTTGTTTCGCCCATGACGGAGAAGATCAATGGAAGAATGCAGATTTCATCTTACCAGTATACTATCGCAGCGCTGCTCGATCAGATTGGCATTCTATGGGATTCTGCTATGTAATTCCTAGTCCCACCCTTCCCGTATCCATTTATCTTTCTTCGTGTACTTCCATTATCAAAACCATTCCACCTATTTCACAGTATCTAACATCAACCGTATCTCAAACGACAATTCTTCCTTTAAAGAGGTCTTAGAGACTTCCAATTGTTCGTGTAATCCCTTGTAGAAGACTTATCACTTCATAAGACTAGTTAATCTTTATTAAAGAAAGTAACAATATTGTAGAAGTCGATAAACGATGTAAATTAACAACATTTGTGACACACTGGACATCGATAACAACAACGACGATTCACAATAAGATCAAAAATGCGTCTAATGAGAGCAACCTTTTCTTTCATTAGAAACATTTCTAATGAGATCAAAAATTTCTCTCACTAGGCCTTCTTGAGAGAAACATTTGCCCGATTAGCTCTAACGAGGTCAACTACATACTTTTTTTGCAAAAATATTATAATGGTTTCAAGGTGAAAAACGTCGAAACATTTCGAGATTCGAACTTGCCCCACAGACCCGACTTATATGTTACAAAAAAATATTTGAACAAGCATAATAATTTAACACGCAAACGACGTTTAGCACACATTTTCTCTGTTTTCTGTCACTTTCTTAATTGCCGTTGCGTCTCTCGAAAAACGATTCAATCAACAGCGGCGTTCGATCGAGACAAGAAAGGATGAGACGATTTGAAGAATTCAATAAGATTGCGCCTGGGATTAGTGCAGTTGTTTGTTTTAGAGGAATTATAGTACTAAAATGTAGATGTAATATGCATTATGTTCACCTATAAGAGGGCATGCAGGCCAGAATCGTAAGAGAATTGGCAAATGTGTGGGAGGAGAAGAAAGTCAACGAGAACATAGAGAGGGTTGCGGCTGAAAATGAATTTTGCTCTAAACAAAGGAAAAGGAGTACCCTGCCATGCGATTTTACAGTTACCATGTTCGACAGGGTTAGCAAGTAAGCAAGCGGCAACGTGGGATTACGTGTCCCAAGTGTTCCCAAGGTATCTAGGGCACGTTACTTTTCGCAATCGCGGAATTTTTGAACATTTGACAACACACTTTTTCATGTTTTTTTTAATATTTAGCAGTTCTATTCTAATATAGCGTTTACAAATGTTAACTTGTGGCATGTGCGGGGAGACAATAAATATGACTTTTTCGGTTGCAGTAGATAAGTAACCTTACCGGTCACATGTTAGAAAACCATAACGGATTGTTACACTGAATCATCCAGTTGTGTACCGTTCGACATTATACATTTCGTATTTCTTAATAACTAATTATTAAATGATACAATTCGACCCAATATTTTGAAACTATAATTTGTTTTGCACCAAAACGTTCTATTCAGCGGAAATTGTAATGGTAAACAATTGGTAAGCATCAACTTCTTCCAAATAAACTACGAGAACGTGAGGTTTAGCTTTCAAGTGTTTTGGCTATATTTTCAGCTGCTTTGAACTCACTGTGGCCGTGATTTCAAAGACGATAAGAAAAAATGTCGCATGGGCCAAAGTGTGGTAACTACATTTTTGTTGCTGAGACTGTGACGTCAAAGAACTGGTGACGTCATGTCTGTGGTGTACCTATGACAGCACTTGATCAGGGTACTTGGCGTCCAACGTGTTCGTATTCGTCTCACATAAGAACATGACCTCTGCTTACTCGTGAAATGCCGAACAACTACCTTTTTATTCTAAGTGAAAGCACGCTATGACATTTAAAACTACGCTTCGGAACGATAATAAAATGACTAATCCCCATTTTTGCCGTGATATTTCAGACCCGATGGAGACAAAAGGGCTATTTAGTGTCGAAGAAGCAGGTTTAACCGCATTGAACTGATTCTGTGTCAATTGAAAATTGACACTGTCCATTTCATATTGGTTGAAAATGACGGCCATCCCGCAGTTTCGTCTAAATTTCCCAATGCAAGTGCTGGATGAATTCAACTGCAGGTGATTTTCGCTCGATTTTGTCATTTCTACAATAGTCTTGTTAGATCCAATTATCCTATTCGATAATAACAAATATTATTCGCGCATAACCATGCATTAATCTTTGAATAAGCTTTGTTACTCGCGAATGATAATATTCGAACTAACAACACAACTGTCCAAACACCTGCAAAAGTATAATTGAAACTATTTATGTTCCTACAACAAAGTCAACAGCGAGATGACGGCGCTAATAAAAATATTTACTTTTTTCGGGGAACAAAATAAATGAAAAAAACAGTAATCAATTTGCCCAATCCTTTTTATTCAGTGCTGCCGGCTCCGACGTCGACTGGTCCATTCGGGGCACAGTCCGAGTTGGATTCGCCAACTATTGCATCGTAGTGGGAGTCCTCACCATTCCTCTCTACGCAATGTGTTCGAAAGTCATCTTCAGCATGCGAGCGACGCCTGTTTACAAGGTTACCATTTCGTGCCGATTATTATTTTGGTTTTCGATCTCCTGATTCTGATTTTTACTAATTTCAAGTCAACTATTAGAATTGTTCGTAACTAAAATATACATTAATAATACACATAAATTCAATCATGAGTACTATTCAGATAATGTTTTTCCTCTCTGTTGTCGACATTTTGTCACTAATCGTCAACTCCTTTCTCTTCGGAATTATGCTTCTGAGAGTACGTCTTCCAGAAATATCCATCATATTTGTTTATAATATAGGGCGACGTATACTGCTACAATCCGACCCTTGAGTGGACATTGTCGTTTATTGGCGTCTGTAAGTTACAAATAATCTCAGCAAAAAGTTTTCGTACCTATCCGGAATTCATATATTATCAAACATATGTTTAGTTTCGGAATTATGTTACACTTTTTTTAATCTATCGTACGTGATTCTCATCACCGCACGAATTTACGAAAAGTACATTTTGTACTTTTTTTACTTTTTCTGAATACTGAACGTACGGAGCTGGCAAGGAGCTCGTCCGACTCAAAAAAATAGGTTTAGTAGGGATTGGCACGGCATGTCACGGTGAAAAGTCGCTAGAAATCGATAAAATATACTGTAGTGTCCATCTGGAGCGCGTTCATAATTCGCCGCGAAGTGCGATGAGTGTATGCAAATTGGGGATGAGGGCGAAAGTTCGTCCACTTCGCGAATTTGAATGTCTGCCTCAATTTACATAGACTCGCCTCAATGCCGTGACTTCGCGGCGAATTATGAACGCGCTCCAGATGGACACTACAGTATATTTTATCGATTTCTAGCGACTTTTCACCGTGACATGCCGTGCCAATCCCTACTAAACCTATTTTTCTGAGTCGAATGAGCTCCTTGACAGCTCCGTACGTTCAGTATTCAGAAAAAGTAAAAAAAGTACAAAATGTACTTTTCGTAAATTCGTGCGGTGATAAGAATCACGTACGATACAGTCAGTTTCATCACCTCTTCCGTTGCTTGCGTCCTTCTAGCAGTCAATCGATTCGCGGATCTTCTAAATCAGCGTTGATTGATGGCTGTTTACTCGGTAATTGTTATTCATTCTCAAGAATTTTTTTTCCTAATTTTGTTCCTGCTGTTCATTCAGAAAATATAAAACGGGAAACAACAAATCAATGGTTTCAGCCGCTCGGCACTGACATTCTCATCATCCTTACTATTATTTATGGCCTCTTCGTCGTTTTCTTCACTCCTCCAATGTTCTTCAACTCCACGTACCATTCGTACATGTTTGACCCGATGATCACCGATGGCAAATACGTTGTCAGTGATAAAAAATTATTAATAAATCTTAAAAGCTGCATTTTGGATGTCTTCAAGTATTTATTTTACCTTATAAAGAAATATTTCAGTATGCAAATTACACTCATGTAATGACGATTTGTTCGCTTCCCTGTATTTCGGTTACAAGAAATATCGTCATTCTCTGTCGATTATTTTACAAATTCGGAAGCGTAAGCAATTTGATTGAAATCAAAAAGATTATTCTGCTGCGACTTGTCTTACGAATTTCACATTGGAGCGCTCTGAAGAAACATTTAGTTCAGATCACGAATAATGCCGGAGCAATCAATCGAGCAGGATTTATGATTTTTCTACAAATTTCAATTATTGTCACGGCGCACATGACAACTTGCATCAGTAAGCAAACTGTTTAGATATCTAAAATAACTTCTCCTGAATTTTAATTATGAATCAGTGGTTCTTCTCTTCCAGACAGTAACTTTTTAACAAACAAAAACTCGAAATCATTTTGGCATAATCAGTTTTCAGCCTACGAGACTATTCAATTCGCTCCAGACAGCGAATTTCTCGCCTACACCGCGCACGTTGCTTGGCAGCTGGTGCATGGTTAGTAATCCACTTTGCCATTAGTGTACATTTCACGCCTCGCCGCCCTGCTGTGGTCGTCTAGACAACACTCACGAAGATTGTTTTTTTTCTTCATAAAGTTTACGCCTTATAAAGTGAATAAGCCAGATAATATAAGTTCACGAATGGTCCTGAGATAGTTCACTTATAGTCTCTAGCGCTAATACGAATGGGTCAATTTGTGATCTTCACGCCTCGTCACTTACATGAGTTAGCTCAACTCTCGCTGCTTTCTTAAAGACTTGATGTTTGTAAAGTACACGTCTCCTCAGGCATGCCTCCCTTCGTCTACATGATCTTCAATAAGGCCGTTCGTGAAAAGGTCTTCGGTCGAATCGTAACCGTGATCAGAATTCATTCTATCAATACGACGACTCAAAAGAAATCAATGCAGAACACAGCTGTCACTACTATTTAGAGCAGCAGATGTTCTGTCTGTTTATATTGTATTGACTTGTAAACCCATGGGTGCACAATTGTTATTGTTTATACATGGTCTCAACTTAATAAATTAAAATATGTATCGTGAAAAGGTTACGAGAAAAGTTAAATATTGGAAAAATAAATGAAATAGCAGAATTATTTAACAATTTTATTTTCAAAATCATCAAACAAATTGACCGAGAAACAGAATGTAGTAATTTCGGATAATTCCGTAGAGGAAAGGCCGATCGAAAATAAAGGTTAGGAAAATAAAATAAAGGTGAACTGCAATCTTTGAATAAGAAAGAGTGAGATATTCAAGCAATTGATAAGACATGAAAGCTACATCATGCGTATTGCCAATGGGTTTCTGATTAGATGGTTGAGCGGCGTTTTCCGCGAAAACGGTGGAAAAATTTTCCTAAGATAAACTTACTGTAACCCGGAGAATACAGTAAGTCAGAAAGAATACTTGGGATAAAGGTAAAAAGGTAAAGGTGTTCCATGTCAAGCGATTTTACAGTAGCAAGCTACCACGCAAGATGGGGCAAGCCGGTAAGCCAGCTGCAACGTGGGATTACGTAACCCAAGCTTTCCCAAGGCATCTTGGGCACGTTACCTTTTGCAATCAAAGTTGCTACCATTTTACCGCCCCGGGGTGGATGGAAGGCTTGGTTGGCCTGGGCGGGGATCGAACTGGTGACCATTCGAATGACTAGCAGTTGCTTACACCACTCGGCCATTCCGCCCCCATTGGGATAACACTTGGGATAACAATTTAATATATCTTTTTGATCGACTGCGGTTCTCTGTCTTCAGTCAGCCTGTCTCGTTGTGGCCCCCTTTTTATTGCACTTCATTAAATCATTCTTTCCCCGTGGCACCACTTAACAGTCGTCTCACACACACAAAAGAACAGATGCGCAGCCTCTTCTCAGCATCGTAAAATACCGGTTTCTTCTGATCACTATAGGGCCCTAACCTATGATCCTAAGATTCGAAAATCGAACAATGTAGATGCTGAATCAAGAGTGTGACCAAATGGCGTTTATAATTTACAACCAAAAACATCATTTGGCCACCGGCAGGCATACCGTACAAACATACGGAGCAATTTCGAATATCTTTATTGAGTAGTTATGATAACACCGGGAACACAAATAATAGTGAGTAAAGATTTTAATTAGTTTATACTACGAGGTAACATTTAATTAGTAATTCTAATTAGTTCTCAAAATCAGGGCCACTTTCTATTGCGAATAGTGCGCGATGCCTCTTTGAAAATGACAGAATCGACAACTCTGGCGGATCCAGGGAAACACAGCGCCTTGAAGCACGCGATTAAGGTCCGTCTAAAATAAGCCAATCGATCAATCAGCAAAAACAGATCACACAAGCGTTTTTTTTCTTTTTTCTTACATCACTAATTGCATTCACTGTCGATACACTGGAGTGGTGAAAACTTTCACATGCTCTTTCTGCCAATCGATTCGCGAGAGATCGATTCCTCTCAACTTTTTCAGAATATTGTATTATCGATTACCTGTATGATGGCGTGCACGCGAGTATTGTCAAAGAATGCGCGAATGTGTGAGTGGAAAGCAGCGCATAGGCAACCACGGATATTGTTGCCGCTGGAAAAAATGTTTTTAATTTTTTAAAGTTATTTTGAATAGTTTATGATTTTTAGGCAACTCGGTAGAGTTTCCTTTAGAGGCCATGCAAAAAGTGTAATGGAAGTTTCGTTTTGCAAGACAAGTCCACCTGCGCAAAAAGCGTGGGGAATTTACTATTTACGACAACTGCCCTTTTTAAGTTTGCAAAATACCCACCTGTCTGATTAGTGGCCAAATCATCGAATCCGTTGAGTATTGAGTATATTGCAATTGTGGATTCGGCGACTAGAGGAATTCCGAAAATCAGACTCGGAACGACACCCTGTAATTGCAATGTTCAAAATGTGTGATGTTTGTTGGTTTGGACGTGCAAATATGTAGAATATGAAGTGTTGGGTACGAGCTGCAGGCACTCTTTTCCGTGTTTCATTTCTGTGTTTCTTAGAAATGTTAATTAAAAATTTCACCTGCAGAATAAGAGACACCACGGCGCGTCTCTGATATCTGCAAATGAAAGTTGAAAAAAATTAATTTGACAAAAATTTTGTGAATTCTGATACATGAGCTTGGCGACTCCCGAACCATTTCCAAATCGATTAAATTGGATTATCATTAATTCTTTATTTTTTTCATTTGCTCTCCCACACTTCTTGGGATGATCGAGTAAACAATTATTCCAATGATACGATCAAACAAAACGTCAAATTGGTACTTCCAGTGTTTACCGAGGTGAGAGAGCACACAAAAGTGAGAGAGTCGCGAACGTTCCTGCATGGTAAACAACGAAGGTTCGTGTTTGGCTGTTTGTTATGATCGTATTATTTTATAAATGTAATATCGACACGGCTACCCACCTCCTTGTGTTGGCGCTTGCATATTCCATGCCGTTCTTGACATGCAAAAGTGTCTGCAGAAGTAAAATAGCAACAGCTGCGACTAGCATGCACCCGAACAAAACCACAACTGCAAAAGTGTTCCGTTTGGCATATCACATTTTTCAAGAATTGTGCCGTTTGACTAAAAATTAAATATAGCTCGGCTCCTTCATGTAGATCATCAAGAAGCTGTATGAACAATTTCACGATGTTATCGTATTGATTCATTTTTCCTCAAGAAAAGAAAACAAAAATATGCACCGCAGAATGGCCACACTAGGTTGTCGGTTATGTGTAAGAGAAGAAAAGTCGTCCTTTCCTTCGCCCATTCGATATCGGAAGGCATTTTCTGAAAATTAAATTGTTTCTGCTTGGAAATAATGAAATCTCACATAAACTAGTTTCGGCATTTCCCTGAGATATACAAGCAGGGAATAGCAAAATGTGAGCGCCATAGCTTGTGTCACAATAATAATGAGTACTTTGAACCAATGCGATCGAATATATCGCTTCTCTCGAGGTCGAATCACCTATATGAAAATTATAATTAGAGCAACGAGAAATAATTAAAGAAAAATGCGGAATTTAAACAACAACCGATTTATGTAAAGATTAATCTTACGTCACGGCGATAGAGAACACATGCGAAGTAAGCAACTGCGAGCTCGCTGTAGAGAAATACGCAAATCATCTTAAATAAAAATTTAATAACATTTTATTTCATTGTGTCAGTAATTCGAATTCGGGGTTCAAAAATCTTTAAAATGATTTGTTTTAATGTGGGAAACACTTTGAAGCTCACCAAGAAATGCAGAAATTTCATCGGTGCGGCGATAAAAGAATCGGAGTATAGAAGACGGCAGTTTATGAGCACGATTGGGGCATATAAATTCATTAGCACGTCAACCAGGAATGATGTTCCCTAAACTTGTTGATTTTGTGCTGCACACATATCTATTATACAGTTCTCAATCACTCCGAACGATTGCAAAATTAAATGATACATTGCAAGAAAAAGTCATAAAACGAAAAAAGTTGAGTGACTTCTAATTTAAAAAAAGTGAGCTAACCTGCAGCATGAATAGATACTTTCTGTAGCCTCTTCCTCTCCCATCTCTGTCCGTGAGAATCAGCACACTCACAAGCAGATTTCCAGTGAAGAATACGGCGCCTAAAATTATTATTTTACCTCGTTTTTTTTCAAATCTTCGGTGCTGGTAAAATTCGATTGCGGAAGGAAACATGAATCATGGTCAGCAGGGGATACGTAGACGTCATTAGCAAGCCAGCCTTACCGGTGAGCCACGGCAGAGTAGGCACTTGTAAACGTAGTCCTCTTGACTCCGGTTCAACTTTCCTTTTTACGGCCTTTAAAAATAATCACCTGATATGTGGTAGTACAGAACGACAGCCAGCTCGACGGATGAATCCAGCTCCGTGGTAGTCGACATTTAGGAGAGCGAACTTATAAATTTCGTAAAACTTGTTTCAACGGGGAACGCGCTTACGCGAAAAGGTGAGACTGATATGACAGAAATTTGCTAGCACGACTAATTGGAAGTTGCACACCTGTCATTGTGAGAAGATTACAGCTGCTTTTTGAAAGTCCAGTCACTCACAAGAGATCGAAAAGGTCGAATCTAATTAAGTATGAAATAATTGATCTTTTGCATTTACAAAGCCTCTAAACAATCGTTTTGCCAAATTATTGCAAATTCTACCCAACATTGCAATTTACATTTGAATTCATTTCTAAATTTCATTTCTGTTTCTCGAAAATGAAAAATATGTGCACGGGATGAAAGTGTACAAGTGCAATTTCTGCGATGAAAAATTCAGCGGACTTGAGGAAATGAAGAAGCGTCGATCGAAGCATCATGAAGAAGCATAGATTCGATATTATAAATTCACAAAGACTCGTCCAAAATAAATAAACGTTCCACTCCTGTTTGCCATTTTCATACTATCTAACTGTCTGTCTCAATTTGCATACACTCGCCCGAACGCCGTGCTCTTGTTCATGATAATGTTCCGATTGTTCCCGGGATCACTCGGAACTTTACCAGAAATACAAAATTGTTGATCGCAATAATCTTGAAAGCGTTGTGAGAGTGATTGTTGATTTACTATCGTATACCGCAGTCATTGGTCAGGTAATACGATGTCATCATCGTGTCTCAACGATTCACCATTTCTTTGAACGACTTGTGGAAGCCATTTGGCAGTAGCCTTACCTCTCTTGCGTTGTATGGTGATGCACTGCAAGAGGAAACCGCTCATTCCCGCATAGCAACGCGCACGCAAGCGCACTCGTTGCTATGCGGAAATGAGCACCTTCCCTCGGAGGCGCTTCGAGAAGCTTGACATTTCCCTTCTCTTCCCTCCTCTCCTCTCTCTCTCTCTATCTCTCCTCCTCTCCCCTCATTTGGTCACTCAATGCCCCTCTCCACCTTCGTTCCTCTCGTTTTATTGTCATTTCGCGTTTCAAGTTTGATTGTTTGTTGTAAGTTTCACACTATCTCCGTTTACTTTCACTTCCCTTCAAAGTAATATCTCTTCACCCCTATCGTGTTATTCCTTTTACTCACGATGGGCATCGTACTGACGAGGTCCACCCATCGTGAGGCGGTTGGGTGTCTACGAACCCAAGGACCGAAACATCCAGCCGCGTTCATTTAGGAATTCTTCTAATTTTTTTATACCTATCACAGTAGCATTTCAATATTGAAGAAAATCAAATCCGATATCAAATCTAATTTACATTCACCCTTTCTTTACCCAGGTCATTTCTTGCACCCAGGAAGTGTTTTTCTCTCATTCCCAGCAAATAATTGCGCCCAATGTCAATTTCTTTGTAATTACCAGTTCTAATTTTCGTAGCAGGCTCATGAGCATCTCACAAGAGATGATACCTCACGAGTACCGAATATTTATTGAGGAAATATTCGAACTAGTGGGGAGTACGGATGTCAGTTTTTTTTAAAATTAATTATTAATTTATCGTACACCAACGGTGTTTTTTTGCAGAATGATAAAGCATTTCAATAATGGATCTCTCTGTGTTCCTAACACTGTTTTCGAAATACCGTAGTTTTAAAGAAAATTTATATGACCAGAAAACACAATTTTAAAAGATTATAAGAAACAGTGATTTTTGGAAATTATGTAGCATTAATTTGTCGTTTCGTGAAATATCTCGGATATTTTTCACCAGATAGCATACGGCTAAACGTAAAGAAAGAGAGCGTCGGGTAAGCTGTTTTCTGCTTTACCTCACTTTATCACTAGCGCTTTAATTTTAGGAAACCGAGCAATCTATAGCGATAATTTAGTTAAGAATTTATATACGTTTAAAGCTGTCTCATATCTGCCTGCTCGGTGCTTCTAATCTCCTAATCTAATTTTTAATTAACTGATACAATATGCGGGAAAGTTTTGTCGAAGAAAAACTAAAAATCGTGTACGCCATCCATTTTTTGTTGACCTGTATTTGCATTTCAGCTTCTACAAATACTTAAATATCTTCTGTGGAGTGTTGATTTCGTGTTCAGTTTTCTTGTGATGTACAACACCACTCTTAATAATGTAAGTTTTCACTTTTTTACAACATTCATAGACATTACTACTCTTTTAACAGATGAGTTAATTTCACTTCACCCCCCCTCCTCTGCTCAATAGCTGGAAGTGGTCTATCATTAGAAACCCTTCCCTATCAATGAAGAGAACTTAAATTTGCATGAATTCATCTTCAGATCATATTACTGTTTTTATTCCTCCTTCATCTTTGCTGCCCGTGCATACCATAATGTGAACCGTACAAATAATACAAACTCATCCCTCCACTCTAATTTAAACTCATATTTTCCCCTCCGTCTTTCTCTCTTTTTCTCTTTCCTTAGACTATCAGTCGTTTCAATATACATTATTGCAGTTTGATCCCAAAATTCCAGTGACATCTGAAATTGAGAAGGAACGGCAGAAGAAAGTTTGTCATTCTTTCATCATTTTTTTTGGGATTCCAATACTGTTGTGCAAAATAGCAACCACCGAACAATTTGGCAACAACGAATTAAAAAAGGGGGAACATGTTTCGAAAATAAATGATGAGATGGAAAAATAATTAACCACTAAATTTAACTTACAGTCCATAATTTTCCGCGAACGAGTTTTCTTTCCACGCCACAATCACATTGTTGCATCTCATTGTTTGGAATCCCCGGTTCTTCATTGTAAATCTCATGCTCGATGTGCTCAACACTTACTGGTGAGATGGAAACGTAGCAGTTTTCCCTTTTCGATTTCACTCTTCCATCATTTTACATCACTCCTTTACAAAAACAAATGACACATATTTTTGTATCAGCATGGGTAAATTTGCAAACCTTTCTCATGACATATCTAAATCTTGATCAGATGAACAATTGCAGGTACTTCACTGGTGTGTGGGAAACCGAGAACAAGTATTGGTTGTGTCGCATGGGTCTCTCAGTCGGAATCGGAAGTCTTTACTTTTTGATCACTATCCTTAAGCTGGAACGAAGTGCCCTAAACAAATCGATGAATCGCACAAGTCAATGTTCCGGTTTTTGTTGTCTTTTTATGTTCGATGTGTGTGTACCCTCATAACTTTTGACAGATTAAGCGGCGAAAAGAAAAAAAGCGGCGAAAAGCGGCGACTTTCGCCGAAAAAGTTCATTTGCGTCCGTTTTGAGGGTACTGTGCGTTTTGAAACAGGATAGCGATTCATTTTCCAGCACAGAGAGTCCCTTTTCAAATTTGACTGAGAGAGAAAGATATGTATAACTTTACTGTGTGGAAGTTACTCTACTAAAGCATCGAAATTACATTTAACATTTCAGAGTAATTCGTACAACAATTTGACCATTTGTCTTGACATGAGCCGAGCTCGAAGGCTTTTCCACATGAAAATGACCCTACATGAGCCAATAAATGCGCGAATCTATCATGGAAGCGAGGACGTGCACAAATTCATGGCTGTAAGTACTTAATCTGAACCGACAAATTTTAGAGGTTTTAATTTGGTCCGGGTATACGGATAGATACCGGCTCTTGAGCAATTAGCGCGGAATGAAACCAATCCGATTTCCTTTTCATCCAACCATTTTACATTTTACATGGTATCTGTAGATCAAGTCTGCAACTTGCCCTACGAATTTGTTGTTGTACTTGCTCATTTAAATTATTTCTTTATAATAAATATTTTTTAAAAAATTCAGGAACGATTTTGTGATAGGAAAGTTATATACGAGGAAGAAAACGTGGAAGAACTGATCAAGTGTTTACAAACAATCGGGGATACTTACGTGAAAGAACTCAATGTGGTACCAATGCCAGAATTGCTAATCAAATCTCTCTCTCTCTGAATGTCTGAGTGTTGGAACACTGTCGTTCCAATGGCAAGTCAGTGGATGGATGAGGTTTATTTGCATTTTTTTAACTCTATTAAATCAAACACTTTCGATAAAAATGATCCAATTTAGTGGCATCCTTATGCATTTGCTTCACAGATGCAATGTAAAGAAGATGGAATTTCTAAATGGAGTGTATTCCCAGGTGGCGCTTTCTTTGTTTTGCTAATCATATTTTCGTATTTCTATTTGAAATTATGCATGTGGCTCGATAATAAGGGCAGAGCCACGATTGATATACGATATCCCGTTTGTATGGAACACTCAAAAATGTTTGTATAAAAATCCTGAAGTAACCAACATGTTTGTTATACGGCGCATTTGCTCGTTATAACATGTAAGTATACAACTACAAACATATTTCTCTGTGTATGCTTTGTTTACGAATACATTGTAGATTCCTTCCTCATTAGCGTTGCAAATTTGGTTGCGCAGTTGGTAGTCAAGCAGCCAACTCGCATGGATGGAGAGCCAATCGACCTGTTCTGCGTTAATAATTGGGATGAGCTGGTGCCGAGGCAGGGAAGTTGGACACGATAGAACTGCTTCACTATGAGGACATACTCACCAAGGACCAGTTGTTGCGGATTCTGCCGGTGGGAAAATTTTAAGTTTCATTTTTATTTAAAATATTCAAATAAATTATCTAATTGCAGACGATTGCTGCTGTGGCACGTGTAGAATATTCAGTGTGGCTTTGAAAGATAGAAGTTTCGTTCCTGATCGTCAGGCGAATGACTACACCGCTGAAAGTTTGTGCAGTTCAGCTATTGTTATCAGAGGGAAATAAATCTACGACTCTAGACTTATGGGATGGACAGCGACGACTTTCAAAGTCTAACCACCTCGCTCCCCTGCCTCTATTAGACTTTGAAGTCGTCGCTGGCCAGCTTAGACTTATGAAGTCGTAGACTTATTTTCCAGTGAGTTTGAAAATGGACGATTTATTCAGTTCGAAAGGACAAGAGTGGATTCAAAAGAACTTTGCACGTGTACCACCAATCGAGAAGAAATGAAATAGAATAATTACGGGATGTAGAACTTTTGATTCACATTAAGGACCCCGTGGAAATTTTAGTCATCATATTCTGTTTTTTTTCTCTCAAAGATATTCCACTATTGTGTTCATCATAATTAAAATAAATAAATAGAGAGATAAGTGAACGTTGTTTTTAAATTCGATGAGTTTATAACTTTTCCATGTCACCGCTTTCGCATCGATTAGTTAGTTAAAGGGTTAAAGAAATGAATTTGTATTGTACTTTGAATAAGAATATTGCAAGACTCGAGACCGTCCCAACAAATACCCTCTGGATGAATATTCTTTTGTTCTCCGTTTCTTACCATTCACGCCTCATTTAGACGCCATATCGATTCAAATGCTCAGATATCTAAAAAAACATAGCGCCATTTTATTGCACGCCTTATTTTGTCTCTTTTTGTTGAGTGCTATGCTATCATAACCCTATTTCTCTTGTTTGCTAATGCATCACCCATCTCTGATCCAGATGTTATTTCCGAGGTATCTAAATTCGCGAATTTATTTATTATTTCAGTCATGTCGAAAACTAACTCATTGTCAGTCAAAGAAGATGCTGCGAAAGCTCATGGAAGCGTGTGCACGAGTCGGTCTCGAAGTCAATGCCTCCAAAACGGTTCTCCTTACGTCCTGTAGCACGACTCGCGCACCCATTACCATCGACGGTCAAGTATTCAAGTTCGTTGAGTTTACCACATATCTTGGCGGGAGAATTTGCCTTCCCCTGGACCCCTCCGAAGAAGTGGAATACAGGATTCGTCTGGGTTGGGCTGCCTGGAGCAAACTCCACCACCTGCTGGCGTCACGCATTCTTCCCATGAAGACTAAGAGGAGGCTCTTCGACAGCTGCATCTTGCCTACCGTACTCTATGGTAGCGAGGTGTGGGCTTTGAGATCGAGTGACAAAGAGCGCCTCGATGTCACCCTGAGGAAGATGGAACGTCGGATGATTGGAGTCACCCTTCTGGATCGAATGAGGAATGAACGATTACGAGAAATCACCCAAATTCGAGACTGGAATAAGGAGGCACTTAAACGGAAAGCGAAATGGGCCTTGAAGATAAGGCGAATGGAAATCAACCATTGGACGCGGGCAACTACGATGTGGACCCCCTACAACTGGAAACGCCCCCAAGGCCACCCCAATACCCGATGGAGAGATGACCTGAAACGAGCAATCGGGCCCCAATGGTGGAATGCAACTAACGAAGAATTCCGGCCCATCCTCATCTGAGCACTATTGCCTGACATGATAAATAATTGAATTGAAATAATTGAATTGTCAGTCAAAGGACGATCGATTCCTAAAGGAGATCCAAAACCAAATGAACCGATAAATCAATCGATAATTCCTCCAGCCAGAACAAACCGTCCCGGAATTCCAATGAATTCTTTGGGCAGAGCGGATAGAAAAACACGAGAAACCGTTCAAACGAATTCAAATGAGCAAAACGAGAACATCCCTCGTACAACGTTTATGAAATTGAATATTAATCGAACGGACTTACGTAAACACAAGAAGGTGCGAATCATTTTCTGTTTTCAAAAGAAAAATCGATAAAGTTAAATATACTTCAGGAAGAATGCATTCCTTTGCTCCCTATTGACATCGTGAGACGAATTCTTGGTTACGATGGTATGGATCTTCTGACATTGAGACAGGTTCGGGTCGTCGTTTATGTATCTAACATTACGTACACATTCATCTTGAGATAGCGAAAATTGTTCTAGAAAATTGTTTTAGGTGTTCCAACCCGATTTCTACCCAATAAAAAGCTTTTTGCAAATTCAAATTTTAGATTTTTTCACCCGATATTCATAGATAGCCTGCCGTCGTCTTTTCGAAAAATTAAATATTGTTTGTAGGTGGGGCGAGAGTGGCACGATATCGTTGAAGAGAATCTCAAAATTCAACCCATTGAACAACTTAAGCTATCACTTCGCCAATCCGAGTGCTGCCCAGTAAGTATTCTGCACTGTGAGAGAAATCCTAATAAGAAAATGCGTTCAAGTTCATCGGCCTACTATTATACTATGAAAGTATGGCCAACTTCGATATTAGTAAGCCCTACTTAAACATAAGTAGGCTGGTCAACTTTAGTGTCTGTCCTTAATAGAATTTCTCTCAATGGTTCCTGCTACAGTCGTTGCCTATTGGTGAATACTAGCTTGGAAACATAATTGTCTGAATGTGCTGATTTATGGAGTATTTTTTGTACCAAAATATTTTAACGTAAAATTCAAGAGGATTCATTGGTAATCACGATCCACATATTCCCCAAAAGGGGTCCCCAATTAACGTGCGCATTAGAGTTCGATACACGATAATCCCATTATGGCAGTGATTAGAAAAGTCGCGAGACTTGTAAGGTTTTATTTCATCCCATTTTTACTCGACCAGAGTGCTCTATTGCGCCCTTCACCTAGGAAAATATGAAATTTCCACTCCGATAGGTCAACGTCCCCACGTGAAGAGTGATCTAGCGCTCCTGAATCCAATTATCAGGTCTCACCTCATTTTCCATTCAACTATGAAACGGTACTGTTGAAACTATCGTGTGTATCGAATGTGTTTCATTAGGGAACCCTAATGCACACTATACGAGGATCACCACTTTGCGTGCATAATGTAATGATATCACTAACTTGTCAACCCTAATATTGCCGTATAAATATTATCCCTGGCAGATTACAAGCACCAGTCCGAAGTATTAAAAAGTAACATTTTAAAATAGTAAAAACCGGTGTGTTATAAACAATTGCAGGGATGCAAGGCTTCGCTTATCTTCGACACTATCACTCTTCAATTAAGCCGTTCTCGAATGCTGTACCATGCAAAACTGGGAATCCCCAAGCAATGGAAGGAGCCCGCTCATTCAGCAAGCAAATTCGACCGCAAATTGCTCGGGGTTTGGTGTTTTTTGTTTGCTTTAAATTCAGACTCTTTGATGCAGCTATCATTATTGAGAACTTCTACAATCAGCTAAAGAAATCGCTGGCTGAACTTTTCAAGTTTTTCAGGAGAGATATTATGACAACAATGTATTTTTCAACGTCAATGGAGAGATTGAAAAGATAATCCAGAATGAACAAAATGAAGAACAGAATGAAGAAAAAACAGAAAGAACGGAACAACGTCAAAGAGATGGTACTTGAAATAGAGTCGCTTTATGAAGAAGATATTGCTCTTTTCAAATCTCTTTCTGAATGGCTGCGTATTGGCCAGCTGACGTGTAGAGGAGCCATCGATCAATCGATTAGGTCAATTTCATGTTGTTTTAAAAACATATTTATGATAATTTTTATATCATTAACCGATGTGTCGATAATTTACAATTCAGCGATCTAACGTTGCATATTCTCAACAGTCGAAGTGTGGAGAAGATTCAATTCGTGAATACATCATTCCCTGCTAATCCAGGTCACACTTTTCGACTGTTTCCTATCCTCAAATTCATAAGCGCATGATTATTAACAAAATAAAATAAATTTCAGAACAAAATTTGCTGAACTTCGCTCATTCGGCTCGTAAGCTCAGCTTCGTCATCCATACAAGACCTGAGAAGACTAGTCGAATTTCCGGAGCGTTTTTGGGCATCGACAAATGGGAAGAAATGATTCCGAAGCTTTTCGCATCGAATACACTCGATTCACTAGAGCTTGATTATTACCGAGATATCGTCAGTTGGAAGAAACTACCACTTATTTTGCCGGTAATTTTTTTTAAATTAAACATTTAACACTATTTTTAATTAAAAAATATTACAGGCCATTGCCACGGAGAGCACACACAGAATATTTAAAATGAGTTTGCGAGATGTGAATTTCATTCCGAAACCTCAAATAAACGGCTACATCGCCGAAGGTTTGGCTTTTCTTCTTTTTATAAAGTGAATATAATTTTGTTTCAGTTCGGAAGGATAAAAGTGGATTCAGCCGGACTTTAGTCGTATATCATCAATCGAGAAGAACGGAAATATGAAGCAATTGTATCGCGTCTCGATTTACCTTGATTTTCTTTATGTCTCTCTGCATAATGATCACAAATAAAGCTGCCCGCGTTGGGATATCTCCGAATACGTATATGCCACAGATGAGAATCGGTGCTTCAACAACAACATTTGTAGCAACTAGTTCCTCCACTTATAGGAAATGAAAGTGTCTGTCTGTCTGTTTTTTTTTGTTGCAGCGTGACGGAAATTTTTTTCATTGTCCCCATAAATCGCTTCAAATTTGCGCTATCCTCTCTGATCAGAAAACCTTTCAAAATTTAAATATAAAAATCCGCTATTTTCATGGCCGTCCGAATCCGAGACCCCCAGGTTCGACCCCCGCCGCGGGCAAACCTTTTGCCGCATTTTTCGCAAGTGCTAGAAAGCGCCCTGACACGTTTTTGAAACACGTTTCGTGAAACACGTTTTCACCTGTTTTACCGAGTTTTAACATGAAACATCGAAAATTTCGAAAAGTTTCCAATTGATGCGCAGAGCTTAGGGGATCACAGGAAAAGTGTTTTGCGATGTCCGAAACGTGTCTGAACGTGTTCTAACATGTTTTGACGTGAGAAAAATCGCAAATTTCGAAAAGCTCTTAAATGCACCGGGGAGTGTGGAGAAGTGCAGATTTTTTGTTTGCAAGTTGTTTAGTGTCCCTGACGTAAAAGGAACATCCATTACATGGAAAGTTGCGTGTTGATTCTCCTATAAAAGAGTTCATTTGATTCTTCTCATCACTTCATTCATCTCTTCTAGTCATGCACTGCACAGTGCTCCTTGCCCTAGTGGCATCTGTCCTGGCCTGTCCCATCGACTTCGAATCCGACCTCAAACACAACGTCGATCTGGGTCGACTCCAGAAGGATCTCGCATCTCTGGAAGAAAGACTGACGAATACCCCCGATGTCGAAGCTGAGATTTCCCTTTTGAAGGAGGCATATGGAAAGACTGTCATCGAATCTCCAAATTCTATCAATGGATCCACTTGCAAAGATGAGGATATCAAGGGAATCAATGAGAAAGCTGGAGAGGAGAAAGATCTCTTCGAGGGAGACGTTCTCCTTACTAAGTAATACATTTTCTTCTGTTTTTGTCCTTCTGCATTATTTACTGCTATCTATCCACTATTCTTGTGGTCACTACATATTTTGAGTGAGCAGCTCTCTCTCAGCTCTCAGCTCAATCGAGAATATCCACTCTTCCAACCGATCTCGTCGTCAAGTTCTCAGTGATGCTGGATATTCATGGGGAACCGTCAATCCCGTCATTCCCTACTCTTACTCTGCCGGATACGGTAAGTTTATTAGTCATATCGTTATCATATTTATGGAACTGTATGTTACTTATATTGGTCATATCACATCACTCATGACTACTAACGAAACAATTCAGCTATGGATCGTCGTCCCACCATTGAAGCTGCGATGAAATTCGGCTCTGTTCGGGTTGAGGGGGATTTTAATACTTGAGGGGGATTTTAATACTTGAGGGGGGACGTAGATATTTGAGGGGGACGTAGATATTTGAGGGGGACGTAGATATTTGAGGGGACGTAAATATTTGAGGAGGACGTAGATATTTGAGGGGGACCAAGTTTTTATCCTATGCAAAAATGATCTTCGAAAAAGTTGAGGGGGACGTAGATATTAGATATTTGACGTAGATATTTCAAAGTACTACTCTTATTCCTAGATATTTGCAATCGTGTAATCAAATGATCATTTTCTACTAATCAAATGATTTTTTTAGGACAAGCACAATTTCGACATCGAGCCCGCTGAGAAAACGACTCTCCGTGATATTCCTTACGAATTTGGAAGTAACATGCATTACTACCACAAGGATTTCGCCAGAGATGAAAGCAAACCCGCAATCTACGCTAAGCCTGCTTGCAAGGTGAGATTATTTATCACTGAAATGTATCAAAAATCGAATTACATCTAATTAGAAAATGAAATCTCAGATGTACCAGGAGGGTATGATGGGTCGTCTTCCTACTTTCTACGATATTCTCGGAGTTAACAAGCACTTCAACTGCGCTGGTCAGGATACGCATTTACATCTCTCCGTTTTTAATAATCTTAAATCAATTAATAATATTCAATTCATATTATTTTAGCCAATTGCAAGTCCTCGATCACTTGTTCCAACGGCGGTATTCAAGATGTTAACAACTGCATGAAATGTCTGTGTCCCCTCGTATGGGCTGGAGATAAGTGTACTCAGAGAGTGAGTTAATTATCGATTACTTATACTGTCTCAACTAAGTCCATTGCAGCCCACAGGCATCAAAACTGTTGCCGCTACTACCACAATGCCGACAATGAGATCCAACTTTGATAAGAGCACCAAGGGAATCGAATACAAGACTCAGTATTACCTGTTCCAGGTAATAAAAATATTGGCTTTCGGCTTTCGGCTTCTGGCTTTCAAAATATTGGCTCATCAACAAGCTTATTTTCCAGGCTCCCGCTGGCATGAAAGTCCAAATGACCCCGAAGGTTCTCGGAACTCGCTGGTCCAACTCTTGCGATCCGATGGGAATCGAAATCAAATTCCTGAAGGATGCCCGACCCTCCGGACTCCAGTGAGTACCTTTTATAAGTATTGCGTATTGATGACGCAATATTCATAATTGTCTATTAATGATGGAATGTTCAGAGTGTGCGACTGGCGTGTGCAGCAACCGACCATCACATCGGAGACGAATGAAATGCTCGTGTGTAAATATGTGAGAGAGAGAGTCTTCACCGACAACATTTGTCAATTATGGATATTATCACTTTTCATTCATTCATTTTAACATAATACAAAACTGGTTTGTGCATTCTCTTGCTATATCTCGGAATTTTTCTTGCTTTGTCATATTCTCTCGCCAGCGGAACAAAATAACAAAACGATCCGCGGTGTTTTCAACCGCGGATCGTTTTGTTATTTCGGACTGACGTTTTAACTTGTAGTGTATGATGGGCATGCTCCATTCTTTTCATTGTAGACACTCATCTGAATAGATATGGATTCTGGAGCTGTTCGTAATGAATCTCCTTCTTCTGGAGATTCAATAGAAGACTCATTCGAGATCATCAATAATGAAGAGGACGAACAAACGGAAGACACCGAGTCCCCTCAATCTGGTAGGCAATATGTCCGGATTGAAACATAAAGGCGCGCCGGGAAAGAGTCGTATCGATGCAGTACCACAAAATCCAAGATGATATGACACTACTGTTGTTGATATAAGACGGTTTTTGGTAAACTATCCGAACTGGAACTAGTTATGTATTTATGTGGCAGCAATGTGGTCTTTACAGGACTTCCGACCAGCGCAAGTGAATCTCGCAAGAAGGTTATCCAAGTTGAGGTATTTCCATTCAACAAAATCCTAATTTGGGGAAATTCTAAAAGCGCGCCGTTCAAAAAATTAGTTAAAAGCGGAAGTTTCTGTACGATATCCCTCAGCAATCGATTACAGTGGGAAAAAGCAGATATTGATCGTGTGATCTGTTCAGCGAGCCATCAACTGTACTTTTTGGTTATCCTTGACTAACTCTCACAGTATCTATCTATTTCACCTTCGAGGAAACGTTTTTTTTTAAACTTTTTTTGGATTGGCACTTTGATAAGTAAAAAAAGCCTTCCCAGAACACCATGCTCTTCCATATTTATGTGATGCAGAGTGCGGAATGTGAGACCACGCTCTCCTCACTTCGCACACTTCCTTCACCGGTCGGTGGATGAGAGAACGTGCGAAATGAAGAGACCGTGGTCTCACATTTCGAAACTTTTTTCGTATGTTGCAGGGAGGGCCGGAATACTCATTCGATTCGGAGGATGAATCCAGTAAAAAGAAACTGAGCAGAAGAGAGTGGATTAAGCTACTCGATAACTACTGCGAATTTCCGCATGCTTATGAGTGGATGGTGGACAACATCATAGAGGTATGTTTGATCATAATTTTTCTTTTTTTTTTAAGAAAAGTTTTTCACCGAAAGTTAGATGACTGTGAAATGATCAACAACAGTGGGAAACTATTTTTAAAATAACTTTGAAAAATACGGGAACTAATGCTGCCGCAATATTGTTTGCTGCGTGCTAAGAGAAGTATTCGATAACACACTTGACTTTTGAGCGTTGATTGTACGCTTTCCAGTATCAATAACAATTGAAAAATACTTCAGAAACGAGATAAACGTAACCTTCATAAAAGTGTCATAACTACCAAGACATGGAAAGTGGCGACTCAGCGCGAATTGCAAGCATTTTTCAACTCCCTCAGCAAGTTTTCGGGAAGAAAGAAAGGTATGTAAAGAATGATCTGAGAAGTGATAAAGAAAAGGATACAAGGAAATGAAGAAATTTTGTTTTTTTTTTAAATATTTTTCTCGACCGGCAACGCTTCTTGAGACAAGGAAAGAGCGGAAATCAGCCTGGCTTGATTCCTAAACATCATCTTACGCAATCTTATGCAATCCTTCTTCAGGTAATGACCGAAGACGGCGACAGAATCAACCAATAAATAATTAAACCGACGGAGCAAGGACAATTATCTTTTATTTATAATTTACTGTTGCGACTTACATATTTAACAATTTGAACAAGCCAAGTTAACTAAAAAAATACATCTCTAATCTCTCTCTAATCATTTTTGTTTGTCGTCTTTCATGGATAAATATTTTTTCAACTTTTATTAATACAGATCGTTCATTTTTGAGTCTCGCTTGCGTAATTCACGTAGACATTTTCTGTCATATTTTCAAGTCACACTGTGATTTCTCTCCAGTTCATTTCACATAATTTTAACGAGAGATTATAAATAATAAAACGAAACTAATTCCAGTTTGGAAAAGAGGAACTTCCAGATAGGGAACAAATAACTATCGATCCGCTGTTCTTTATTTTCTATGGGGAGAGAAGAGGAGACGAATGCACTGCATTCTGGACAAATTTCCAAATGTAAACAATCAAAGGCGAGGATTTTCGCATATCGAACGCGTTTCATTAGTGAACTCTAATTTACAGCTCATTTTGATCACTTTCTTGCGTCAAGAGCGGTCGATAGTGTTTGAATTTCATCAGGTCGCTTCCCGTCCGAGTATTAGAGTTAGGGGTGTCTAAACGGAGTGCGGAGTGGCTCCATCACAGTATTAAGGCCAATGCATTTCACGGCTTGTATCAATATTCATTCTCGCTTTCTCATTTCACTGAGATCGGTGGTTTTGAGTGGAATTGAACTTGCGATGTTCCGTTTTCTAGCAAAAGCTGTAACCAACTCAGCCATAATGGCAGATTTCATTAGTCAGAGAAAGCTCACCCAAGAGAACGAAGCCAAATCGATCGGTTGCACCTGTCCAAAATTACAGTACATTTCATTCCGCGCGTGAGTTTAGTTTGAAATTTTCACATTTTCAAATGGCCGCACCGGTAAATAGGCGAGAAATGAAATGCATTGGGGTCTGTTTCCGCTTAATACTGTGCCATTTCATTCCATTTCTTACACCATTCCGCATAGCGGCCGATCGGTTTAATTAGGTATGCGGAATGAATTAGAATTGCGGAATGCCGGAATCCGCATTTCGCCGGAATCGCTCAGTTCTTTGTGGTGAGTTTTAATTGTTCCTCTCTTCCCCTCATTCCCTTCCAATTTCGATTGCGGCATTCCGCAATCATTCGGAAAACCGAATCAAAAATGGCCGGGCTTTCCTCATTTGTGGAATGAGGAATGAGAGGGGAAAATCGATGCGGCATTTCTACAATTCCGCATAGACAACCCTAATTCGAGTTATAGAAAACGATCCTTTCTTTGATCTTTGATCTCTCTCCCTTTCCCGATCTTCCAAGTTCCATTCTATTACAGTGTTACGTGCTGTTCGGTACAATTCTCAAATTCATTCCCCAATGCCATTTATCATCCCTAACATACCGAGAATCATTCTCAGCGCTTTCGGTAGGGCTTGCAGGGGCGGCGCGAGGGTGGTGCGATCGTGGCGCCTAGTGGGCGAGGACGAGCGCGGGCAGGACGAGGGACAGGAGGGAGAGGAGGTCTGCGGTCGAGGAGGCTGGGGCGGGGGTAGGGGCGGGTGCTGCAGTCGTGGTTGCCGTTGCGACAGGGGCCGGTCGCGGCTTTACCATCGTGCCCTGAGGAATTGATGCAGGCTTCTTCGTCTTGTCTGCGTTGTAGAACTGCGCGGAGGTGGGAGAAGCGGTTGTAAGTGGCGGACAAATGAGGTAGTCTGCAATGAGACACTGTATCTACCGTATCCCCATCCATCTACCGTATCCTCATCAACTACAGTAATCGTCAGCTACAGTAATACCGTACTTTGAGTCTTGAGGAATTGAGCGATAGACTTGTAGAAGCAGAACAAGCCTCCCGTCTTGAACTTGCAGAGACACTTGCCCATGTCGCTTGCGACAAATTCACTAAACGGCATACTGTAGTACAGAAAAGTACGGTATCGTCCATACTGCATTTAGTGGGGGGTAAACTCACGCGTCGGCGCACGCTGCGATCATTGCCTTGTGTGAATTAGAACCAAAGAGGAGGGCGGTGGTGTAAATGTCTCCGTTCATGTAAGAGTAATCAGAAGCCATCAAGTTCTCGACAGCTGTCTCAACCTGCGATTCTTTTTTCACCACACTTTATTTATCAGATAGACTTTCGTATAGGTTTCAGACGTGGCCGATGGTCTTCTTTAGAATGGTAGGATAAATCATTTTGCCCACAAATGAGCATCGGGATCGGTCTTATCACAGTTATTGCTAAAAATGAGACTTACAGTTTGGTCGAGAGAGTCACAGAGGAATTTGGCGGCGTCCACAGTCTCATTTTGAGTAATCTCGTCGATTGTAACTTTGCCAGAGAACACATTCTTCATCTGAACCAAAGACATCAATTACAGTACCCCGTAACCACAGTATACCTTCTCGACGTTGTCCGTCTGATTCTTTAAGGCTGCTTCATCGTAAGCATTGCCCAGCATTTTCCATCCTTTCGCCTTCAGGTTAGTCAGTGCAACTTCTTTACAATCCTTCTTGGTATCTGCAAAAAGTATCACTGGACTACAGTATACATTCAATGAAACAAGACTGGTGCTTGGATCACAGTACCATATAGCGACTAGAAAAGAGTAGAAACATGCATTTTAATTTCAGTATTTCATTGACGGCTTTAGTGGCGCAAAAAGGCGGAGTCAGTAAATCTTTGCATGAGCACTTCTCATACGTAGAATTAGGATTCGCCGCTCTAGAACGAACGGATTAGCCTATCTCGATGTTGCTATCCAGTCACTAACATTTCCGGAGTGCAAACTCTCTCCCCTGAATACTTGGCCAATTCTGCTCGTTGCTCGTCTGTGACTCCACTAGGGAACACAGCTGCGGCAATCTTGCCATCGATCTGAAAGTGTGCATTTCTACAGTATCCCGCACGACCTACAGTAATCCGCGCTGTCCTTCCTTACCGTAGAATCCTCGGCCTCGCAGAGGATGCCATTGGCTGCGGCGGCGAAGAAAGTTGGCAACTCAGTGTCGAGTTTGAGAGCCGCAATACCAGCGTACGCGATAGTGTTGGGAATGAATTCTCTGCAACAGGGATGGTATGTGTATACGATGGTTACAGGGTACGGTAATTGAATTCATTGACTTACGCAGATTTGTTTAGGAGGAGAGGCAGAGGAGGAAGATCCAGAGATACACCGGTATTACTGAAGAAAAATAATTATCCAAACTCAAACACAGGAATACAGTAATCACCACCCCACCCAAAATAGGAACCTACAGTAAGCCAGTAGTCCACTGAAGTTTCCTAGAAAACAAAACCCCTGGGTACAGTACCCTCCACCTGCAATTCCGCCGACTATTGCAGGGACACCTTCACACCCGTTCAACGAACCTTCCAAAGGCGAGGAGAATAACAATGAAGAGTAGTCGTTGTCCCATCTCGATCGATGAATGAAAAGGAGAGACCGATCCCGTCCTTTTATACAAGAGATAATGAATGGCTGAAATAAACATTCTCCAAATTTTCACTTTTTTCAGACGATAATCCCTTTCTACGCGCAAGTCAAATCATATTGTTCTAACGAGTTGCCAGCGGATCGCCCAACAACTAAAACAATAATAAAATTTTCAAAGCAGGAATGGATTGGCAGGTTGGTCAAAGATGACCTACCAAAGATCAAAGATCACCCGCTTAGAGGGTGATGTTCTAGGGGTTGCGAGGGAAGAGCGAGGCGAGACGAATGGTATTCAGGCCGAGGAAAATATAGTAATATCCTTAGATATCGATTGGTCGACTGACTACGGTAACATAAAAGTATCGACCGAATTCATTTAACGAATATGTTGCAACATTTTTTTTCATTCCTCAGTTACATAGTAATGAATTAATTGAAAAATTTGTATCTGCACTTCATTATTCTTGCTTGCTAATTTTTGCTGCTCACCGAAATTGCATCGCGTTTATTCCCTTAGTAGGCGGATATTAGAACAGAGCCGTTTATTGAGCCTAAGTACTACTCACTACTACTACTAGATCTTAACAGGAAAGTTTTTCTGTGTTTTTGCGCCTTGTTCTACAAATTCTCGTATGTAACCTTTGCCATAACCTTTGGCTCCACCGTATTCTCTCCCTCTGCATCCCCTCGTCTTCTATATTCACACTTGAACTGAACCTTGCCGATAAACGGTTTCTTTCTCTATAATTGCCTTTGCCTTTGCGTATCACATACATACATGAGACATAACACACCGACAAATTGGTGCATCGGCCGGGAAAGTTATCCCTCTGTCACACTTCGATAGGCAGACTGTGAAGCGACCTGAGATACAAAAAGATAGTTACTTCTGCTGCTTTACCACAGCCTCCGTGGGAGGGGAGGGGGGCGAGAGCCATGTATCAATTTTTTTTTAAATTTAATATCCCCCAGACTAAACTTGTGTTGGCCACATCAAAATAGAGGTATTTATTACGAAATTTCTCGATTATTGCATAGTTATGACGAGTTAGTTAGTTACATCAATAATGAAGAGGACGAACAAACGGAAGACACCGAGTCCCCTCAATCTGGTAGGCAATATGTCCGGATTGAAACATAAAGGCGCGCCGGGAAAGAGTCGTATCGATGTAGTATCACAAAATCCAAGATGATATGACACTACTGTTGTTGATATAAGACGGTTTTTTGGTAAACTATCCGAACTGGAACTAGTTATGTATTTATGTGGCAGCAATGTGGTCTTTACAGGACTTCCGACCAGCGCCAGTGAATCTCGCAAGAAGTTGCATAGAGCTTAGTCTAGGTGCTACCTAGAACATGTTTGCTGCGTTTTCGTGTCTTGCTTCGACTAATTTGCCTAAAAGTGAGCCAACAATTTGGACAGCAGGAAAAAATGGAGGAAAGAAAAATTGTCTTCCGAAAATATGTGCTTCACTTGCGTCATCACTATGTAATAATTGAGAAATTTCGATAAAAATCTATTTTGGATGTGGTCAACGCAAGGAATGTAGGCGGCGGGGGGGGGCATTTTGCGAAATGGAAGAACCTAGCATTCAGCACAATTGCCCACATCCTTACATGCTAGAGCGAGTAGGTATAGCTTTAGTGGTAAAGTAGTGGCAATGGTTTTTTTAATCTCCCGAACTATACATGAGGCCTTAGGGGAAGAAAGGGTGTAAAATTCTGAATGTAATGGAAGAGAACGCAATTCGCGCTCACGTTTTTCCTGGGGTTACGTACATATCACATTATTTTTTCCCTTTATTTCACAAAAAAACAAATATAACATATCGTAACTGTCATCGGCTAATTTCAATGGGTTTCCTAAATGAACGGCGTTCGATACACTCTGCTCCTGTGTCGAAACGTCTTGGAACGCATTGGAATAGTGATGAAACATGGGAGGAATTAGTCTGGACCGATTATTTCAACCTCGGGAGATCGAAGTCATGCAATTCTAAGTGAACGGGGGGAATGGGTGGAGATGATAAAGTTGAGCCTTGTGTGAAGTCTCAATTGCCATTGTTTTTATCTTTCAAAAGATTTTCAAAAATTGGACGTGTTTCATTAGGGAACTATTTCAAATAATTCAACCTCATTCTGATCGCCTTCTTGCATTTGAAGCGGTCGGTAGAGTTTTTGTGTCTAAAGAAGACTTCGAGGAGATATTATTCATATCATTTTCCAGTCCCTCTCAGAGTATTGATTTAAAGAAATCACATGTTTCATGAGGATATCAAATTCATTCCCCTTTCCCGATCTACCCAATAGCATCAATATCTGTATTGTTGTATTACTGTAGTATTCAATGTAGTGCTAAAATTCTTTTCCCCAATGCCATTTATCATCTCTACCATACCGAGAATCATTCTCAGCGCTTTCGGTACGGGCCATGGCAGGGGCGGCGCGAGGGTGGCGCGGGTGCGGCGCCTAGTGGGCGAGGAGGAGCGCGGGCAGTGCGAGGGGCAGGAGGGAGAGGAGGTCGGCTGCCGATGAGGCTGGGGCGGGGGTAGAGGAGGAGGAGGAACTGGATCCTCCCTTGGACGCCTTTGGCTTCGGAGGGACAATCTTCTCTTTGGGGATCTTCGCGGGTTTCTTGGTCTTGTCGAAGGCGGGCTTCTCTGCAGTTGGTGCCACAGGCGCTGCAGGTGTAGGAGGAGTCGGGCACTTAAGGAAATCTGCAAAAAGCATCATCTTAGACCAGATTACAGTAACCGTCGACTACAGTACTTTCATCCAGGAAGAATTGACCAAGAGCCTTGTACACACAAAACATCGACCCCTTGGTCATCGAGCACATGCACTTGCCAAAGTCGTGATTGTAGAAATCCCTGGAAGGCACTGTATTAAAAGACGTCCCTGGTTACGGTAAGGAATACTGTAGAAAAGTAACTTACGGCTCTTCCTTGCATGCCCTCTGGAATTGATCTGCGTCGACATCTTCGAAGAGAAGAGAGGCGACGATGTCATCAGCCTTCATGAAGGAGTAATCAGAAGACATCAGAATCTCCACAGCCTTCTCAACCTGACAATACATCGATGTTTAAATACTAGAAATTTTGCGAAAACAAAACACTTTTCCACCTCCACCCCAGGCCACTCTTATTGAAACATTTTGTGATTCTCAGTGTTCCTCTCTCACCTTTCATTCTCGCAATGGTGTTGGGGGAGGAGCTGTGGGTGGGAGGGGGAGGCCGTGCTGGGTGCTGGGTACAATCTTTTTGCTCACTATTAACCTCGGGATTGAGGGCGTCGCAGAAGAACTTGCCGGCCTCTACGCTCTTTGTTGCGTCAGCAATTTGAGTGAAACCGTCCACGGTACTAGCATCATCGGCGACAAGCTTCTTCAGCTGAAAAGGATAACTGTATCTTTAGCAGAATCAAAACGGGTTACTATAACTTTCGCTTGACCGGTTACAGCATATTCGAGCCGGAAGAAAAGTACCTCGTCCATGCCCTTTCCATCCTTGAGCTTATCGAGATCGTAAGCCTGGCCCAGCACCTGCCATCCGGCCTTCTTCAGCTTTTCCAGTGCAGGTTTGGCGCATTCCTTCGGCGTCTCTGATAGGTTCATCGATTTGTCTTTTCGAATGACCTACAGTACCAATGGGATACAGTATTTAACGCTGGTTCACTATGCGAGTCTGAAGTACCGTAATCAAAACATACTTCCCGTCAAGTTTACTTCTTTGATATACTGAGTCAAGCAGTAAGGCGGAGTATAGGTCTTGTCGCAATTGCACTTCTCGAATAAGTTCGGATTCGTAGGTCTGAAATAAGTCGGCTTAGCTCCGTTAAAATAAGAGTACATGTCCTAAGCCGGACCAGCTTGGGAACAACACAAAAAACAGAACCCCTTGGTCCTATGACTACAAAATTTTATCCGAATTGGGCCATAGAGCATTCGCAAACTAACGCAGGACTGCAGGATCGGAAAGCGAACTTCAACTCTTCTCGTTGCGCATCAGTAACTGCACCAGCGAACACATTTGTCTTAAGATTGTCATCGATCTGTAATACAGTATTCTGCAGGGACCGACAACAAGACATACAGTAATCCACCCTGTCCTACCGTACCCCTTCCTTACACTCGTGTCGGCGGCCTCGCAGAGGACTCCGTTTACGCAAGCGGCGAAGTAAGTGGGCACTTTGGTGTCGAGACCTTGGTCCTGGAGTGCAGCATACATCACCGTATTGGGAACATACTCCCTGCAAGAAGAAGGATTCGTCCAATTAATGGCAACTTGGGCTTACATAGATTTCTCAAGAAGTGGATTCATCTTCTCTTCAGCATCAGCCACATTCCTGCAAAAATAAGAATAATTACATGCATGCCACAGTAAACCACAACAACTTACCCCAAGACTACCTACTGTAACAAACGACTAGTACAATACACCCAACCATAGGCCTACAGTACCCTACACCAGGGTGCCCTACACAAGATCCTCAGATCACTCCTAGCTCCGTGGACCGACACCTCCACCCAGGACAAACAGGACAACTAACCTTCCATAGGCGAGGAGAATAACCGTGAAGAGTAGTCGTTGTCCCATCTCGGTCGATGAATGAATGGAAGAGACCGATCCCGCCCTTTTATACAAGAGAAAATACTTGGCTGGAATAAACATTCTCCGAAATTTTCACTGTTTTCAGTCGATAATCCCCTTCTTCTCATATTTCAAACAAGGCTGGTTTTACAATCGAGTTGCCAGCGAATCTCCCAACAACTTTTTTGGGGTTTTGGGGGTAACAAAGTTTTTGGGGGAAAACATGAAACAGTAATAAACTTTATAATAACTCTCCCATTATCAATCATGAATGCATAAAACTCCGTCAGATTCCAACAGAGGAAATCTTAGAAAGGAAACCGAGGAAAGTGGAAACAGAAGGGCAATGGGGGCAGGGGCCATGCAACAATCATAGATAGAAGATAACACATAGGGATCGGTCAAAGATCATCGACCAAAGATCAAAGATCACTCGTCTAGGGAGTAATTCTCTTGGGGTCGCGAGGGAAGAGAGAGGCGAGACGAATGTTGTGCAGGCCGAGGAAGAGCATCGTCACACGTTCCAATCCTGCAATTATCGATTGATCGAGTGACTACGGTAGCCTCAAATTATCGATCGAATATAGTACTGTTCTCAGGACCATGGTAAGAGAAGTTTAGCTCGTATACGGTAGCATGGATAACTACCGTAATCAACAAATTTGTTCATTTATGATATCAATTACAGTAACCCATTCCCCACTCACCGATTCCTCCTCCAGCGTGCGGCGGGCAGCCGTACTTGAACGAGTCGATGTACGCCTGCACAAATTCCAGTTAGCGATAAATCAATCGATCGTTTACCGTAGTCATTTCAATCTACAGTATCTCGTGAATCAATCGATCGATACCTGAATCTGCTCCAGATTGATTCCGTGGTGCTTGGCACGCTCAGCGAGGAAGACGGAGTCGTGGATACGCTGGGCGCCCGACAGAATCTCCTCGCCTAAACCACCGAATATTCCAATTTAGAAAAAAAGATCAATCGTCGATCAGCTTTTGTCTACCGTACCTCTCATGAACATATCGTAGCTGTTCGAGTAGCGCTGGTCGTGAGGGTCAGGCATCGTGTAGAAGGGACGGACGGCCAGCGGGAACTGAAATACGGAAAACATGACATCATCACTAGCTAACGCCTACTCCAGTCGTATTTAACCTATCATATTCCATTTCATTATCCCTTGCAAACGAAACTAGAGTATTCATCTCAAATCGCTAATCAAGTCAGTCGTCGATAGCACTCCCTCGTGTCCCTACCGTACCTTGTCGAGAATGTAGAAGTCAGTGTCATACTTGGCCTTGACTAGTCTGCCCAACTGCTTCTCCACGGGCGTCGACATGTCCTCCTCGTCGCCAATTTCAACACCATCGGCACGAAGCATAGCGATGGCATCGGAGAACCTGAGCAGAGAGAACCGGCGATTATAAAGTGATGATGCAATCGACAATTGATGGAAACCTATTTAAAAAGGATAGATACAATTGATTCTGATTACGAATACAAGCGTTCGTGCTTAGATACGTTGCGATGACATTAGAGGGGAGAGGAGTGACTTGAATATAGAATAGAGATGAAACGCAGATTAGACAGGCAGAAAAATATGAACGAATCATAGGTGGGCACAGGGTACCTTGACTACCGCCTGCAAGGGGTCTGCCTACCGCCTGCAAGCAAAATCCGAAAAAAATCTCTTTTTTTCTGGTAAACACCTGAAAAAGGGGTCCTTTGAGAGCTACATGACAGCCGCCTGCATGGCGAAATTGTGATCGGACGACCGCTTGCAAAAAAGGATTTTAGCTGCCCATCTATGGAACGAATTATCGTGATTCGAATTACGATTGAGAAGTGTCTCTTCTTCCAATCAGATTTGTTTCATAACATCGATAAACAATCTTAACGACTCACTTGAGGACGAGTGCGGGCTCGCAGAACTTGAAGGGCTCGGCGGGGTACTGCGCGCACACGGCGGCGATCTCGTGAGAAAACTCAGCCTGACAAATAGCAATAATCGTAAGATGAAACCGGAAGTGGGCGTGGCTTCTTATTCATCCCGTAAAACCAACACAGTAATTAATAATCGCGTGGTCAACAGGGACACCTGTTGTACGCACTCAATCGGGACACGAGGTCAATCAATAATACGTAAATACAGTAATCGATTTTATCGTACCTGCAGTCCCTTGAAGATGCCGATGAGCACCTCGCCGATCGTGTTCATCACCTGCACAGTGTTAATTTTTTTGCGATAGTTTATCAAACCATGTTATTACCTCAAGACAAAAGAATGTGAATTCAAAACCCAATGAAAAAATCAAAATGCTTCAAAATGCACTTTTGTTTTTAATATTTCTTTAACAATTAACATTTTTTTTAAATGTTCAAGTTAACTAACCTCGTGGTAGTGGAACTTGAATGCCATCTCCAGATCGAGCCCCATGAACTCGGTCATGTGTCGGTGCGTGTTCGAGTCCTCCGCACGGAACACCGAACCGATTGTGTACACCTACAATATTTACTCAATTACTTATTGTTAGCAGACCTCAGCGTGTGGGCCGCGTGGATCACAGACCAACAATGTGTAAATAAACTGTATAACTCTATGTGTCCATTAGTATCTGTTTTAACTTTTTAATCGGTTAACATTTCCCTCAATCAACAGTCCGCCGAATTTTTTTACAATAAAACTGGCGAGAAAAAAAAATAAATTAGTAAAATATTGTAATTACCTTGTCAAAGTCGCCAGCAATGGCCATCTGCTTGTAGAGCTGCGGCGACTGCGCGAGGTAGGCCGAGCCCTTGAAGTAAGTCACCTGCAAGATGGAGGTTGCACATGCGCATTAATATCAATTGTGCGTACTATTTCTAATGAATGGCTTCTGATTATAATAGCTGATACTCCGTTTCCCTGGTAGTATCCTCCGCTCACATAGGCAATCCGAGGGGGTCAACATTTCGAAAACCGGAAATTTATGGAAACGTGAAGCACTGTCAGCACCAGATTATCGATTACCTGGAAGACGTTGGCTCCGCCCTCGGAGGCCGCCGAGATGATCTTGGGGGTGTGGATCTCGGTGAAGCCGCGCGACGCCACTGAACATTACAGTAATATATAACGTAAATCTACGGTAAAATCAATAATTTTAGGGCTACCGTATGCATAGATGAGCATCTACCATATACTCACAAGTGTCGCGGAAGAACCGGCAGACTCCCGCCTGGATTGCGAAGATGGCCTGGGTGGTGGGCGTGCGCAGATCGAGCACACTGTAATAAATATTATCGATCGAAACTATCGACCCATTTTTTCCTTCTCACTCCTTGATGCTAACAGATAATAGTCTGCTAAATACTCAGTGCTACTTCAGCTTGAAGGCATAAAACAACTTTTAAAAATCAGTTCTGCAGAGCTACGTGGGCACGTTCACCCGTGGGCACTCTGCATTCTCATAGGTCAAAAAGTACGTAAAAAACGACGAAGCCAACCCACATTTTGGCATTTTCAAGGCCATTTTTTGGAAAACCCTACCCACATTTTTGGATTTGGAGAAAAAAATTGAAAAACCAACCTACATTTTTAGTTTTTCATGCTCATACTTGAAAAACTCAACCCACATTTTCGACTTTCCTCAACGCTCCCTTTTGATCTATGTGCATTCTCAATAATCATTGGGAAGGGGTACTATGCAAAAGTTCAAGATGTTAAAAGTTAATGGTTTGCGGAGTTGGGCAATGCTGGGAGAATTGTGAAATCTCTCATTGATGATTATCGATTAGCTACCGTAACCCAGTCTCCTGGTCCCGTACCGATTGTCGAGTCTCGTGTCGAGGTTGACGCCCGAGAGTCCCGACGCATCGTTCTCACCACGAGCAGCGTCCTCGATCTGAAATTAATCGATAATTTTAGCAATCAGTTACAGTAACCGGTCGATACAATAACCAATTATCGATTGACCCACCTGGAGCGGCAGACGAGGCTCGGCCGAGGAGACGACGAAGAGCTGCAATCAACACGACGGTTATGGTATTGCTCCAGGCCCCGCCCCTTTTCGCAGACTCCACCCCCATCCTCACCTGAATAGCGTGCAGCTCCGCGTCCTTCTGTGTGCACGACGCGATGCCGGCGCCCTCCACCTTCTTCACCAGACCTTGCACGTCGACGATCGACTCCTGCACGGAAATTATCGATTAGTTGAAAGGAGAGGGAAGGGGGGGCTTGTTTGCTTTATCGGACCAACAACAAAAAAGCCGGGCTCATCCGGGGTGAACCTCATTCATAATCTCACTGTGTGAATCTATTAGTCCGGTAAAGTAAACAAGTACCGGGAAGAGTATTGCCTAGTGATGAAGCAATCCGGCTCACCTTGGGAATGCCGGCGACAAACTTTAGCATCTGCTTGGACAGCTTCTCGCCCACGAAGAGCATCAGCTGCAATTATCGATTGATTTCCGTTTACAAACATCATTATTCATCTGATTTACCGCATGCTGCTACGTCGCGTGTTCTCCAAAATTGGAGGTTATTGCCTAGTGATGATGCAACTGTCGTCTCTTCTCCTCATCTCACCTGTGCAGTGTGGACGCGGTGTCTGAGGACGATGAAGGCCGTCTTTCCCTTGGAGCGAGTGGCGTGGATACGACCGCGCACCCAGATCTGGTATTTAATTATGATTATTATTTACTAGTATTTATTTATGGCTTTTTACTTTTTCTACGAAGAAAAATATATAATACTCGCTAATACAACGTTCATTTATCGATTTACTCGAAATCGGGTTTCACCAGGAGACTTCGCGTTTCGACGCTATCGTAAAAAAGAGCGATAAAGTATTTATCTTTAATTTGTAGATCATAAGTGCTTCATCACACACACCTCCTGTCCATCGAGTCCGGCGTTGATCTCGGCGAGTTCGGTGAACTTGATGTCCTTGACGTCGCTCGACTGGATCAGCCCGTAGCTGCCGTACATGCCTGCACATCAAAATATTTATTTCCAAATCTCCACGATAAATAAATGAAGCTTGCTGATTTACTGTTTCACGCAAACCATTAAAATTGCGTAGAAGAAAACTCGTTAGTAGAAATAAACAGAACGTCTAATTCTCACCGACGGAGACATCCTCCTCGTCCTCCTTGGCAGCGGCCTCGTCGCCCGCTCCCTCGCCCTTCGCGGCCTGCTGAAACCGATATAAGTGAGAATATGCTCAATAAAAATGGTTACAGTGCGAACAAAATAATGAAGAAATCGATAGGGGGAAAGGATGGACTATCCTGAAGCCCAATTTAAATGGTATCCCATCCCCTCCCACTGGGAGAAGCGTCAAAGGCTTCGACGATTACCCCTACTGGTATCCCATTAAGTTCACTGGGATAACAGTGGGGTTTCCCAGTGAAAGGGGCCCGGGATACCACTAGGAGAAATATACCAGAGATACTCCTCTATGTTGATTGATAGGAGGGACAAGAATAACTGACGTTGCTGGCCTTGGCGTCGGCCTTCTTGGCTGCCTTGGCGAGCTTGTTCAGCTCCTTCTTCGACAGTTTCTTCTCGCCCTCAACGGCGAGCTCGGCCATCTCGGTCGTCGCGGACTCGGACATCTGAAAAAGAGAGGAAATCGAGAAGAAAGAAGAGTGACGGCCTAAACGAGTGGTGGCACAAAACGTCGAAAATACGGAATACTATTGCGAAAGAGGAACACGTGCGATTCTAACAAGTAAGACTGATGCAACAAGCGCATGTTGAGCTGTGAATCAGCCGCACAGAGAACAAACAAACGAGAAAGGAAGAAAATAAGAGAAAATGAGGAAATTGCGCTGAGACCAGTAATGCATCCGTGAATTAGAAACTACGTACTGTGGTCGCAACACCACCTTATCGAATCGTTAACTATTTATATAATATAAAATTCACAGATTTCCGGAGTCGCTTCTGGATTGATTTGTGCTCTTTTCATTGGCGTTACTCGTCTATTTCGCTTTTCAAATGTTGAATCCTTCCCCAGTCTCTGTTATCCGCGTTAAGTTACGCCTTGGCAGGCCAAAATGTGCCAAAGCGCGTGATTTTGCAGAGTTGTTTACATAGCGATTCTCTTTTGGTCACTGATCGTTCTCGCTTCAGATATGCTCGTTGCTTCTGATTCCGCCTGAAGATCAGATGACACATCGTCGTGAGCGCACGGGCCGTCGCAAGAGCGATCCCGGCACGCTCAGCTACCGTCCCGTATCGGAGAAAACGTGAGTCTCCCTTTTCCGTTTACTGGTGTGCCAATAACTCACTCCTGCTTATTCATTCACTCCTCTCAGTCTACATGTACTTCAATCATTGGCTCAAATTAAAATGAGAAAGTGAAAATCAGTGGGTATGATTTTTTTTTAAAAGAACTGTTTAGCTTGGTTTACGTCTGTCTTCTTACATTCTTCTCAGTTTTGAAACGATGCTACATTTGCCAACCAATGTTTGCCGGGGAAAATAATAATTGATTCAGTGTGCTCGCATGCGAACTTCCCTGGGGCGCTCCGAAGTTCGTCCCCCTCGCACTGCTTGACTATGATCTGCCTCCTGGTTAGTTTCATTGATTTATGTTTGATTACGGTCGAGGTGCAGCCATGTTTTTTTCAAAATTTACAAGAAATGGATTAATGTGTTAATGTTAGATGAAAATGCTCGAGTTATACTTGAGATCTTTGAAAACGGCATGATGTGTCATTTCTTGAAGTATACTTAGTATTTAAAAAATAGAATAATATAATAATATAATTCATTCACAGGAATCTACGCTGCTCAATCAGTACTCGTCGATCTCTTCTCTGTCTTTGACAGAAAGCTCAACTCAGTCCTGGAGGATGAACCGGTCCGATTTATCAAATTGTATTTCTTGTCAGAGATATTTATTGATCGACCAATTGACGTTGCCATTTTAGGAGAAGCTCATCAACAAGTCGCTGCAGCGAGGAGAGGACACGTACATGGACAATCTGATCAATACATTGGATGGTACGGTATTTACGATTGTGTACTGTGACCGAAATTATTGGCTCCAAAGTCTTGATCTCGCCTCAATTTATCAACCAACAATTGTCGTACACGATCTCTGATATTTTAGCTGTAAATGTCGCTAAATCATAGGTTTGCGTAATTCAGACATATCGAAAAGGATGATCCGATCCTATAGATTGTTAATAATATTGACTGATAGTGAATCGATTTTCTATACATTCAGACCTCGCCGAACTCTGCCTTCCTTCCGTCCTCAAGGCCGTAATCTCGTGGTACGAGCGAAAGGAGAAGGAGATCCTGGAGAAGATAAATCCCGCGTCAGTTACAGTAATCAAGGTCCCTACCGTAACCCTGACTGCAGGAACGAGAATCGCTTTCGTCTGCAGAAGAAACTGATGGCTGCCAATTATCTGGCGAGTCTGGTCTTCATCGAAGTGCTGCCTCAGGTAATCGATATTTCAGGATACCGTATCCACGGTATGGTACAGTATTTATCCATTATCGATTTATCAGGCTGAATTCCATCTCTCCGTCTGCGATGATCAGATCAACTACATACTCAACCTCTGCTTCAAATACGTCGCTTTCAAGGACCCGTGAGTATTCAACTATTGCAGTCGATGTTTAAATTGCGAAGATCAAAGACTAATTTATGCAACTGAAGTACGATATAACTATCCCTTATCATTACCTAGTGATGACGCAATAATCCGCCTCTTCAGAGTCACACTCGGCATCAACCACAACAATTCGCTGGTGCTAGCAGAGATCAATGCGGAGGTAAGAAATCGATTAATATACAGTTACAGTATCCTGCACAGTTGGGTTAGATATTCGTCATAGTATCTAACAAAACTAGAAATGTTTGCAAAAGTTCAGAAGTTCACGTATTGAAAAGCCTGCGATCCGCTGCTCGAAAATTTTTTTTAAATTCCAAGCAAATCACTGCTGCCATGCCCATAGTCTCTGTACTCAAGGGGAAATAAGTCTACGGAACCATACGTCTAACAATAAGCTGGAGAGCGAAGACTTTAAATTATCGCTGGCCAGCTTACACTTATCGAGTCGTAGACTTGTTCGACCGTGAGTAATCGATTCCAGGTGCTGGGAGTGCTGTCGCTCAACTACTTCTCCCACATCCACCGCGCGTTCTTCGCCCAGCTCAACGATCTGAAGAAGGTGAGATTGTTTGAAGGTGATCAAACCACAAACGTGATAGTCCAAACTGCAAGAATCGAGCTCCAACCTACAAAAACTGCAGGACACGAGCTCGACGGCATCGGCGAACAACATTATCGCGCTGCTGATGAGCATGAAGTATCTCAAGATCAAGGTGGGGGCTGCGGTAGATAGTGTGGGGTACTGTAGTCACTAGGAATTGACCGGGACACGGATTCTGCATAGATACACTCAGTGATTGTAGGGTAATATTATTGCAAATGGGGTAAGTTACTAAAAGTATTCAAGTTACTTTGCTGCTTGCAGTAAAAAGGTACGTTGGTTTTGTACTTTTGGTAACTTACTTTTCGGCCATGATACTTGCTGTAATATTGTACTGCACTCTCTGAACATTGATCGATTGCAGACGAACCAAGTGACGGACTTCGAGACCGGCATCTGCTTCCTCGACGAGCTGGCGACGTTCTTCCTCGAGGTGGGTACAGTAGGAGGAATTGAGTCATCACTACGCAATTCTATAGAGTTTTAGATACATTATGTTATTGTCACACTATTCTCCTTTCGCACTAAAACTTCACCACCGTGCCTGAATAAGGTGTTGCGACGAAACCAGGAACATCCTGGTTTGTCATTATTGGAGATGTGCCTTGAAGTGTCTAGAATGGCGATGAAATAATTAGTTTAAAATGTGCAGGTGAAAGAGAAGGACATAAAGCACGCCGTCGCCGGTCTAATGGTCGAGATACTGCTTCCTGTAGCGTCGGTGGGTAGTATTGATTGAATGTTGGGGGTGTACTGTATTTAACTTACCGAATCCTGGCGTATCTCGTATCTTCGCTGCTATAGTATAAAAGGTTGTCTACATTTCACAAGCTTACGAATTTGCACCACGAGAATTGGGATGAAAAGAAGCAATATCAATCGATAATTACAGCAAATCAAGCGGGAGACGAACATCCCCGCACTCATAGCCTTCGTGACGAAGCTGTACGGCGCCGTCAACGACATGACCAGCAAGAAGCAGCACAAACTGGTTAGTTATCTATTGATTCCCCTCCAGAGTCTCGTCACGACGGATTACAGTATCCCTCTTTCAGGCTGCCTTCCCTTTGCTTACCTGCCTCCTCTGCGTCTCGCAGCGATCCTTCTTCCTCGCGGTGAGTTTCGATTGAGAATTGGGGTGTACGGTATGAATGAATCTTTTGATAGGCTACGGTAGCAATGGATCGATAATTTGCAGAACTGGGTCTCCTTCCTCTCATCGACACTGGCCAATCTGAAGAATCGTGACACGAGAATCTCTAGAGTTGCGCTCGAGTCACTCTATCGATTGCTGTGGTGAGAATATCGATTGATTGTAGTTTTATGCTCGATCAATAACTGAATGAGAGTTACCGTAATCTCAGGGTGTACATGATTCGCGTCGGCGGCGACGGTAACACGTCGACGAGAAGCCGACTCGAGAGCATCTGCAATTCGCTCTTCCCGAAGGGTACGGTAGCGCATTTATCGATCACTTTGATTACGGTAGTCGGGAGGGTTGAGCAGAAGGAAAAAGTTTATTATTGCTCCACAGCTAAGAAACCTAAACCGTACTATGATATAAAGGTGAGAAGTAAATGAATCGATAATACAGCACGCCTACAGGCAATCGTGCTGTGACGCCGCGAGACGCGCCAATCAATATCTTCGTCAAGATCATCCATTTCATCGCACAGCAGAAGCTCGATTTCGCGTTCAGAGTTAGTTTTTTTTTAAATCTGCGTTATTTCATTACCGTCCCATTAATTTATGATTGTAATTCCTTCTAAACATTCATCATGAAGCCGAAAACTGCGGGGGTTTCGAAATTTTTTTCTTTTTTTTTCTTTCTTTCTCGGAAGAACCAAATTGATTTTTGAAAAAGTCAGGAGTTCAAGAAAAATTCTTTTGCAGGAAATCATCTTCGAGCTGCTGGGTGTGAACAGGCAGCAGCGGTCGCTCTATCCTGAGAGGATGAACATCGGCATACGGTAAGTGCCAGATTGATTATCGATTGATCAGGTCCTCTCTGGTATTACGCAAAGATTTATCGATTTGCATGGTATAATCAATTCGTTTTTTTATATTTATTAATTATTTTATCAGAGCCCTGATGGTGATTGCGGACGGTCTGCAGCAGAAGGAGGAGCCGCCCGCCATGCCGAAAACGATGGGTGAGATATTGATCTTTGATCTTTGTAGTTTGATTTTCCCACGCTGTAGTTTGAACTCTAATATATTTTCTTCGCAGGACCACTTGCCTCGGGAACGATAGCTCGCGCCAAGAAGAAGACGTACATAACGCGACCTTTGACGGTTAGTTCCGTTTGTTGCGTCATTACTAAGCAATCGATAACTGATATTCAGCGGAAAGATAGTGAATTATCGAATTGTTGCTTCAGGCGGATACAGCGAGGCAGATCGGCCTCGATCAGTACTACGGACCGTGCCGGCGCGCCTTTGACACCATCTTGAGGATACTAGACCAACAGGTAGTATACGCTAGTTTTAGGTTGAGGGGGTTACTGTAGGAACATGGCAATCGATTTAAGTACTGTAGTACGCATAGGTCAAATGGGTTTTTCGCAAGTTCGCAATTAGCATAGGGCGGGGGATGTCGACAGAGGTCTTCATGTGTCTGTCCTGCACTCTCTCGCTACGTTAATCTGGTTTATATGCAAAGTGCAGAAGTGCCTATCTTCGCATGCGAAGACCTATTTGACCCATTGTAGTACGACATGTTCGATTATCTACGACTGTTTGTATTGTGTTGAAAGCATGCGTGTAAACATTATGGTTATTTATCGATTTTCTCCCTTTAGGTCGGCAAGTCGCTGATGCTGACGGCAGTGCAGGCGAGAGGAAAGGAACCGGAGGAGATGACTGGTATGATGTTTTCATTTCACCAAATTGACATTTATAACCTACAAATAAATGACAGCGATTGAAGTTTCGTCGGTAATGCGCACACGAGAAAAAAAAACAATAATTTACGATTACACGTTTACTTGTGGATTTCCAGTTACACAAATCTGGTTTATTTTGTTGCTCAATAGTGGCGTTAATAATCCTCAGAAGTTGGTCGATAATTAATGGTAATAATACAAATCATATTGGGGCGGCCGAGGTTAACAAATGACATTTGCGTTGCACCCATGTGTTATCTATCTGATGTCGGAATAGAGGCACCGTTTTCGAAAAAAAAATTTTTTAGTATGGCTTGTGAGTTCCACATGGTTCTTCAAATATGAATCTCTATCAGGCGGCGACGCTAAGCCGAAGTTGGATCTGCTGAGAACGTGTGTTGCTGCCATCCCGAGACTGCTGCCAGACCCCATGACACCCATTGTGAGTGGAAGGGAATAGTTTTTTTGTCTGGTATCATCTTCTTTTATTTCCCTTCGGAAGGAAAGTGGTCGGCAGGGTTGAAAGAATACGTGTTCCAGGAACTGGTAGACATGCTCACTCGTATCTCCATCCACATTGACGATGAGCTGAGGGAGATGGCTGCGCAGACGCTGCAGGTGATCAATACAACTTTATTGGTTGTATTCATATTCCTTTAGGCCAGAAGTAACTAAAATTTGAAAATTTACCCCTTTTTGCGGGGAAATAAGACCTTTGATCTTTGATCTTTTCCAATTGTAGAATCTGGTTGCGGAGTTTCCCGAATGGAGGGAGCACGTGGTGCAGGCCTGCCTCAATCTGTTGATAACACAGTTGACGGTGAGTTAATTTTAAAAAATTTAAAAGTTAATTCCCATTCGAAAAAATGTCACACCATGTGATCTGCGGTTGCGCGACGCTATGAAGTCGAATCAACACTGGCGGAAATAATACGTGTTCAATTGCCAGTGTATTCATACCTTAAATTTGGCAATTAGTGTTGTAGGGGTCGCCCGTTGATTCCGTGTTTTGATGTGCTACAAAATGTCATCTAGGGACGTCTATACAATCGCGAACTGTTAACTCGTCCACCATAGATACACCACCATTTCTACCGTAACCCTTATGTTCCGTGCAGGACACGTATCCGGTTGTGCTGGACATGGCGCTGCGATTGCTTATACAAATCGTGACGACGTGGCGAACTGCCGCAGTAGCAGAGAAGAAGAAGGAGGATGAGGAGAGTGGAGAGAGGAGAAGGAACGGTAGGAACGGTGGTGGTCCAGTCATGCTATGACTTTTAAAACTGCCGGTCCATTGCGTTTATTGTGTTTTATGCACAAGGAGCTGTCGTTTTGAATGTACCCGGAGCATTCGAGCGACAAATTTTGAATTAAACTTATCGGCTTGATCGTATGGATATTACATTTGCCATGTAGAGTATGAACGTAAATTACTTAAGAGACGTGATCGGTAAGACTCGACCACATCTGACCCTGGCCGGACGTGGCCCCCCAAATTGAGGCCTGGGGGCCATACTCGAGTGGTATGAGGGACCTGTGCCCGCATTACACAAAACACCACTTATTTCTATTTGCCGGCTCTGGTCTAGGAGAAAGGTGGTTCTGAGTCGAAAAATGTCGAAAAATCATAATTTCTTAACTTGATGAAATGGACTCTAATATTTATTTGCGTTATGTTTGCGGTGCCGAGATGTTACTAAAATATGATTTGGATCGTTTTTCGGTGGTATCCGAAACCACTTTTTTGACTCCCAATTTCGTTTTTTTCAAAGAAATTGTCGCTTTTTGGAGTTTCTCGCAAACGGGACCATGCGCACAATGTACCTCAACACAATAGTAATCCATATGGACTATAGCCAGGTTGTTCCTGGAATGAAGTTTTTCAAAAAAAAATTCCAAACTTTGGAAATCGTGGAATAAGGAACGAAGTTTTTCAACATTTTTATCTCAAATTGCCTGTTTTTCACACAGACGGCGTAAAATACGCCTAATAAAATGTTTTGGCACTACATGCATGGCTAACATACTGTAAACATCAAAATTATTGAAATTCCAAAATCACGTTTTTCTCACTCTCGACCATTTTTGCCGGTCAAATTGTCGCTTTTTGGAATTTCTCGCAAACGGGTCCATGTGCACAATGTACCTCAACACAAATGTAATCCATATCGACTATAGCCAGGTTGTTCCTGAAATGAAGTTTTTCAAAAAAAAAACCTAACTTTGAAATTCGTGATGGCAGGAAAAAAGTTTTTCAATATTCTTAGCTCAAATTGCCTGTTTTTCTCACAGTCGACGTAAAACATGTTCCATAAGCTGTTTTACAGGAATATCCCTTGCCAAAATACTATAAACATCAAAATTTATGAAATTCCAGAAACACTTTTTTTCACTCTCGTCAATAATTTTGCAAGTCAAATTGTCGCTTTTTGGAGTTTCTCGCAAACGGGTCCATGTGCATAATGTACCTCAACACAAATGCAATCCATATTGTTTATAGCCAGGTTGTTCCTGAAATGAAGTTTTTCAAAAAAAAATTCCCAACTTTGAAATTCGTGCTATAGTCAACGAATTTTTTCAAACAAAAACCAAAAAACGCTCAAATCGAATAGTTTTCTCACAGCTGACGTAAAATATTTTAAATAAACTGTTTTGCAATCAAAACAATGAGAGAAATAGTCAATTTAAGCATTATTTGTGAAAACCTTCGATCGCGACAGCACGAATTTCAAAGTTGGGAATTGTTTTTGGAAAAACTTCATTCCAGGAACAATCTGGCTATAGTCCATATGGATTGCATTTGTGTTGAGGTACATTATGCACATGGACGCGTTTGCGAGAAACTCCAAAAAGCGACAATTTGACTTGCAAAATTATTGACGAGAGTGAAAAATGTGATTTTTGAATTTCAGTAATTTTGATGTTTATAGTATTTTCGCGAGGGATATTCCTGTAAAACAGGATTACATTTGTGCTGTTGTACAAATTATGCATAGACCCCTTTAGCAAAAACCGCCAAAACGGAAATTTGAATGGCAAAAATATGGTCGAGAGTGAGAAAAACGTGATTTTGGAGTTTCAATAATTTTGATGTTTACAGTATGTTAGCCATGCATGTAGTGCCAAAACATTTTATTAGGCGTATTTTACGCCGTCTGTGTGAAAAACAGGCAATTTGAGATAAAAATGTTGAAAAACTTCGTTCCTTATTCCACGAGTTCCAAAGTTTGGAATTTTTTTTTGAAAAACTTCATTCCAGGAACAACCTGGCTATAGTCCATATGGATTACTATTGTGTTGAGGTACATTGTGCACATGGTCCCGTTTGCGAGAAACTCCAAAAAGCGACAATTTCTTTGAAAAAAACGAAATTGAGAGTCAAAAAAGTGGTTTCGGATACCACCGAAAAACGATCTAAATTATATTTTAGTAACATCTCGGCACCGCAAACATAACGCAAATAAATATTAGTGTCCATTTCATCAAGTTAAGAAATTATGATTTTTCGACATTTTTCGACTCTGAACCACCTTTCTCCTAGACCAGAGCCGGCAAATAGAAATAAGTGGTGTTTTGTGTAATGCGGGCACAGGTCCCTCATACCACTCGAGTATGGGCCCCCAGGCCTCAATTTGGGGGGCCACGTCCGGGGGGTGGTCGAGTTTTACCGATCTCGTCTCTTAAAAGAAATAAACCAGCATTTTTATAAGAGCCTCTGCTATTATGTATTTATTCTCTGATCTATTTCTTTCATCCTTCTTTCCAGGCGGTTCTCCTCCCATCCCTCCTCTCTACGTCGTCAACTACCCCTCTGTACTGCACTCCATCGAAGGATTCGCACTCGTGCGTTTGTTGGTCTTTATTTTCTTTTTTAGTGGCAAAAGCATGATTCCAACAGCGTCTTCAGTAACGTTGAGACTTTGAATTACCCTTAAAACAGCGATGCGCCTGGTTTTATTATCCATAATTTGAGCGATAGCCGTTGGGTGTTAGCAATGCACAGAGAACTGGTGAACCTGAATAAGGTATAGCCCAGCAAAGACATACATCTCATTATTCAATTTTATTGAGTGATGATGCAATCTCCTGCATTCAGGTGATGCTGTGCCAGACGCGGCCCGGCCCCCGCAGAGTAGCCGTATCGATTATGAAGGAGTGCAAAACAATCTTCGAGACGCTCACTGACAAGATAAAGGTGGGTGGAATTACGATAAACAGAGTGGATCGTATTAGAGTGCATCCCGCGATGCACCCCTACACCGTATGTAGCACGCAATCACGGGGTTGACCGCGTTGTAATCAGTAGTTCTCAATATTCCTTTCAAATGGAAAACACGCCATCTCCCCGCGCTTTTCGAGCTACGGAGTTTATAAAATCTCCAATCTACAAAAGTGTTTAAGAGAGACTATCTGACAGGGTCAACATAGTCTTGGCACTGGGTCAAATATTCGATATGAAACTGACAACACTATAAAATAGTGTGCTACGTGAGGGTTACAACTATGCCATTCAGGAAGCTCAATGACGCGTCTACGCCTCAGGGCAAGACAATATCTGGTTGTGACGTCACAAATCATTTTCGCCAATTCGCAACGAATCTTCTCGATTTATAGCGCGATCGATAGCCCATCAAAATACAAGTATATTTTACTTTCGGAAGTTTTTTGATTGCTGTTCATGCAAATTAGTTATTTGCAAATTTCGATTTTGCATGCAAATTTCAGTGCCGTGCTAGGCCCTGGAAATTTTATACTGTTTCTATTTAATCGCTGAAATGATGTGCTCAAACTGTGAGAAGGGGGAAATTTAAAAGTTGCCCGAAGGAAGTAAATTTATGAAAAGTGTGGCTGAAACTCAAATAAAATCAGTTATCGATAGCTAAATTTTGGCAAAATTACGGTACGTAATCAAATATGTTTGCTTAAGAACGGTTCGTTTTGAATTTCTTCGTGTTTTGCGTTACTCTGCAATGATACTTATGTCATTGAAGTTCGAATTAAAAGAAAAACATGCAAAATTCAACATATTTCTGAAATGCTATTTTGCGGCGTACAGTATATTTGCCAAAATTTAGCTATCGATAGCTGATTTTATTCGAGTTTCAGCCACTCTTTTCCTGAATTTACTTCCTTCGGGCAACTTTTAAATTTCCCCTTTCTCACAGTTTGTGCACACCATTTCTGCGATTAAATAGAAACAGTATAAAATTTCCAGGGCCTAGCACGGCACTGAAATTTGCGTGCAAAATCGCAATTTGCAAATAACTAATTTGCATGAACAGCAATCAAAAAACTTCCGAAAGTAAAATATACTTGTATTTTGATGGGCTATTGATCGCGCTATTAATCGAGAAGATTCGTTGCGAATTGGCGAAAATGATTTGTGACGTCACAACTAGATATTTTCTTGCCCTGAGGCGTAGACGCGTCATTGAGCTTCCTGAATGGCATAGTTGTAACCCTCACGTAACACACTATTTTATAGTGTTGTCAGTTTCATATCGTATATTTGACCCAGTGCCAAGACTCTGAACAAATATGTCGATCCTCTCAGAAAGTCTCTCTTAAAACGCGGAACTTTTGATGAGCAAACTGATTGAATCGCGATCAAACATGTGATTGCGTGCTTCACAGAGTGTAGATAGTTTGAAAAAAATATTCAATAAATGTTGGAATGTTCCTATTCAATCTGCAATAGAATGAATTTAAAGTCTGTTGCATTCTTGGATTGGATTATTAAATCGAAGCGATATTTGTTACCGTACCTCTGAAAATTTCCATTCAGGACCTCGACGAGCCGGTGATTACGGTACTCGACGACGCGACGCCGTACGTCGTGCGCAAGTACATCGAGCACGTGCCCCTGCACGAGAGGGTACGGTAGCCTCACCCTGAATTTAAGTGAAATATCGATTGAATGGGTTGCCGTAACCCGGTTACTGTAGGCAGATTTCAGAAATTTATTTATTGATTGACAGGAGTGCTGGACGATGGACTTCGCTACAGTCTGCGAGAAGATGATCAACCTAGAGACGGAGAGCCATATTTTGTCGTGTCTGGTGGGTATCTAGAGTTGATCTTTGATCTCGGAGTTACCATACTGTGGATAATACGATAGCGGGAATTGCTCGGGAATTATGTTGAATTTGTCAGCTCATACAGTAAGCTATGTTCGATATCGACCCTGATTCTCAGGTGAACTCGGACCGCGGCAACGAGTACCTGCAGTGGGATCCATGGGCGTGCGCCCTCTCGGGATACTCGGAGCATCGATTCCTGATAGCAAGGTATGGTAGATGGGCAGAGGATACGGTAATGGTGAAGATATTCATGATAATATTAAACTGATTTTGTTATTGCCTAAATGGTAAACGTAGACTTCCGTTGTTTAAAGACAGGACCCACTATTTTGCCGTGTCGAATGCTTTTATATTTTTGTTAAAATCAGAGAAGAAGTCTTAGTAAATTGCCATTTGATTCTCATCTAATGACTCTAGTCTGAAACCGTGATTCAGTGGGTTGCAATCGTGTTTCTGGTCTATAATCACAATTCCGTTATCAGATGTCCCTCAGCGGTGGCTGCCGCCTGGCCGACGCTGTTCACTCGATTTAACGCCGTCTGTGGATATGTCGACCCGAAGTGAGATTGCTCTACATTGATTACTGTAATTAGATAGCGATGATGAAATGAAGAATACATACATAAAGAACTGTGCATCAAGTAATAATAGCTGAGCATGTGATCATTAGATTTGTCTGAAAAGATGGTAGTTATAACGACTACCTAGTGATGACGCAATCCTCCTCTTTACAGCAATCCTCAGAACGAGTCGCGTGCGTCTCTTCTGCGTTCGTCTAAGAGCAAGGCGTCGCCGATCTGTGGAGAGGCACTCAACCATGAAAGTTGTCTGCAGTTATGGCAGAAGTCAGTGAGAGATGGAAAGATTAAGTAGGGATGATGCAATCGAGGCAAAAAATGACGGTTGGCGAAGGTGGTTTCAGCCTGAAAATCCCTGTGGAAATCTAATTTATCGGTGCGGCAGGTGGTTCGGTGATTCAGGTACATGCCTTTAACTGAAAGGGAGTCGCCTCAACATTTCCATCCATTACGTGCGGCTTAGAAAGATAGAAAACTTACATATTTTCCGATCATATTAAAAAGGTCAACATCTAATATTTGTTGTCATATGCCCATCGTAGCCCTTCCGTAATCCAGATACGTTCTGCTATGCTGTGCCTTCGTTCCACCAGTCGGCGGCTACACAAACTCTACAGTACCCTCGCGCAGCTTCAGCCCCACCTCTGCGTAAGTTTTCTTTCGGTTATTACGGTATCTATACAGGAAGTGAGGATTACGGTAGCTGGAGTGCGAATTACAAATTATGACGACTCCTATTTACATTTTCAGTATGGAATCGGACAATTTCCGTTCCGTTTCCTCATCCTTCCGAATTTCATCGATTCGAACCGTCCCTTCCTCCTCGTCCTCACTGCTATTCACTAAATGTACTCTTGATATTTTATATTTGTAGTGTGTAGTCTGTTATTTTTGTTGTATGAAATGGCTAGATTGCAGCTTCACTTTTATATTTTGTAGTCTGATCTCATCTAATCCTTATCATTGAAGCCATCACAATGCTTCGATGGGAGAACATGACGGACATGCGGGATTCGGTGGTACTCGGAGTGGGATCAATGAATGCACACGCGATGGAAACGTTTATTGAGGTATACGGTAGATGGAGGGTGGTAGGGGTACTTTACACTACTGTTGTTGGTCTTCTTTTTATTTGTTCTCATTACAAAGAAGCATAAACGTGGAATAGTTATTACGGGCGCAACTTTATCTTAATAAAGTAAATATTAATTTACATCAATATATAAATGCTCTCAGGAACTGGCGACTCGTGGTTTGCTGCGAGAGGCGAGTGAGAAAAAACCAGAGACAAATGTGAGAAGGAGGAAGAGGAAAGATCTGTTGAGACTGCAGATTATACGATTGATCGAGGTGAGGAAGATCGAATATTGCATCATCACTAACCAATCATAGTTGAGTCGAAACACTCGATTGATGATTTTTTACTACACGAAAATTTATAGAAAAGTGTGTTTCCTCACCGTGTAATTGGTTAACATTCATGGTGTACCCCAGTTTCATTCATGTTACTTCAAATCGCATTGATACAATTTTCTAATCTTCTGGAGAAGGATTTTATTATATACAACAATCTAAAACAATGAGTAACAAGCCGTATTCTGCAGTCAGGAAACAAAGACCTGTCTTCCCTCTCACAACGTATTGCCTAGTAATGAAGTCATCTCCTCTCTTCAGGTGGCTGTTTTGCGTGGAGCGATCGATGTCGCTTTCATCGACGCTAATGGTCATCTCAACGCACACATTTCCGAATTTATCGACGAAATGGTGCAATGTCTCAAGTCGGATACGGTAAAGCTGTCTGATTATCGATTTATTTATAGACTCCCGTTCGATAAGAAACCATTCTTTATACGTTTCTGGTACTCTTAGTTATTGGGGATATCTGCTTTAATGACTAATAATGACGTATCTTCACTGTCAGGATCGTGACATCAAACTGATTACTTCACTTCGTCTCCATCTTGCCAAACTCGTTGCTCTCATTATCGATTCGGTTCCTCTCGACTCGCGAGCAAATCTCTTCCCCAAGAAGAAGGAATTGGTGAGTTAGAGTTTGCATAGTGATGATGGCATTCGTCTTGTGTTAGACGCACATCAGTTACTTTATGTAAACAATATGCAACGAAATGATTGACATTCTGCCCCAGTACACCTTACATGGTGAGCATGAAATTCGTAATTGCCAAGTTTCCCGCGCATTCTACTTCTTGCAGTTTGAGTTGTTCCGTGGGTGGTGCTCCCGATCGATCGATGCGAGCGACAGACAGAAGGCAAATGACCACAAGGACAATGAGGTATACGGTAGACTGGTGGTTACGGTAATTAGGTAATTTAGATATTACTGTAGACATATTTTGGAGGAGTGATGATACTGTATGTCCACTATTATTTCACTAGCAAGTGTTAGATCGCACTATATGGTAGGCGTGTTATGATTCAGTGGCTAAGGGGATAGTTAATTGAAGGAGATGGAGTGGAGAGGGGGAAGGCTGATGACCTAGTGATGACGCAATTCCCTTCTTTGCAGCCCCAAGTCGGCGCTTTCGTTGAGCAGAAAGCAGTGGTTGCAATGGCGAGACTGCTGTGTTGCGGGCCTATATTCGAAGCGAACAAGGCTATTGGTGAGGAATTTTTTTAAAAATATTTTTTATCATCTTTCGGTACGCTCTAGAAGACCTTTGTTCAGGGTTAGCGATGTAATAAATCGGGTAATTTTCCGACATAGGGGACCTACGGTTTCACATGAGTGAGATAGTCTCTTGGGGGTGGAAATGATGACAATGCTCAGTACGTAGCCGTTTAAATTTTTAAAAAAATAATTAAATATATATGTAATTAATATCAGGCGAGGACGTTCATCTCTTTGGCTGGCTGGAGAAGGTCGTGTCCAGCCACAATCACATTGTCAGTTTGAATGTAAAATTTAGAAAGGAATTTTCAATTAATATACAAGTTTTGTCATCCGATGGTTGTTTGCTTCATCTAGTCATTTTGTGACTGCTTGCGAATTGAACTTCGATGTCACTCCGGTAGTGGTTTGAACGATTAAATTATATTGAATTGCTGTAGTTAGCGGCCTTGTGTCAAGTTGGGGTTTAGCCCATTGCCTAGTGATGACGCAACAATTCCCATAATGACGTAATCTTCTCATTCAGATGGAAGCCGAGGCAGAGGAAACTCTGGGTTGCATGCTTGAGTTGAATGAGAGTTGTTCGACTCTTCTTGAGTGGTTACTGGCTCAGTGTTACAAACAGAGTGCGAGAGTGGGAGCAAGATGCTTCAGGGCTTTGTGTGAGTTATTCATCTTTGAACTTTGATCTTTCATTGCTTAATTAGGATACTCTATAACTTTTAGTAGGACAAAAAGTATATTCGTGAAAGTACTGAAATACTACCGGCGACGTATTTGTTTCGTTTCAGTGCGAGTTTTCTCTTCTCGCGATTTCTCGTGCGAATTTGTCTCGCTTTTCGTCCTCTGTCAGATGATGGTGAGTTCCGATTTGATTCGATAAAAGAAACGGTATCGAATTCCGAATCTTATAGTACGAGGCTATTGTGAAATGGGTATTTAAAACAATCGATATTCAGGTTGCAAATGCTTCGATCGCCGATGGTTCAGTGCAGATGATCGAGTTGCTGCGGAGACGATTCCTTGATGGGTACGGTAGACAGAAGGGATACTGTATGATGTGATTGTGGTAGAAAAATTAAAACTTAGAAGTATTGCGAATACGGTAGAACTAATATGATGATGGTTACGGTGTATACTCTATCGATCGATAATCTCTTCTCTTTGCAGTGTGATCACATCCCCACTCGCCTCCCAATCGACCTCCTCCATTCTCGCAAATATCAACAACGTCAGTGTGAGTCGTTTTGCATGTTTTAGTTGGAGATAGCTGAGAAACTTTCGTTCATGGTGAGGTCCCTCAACTCCTCCTCAAACAACCCGGCGGTTTTTCGTTTTATGTTTCATACATACCAGCATGAACTGAGTGTATGCAATATCGGTGAAACTACTGCACGTTACGAGTTTAATAGCAAATTAAAAATAAATAACATGAGAAGTTACTACTGCGCCATTCGTACGCGGTTAATAAATCCATGTTCACACGGAATATTGATGTTTCGAGTTCCTATCATACCAAACTAAAGAAAGAAGGTATTCGACAATAGCAATTGCCTTGCTTTCCGTTAAATTGAACATCACTTCGTAGTTCTATCGTAATTAGCACAAGTAGTGCCCCTTGTATATAATATTTTAACGTGCGATTATAGCATTTTTAATTTAACAATTGTACACTACCGTAATCCCAGGTTCCAATGCGTGCGCGGGCAGCGCATCCGATTACGCTGGCCGACGAATCTCACTGTCTTCCCACGGAGCAACACGCACTGTGCGCGCGTCTCGCGAAAGCACACCCGCAACTGACGATTACCGTATTCTCGGGTGAGTATCGATCTTTTAATCAGTCAATCAATCATTTATCATGCCAAAGTATGATTGAATTGCAGCAACATGTAATATTATGGAACAACATGATATTTTTATATGGATCTTCGAAAACTCACTTCATTCATTCCTTATGACAGACTGGCAAGGGGCAGAAAACTTTGGTATTGCGTTTCCAAAGAGTATGTTGCTCAGTGATTAATTTGCTAGAATCAGTGTTACGAATAGGATGAAACCCGAAATTGGCGAGTGATGCGTAAAGTGATGCCGGAGAGTACCATTTCTTTTGTATCGCGGCCTATCTATCGCAGATGTCTGTAGAAGCCAACTAGGTTATTCGGTTGTTCAAATTCCTAACTCCTCTCTTTCCCTTTAAGAAGTCTGCTCTCGCATGGATTCGGCTGAGGCGCACTGTCGTGCTTCCCTTCTCACACTTCTACTGCCGTGGATGGAGAATCTCGAATTGGTCGATCCGATGGCAGGAGAGGAAGACGCCTGTGAGGGTACGGTAGAGAGTTCGGTAGGGCAGATTGATGATCGAGAATGGTTTAGTGGTATGATAGAGCAGATTGATGATTTTGAGGGTTCGGTATCTTTGAGGATACGGTAATTGTGTTGTTTTTCCAGGTCCTCGTGGTTGGGGAAGCGAAGAGGCGACACAACTGCTGCTCAACAATCTCATGTATCTCTCCGTCACGCAGGTACTACAGTATCCAGGAGAGATTCCCTGTAGGACCACAACAATTACGACATTAAAAAAAACTGTTGAGAATCGTGAATTCTTCATGTACGAAGCTGGTCATCGTAGTACAGTTTACTTTGTAGACGATTTTAATAAAACTACCGTACCCCACTCTTTTTCGCTCAAAGCCCCCTCATCTTTGCAGTGTGATCAGCATTCGCGTGAGCTGGCTGATATCTGGCGTGCTCTCTCCGTTGCTTTCCCTGCAAATCTTCCCGTCATTCTCAATTTCCTCTACGCTACAGTAGTACTCGGACTGGAAACGATGCTGCCCCATGTGAGTACGGTAGCAAGGAGGGATATGGTAGCAAGATAGGGTGATACAGAAGCAGGCATTGAATTTATTAAAGATTATTTCTTTTCCACGGTTTTCTAGTCCATAGCATGAATGTCGCAAGTAAAAAGTAAGATGAACCTGTATACCAGTGCGTTCGCGTAAGTATCGCACCCCCCACGGTACAGCAAAATTTGACCTCCGGTTTTTCACATTTTCAGATAGCCTTTTGGATGGTCTATGGATTTCTGATTGTCTCATGTGTTGATTCATCTCATTTGCGTAGTTACAGGCTGTCAAAGTTGAGCTGTTTTTCAGTATTTTGAACGCCAGTTGGTTCAATTTAACGATAATCACTCATACAGATAGCGAAAAATGATCGCCAAAGTTTGCTGGACAACATGGTGTCAATAGAATTCACAATTTTTGAAATTTGCATATTTCCCAAAATTTCGACCTCAATTATATCGAAAACGAAGAAAAAAAACCCGCTGCATTTTTGATATGTTGTGCATACAGTCGATATCTATCGAATTCTGTAACATTTGTTCGATTTGGAGGGGATCCACGTAGTTAAATGCGTGGAAAACCGTTGAGTTCTAATAGGGGGAAACCCCTCATTTCGTGTCATTCCACCCCTTCTAGCACACCCGTGCGGTGCGAAATGAGAGAAGAACAATGGCTTGTGACGTCACGTCAACTCTCTCTCTGTCATTTTTCACATTTCGCACCGCACGGGTGGGGTAGAATGGGTGGAATGAGGCGAAATGAGCGGTTTCCCTCTATTAGAACTCAACGGTTTTCCATGCATTTAACTACGTGGATCCCCTCGAAATCGAACAAATGTTACAGAATTCGATAGATATCGACTGTATCCACAACATATCAAAAATGCAGCGGGGTTTTTTTCTTCGTTTTCGAGATAATTGAGGTCGAAATTTTGGGAAATATGCAAATTTCAAAAATTGTGAATTCTATTGACACCATGTTGTCAAGCAAACTTTGGCGATCATTTTTCGCTATCTATATGAGTGATTATCGTTGATTTGAACCAACTGGCGTTCAAAATACTGAAAAACAGCTCAACTTTGTCAGTCTGTAATTATGCAAATGAGATGAATCAACACATCAGTCAATCAGAAATCGATAGACCATCCATAAGGCTATCTGAAACTGTGAAAAACTCAAAATGCATTTTTACACTGTACCGAAAAATCTGGGAATTGTGCGATTCTTACGCGAACGCACTGATACAAGCAAAGATTATGAACGGCTCGGCAGAGATCAAATTACAGTGTGTGTGTATTTTAGTCAAAGTTTGGGTTGCTTGGGATGTGGTAAGGACGGGACACCATTAGATAAGCTTTATTACGGACATACACAATCTGGGCCGACTGCCATATCTCATAGCTTATAGTAGGGTGTGGCCTTAGAGAGGGGAATGGGTCGGTGTCGCGTCTCGGGGCCAACTCCTAGAGCCTTCGCCGCTTCGCGGCTCCTCGACTCTGCTCCGCCCACCGATAGATGATATCGAATGAGGTGGAGGCTATGAGTCAATGGGATAGGAATGAGGGGATCTATGACAAGGGATGAGAGACCAAGGATTGAAGATCCTTGATATCTTGTTCTCTTTGAGTTTGTCGCGCAGAACGAACATCGCGGGTAGGATGTTTTAACAACAATCTTGAAAAGTTATAACTGCAAAAATGAGCGACCACTGAAGAGATCACTTCTTGACGACTTTATCTCCATCATCCCTAGCACGAATATTTCAGGCAGATTAAGCATGCATTGAATGATACTATGTTTTCGAAGCGAGATGTTAAGATCATTGAAATAGCAACCAATTTGCTCTCCTTGTCCCTCATCCGTAACCCGAATATTGCAGGCTAAGCGAGTTTGTGTGTGGATGGCATCGTCGGGAGGAGGAGGAACGAGACTCGCTGCACTACTTATCGATCAATTATCGGGTACGGTAGGGGGGTATGGTAGTTGAGATGGTCGAGTTACGGTAGAGGGTAGAAGATAGGAGGATTGGGTTCATACAGGTTCATGCATTTTTTTTCTTTAAACAATCACTGTTATCAAAATAAAAAAAAAGATAACTTGTGCCTATCAGCCGAGCCTGAAACCCGCATCTGTCGTTTTACAACAAAAAACAATTTAATATTTTGCGCTGTGGAGTGGCCAATGTCTGTTGAATACGATAAATGATAAATGCTGGGATTACTATGTCTTGAGGTTACGGTAGTTTTCGTTGCAGGAGCAGCCGATGGTCCCCTGCAGAGAGGCGCGAAGCTGGAGAGATGCGAAATGCCACCCTACTACAGGTGAGGAAGGGGGGGGGAGTTGCGAGGATTCTGGACTTACACTGAACATGGATCAGTTCAAATGGTTGTCATGAGACGCTGAAAAAAACAAATAACGTGGTAAATATACTGCGTATTTTTCAACACAATTTGAAACAATTGCTGATTGAATGATCCTAGGTCAGATGGAATAGTGAGCGCAGTCTTATAGTTAGCCATTATTTCACACTCATAAATACTGTTGAGCTTATGGAGTCGCCGGTGAATATTAGATGTCTGTAAGCGTAACGAGATATCTAGCAATAGCGAAACAGCAATTCGCGTGGTCGATCCACAATATAACAATCTAAATGGGCAACAAGTCCATGAACCGGGTTCGCCGAGTGAACTTACATTTTGTTTATTGATTTATTATTTGTTAATTGTGGTAGCCTAATCATTATTTCTTTTTTGCATTCAGATGGCGTCGCGAACTCGCCCACGACACTCTGAAGCAGAAGGATTCCCTGATGACTTCGTCGTGTCTCGGGTCTCCGACGGGCGCCGCGCCTGGCGCCCTCGACGCGCCCGATGGCGCCACCGGAAGAGGAGCGTCCCCCGGCGCCTACCTCGCGCCCCCTCCCCACTCGGTGAGTCGTGACGCAATAATTGGTGTCGAACAATAAGTAGTCGCAAAAGAGAATGGAATATTTTATGCCAAGAAAAGGCCATGACATCAGTAATAGTAGAAATCACATTTTGACATGGATTATTCTTGTTTCATCGAAGCAATATCTCTTCGATTTTCTCAATAAATGCGCTAAATGCTGGTTAACCATTTTATTATTGCCTATATAACACTCTCCGAATTCGATCTCTCCGATTGCCTATTGATGACACAATCATCCCCATTCTTCTCTTCAGGTACACGACGAGGACACCTCGATGGAGGGTGTTCGTGAGCTTCCGATGCCAGCCTACGGAGGTCACTACTCGCCGCTCGCCCGCTCCCTCCCGCCCGCCACCCAACCCGTACAGCAACTGCTCAGGTTTGCAAGAAATTGTACGCGCAACGAGCGAACAGGGGCGGAGCCAAATGTAGAACTATGCGGCTATGGCTAAAAGAGCCGAATTTGACTGATTGCAGGTCGCACACCGCCCTCATCCTGCTGTGTGACGTCATTCGTGCAGCACCGGAAGTGATAGATTGGCCGGAAGCCACGCCTAGATTGCTGCAGGTCAGATGATGATTTTTGATCTTTGTCTTTCTATAGTTACTGTGTTTTCGGAACGGGCATTCCGTAGTAACGAAGAAAAATGTGGCCTGTATTTTTAAATTCAGATTTCATAGTGTGATTCTGAAATTGGCGCATCCGATGACACATCAACGCATCGCGGTATTCTGACAAATATGGAAGCTGTGAAACCTGAACCCACCTGATTCAGAAAGTCACAACATCAGCGCTAAACTCCAGCTTCCTTTTTTTTTCGAATTGAGCTTGCTCAATTTGAAATTTAGTGCAATACGACTATGTGCCTCTTTTCTACATTGATTACATAGTGATGACGCAATCCTTCTTCACCTTCAGGCGTCAATTCTCTCCCTTGACTCTCGACTTCTCGTCCGTCACGCCCGTCAGACAATAATCAATGTGTGTCTGCTACACACGGAGAGAGCGGCGTTGAGCAATGTCTCCACTCTGCTACTCAATAATACGGTAGGTAGAGTACAGTAGGGCGTCAGATGACACGGTAGGTAGAGTATGGTAGGACGTACGGTGTGTCAGATAATGAGGAAGCAAGAGTACAGTAGGGAGTCTGATGAGTCAGACAATGAGGTAGGAGGGTACGGTAAGGGTGTTATCGATTTGGGTTACGGTATAAGAGATGACTGTTGCAGATGACTCGATCGGAGAGCTCGCGCGACAGAGATCTGTACACGCATCTGCAGTCGCCGCCAAGTGAGTACTGTAGGAGTACGGTAGGCGTAGTTTTGTACGGTAGGTAGATTACTGTAGTCGTTTTTGAACACGGTGGGTTGTATTCTTGGCACTGCTGCTGAAGCCCGGAATCTTTTTTTCAGCAGTAGTGCCGTATTCTTTTGTTATGATGTGTGTTAATTTTTTTTCTGTCTGTCTTTCGAAAACGGTACTTGTCAAAGCACATGGTAAGATACTTTAGTATACAAGAAAAGGTCGTGATACAGTACCCTTCGTGTTCGTTGTGTCACATCCCTGATTCGTCTCTCAGATTCTCCCCATGGTGGAGCTTCTTCTTCCTTCGTTCGCACCACTCAAGCAGAGTATCGTGAGATGCTCCTACAGTCGAATGCTCTATTCTCGACGTCAGCCGACTTGGTGAACGCCATCGTTTTCTGTCTCAGCGAGAAGTGAGAGTTTTCTTTTTAAATATGTTTTTTGTGGTTGTTTATTGCCGATTTCCTGACCTTCGAATGATCATGAGGAGCGCGTAGAGATAAAGTAGGCACTGTGAAACCGCGATGTGCTCGTTTACGAAAATATTTTTTTAAACACATGCAACCCAAACATTAGTTTTGTGAAAATTTGGCCGAAAGTAGCTACAATGACATGATTTAAAATTTAATTCTCGGCGTCTCTATTTTGATTTTGCGATTGTTCGATTTTGCGGACAGTGGAATCGAGATTTCACGACCATTAGTTATTGTCAAAAATGTCGAGCGTAGATAGTTGTTTAATGAAAGGTAGTTTAATAGCATAATTTCAATATACGGGCATCTCATTAGCCTCATTCTGATGTTGTGTGTGCTCTATTGCATCATGACTATGTAATGTCTACTCCATTCCAGCATGGATCGTCCCCTGTGGCAGTGTGAGAGTACATCGACTCGGCAATGGAGAATCTCATCGGCCAATCAGTTGACGTGTCTGGTGAGAGATACGATTATTGCGTCATCATTGGGGGACAATGGGGGACACAGTTACTCCTCCTGAGGGGAAATACATAAAGTGCGGAATTTTCAATGAATACATTTAATCTTCGCATTTTGAAGCACACCCATTTTTGTACGCGAGTTCATGAATGAGTCGGGAAATGCTACCGTAAGTAATTATCGAGCGATTCCTATTGATTGATTAACATTTATCTTCTCAGGTCCGTCATCTGGCGGAACTCCTCCTTCCGACCTTCCCTCTTCTACCGATAACATGGACTCAGATGGCTATGCGACAGGCACTTTCAGTCTCCGATAGACACATTGCCGGACGATGCTTCCAGGTGAGAGGAGAAAAGGGGTATTGTAATGAGGGGAATGTGGAATTCTACAAGATTAGTGTAGCTAAAGAGACGTGGTTTGGTGATTGACAAGTCAAAAATTAGTGTAGAGGACATACTGTAGCGATGAAGGGATTAATCGATTGCGATGGTCGAATATCCCTCTCATGGTAGATCTCTTCCGCACTGTGCCAGCCACCGGGCGCATGGGTGCCGACGCTGCTCGCACGATTGGTTGAAACTGCAGGTACGTTAGATTAATGAGGCAAGAGATACTGTAGGAAGGGTCATGTTTGGATGATCATTACTGTAGTACAGTGTGATCTAGCAAAAATTGAACCGGAAACTGAACATGAGTCCAAATGTCTCTCGTACAAGTTCATCAGTTGCACTTTTCATCAGGTTGTGTATTTCTTATGGTTTTTGGTAGTAGCAGAGTCGCAAGAATATATGTATTCTGGAAGACTAATCATATCAGCAGTCACTGGTTTGAAACTACATGGTTCTGTTTTTTATAACCTGTTGAATCCCCTCTTCACCAGGTGAGACACAAGAAGAGACGCAGGCTTACGTCACAGATCTCATGTTGTATCTCGTCGCGAGTGTGCCGCATATTGCACCGCCGGTGAGTCACGAAAGGAATGTAAGGGATACGGTAGATTGAATCAATAGTTTTCAAGAATTCATTGATTACGGTGGATCTTTAATTGAGGATTGTCTCAGAAGTTGAAGGTTACGCTATTCACATGATATGAAATCATACAACAATTCGACGTATTGTAGCTAATCGATATTCCGGTCGGCTCGGGTCACAACACGACACAGTCAGGAATATCGCCCACGCACATCAGGTTATTCATATAATGACTTCTAATATTAAACAAGTGGAGTAGGGTCCTATTGAAGATGAGATCACTCCGATAAATTGTATCGCAGTGGTGAAACACGGATAGGCGAGGGCTGAATTCATACATTTTCGTTGGCCCAGATTCTGGGTTTACACTTTATTGAACTAGGCAGTATAGAGACTCGAGACCCATCTAGGAATACGCACAGTGTCGAATTTAGTAAGAATTACCCCCTGACCAGTTTAGTCCAACTTTCGATTGCGATCTGACCAGTTATATGAAATATCTGACCAGTTTATACTAGGCGAGAGAGTGTGTGAAAATGAGAGATCTGGGCCGGGCTATTACAAATTTACGAGCACTCGTCCGAAATAATAAAATGTTCCGTTGATAATGCGTACTAAACAACAGATACGGCTGCGAGAGAGCATGGCAAAGTGAGAGACACGTCGAGGCATAGAAAGAGAGTACACCACCAGTAGTCCATTTCATGAACGTATCATTTTAAAATTGTAATAAAATGCATGGCTGAATTTCACGAGTGCATTTCCTTCTATAATTTTTTTGCTAAGAAATCTGATTAGAATACGGTGTTTATCTCAACCTTTTGTCGCACTATATGGTTGCTATCAGTACGCTCTCAACTTTGTCATGTCACTAGGGGTGTTAAATGTAAAATATACAATGTATTTGTATTTTCAGATCCTGCTCGTACACGCCGGCTCTCCTGCGATCGTCAGTGATCTCGAGGGCACACGACAGAAAAGGTGAGAAGAAAGGCAGGGGAAAAGTTGCGTCATTGCTTGTTTTTATGCAATAATGATGGTAAAAATATTAAATTTTATAAATGTTTTGAAACGTATCCCAAACAAATCCTGGAAAAAATATGTTGGGAGTTCCAATACCTTCTATCACTACTGCAATGAGATACTCTTGTTGCATTATTTAATAGTTGGGAGAAGAGCCGGAGAAATTTAGGATTGGTGTGAACAAATCCGGTTGAATTTGCGTTTCATCAAGGTTATGATATTACTACCTTGTTATCTTGCGCAATAATTTCTTGGGTGACCATGAATACACTAATTATCTTCATATCAATTGCATGATCCTTCTTCAATCTCTCTCTTCTCAGATGCTCGTCTTTCTCTTCTCGTCACAGAGGATTCGACTGCTTCGTGGGCGGGCGCAGCAGCTGCAGCTCAACTGGCGAGAAGTAAGAGTGCAGAGGCACTCAGTAGTGATCAAGATGCAGAGGAGGTGAGGAGAGAGGGGGATTGCGTCATCACTAGGTAATCGTGGAAGTATAAAAATTGTAGCCATCCGCTTTTCAAATTGTTTTCATAGCACAGTTGGTAGTCATTTATTTGTATACAATTCTAAAAGAATATTCAATCCCTTGGCGGATTCATGTTTTGACATACTTATGAACCGGCAATGCCACGGGGGCGGTAATAAACGCTTTTCGAATTGTTTGTATGTCTCTTCAGGAGGCGACATCGACTCGTGCTCTCATTGGATCCATCGCTGTTTCTCTCATGGAGAGTGGAATTGAGAATGAATTCCTGCTGGCGACCAATCTCATTGAGAAGGTAAGAGGAGGTTTATGATCTTTGATCTTTGATTGGTGATGAAGGGTTTGGCGAGAAGACTAACGAGACAGTATGCTTGATTGCAGTAATAGAGGATGCAGTTGTTTCGAGCGATCAAAATATGAACACCTCTTCGATTTAATGCAAACCTTTAAAATGGAGTTTCTACTGGTTACATGTTTTCGATTGTTACGCTTCTTGACATGCGTCTTACACTTTACATTTTCATCGAAATATTGAAAAGAATAACACTATATTTACCGTAAATAATAATGGTACTCTTTACTCCCTAATTTACATTGTAGTTTAGTCTTTTATTCCTCATGTTCAACTGTAGCTTGATCATTGATCTCTCATCAGTTGCTGGATACTACATGCGGTTCTCCCACTGCCTCTGCTTTCCTCATCAAATTGGAGAAGACAATTGGACAAATCGATTGGAAACACTTCCAGGGATTGGTTGGATTGCTGACTAGAGGTGAGAGGAGTACAACGCATACAATAAATACTGATATTATGCGAAAATACCGTACTCCATTCGATCATTACTAGACGTAGAATGCGGCACATTATTTCCTGGCTTATCGCAACCTGAAGAATGAGGTGGTGCCTGTAATAGCACGGGGGTTCAAAAATTCAGATCCTCTACAAGAGAAATGAACAGATAATGGTCACGAGCGCAATGCGTGAAATTTACATTGCTTACTACGGTATTGCGATGAAAATTGTGGACTACATCGAGCATTATACCGTAGTAAGTGCAGCTTATTCTCGGACCGCTTTTTTATCCGCCTTTGAGCCCCCCCCCCTGAATAGAATCAGGGGGGCTCAAAGGCGGAAGTGTACATTTCTATTACATTGGCTGCATGATAAAAATAAAATAATAATTTTAAATAATTGCAGGAGTTGTGACGCCAAGCCAAAGCGCGTACGAGCAGTGCATCGGAACGCTGATTTTACTGGCAGAAGTCGGTTTCAACCTTTTTTTTCAGTCGGTTTTTTTTAATTGTCGTAGGCACACTTGATGAAATTAGGTTGCCTATTGAATTGATATTTTGGCAGGTCAAAGCATAGAAATGATTTTTTTTAATTGCGTCGAATAGTATAGATATTCCATAGAAAATTTTTTTTATTTCTTTACTTTTCTCACCTGGCCAATTTAGGTTTCGCATAGGCGTTATAGACGTGAGAGTAGTCGCTACACCCCTGATCTTCACGTGAAGGAAAAAATCATCTCTGCCACAACTTTTAAAGTAAACTAAAAACTCAGATAATATATTTGACACCCCTCTCCTTCCCCTCTGATTACTTATCTCCCCTTCTCTTCTCAGGTAATCTCAGCTCCGATTGTCGGCGGTCATTCCTCCCTTGGTTTGCTTGTCGCAAGTGTTCTTCCCTACATGCTACTCAACTTCGACGCCCCCACGAATCTCGCACTAAAAGCAGCGAATGCACTCAAAATGGTATGATAATGCAATGAGATTCGGTACCTACCGTAGAGGTATGAAAGAGGGGATACGGTAGCAGGCTCTGTGGAGTATTACTTAGTGGATAGCGATTGAAGTGTACGGAGTGATAGGGCATCGAATAGGGTAGGTCAAATCGAGTCGGGTATTCGGTTATCCGACTCTCACTACTCGGTCGGGTCGAGTCCGCCAGAGGGTAGAATAGTCGAGTCGAGCACCCGAGTGTGAGAGAGAACAGTCCGATAACTCGAATACCCGACCGGTTCCTCACGTACGGCAGCAGAGTATTAGGGCACTGTATGAAATCTTGATGGAAAAGTACGGTAGATATACAGTATCCCTCCAATTGCAGTGCTGTCAGCACATATCGGAAGCGGACGAGGGCAATGAGAGCGGCGCGGAGAGCCCACTCGTGCACGCAGCTACGGTAGGATCTTCTGCTATCGCAAGCTGACTTTATTATTTTTTTAGATGTTCTCCCAATACGAATCGGGAACGTTCGCCAAGGATCGACTGCAATGGGCGAAGTGAGTTTATTGGTTTAATTTTTTATATTTTGAGGAAAATCAATAATGGCTTATGTACAGATGCGTGCTGAAGTACGTGTGCGAGGGCACGACGCCGCCTGTCCCCCCGATTGTCGCACTACTGGCAGAGGTACGGTAGGAGTGGATTGCGGTAGTACAAGTGGGGCGCACTCATGATTGACTCGGTGATCAAGAAAGATCTATTGTCTCTGCTGCGTTATGTGTTAGAAAGTTCTACAGTATTCTTGCCTTCTTCTCGAATTACCTAGTGAAGACGCAATTATCCCTCCATTTAAGATCCTCGAAAGGGGCGTTCCCTCCACTCATTCGTTCGCCCTCCAAATGCTGTGGGTGATGATGGAACAGTCGGATACGAAGGAGAAGGAAGCGATTGGAGGAGTTAATGTGAATGGACAGGTGAGAAGATGAGGAGAGGGAAATGAGACGAGGTTTTTGAAAAGTGAGAATACTTATTTGGTATGTATTAAATGGGTTACTTCAGGAAAAGTCATTATGCACTCCTCTATAGTCAGAAGGTATAGACCGACTGAAGACTGGAACTCTCGTTGTTACTTTGATAGATGGGGCAAAAGTAGTGCCTCGTGCAGTATTACTGATCGATTGTACTGTTTAGGTCAGGAATTAGATATCAGAGGAAATTTGTGGAATATAATATGTATTCGATGCGTAGTTTTGTTAGGAAGATGGTTGTGATCTTCTACGGCTAAGTTGTAGAAATGGTGAAGAATTGAAGTGTCTGGTAGTCAGATCTTTATAGATATAGTCAGATAAAGATACATACGGAATACACTGGATGAGAAAATTGAGCTATTTTATGAAGTAGATGAATTGAAATTTCAATTTAAAAAATATTGGCTAAATATAAGGGGGGGGGGAACTTTCTCATTTAACCAATCGATAATCTTTCCTTCAGGTAATCCGTGCGGTGTCTCGCCATCTGCAGGGAACTCACTGGAAGGAGGCATCGAGAGTGTTGCATGTACTGGTCGGAAGATGGCATCAGGATACGGTATGTGGTGGGGATGAGAGGGAACAGTAAGGCGTGTGATAGGAGCTCTTAAATAGGTATTTAACGAGGGTTTTTTTCAATACGAATGAAATGCTTCCGGCCAACATATTGAGGTTTTCGAAAAATTAGAGATGGTGTAGCACGCTTGAAACAAGCATCTCACGGTTTGGGTGGAATTTTTCTTTATTTATTGTTTATTAACTTCATAATTAGCCATGCAGGGTTTTTTTTTTAATTCTGAATCTACCGCTCATCGCAATTTCCGAAAACCACATTATGATGTAGAACAGGTGAAACAATGAACATACGGGCACAATTATATTTTCTTTGTTCATTCTTGCTGGCTCTTTCTAATACCGCTCTCTATCGCTAACAGTTTTATTGAGGACACCTCTTCTTTCGAGTTGGCGCCCTCTCTTCTCTCATCGGCTGCGACCTCTGCAGCTGCTGCAGGCAGCACGGCGCCCCGCCCATCGTCCCCCTCTCAGAGGAAGAATGGAGGAGGAGAGGGAGAGGGAGTGGATAATGACGGTACGGTAGGGAAGAGGGAGAAGGAGTATTGTAGTGAGAAATGAGATTACGGTAGACAGGGATGAATCGATTGCAGTTACGTCAGCTACAACCACGGCCAATCCGGTGACCACGCTGAGGAGGCAGCCGCCGCATGTGAGATTTGTAGTTTGATCGTTTATCTCCTCCTCTTCTCAGGTTCGAGTCCGAGAGCGTCTTGTCGCCCTTCTCTCCGCCTCGGGACTGCGCGCCGGCGCCATTCCTAGCGCCGTTTCGGTGAGTGTGGTGAGGTTACCGTAGTGGTGCAGTGAGTGTGCAGAAGGCAGGCGAGATTCATCAACTGATGCATTGTGTGTGATGGGTGTGGTGAGTCGACATTTCCTTTCTCTTCAGCTAATCTTCTCTCCTTCTGAGATGGGCTCGTCAGCAGCCAGTTCCACAGAGAGAATCTGTCCCAGCTGTGCGGTGAGTTGGAGGAGCGATCTTTGATCTTTGATCTATGACTATTCTTTCTAGAATTACACTACTACTACACTACTAGATCAGCAAATTATTGGTTCCCTTCAAATCGGCCGGTAGCAAAAAAAATGCTTGTTGATAACAGCCTGTTGAAACGCGGAAATTGCAGGACGCGGGTGCGTCGACCACCACTTCCATCCCCGATCCTTCCATTGGAGACAGCTTCCCACGAGTGTTCAAGGTGAGGGTGAGGGAGATTGTAAACTACTAGTTGACAACTTGCCCATTATTCTAACTAGGAAAATTGTAGATTCAAGAAGTAGTTTTGCTTCGTTCGTGTGTCTCTAGAACAATTGAGCTCTGAATTCTCTGATGAAAAAAATTGGTTTTGTTTGGTTTTATGATAATTGTGAATGGAACCAGGGGTGTGCGGCAAGGGCTTTTTTCGGCAATCGGCAATTACCGGCAACTGCCGAAATCAAAATTCGGCAATTGCCGGCAATTTCGGCAAGTTTCGGCAATGCTCAAAATCGTATAAAAACGACTATATCACGTTGTTTTTTTGATAATTTTAGCCTCGAATTTTAACAACAAATTACAACAAAATTAGCAGTGGTGACAGCACTTTGATTATTTCTTCGAACCTTTCGAAACGATAAATTCAGATAACCAATTTAATTTTTTTCATCTTGAATTTTGACTTTTTTTCTTCATTTTTATATATTTTATTTCAAAATATTTGATTGCCGTTGCCGGCAATAAATTTCGGCAATGAAAGTCCGGCAACTTCGGCAACCGGCAAGGGACAGCCCTGAATGGAACAGGACAGTTACAATTCATCACTGAGGTTTTTTTCCCTATATCTTTTTTTCATGGTGAATTGCGGATTCACGGAGTAGTTTTAGTTGATTGGTAAACCTCTCGAGCGATTCGATTCTTGGTACCGCTCCAGAAAAATAACGATTAAAACACAATTCATCACTGGTGATTTCTCGCAGCACTTTTGGCCTAGTGGATTTATCCCTGTGAACTTTGAATTCACAAAGTTGTTGTAGATTGGGTTGGAGTCTCAACTGTAATTTTAATCACACTTTGCCTGCGGCGAAAAAAGAATATTTCCAGAATGGCCTGAGATGTTCATTGAACCACGTTACTTTTTGTTTCTCCCGGCACTTTGCGGGTTCACGATGTTTTTGTAACTATTGTCTGGGCTGCTTCAATAGTCGATGTTGGATTGCGAGTCAAAAATGACGAATCTAATTCTTCGTACAGGTTTTGGTGGTCGTTTTCGAATGAATTCATACAAAAAACTTTTAAAAAATTTGATTATCGATTATTCTTGCAGGAATTCGATTTCCTCGAGGCGGAACACGATTCAGTTAGTGAGACTGCCGACTCGTGCTTTGGTGAGTATCGATTGATGGGGGGTGGGTTACTGTAGATTGAGAGTACGGTATCACTCTACCGTATCCCACAGATGTGAATAAATCAATCGATAATCTCGTTACAGGTTTCCATATACCGTATACATTAGGGCATCCATATACCTATCCCTATCTACATCAATCGATTACTAATTAATCAACCAATCAATCTATAATCTCTCTCTCTCTCTCTGTTGCAGGTTGGTTGTCTACGATGCGAACTCATTCAATGGCGGATGAGAGAGATCGGCGAGGAGACGAGGAGAGAGAGGATGAATTAGAAGGAGATGATGATGAAGAGGTGAGAAGGAGAAACAGTCGAATACAGTAATCTGGACGAGAGCAGAGGGAGGTTCGGTGGAGCAGATTTGTGATTTCAGAACGATTTCTCGGAGGGCGCGCACGAGAGGCGACATGGAGAGTTTGAGGAGGAGGTGAGGAGTGTAGAGAGTACTGTATCTTATGATTATCGATTTTATTGTCACTAAATATTAGTATGCATTAGATGACGTCATTATACGTCTCTGAAATCGATAATACAGTGTGGTGTTACAGTACCGCGACGGTCGCGCGTCGTCGAGCAGATCTCGTGCGAGCACGGATAGAACGCCGTGCGCCAGTGATATTGAGGAGGAAGAGGTATACGGTAGGGAGGGGTTGGACAATTTGTCTACTCGTCCCACCGCACGACGAGTAGACAAATTGTTTTTTTTTCGTTTTGCGTAGTAAATTCTGCTTTCGCATTTAGTTCATTAAGTCAAAGGCTGAACTATATATAGTGAATAGCGTGTATAGTTAGTTCATGAATAGTTTTTTTTATTCCATCCGATAGCTATACGATAGGGATGCGGTGGGTAGTCCGGAGGATCGATGACGGCAAATTGTTACTTTCCCGTGGCAGATGTTGATTTCGCATTGGGTTGGTATGCGTATGAGATGAACATTTCCAATTCATTTTTCTCCTGCGTAAGTTCATTTAAAGAAGGAGTGTCAGCAAAAATAGTATTTTGAATGTACAATGTTAATCGCTTGCCCATGTGAACGATAGCAGAAATCCAAAAGTTGGAAAGTCTATCGTTCCTTATAACCGAAATACGCGCGCGCAAAGAAGCTACAGGGTTCAGGGAAATCAGGTTCAAGTGCAGCGCGAGCGTGCGCGGTTAAGCAAATCTATCGGTCAACTTTCTCCGTGGTGTCGAGTTTGCATGCACTTTCACCCCCGCTGGGGGAGAGGGAGGGGAAGGAGGATTAGCGCACTCCCTAATTTCTGTCCATCTGCATACGCGCATTTGCCTAGGCCGCGTGTTCAAGAGCAGACGTCAGACGATTGCCCTTACAGTATTCTTTCATGACTTGGGCAGGGTAGTCGTGGTGGGATACTTTGCTGATACTCCTCCTTTAACACTAGTCGCCAAAAAAGGAAGTGAAGTAATAAAACTTACGGCGAGCACATGCCCCTTCGCTATTTTAATATTTCCCGTTAATGACGTCATCCCTACTCAATCTATCTTTTTCTAGATGGACAAACTGTCGTCCGAATTGGATGCTCTCTCACGGGGAGGAAGGAGTGAAAGGAGCGTGGATGCACTTTTACACGAGGAGTTAATGGAGAGGAGGAGTGAGAGAGGGCCAGTGCTGTTGGAAGAAGATACGAGTGTTGGTGAGTACAGTAGAGGGGAGGAGGGTACGGTAAGAAGGGATTCTCTACAATAACCCATATGATGACCCCCTAAAGGGGTTATTGTAGAGAATCGTGTTAACTTCAGTGAAGAGTGAGTGCGATAATCATATAGAGTGAAACTTGCTGCCTTCCTATAAACAGTGTAACGACAAAATGGCGAGTAAAGATCCAAATCCCACATTCGTCGCTCGGTGGAAGTGGAACACAGTATTATTCCGAATAGCTTAGATTGTGAAAGAATAATTGTAAGGAGTGCACAGATTGTAGACTAAAGCAGGAATGCTGCGGGTCTTCCTCTTTAAATCATTGGTGAAGCGGAAAACTCCGTGGTTCTCAAACTCTCGCAATCCTTCCACTCACTCATATTCCCTTTCTTTCTCAGGTGGTTCGTCCTTCTGTGATCGTCGATCGGAGATCTCAATGGAATTGGGTGCAGCGCCATCCGCAGCCTCTGTTATCGAGTCGTCAGGGCGCCGATTGGGCGCCGGATCTGGCGCCCCTTCAGCCAGTCTTCTGTCACTCGCAAGTTCGACGGCCACCGGCGCCGCCCTGGCGCCCGTCCAGCGCCATCTCCATGTGGGAGTACAGTGCGCGCACCATCTCAGCAACCATGTTAGTTTTCGTCTAATTCTAGATTTTTCGTCGTTGTGAATTGTTTAGTGAAGTCGAACACTTTTCTGGTCGTTTTAAATTTTTTGAGAAACACATTATCACGAGGAGGGAATAATTGGCGTGTTTTATTCTTACGCAGTGAAAAAATTTTTTTCATGGTTAGAACTCAGAACCAAATGATACCGAATAATGCCTCTTTACATATCTTTAATGACAGTTGTGAAATATATGATGACGAGGAGAGACAATCGTTCTGTAGGTTACTTGTAGAGGAAGTTGATGAGCTATCTTAATCCGTTTTCCTACTATACGAAAAATAGTAGTTCTAATGAGGAGTTTTCATAGTCTATGTGTTGCCTTTTGATGACGTAACATTCAACTAACTTTTCATCAGGTGGAATCAGCGTGGTCTTCTGCTGTGGCTGAGTTGAACGAGGATAAGGACGGAGAGCTGACTGCCGGTGCAGTTCTCATGCTGACCCAGCTATACAAGGTACGGTAGTGAAGGGGTGGGAAGGGTACGGTAGGGTACATCATAGATCCCAATACCTTAATAAACGCGAGAATTTATGACCTAATGGATATGGTAATTACGGTATCACCGTAATATTGATTGTTCTGTTGAGGTTTGCTGCGGTTCTCTGTCATCACTGCTTCGCGACGCTTCCCACGTGCTGCAGAACAGTACGCGATTGGCAAAGGTGAGAGAAGAGAAAAAGAAATTGAATAGGGATGATGCGATATATGAAAGAAATTTATTTTTTTAGAGTTGAACTAGGTTGGCCGAATATATTATATGTTCCGGGGCTTTGGGATCTACAAATCATGACATAGGTCAAATGGGTTTTTCGCAAGTGCCTATTTATCTTCGCAGGCGAAGACCTATTTGACCTATGAATTATGACGTGGAAAGGAGTTTATTTCGCTTATCCCCTACGAAACTGAACGCTCTTAAAATTTGCCTGTTGTTTCCTGGTTTCGTGGTCTTTAATCTTCGAATTTATCCTTCAATGGGAGATAACTTTCTCAGGTCTTCTCACGTGCACAAGACGACGTCATCCGAGTTGCCGACTGTCCCTATCTCTTCGTTACGGCGCCACTTGTGAGGAGTTTAAGTTGATTATGATTACCTAGTGATGACGCATTTAACCCATATCTGAGTGGATCTGTCCTCTGATTCCAGTAAAATTTCGAAAATGACATACGTTTGAAGTAATTACTCGAAAATGGAAATGTAAATCTTCGAAATGTCGTATGCTTCACTGTCTCATTACTCTTCTAATTTCAGCTACGCAGTTCTCCCGTTCTGCAGCGTCTGAAGCTGTCGCTGTACGAACAGCAAGGCCACTTTGAGACATTCTGCGAGCGAAAGGAGAAATGCATACGAGTACGGTAGAGTTGGGAGGAGATTACGATAGTCCAATTAGTACGGTAGTTTAGTATAGTTATTTAAAGGGCGGAATGGCCGAGTGGTGTAAGCAACTGCTAGTCATTCGAAGGGTCACGAGTTCGATCCCCGCCCAGGCCAACCAAGCCTTCCATCCACCCCGGGGCGGTAAATTGGTAGCAACTTTGATTGCGAAAGGTAAACGTGCCCTAGATGCCTTGGGAAAGCTTGGGTTACGTAATCCCACGTTGCAGCTGGCTTACCGGCTTGCCCCATCTAGCGTGGTAGCTTGCTACTGTAAAATCGCTTGACATGGAACAACTTTACCTTTACCTTTACCTTTTAGTATAGTAGGAGAGTACGGTAGTTTGGCGGGCGCCAACATGATCGGAACAATAAAATCCCGTATTTCAGGCGCTGAACGCGGTGAAATCGGCGCAGAAGCTGAGTGCGATTGGCGGCTCAACCGGATCGTCGACTGCGATGACACTCGCGAATGGGGTACGGTAGAATCAGAAGGATGTTGTTGGTAATTTGAGGTACGGTAGGAGTACAATAGAGAAGTCTTTCTGTAACAAGTTTGTGATACAGTAGGAATACGTTATCAGCATACGGTAAAAAGGAGTGTGGTTGTCAGTTCGCGATAAGGTCCAATGGATTACGGTAATTATTGCAGGAGTTGAATCTGGCGAAAGCCCTGCACAAACTCTTCTTCCAATTGATGCTTATGTGTGATTCGTTCTGTGATATTCTGAGGAATGTGAAGGAAAGTCCCGGTGCACAGGTTAGTGTGGATTGTTTTTTTCTTCATATTTTTTGCGGGGAATATCAATCGAATGAAGTTTACAAGTGGCTGAGGTATACTGAGGTAAGTAGATTAGTGAAAAGATGGATCGATTGGTTGTTGTATTCGTTGCAGGAACTCTCACTCTCCCCTGCCGTTCTCATGCTGCAACGAGATCTTCTGTGTGCAATGGCATCGGATACACTCAACAATATGACTGGTGAGAATTGCGTAGTCATGCTGAAACCGCACTTACAACCACGATGTTGATATAGGTTTGTCCTCGTGAGAAAAGTACAAAGGAATTGGAGTTTCGGGATCTCGAACCTCTTTCTCACGTGACCAACCCTACTTTGATATTCATATCATTTCTTACGCGTGATCGTGGTTTCACGATTGTTTTATCTTATCGCTTTTTCTGAAAATGTCAGTTTTGTCTTCTAAAGCTGCGTATCAATAAACTAGGCAAAAGATTCTCAAATCGTTTAGAATGCGGTAGACTTCCCTTCCTAGCAATGTCAATATGCATTTTCCGATTACGTGATGATTATTAAACTGCACGCTCAAACAACAACGCAATCGTCTTTTTTAAAAAATCCCACTTGATCGTTGTTTCATGATAATTACACCGCTAAGCAGGTTTCGAGAAATTCAATATTACCTTCTTTTCGAAGTGATTAACCTTTTTTACTTAATAGTAAGTTAAGATACTCCTCCGTTGTGATTTCATTGTGCTGATTATGCAATTTCTTCGATTACCTGACGCAATTCTTTCTTCCTCTCAGGTACCTTCAATGCCCATCCTTCTTCCTCTTTGTCTGCTGCAGCCGAGAGACCATCCGAGCATTTACTGCTCATTATGGCGAACAAACAACACGCACAGGCAATTGGAGCACTCAGACAATTACGGTAAGTTTGGTAGACGAGGATAGTACTGTATGAGAGACGAGTACGGTAAGTGATAATGGGGATTACTGTAATTGGGAAGCGCTGCAGGTATTGAACACTAAATCAAGAAAACAAATGTGCGATGGGGAAGATACATTATTTTTGTGAGTAGGGGTGGATATTGGGCAAGTATAAGTGGAGCACATTATTGGTAAACCATTTTAGTAAGACGCTTCTCGATTGTCAGAAATCTCATTTCTAATCGTTTGTTCGATTGCAGGATCCAGGCTGAGTACTCGACGAGCAACGGAAACAATTCGGCAGATCTAGGTGAGTGCGGGTTTCAGAGGGGAGTGAAGAAAGGTGGATGAAAGGGAGACATTGTATCGCTTTTGAGATCTAACAATGAGCATTAAATATGTTTTTGAAAGTAATTATGTGAATCGACGATACGTCATACGATACAGCAACATTTGCCGCTGTATTTCATCTCTCTGGGCAGGCCTAAAAATTGGGCTAGTAGATTTGTAAAAGCGCTGATAAAGTTTATTCACAATTATGTTAAATAATAATGCATGTTGTAGGTTGCTGTGAACAGTCTGACATCGACGTTCTTCTCCTTCTCTTCTGTCGTTCTCACACAACTTTGAGAGCCTGGGCACTGGCTGGAGGAGATGAGGCAGTACTTAAGGTACGGTAGGGGGAAGAGGGTACGGTAGCGAGTGCAGTGGGGATTAATGAATACCCTGGCCATTATGTGAAATTTTGAAGAAAAAAATGCAGGGAAAAGTGCTAGAAGATGATATTAGTTTTTTGTCGTATTTTGTTTGATCATTTAAAAACTTGAAAAGGAAGTAACTGTAGATTGCGTAATAATGATACAATTTGAGGAGTACTGCGACCTGCTACGCGACACGAACGCCGAATTTGCAGCAGCAGTGAGAAAAGCATCGACTTCCGGTGAGAAAATAACAAATGATAGATTATTCTCATAAAAAAATAGGTTTTTGTCCCCTCCTATTGTGTTTTTGTCTGTTGTCTCTATCATGTTCTTGTTCCAATATTACATCTCATCTTCAAATGGTGGGCCACTTTAAAATAAAGAAAAACAGTCGTATGTGCAGGTTCGGATTCTGTTCTGACGCCGGGCGGTCCCTCGGGCAGTCTGGCCACGCCCAGAACATCCACGGTCAGTTTACAGATTCGAAATTTGAATTTCCCGCCCTCAATCAACGTTGAAATATCGATTTCCTCAGGTATCGTCGATGATCGATTCCTCTGTTGCAACATCATCGTATGTGAAGTCGTTCCGGACATCTGATAGTTGATTGATCTTTGATCTCTAATTGCAAGAGGTTTTTAGTAACCAGATATTATTCGGTGTAAATAGCCCTCCCTCTCTCAGATGTGATATATGCTCAATTAATTTGTACTTCACCACTAAATTATTCCTATTTTTGTCAAGTTGATCTTTAATCTATGAGCTTTTCGTGTTCTCCCTTGGTCCAGTATAATAATTCGCTTTGAACTACGACTGAAACGGGCTCTCCGAGTAGATTTGAAGCTGACCTCATTTATGTTACCACTTAATGAGATATAAACGTGTTTATAATATCCATACTAGCTATTGACTACAATTCATATATAGAGCATCATTTCATAGAATGATGAATATTTATATTAAATATTTTTGATTATTAATGCTATTCCGATTTTTCTAATGATCCATTTCGGTTTCCGCACCGCGATTATATCGGGACAACACAATCTATTCCAACTCTTTCTGTGACATCGCACAACGAGTAGAACAGCGTCCTTTTCTATTGAATGTGCACTACTTTAGTTGTCTCACTCTCTCATTTTTCGCACTCTCTCGCTATCCCTGTCTTTCTTTGTTTTGCTCTCGCTAACACTGTATCTGGTGCTGAGCGAAAGCGTCGCTTTTTTCGATCGAGAAGTTTCTGAAGGTGGTGCAACCTTGCCGGTGGAGGAAGCTACAATACTCTACCAAATAGCATCTTACCTCATGGGAAAATCCGCATCGCATGGCTATGACGCGTCGCGTATTTACCGCTCCTGCGGTATAAATAACGCCCCTTTCTGAGTATCATCACTTGTTTACGCCTTTTCACAAACCAACAACAATGGCTGCTGAAACCAACACCTACAATGTTGCCGGTACGTTTTTCACCTTGTTCTAACGATAATTAATTCATAATTAAAATTGTAATTTGGTAATTCGCTATTTGCAGGTCACCAAGTGTCGCTTGAACCTGTAGAGCTGGAGGCCTCCATCGACCTCTACCATCCCATTCCCGAGGTACGTTAACCTACCAATGCTACCGTATTCCTGATACCGTGCCCTACCGTATTCCCGATACAGTACCATCCCCTACCGTATTTCTAATGCAGTACTCTCACCTACCGCACTTCTAATACAGTACCCTCCCCTACCGTATTCCCAATACCGTAACCTCCCCCACCGTAGCCCTTCCTTGCAGGGCTTCAAAATGTACGAGGGGCACCGTAACAAGAAGGAGCTAATCGATACGACCATTCTCGTTGGAGAGAAGAGACTGGACGCGCACAGGGTAAGAGATACCGTACCCCGATACAATTACAGCATCTCCCTGTAGACCTACTGTATTGCATAAATTGTATTGTAGAAAACAAAGCGCGCCCAGTGGCCGAGTTCTCGCTGCTATGCTATGAAAGTATCCCTCTGGCACGAAACTAGTTGGTGTTATGGTTACCGTACTCCCCCTCTCCAATGTTACAGTATACAGGGTTCACTGTGTAGACCTACCGCATTGAGTATACTCTTTGGTTCAAAACAAAGAATGCCGGTGGCAGCGTCCTCCTTGACATCCATTGGCGTAGCGCTCTCTGGCTTCGTTGCTACCGTACCCCTTGAAGATGCTACAGCAACCTGGTCTACAGTATCCAGCGCAAAGCCTACAGTATACCATCAATGTCAGGTGCTTCTCTCTGCCCGCGTTCCCTTCTTTAAGGCGATGTTCACCTCCTCCATGGTTGAATGCCAGCAACAAGAAATCAATCTCAACTCCCAGTTCTGCGGTAGGTCTACCGTACCTTTACCTTACTTTTACTGCCACGTTATATCTAACGCATGGATACATCACTGTTTGCTACAATACCGTACTCCTGCCATATACCGTAGTCCTCTACAGAATTCGATGCTGATTCGATCGAACACCTCATCTCTTATGCCTACACTGGTCGTCTCACAATCACCGAACAATCGGTGCAGCTCATTATGATGGCTGCAAGCTTCCTCCAAATTGTAAGTTACAGTAACTATCGACAGTAATGTTTCCCTATACAACAGTATCGCAAGACTACAGTAACCCCTTTTTTCCCTTCAGGACGCCGTTCTCGACGAGTGTGCCGATTTCCTCGTTCGCCGTCTCAAAGTGTGCAATGCCGTTTCTATTCTTCTCTTCTGCCGTTCCATTAACTACACGAAGATCGAGCAGAAAGTGAACAACTTTCTCGACGTAAGTAATTCTCCCACCGCGACGCAGCCGCGGCGCTTCACAAAATCAATCGATAACGCGTGCGCTTACAGAAGAACTTTGTGGCGATCTCGTCGACGCCAGAATTCCGCCAGTTGACGGTTGAGAACGCGCTGTCGAACCTGCAGAGGGACTCTCTCCACGTCGATGGAGAGGATCAGGTACTGTATCGATTGCCCGTATCAAACACAAAATACTATCGACTGATTGTATCCCTACAGTATCCCAAATCAATAAATCGATTACCGTAGAAATGCAATAAATCTATACAACTATCGATTGATTATTTCTCTACGGTATTCTGAATAATCAATACAATATGAATATTGAATGTTCAATACTGAATACTGAGTATTCAACAGTAAATCAATCGATATTGCAGGTGTTCGCTGCCATCTGTGGCTGGATCGACGACGACGCAACGGGCGAGCGCGCCAGGCACATGGCAAAGTCAGTTATTCATTTAGCATAGCCGTGACGCGGCCGCAACGCGTTGAACTGATAATTATCGATTTCGTCTTGTAGACTTCTCCCTGCCGTCCGTGTCGCCTATCTTCCCATTTCCTACATCGAGGAGACGATGGCAACGAACGCTCACGTTCTCGCCGATCCCGAGTGCATCCGTCTGATCGATGAGGCCAAGGTTAGAAGAGGGTTACTGTAGTCTGCCAGGGTACTGTAGAAATGGAAACATTGACAATGAGAGTAGGGGGGTTGCTGAAAGAGACCCGATGAAGTCTAAGGATGGGGGCATGACAGAAGCGCAAACGACAAAAGCGCAACGACCTCTTTCGATTGCTCTAACTATCTTTAAAATGGTCTTATATATTTGTACAGTAGCTCATTTGACTCGAAATTAAATTCTCTATCGAACCCACTATGTGAATTTATCCTAAAATGAGCGGAACGACATTTGCGCAACGATTTCAAAATGCGAGGAACAAATAATGAACGTGCGGCTTCGATGTCAAATGGTCTTGAGAAACCACCGCTGAAGTTTCAAATCAAATCTTAAAGTTTGAACAGAGTTATTCGCCGTTGCGCTTTTGTCGTTGCGCTTCTGTCATGCCCCCCTAAGGATTGGTCCTACTAATGATTATGATTCGACGCCGAACAAATGCATAGTAATGCGTTTATTGTAGTACGGTAGTCTATTAAAGGGACCTGGCACTGCAAAATAAGTTATTTTTATTTTAAAGAAAATTCTTTTCTGATTAGAATGCAAAAAACCGCATATTTTTACGATTTTTTTGAAAGGAGTTATGATTTTTCAAAGTTCAAAATTTGTGTTGATGTACCGGGCGCTACGGTGTTTAGCGCGCTAAACACAGTAATGCCCGGTACGCGAGTACCTTTAAAAAATCATAACTCCTTTCAAAAAATCGTAAAAACATGCGGTTTTTTGCACTCTAATCAGAAAAGAATTTTCTTTAAAATAAAAATAACTTATTTTGCAGTGCCAGGTCCCTTTAAATCAATACATCCATCTCATACATGTTCGTCCCACCCAGAATACTGCTTATTGAGAAATATAAAAACTGGTCAGATCTTAATTGATTCTTCCTGAACTCGTCCTCCCGCGTAGGTTTCGATGGTTAAAACAGCCTCCTTCAAAAAATTGTTCACCCACATTGTGTGTGTTTTAAAACATATGGATTCCATTTTCTTCAGGCATACCACGAGAATACCGAGCTGCGCGATCAACTCAAGTCATTCAAGACGGCCGCTCGTGTCTGTGACAGCCGTGACGGACTAATTTTTGTCATCGGTAAGCATACTGTAGTCCGGCGGGTTACTGTACTATCGTTGGTTTCAGTAGTTACAGTAATCTTCCGATGGATATTCTACAGTATCCTTCTTTGCAGGATCCGTTCCCACTGGTCAGCCGGGCGAGGAGGGCATTCCGAAGGATTCCAAGGTCGAAATGTACAATCCGTGGACGGATGAGTGGCTTGAGTGCACTCCGATGCCAACCGCGCGCGGACGATGCGGACTCGCGCGCATCGATCACACGGTACGCTCCGCGAATTACATTTATTTATTGATCGTACAAAATAAGGTGGGCGTCAATATGCACACAAATCTTCGTATGCAAAAAAATGTTATTAAGAATGGGGGAATGGTCTCGGGTTGCTGTAGCATTACGGGAGCACAATATTTTGCCAGCAACGGTAGGAATAGTGTATAGTGTTAGGCTCCTGAGATTACTGTAGCCTGTGGCTAATCGATAATCGATGCAGATCTTCGCCTTGGGAGGCTTCGACAGCAGAGATCGACTGGAAACGTGCGAGAACTACGATGCCGCCGCCGACAAGTGGGAGACCGTAAGTTATCGATTTTTTGTGCAAAGTACAGTATTCCCATGATACCGTAAGATTGGAAATATCGATTTTTCTTCCAGATGGCCCCGCTGACTGCCAAGCGTTCTGCTTTTCAAACCCAGGTGCTCGATGGAGTGATGTAAGTGTGGTTGCCGTATAACCTAGGGATGCAAGTGCGGTATTCCTATTACGGTGTTAATTGTTGAGATATCTGTATTTCGGCTGTTAAGGCGAAGAGAGTTAGAGAAAAGGAGACTCACCCCTACCGTAACCTTCGGTTATGATTACGGTACTTATCGATCGATTCAGTTATGTTATCGGTGGGTACAACCCTGATGGATGCATGAAGACGGTGGAATTCTGCGATACCACGAAGGAGGAGCAAAAGTTCGTGCTGGGCGGAGTACCCGATATGACACGTAACCGAGGAGCAGGCGCATCGTGCGTCCTCGACGGAAAGATCTACGGTAAGTGGGTTACGGTGTTTACCCGACAAAGGTTACGGTTAAGTTATGGTATTGATATCGATCGATTGCAGTAATCGGAGGACACGACGGACAGCAGATCTGGTCGAACGGAGAGTGCTACGATCCCGCCACAAATAAGTGAGTTGTCATCGATTACGGTAGATCAATTGATAAGAGGTACTGTAGCTATCGTATTCTTTTCCAGGTGGGAGCTGATCGCGTCGATGAAACACAGACGCTGCCGTTTTGGTGTCGCCGCCATGAATGGAAAGATCTGGGCTGTCGGAGGGTGAGCAATTATTGATTTTTCTGTGAACGAGTTTCCTACTGTATTCTCACAATCGATCGAAAATAAATTATTAATATTGCAGATACGATGGAGCCGGCTTCCTCAAGGACGTCGAATCGTACGACCCGGCCACCAACATATGGACCACTCACAAGAAAATGGAGCGCAGAAGGTACGGTAGTCGCGCGACAACTTGCTATCGATAATTAATTTTTCTCCCTCGAGTGTACGGTGGTTAATCAATTCACGTCATTCAGAAGCCGCTCCTCGCTGGTCGTCGCTTGTGGAAAGCTGTTCGTCATCGGAGGGTGAGGACTGTTTTTATCTTTACTCTAAAGACCTACCGCAACGAATTTTCCGACCTACCTCATCGATGAATCCATAATTTATCTTTGTTCTCTTCAGATTCGACGGACTCAACAACCTCCACTCGGTCGCGAGATACAATGAGGAAAGTGACGAATGGGAGGAGGTTGCACCTATGAAGTGAGTTAAGATTACGGTTAACAAAAAGAATATCAAGAACTGATTTTTATTCAGAATACGGTACATCAATAAGACGTATTGATAATTTTTTTCAATTGCAGTCTACACAATGGCGGTCTCTCCTGCCTTGTTCTTCCCATCCCCGCCAGTTTTACAACTCCCGTCTGCAATTTCTAGACGATTACATAGTGATGACGTCACATTACGTAGTGAGTACGCAATATCCCTCCCCAATCGTGACATTCCTCAGGACTAGTTTATTGCAAAATTCATAGTTGTCCATAACGGTTTCATGACAGGTTTTCATCATACATCTTGTATAACTTTTTATCTCCCCGATTTAGATTGTGCATTTGAGGATTCACTGAAATACAAATGCTATGATTTCCATATTTATACTTTGTGATTCCTTTGTGATCGTTACTGATAAATATTTCTGAGAGAAATATTTCATGAGAACACACTAACACAGCATGTAGAGAGCGGGCACGCGGGATATACGGATGGACAAAAACTAGAGAGAATCCTCTTAAGAGAGAGAGAGAACTTACGGCGACACACAAAAACTGGTCGGTATATCATGGTACGAGCGTTACCCGAGACGACGTTTCAAAGGTATTCTTTAATTTAAGTTAGTAGAGAGAGTGTGGAGATAACAGGTAGTTTGGCTAGTAGCGCATTATTTCGACATTACACTCGAAAAGGAGAGACGCCGACATGCTTGGAATGACGGGCATACATACCATCTCCTCAAATTTGTAGAGAAGAAGAGAGATTGATATCTTTCGGGAACATGAAGCCGTTCGCGTAAGAATCAAGCAGATTCGGCTGGGTCTTGACAGTCAAAAAAGGTGATTATCTGAAAGTCTTGATTTGGGGTAATCGATTGTGCTGATGGCGATGGACATACTCATTTTTCATGGTGGACACCCGTTGGCGCCAAATGGCGCCTCGCCAAAATAACATTTTTTCTCGAATATCTCTTTTTGATTGTTTTTGCACTTCTTACTTCCGGTGCAGAATTTGACGACGATTACAACAGTACAATTCAAATTTTTTTGTGATTATTAAAAACATTTTTTTTAAATACAATATTCTTCGGAGACTTTTCCGACCTTGTTCTTTTACACATATCGGACCGGGGTAATGAAAGGAGTCCACACAAAAATTTTGAACGATTTCAAGGGCAGGAAATCAAAATGTATGTATTTGTTTATCGTACACCACAAAGGTGCGACAACATGTGCACAAATGTGTGAATAAACGGAAGAAATGAGGAGCTAACATAAAGTGGAACCGTACTGCAAGTGAAAACGGCGATTCTTCCCTCTTTCCAACTCTCTGCCCTCTCGTATTCACACGCTCTAGCGCTTTGTCGAGGCGAGGAGACAGATGGGGAGAGTGAGAGAACACGGTGATGTGATAGGGCCCTGACAATGAGAGGGTAGGTTAGAAAAGAAAAAAAGTATAGGACAAGAAGGGGGAATTGTCTCTTTCACTCACAATCCGGGTTCACTTTCTTTACGTTTATTTAAAAGATTTCCTACCCTAGAAATCGCTCAATGTTTTGTGCGGACTCCTCTCATTACCCGGGTTCAATCTGTGTCAGAAATGGCAAATGCCTCTGAAGAAAGCTGTAAATTATTATAAATAATCAAGAAAAATGAATTAGACAGGCGTAATTGCCATCAAATTCTGCACCGGCCACCAGAAGCGTGACGTCAGTCAGCTTGACGCCATCTGGCGCCAACCGGTGCCTCACATGAAAAAAGAGTTTGCCCATCGTCATCAGCACACTACATAGAATATCCCAACAATAAGTTTTAGGGAAGAATTTTTTTCAGTTTGCCGACCCTTGCTCGACTCTATCGCTAACGTCCTCATATATTTCCAGGCTGGAATAATTATCTACATTTCCAAACTGAAATCAGGCAGAAAAGCAGAATAAATACAGCTAGCAAAAAATCAAGAGCTGTGTTCATGCAGATCTAATACTGCGACCGCAGATCGCTTTGCATGTTGAAATATTGAAAGGAAAAAAGAAGTGGTTATTGGAAAGACAGTCTCCTACTTTGCCTGTAACATCATTGGTATACCGAAAAAGTGGGAGAGTCCCTCTCTATTGTACTCACTCCTATCCCCACAAGAGGAACGAGCAAGAGCACGCATCATTCCACAGGTCGAACAGAGAAAAAGTGAGAGTGTGTTATGATGCGCAAAAATTATCGGGGATATTTCTCCAAGGCTTGGGGTGGAAAAAAGAGGAAATAAAAAATTTGAATTCCAGCAATTATCGATTTTTGTCTATATCTCGGCCCCCAGTGAACGTAGCCACATAAAATTGTGTTTGCAAGTTCGAAACGTGCAAAATAATTTAAATTCGAAGTTTCGTGCCTGTAGCTTCAACGGGAGTCGAGATATACGCAAAAATCGATAATTGCCGGAATTCAAATTTCAAAGTTCCACCCTCCGATTTTTGACTCACCCCAATTTTTTTCTTCCACTTCCCACCCCTGATTTTTACGCAGCATAAGATCTAGAGTGACTCTCTCGCTATTTTTAAAATCCCTCTCACTAACCCTTTTCGGTAGTTTTGGATCATGTGAACACTACCTAAATTCGACTGTTGTCACTCCTGATTTTTAGTGTTATTAGACCGAACGATTATATCTACGAATAACAAAATTATTCGCAAATAGGAATATCCGATCAAACAATACAGTGTCCGCTCACGGCGACTTGCGAACATTGAGACACTGACAACTCGAATACCGTGAAAATTGATTCTGGTCGACCATCTCACCGCTCTCACCGCTAATTCAATCTTTGAATTTTTCGAAGATAACACACCCACCACGAACGAAGAGGCAAGGCTAACAATATTATAGTCGGTGGAACCAAATTTTCTAAATTGCTTATGCAAGATTACTTAAAATTTCGCTTTGAAACTTTAGCCCCTTAGAATTTGAAAAAAAAATCTTGCGAGCATTTTACAAAAATATATATTTATCTTTGACAGGGCAGGAATGCAAACTGTGGGGAAATTAATACAACCTGTGGTTATGAAAAGTTTGCAGGAACGGTGGTATCTCAAATCATCGAAACTGTATCTCAAATAAAATGTAAGACTATCTCAACATAGAAACTAATTTGTAATACGCGATTTGGGTTAAATGACGTTATGCTACAGATCACTGTGAACAACGTCGAAATGTGCAGATTAACTGCGGGTACCAGGATCAAAATAGGGGAAGGAGATCGGGGGAAAGGGAACTTCAATCTGAAAGTCATCGATGTCGTCATCACAATGTAATCGTCTAGAAATTGCAGACGGGAGTTGTGTATGTGGCGGGGATGGAAAGGACGATAGTGGAGACGCCGCCAGAGTGTTGGCTGCAATTAAATACAATATTCAATATGCCCTTTTGGCGTACTGCATTTTAAATAAAGTTATCAGTCCGCGATACTCTATCTTTTCTATCGTAATTCCTACTCACCTCATTGGCGCAACCTCGGTCCACTCGTCACTCTCCTCATCGTATCTCACGACCGAGGTGAGGTTGTTGAGTCCGTCGAATCTGAAGAGAACAAAGATAAATTATGGATTTATCGATGAGATCGTAAAATCAGCAGAAGTTGGTCTGCATTGAAAATTGCAAAGCAATGCTTACCCTCCAATGGCGAACAGCTTTCCACAGGCGACGACCAGAGCGGCGCGGCTTCTGAATAATTAATCGATTTTCTATAGTAAACATGAAGCATCTCTTTTGTCAATAGCAAATAATCGTAGGGCAACGGTACCTTCTGCGCTCCATGAGCTTGTGAGTGGTCCATGTGTTGGTGGCCGGGTCGTATGACTCGACGGCTTTGAGGAAAGCTGCTCCATCGTACCTGCGAAATAAAGATTAAGAATCAGTTCGCAATTGATCGAAAGAGACAATACAGTAGGAAACACTATAAGAGAAAATAGTCAATAAACTCTCACCCTCCGACAGCCCAGATCTTTCCATTCATAGCGGTGACTCCGAAACGGCAGCGTCTGTGCCTCATCGAAGCAATCGGCTCCCAACTGGAAAAGGGTGTGATACTACAGTGCCCCATATCGATTGTTATACCTTAATCAATCGATATCAATCAACTCACTTGTTCGTGGCGGGATCGTAGCATTCTCCGTCCGACCAGATCTGCTGTCCGTCGTGCCCTCCGATCACTGCAATCAATCGAATCAATATGAATACGGTAGTATATCGAGCTGTCTATTGACCGCCGTATCGTGACTTACCGTATATCTTTCCGTTGAGGAGGCATCCTGCGGGCGCGCCGCGCATCTTCAACATGGGTGCCATTGGCGTCCACTCGCCCTTCACATTCTCAACGTCGAAAGCCTCGACGAGCGCCAGCGCACCTTGGCCATCGTATCCACCACACACGTAACTGCAAGAAATCGATAAGTTCAGTAATCCGGGTGGACAGGGGGATACGGTTATGATACTCATAATATTGCATTCTACCACAATTTAATCAGAATTTTTGTCATGATAAAAAAAATAAAATAAAAGATTAATTGATTGACAGGGGTAAACGATAATTCACTCACACCACTCCATCGATCGTCACAGAAGCAAAATTGGAGCGCTTGTGGAGCATTGCTTGCATCTGCAATAGTCAGGGTAGCCAAAGGATCAATACGGTATCAAAGACATGGAAAATGCAATAAACTCACATCGGTCCACTTGTTGTCCTTAACGTCGTAGTACTGTACGGTGTTGAGACGCTCCTTGTTGTCGAAACCTCCCATTGCGTAGATCTGTTGAATATTAATTACTACGATGACTCGCACATCCATAGTCTCTCGTTGTCACAACTGTGACCTACGTAATCCTATTACAGTACTCGTCCTACAGTATGTCCTTACCGTCTGATCGTAGAGCGCGAGTCCGCATCGTCCGCGCGCGGATGGCATGGGAGCGCAGACTGTCCACGAGTCCGTCATTGGATCGTACATCTCCACTGCCGATTCGGTGACGGAAGCGTTATCGCCCTGCTGAGTGTTGGGAACATGGCCTGCAATATAACGTTGATATCGATCCCGGTGATACCGAACCTATGCTACAACAGTAACTTGAGGGAATATCATACTTGAATTAGCTACAGTGTACTTACCAACGACGAAGACGAGTCCGTTAACACTGTCACAGACGCGGGCGGCCGCCTTGAACGAATTGAGCTCGCAGCGATGCTCGGCGTTTTCGTGGTATGACTGAAAAGAAGCATACATTGATTGCGTCAACACTAGGCAATCGTTCTCCATCATGCCAGCAGTATAAATTCCTCTATACACATGACATTACTCCATATTAAGAGAAGTCATCCAAGTAATCATCCCAGCCACACTGAACATGCTAACTTACAGTACCCTCGTGGTCCTACCGTAAGCCCTTTCTCACCTTGGCCTCATCGATCAGACTGATGCAGGCGGGATCGGCGAGAACGTGAGCGTTCTTTGCCATCGTCTCCTCGATGTACGCGACAGGCAAGTGGGAAACGCGCACCGCCGGCAGAAGCCTGAACAGAAAATCGATAATTAATAGCCAAAAGCGCTGCAGTTGCTTCGAGGCTACTCGATCTGACAACTGACTTGGCCATGTGCTTGGCGCGCTCGCCAGTGACGTCATCGTCGATCCAGCCACAGATGGCAGCGAACACCTGTAACATCAATTGATAGCATGCATACCGTAACCACACCGTATCCTTTGAATCGATATTTCTGCCGTACCTGTTCCTCTCTATCAACGTGTAGGGAGTCTCTTTGCAGGTAGGCAAGAGCATTGTACGCGCTTAGCTGATGGAACTCGAGCGTCTCCGAGATTGCAACGAAGTTCTTCTGTAATAGTACACATTATCGATTGATTTTATGAAGCATCGCGGCTGCGCCGCGGTCGAAGAATTACTTACGTCGAGGAAGTTGTACACCTTCTCCTCGATCTTCGTGTAGTTAATGGAACGACAGAAGAGATGAATGGAAACGGCATTGCACACTTTGAGACGACGAGCGAGGAAATTGGCACACTCGTCGAGAACGGCGTCCTGAAGAGAGGTATTGATTATTGTAACCTACTGTAGTCAAGGCCTACTGTGAAGAGTTAGAGTAACTTACAATATGGAGGAAGTTAGCAGCCATCATAATGAGCTGCACCGACTGTTCCGTGATTGTGAGACGACCAGTGTACGCATACGCGATAAGCTGTTCGATCGAATCAGCATCGAAATCTGTAGAGGAGTATGGAATAAGGAAGGGATACTGGACCATAATGTAGCAAAGAGTACTGAATGGCATCTTGGTATCTGAGGCAATCCACTAGCTATAGTTACTGATAGAGTAAAGTAGGACTACAGTTAATGTAAACCTACCGCAGAACTGGTTGTTAAGGTTGATCTCTGGTTGCTGGCATTCAACCATCGAAGAGCAGAACATCGCTTTGAAGAAGGGAATGCGGGCAGAAAGAAGCACCTGAAAGTTATGGCATACTCTGGGCTTTACGAAGGATACAGTAGACCGGGTTGCTGTAGCATAGCTATGGATACGGTAGTAAGGAAGCCAGGTAGCATCACGCCAATGGCTGTCAAAAGAAATTCGCCACAGGGCACGCCTTGTTTTCCACCAAAGCATTTTGTCATGCGGCTTGCTTATGGGGGTACTGTATTTGAATTGGGGTACGGTATCTCTTACCCTGTGCGCGTCGATTCTCTTATCGCCGACGAGAATGGTCGTATCGATTAGCTCTTTCTTGTTACGCTGCTCCTGGTACGTTTTGAAGCCCTGCAAAGAAGAGATACGCTAGGGAGTAATGCATCAGGAATACGGTAGGGAAAGGTACTGTATCAGGAACATGGTGGCAGAAGGTAGGTACCGAATACGGTAGGGAGAGTAATAGAGAATGGTACTGTAGCAGGAATAAGAACCAGTAGGGAAAGGTACTGTAGCAGGAATAGGGAAGGGGAGGGCGAAGCCCTGTAAGGAAGGAATACGGTAAGGGAGAGTAGTGCATCGGGAATGCGGTACGGGGCACTGTATCAGGGATGCGGCGGAGGAGTTACTGTATGATGCATACAGTAGATGAGGTACTGTATACGAAATACGACAGCATTGGTAGGTCAACGTACCTCGGGGATGAGATGGTGGATGTTGATGGATGTCTCCAACTCGGCAGGTTCGAGAAACACTTCGTGTCCTGCAAACAAAGAATCATTATTATTTTAACTACTCGGCGTAAAATGCGAATAGACACAGTGGAGATCGCACATCTACACAGTGGCAACAGCGTGTCTACACACGCCGGCGCACTGTGTAGATGAGCAATTCCCACTGTGTAGATGTGGGATTCCCACAGTGGCGATGCGCTGGGTCGGTGAAAAGTTGCAAAAGGAATGTAGGGACGAGGTATCGAACTCGCGCCTACCCACGCCTTGCCTTTCTAACCCGAACTCTTACCACCTGCGCTACCCTGACTGAACGCTTTGAAGAGCTGCGGAGTACTAGACTCTTCGGAACCCGCTGACCTGTCTTTTGTTAGTTGGGGCTTAGAAATAATAGTATGCTGATGGAAGTTTCTAAGAATAGTAAATCGAGCACGGAGAATCCGTTGATATCAAAATCAGAACTACTCGGCTATATTTTATGATCGAAATTTTTCATCAAATTTTGGCCTATTTTTTGAGCCAACACTATCCTTTCATCCTAAAAAGAGCCCCCATCAACGTTTTGGTGATATATTTTGACTTATCATATTCCGATCAAATATCATCGCCACTGTGTATACACGCATGTCCACTTGATCGCCACCCCAAGTACATCGACACAGTGGCTACACAGTGGCGATGTGCTTCTCCGACTTGGAAGAGGATAGCCACTGTGTAGACACGCTGATGCCACTGTGGGGACGCACTAGTCCAAAATAGCCACTGTGTAGATGTGCATGTTACGCCGAGTAATTGCTCAATTAGAAAAGAGGGGACTAAACGTACCGGCAACTTTGTAGGAGTTGGTGGTGTTCATGGTTGTTGAGTGATGAGAAGAGAAGAGAAGACGAGCAGTCGAGACGATGATGAGAAGACTGCACAAAGGGTGCTATTTATAAGAAAGCAGCGGAAAATCCGCGACGCGTGATCGATACGCGTCGCGGCTTTTACCCTACGGTAACACGCTATTCAACCGTGTACGGTAGAATATTGCCGATGGCAAAGATTCACGCCATATCAAATGGCGTAACCCTAGTTACAAAGCGCAAAAAATAGACGCGTGACGAGAGAGTGTAAAAAACGTGGAGAGTGTGAGAGAAATGCAAGAGAGTGTCTTGGATTCTTTGTAGAAAAAATGGCTTTGCAAACTCTCTCGTGAATCGAGCGGCCGAGAGTGTGTGAAATGGAGACTCAGAGAGAGTTTTGACTTATTCAAATGACAGGGCATCGACAATGAATAGAGCATTAGAAGAAAGAATGGAAGGGGAAATCTTATTTGAATTGCGGTAGACAAACAAAAGAGGAAATGAGAGAAGGGCAATGAAAGTCCCCCGGATTCTTTCATAGAAGGAGGAGGAAACTTTCAAATTTACGGAATACAAGGAAATCATTGAGCCAATTGGCGAAGAGACTCCTGCAAATAGCCTCCGCATTATTCCAAACCTCCAGAAAGGGGCCAAGAACTAGAGACTGTGAAAGAGTTAGAATCCCTCTTCATTTCACACATTTTCTCACTACTGACCCCTTTCTGGAGGTTCGACCATGTCGTTGAATGTCATGTTTGGTACGCATTGCATAATCACTCGAGTGTAGAATCGCGATTGTGTGCATGTCTTTGTTTTTTTCGAAATAATATTTAAAAAATATTATTATATAATAATATCTGGTTATTGCAGAAGTTTAAAATTATCTGCAAAAAAACTTCTCTTGTTGAAGCGGACCTGTTGAGATGAGTATATCGAAACGATTCAGATATTCGTATAGTAAATCATACTATTATCCACGAAAAGTTAAACATGTGCACCGGTAGAATACTTTATTCGATTTTTTTTTCGAATGATAATGATCAAATTTCATTTTGTTACACACCACACTTCACGCTCCGGTTTAGAATAATGATTTATTCACATATTTACAATTCCTTCATTATCCGTTTATTTTCATTCGGACAGGAAAAATAGAATGCCACTTTGTACACGTTTAGCACTTCGGAAACCATAGATCATAACAACGTGAAGTATTAGAGGGGGAATAGAGATCGGGACTGGAATGTATTGCGCCGCTCGTATTGCATCATCACTTGCTAATCGCGTATCGATCTCTTCTCATCAAAATGGCAGGAGTGGGCGTCAATACGGTAGCCGGAATGGGTACTGTACCGACGGAGACGCCTCCCGCATGCTCCCTGAAATGGTGCACATAGTTACCGTACCGAGGAAGTACCTTACCAATCTCATCGAGCATTACTTATTGGCCAGTTGGCGGAATATTGAAGATCTATGTAGCCAACCTCACAGAGAGATACAACAAATTAATGTAATCCGCAATCAATCGATAATCTTACTTGAGTGAAGATCTGAGCTCCCATTCGTCCCTGCTGGGATCATACACCTCACAGGAGGAGAGATTATTGAGACCGTCGAAACTGGAAAGATCAAAGATAAAAGAATGATCATTCTTTATCACGCATAAATTTTCGTGACTATCATCCAACTAGTAGTTTGCAAGTTTTCGTAACGTGGAACGTCGATTCATCATCAAGAGCACTATTTTGTTATTCAAAAACACTCAAAAAATTGGCAAAACATTTGTTCCGATGCCGGGAATCGAACCCGGGCCTTGCGGGTGAGAGCCGCAAATCATAACCACTAGACTACATCGGATGACAAGAGGAGGGCTAGCGTATCGTCCAAGTGTCAGCCTCTTACCCGCCAATCACGAACAGCTTTCCATGGCTAACAGCGAGACTCGATCGGCATCTGCAATTTCATCCTATCCATTTATTGTATTTCGATTGCAAATAATTTAATCAGTTATCGATATTCGCGTTCCTTATACCGTATACCGTGCGTATTGTACAACACTCCCAGCTTGGGGGTGAGGCCGACGCCAAGATATTCGTTATTTCGGCTTTGTCTAACCGTCTGTCTCAGTTTCTGTGCACTAATGACGGCGTCTCTCCATTCTGCCCACTCTCTCACCCAACGAGTTTTTTTTTAAAATTTAGGATGAACAAAAATCTTCCAATATGAAAACCACGGCTCTTTCAAACGTAAAAATAATGAACGGAGTGAGAACCTCTTCCTTTCACACACTCTCTCGCTCCTGACCCCTTCTGGAGGTTTGTTCGTACCTTCGTATGTTCATATTAGACACGGGCGTCCACTCGTTCTTCGCGGGATCATAGCATTCGACAGTGGACATGAAGGAAGTGCCGTCATATCTGCAAACAGAGATTATTATTCACGCTGTTGACTACAGTAGGGCGATCGGTGTTTCACGAGTCAAACATCTAATGATGCACATTTGAAAATTTGCTGCAACTATAGGATGAATGAAATAATCAGCACTTCTAATCTCGGTATAGATTCATCTCATAAAAAAAGATCAAAGATTATGCATTTTCTCATTATTGCAACACGACGACTAGGGCAATCGGTGTTTCATGAGTCCAATATTTACATGTGCACATTTGTACATTTGATGATTTCAGATAACGGTAGGTATGAAAACAATTTTTTCGCCTCTCATATTGATACAATAGACTCATATAATTCCTTTGACTAAAACGCAAAGATCAAAGATCAGCTCCTTCTCACCCTCCGGCCGCGTAGATCTTTCCATTGAGTGCTGCTACTCCGAGTCGACATCTCTTCGTCGTCATTGGTGCAATTTCCTCCCATCTGAAAGAATACGTTAAAGGGACCAGGCAACCAAAAAAAATTAAATTTTGAAAATTTTGATTTTCATATATGTTATTCACCGGATTAAAAAATGAATATTAGAAGAAAGAATATTTTTTTTAAAAAAAATTTGAATTTATAAAAAAATATTTACGAATATCAAATTAATGTCTGGCGCGGTGTAATTGTGCTGAAATTACTGTAGATAATGTGCATAAACAGGTGCGCAGTGCAATGTGCACATTGCATATTGCCAGCTGTTTGGCATGTCCACTCTTTCCTTTTCGGCATTGTTTTTTGTTTATTTTTGAGCGTTGTTCTTGTTTTACGTCCTCGTTTCACTCAGTATTAGTTATACACTCCTTCTGAGAACTGCGGAATCCCATTTTCTTGACCTGCGCGCTCCTTTACGGTGTCTATTAAGCTAGGCTGACGTCAGGAGTTGCGCAAAGTTCAGCGAGATTGCAGCGGTCTCTTAAGAAGCCGACAGCACCCGCGAGTTCTCGCGATCCTGGCGACTCGCAACTCGCTTCATTAGTGTGAAAGCTCCTTGTTTCCCACCTCAGCCGAGCCGAGCCAGCCGAAAGTGCTTTTAAAACGAGCAAGATCGTGTTTGCACGTGACTCGCATGTTATCCTCCCATTCGCCATATTTTGTCGATTATTGCAGTGTAAATGTGCTCTGGTTTTTCAGCTCAGCTTGTGCGCGCGATTCCAATTCCACAAGCTGCGCGCGGGATTCTACAAGCTGCGCACCTTTCAAATTTCTCAAATGGGGTCTAGTTCGCGGCGGGGTCACATTCATTCTAGCCGCCACTAGCATCGCTTGCACGCCGATATCCCGATAGATGTCGTCGCGTGCGCTATCGGAATGATGACGTGTCAGTTTGTCGACGTCTCTCTCCACTCCCCAAGTGCACTCCTCCCATTCTTGTGCCATTCTCATTCAGATTCCTCGCTTTTGTCCACGTGTAACTGTGATTCGTCCCCATTCTCATCGTTCCATCCTTTGCAGGAGAAACCACTTGAAGTTCTAAACAAGAGTCAACTTCCCATCCAAAATGAAGACTGCCTTCTTCCTATGGCTCGTTGCCCTCTTTGCCTACTCGGCCTACGCCGACGAAGATAAGGTGAGTGTCCCTGCCCCTCCCGATGTTTCGAATAATCGATAATCATTTCCTTATTCAGGAGAAGTACGGTACCATCATTGGTATCGATCTCGGAACCACCTACTCGTGCGTCGGAGTCTTCAAGAGCGGACGTGTTGAGATCATCGCCAACGACCAAGGAAACAGAATCACCCTCTCGTGAGTTGGTTTAGTGTTTGAATCAACTGGTTTATAGACTAATTGGCTTTTTGGACTAATTGTAGACTAATTGGTTAAATATGTGTGCTAATTTTACTCATTCAGTTCCATCGGCCGCGGTGAAGTGAAGATTGAATGGAATAGGAGTGAATAGGCGGAGGAGCAGAGGAGACGAGGTAATTCGTTTACTCTATGACATTGGAGGATTATTATTATTATTATTATCATAATTATTCGCATAATTATAAATCATGTTGATACGGGAAGGGAACAGAGCAGTATATGTGTTTTGCAACAACACGGTCGGTAGCGAAATGGGCAAGGCATTTCGAAGATTTTCCAATTGCCGATCGATGAAAAAGTTTCTGTGATTTTCAACATGCGGGTCACGCAGTTTATGTAAAATTCCTATAAAAAAAAGTGTTAGAAATGTTATAAAAAGTAAGTGGGACCGCGGGATACGAAAGAATGGGGGTACGGTAACTGAGTATTGATTGATTGATTGGTGTGTTGCAGCAAGCTGTGAGGAGTGCGGACGCGCGCGTCGACTCGCGCCCGCTCGGACAACACAGACGAGACGCCACTTATCGCCGGTACGACTGCTTTTTATTGATTGATCGATGCTATAATAATAACAATAATAATAATGCCGCTTCTTTAACAGGATGCGTACGGACCAAGAAGCGGTGCTCGTGCCGCCGCCCTTCATCTAGTGAAGCAAGATGCGGTACACTGATTAGTTATTGATTTTTTAGCTCGTATTACTGTAGCTGGAAAATTAATCGATTGATTTTCATTGCCAACCTGATCGTGCTGTGCACGATAGATGTTTTTTCCGTGATTCGTTCCCCATGACATATATTATAAGGTGTATTATAAGTTTTATTCATTATGTAGTATTAACGGTGCCTCTACCGCCCTCGATAATATCGAGGCATTGATTTACTGTGTGTGTGCTTCCATTATGGTGGATCGATGGAATATTCTAGCTTTGATCTATGATTTTCTTTGAGTACGTACTTTGAGTTTGAGTGAGTACGGTAGGGGCGATAAAGCGGATTACGGTATTTGACGAATTAAATCGATTCTCTATGTTCAGCTCGTCTGCCGACCCGCCCTTGAAGGACGCGCACTTCTGCGCTCTGCGCAGCTTCCCCAACGAGATCAATGTGAGTAGCGATGTCGATGCCTATTAATTACTGTGGCTAATCGGGTGATCATATAACCATCTTTAAGAGGTGCTAAATCGCAAGGAAACGCGATAATTTCGATAGAAAACCATGTGACAGACTACGTTTCGCCAGTTATTTGACCATACATACTTTCATGTTACACCTTTTTTCGCTCTCGAAAACAGTAGGAGAATTTTGACCATCAGTTGGCGGTACCCTTAATTTGTGAGTTCGGGTGACTTGCATAGATATGACGTAATATGTATTACTGAATATACTAGAGTAGGGGTTATTATTATTTATATAATGATGACGTTATTCTAAGGAACCTGGAAGTTTACCGTTTATCGTGTACATGAATTGTCTGTGAAACATGAATGCACAATGAGATTGAAAAAAAATGATTCGGCTTGCTATTTGCATGTTGTAGGTGGATGCGTTGATTGCGGTGAAGAAGCTGCTGATCGACGGGCGACCGAGCCGATCCGATGGCCCGACTCATCTCCCAGGTACAGTTGAGGGCGTAATATGGAGGCATACTGTAACGGGCCAATCATGATTACGGTATTTGCTACGGTATTCGATTTTTCAAGTTACCAGTCGAGAAGATACCGTATGGAATACGGTAGTCGACCTTATTGTGTGAATCAATATCTACCGTATCATGAATGAGTGTCGTTGCAGGAGTGCGGTGTCGAGGTGGAAATAGTGTCTGCCGGCACGATCTCATCTACTCGTTCTTCATAGGCACGATGAAGGGAGCGACGGCGACCGAGTGAGTTGATTGCATCATTCATAGGTAATCGATTGAAATGAAGTGAGTTGTGCTACTCTGATACCTGTCCAGGCTAGCAACCGAGATGTGTGTTTCTACGCTGTACCACGTGGGGTAGCGCGCAAACACTAGTGAGATAGCGCACCCATGAATAGTCCACGGCATGGCCCAAGGTGTAGTTGTGGCTGGGTCCACCAAATCAAAAGTGGTCCATGGTAATTTAACCACCGTGGTCCCACAACGAAACAAGCTACCGTAATCCTGTCTACCATTACCCAAAAATATGAAATTCAGGATATTTACCTGGGATAGGTTGCATGGCGTGGACCTACATTAGCTATTCCCTGAGGTTAATGCCGTTTCTCATGTACATTTTTTCCGACTACAGTAGCCCTACCGTAAACGGAATTTCAGAAGTTCATCCAATTCGCTCGGGATTTATGCAGGCGAGGGACCTCGAGTTGGTTATGTCAGAGTGGTGTAGGGTATTGATCTTCTGTGTCCGAGGTTACTATAGTGGGATTACAGTAACCCGAATTTATGAAATTTCGCAAATCTAGCCGGGGATTTTTTTTCTTTTCTTTTCTAATTGTTCTCTCCTCTTGCAGAATGTCGGCAGTTATGCAGGAAGCGACTCGCAAACGCAAACCCGAGAGCCTCAAGTCGTTCGTTTTCGAAGTGATGGTCTCCAATTAGAAGAACAATGAGGGCGTCGATGTTCCCTAAATCAAGCACTATTTCGTCGTTGCACTTTACCTATGATATTCTCAATTTCGGTTTACTAGTATTTGTTCAGAATCTTTGATAATGTTCGTTGTTGTAATAATATACTTAGTATTTACACTACATGCTATCTATTTATTAAGTAGTACTGTTCATGGATAATTGTTATACGAATTTAGCACGCCTCACGTGTCCAACCATATTTGTTTCACGTATAAAAGCACCATACGATAGTGAGATCCATTCGTGTGAAGATATACATACTTGACTTGCGCAAGTAGTCCTGCAAAACCTCGAATACCGTACTCCTCCGTCATGTACAGTAGCCTCAGGCTGCAAATGAATTAGCTATTATCAGGTACGTGAATTATGTATCGACTCTTCTGTGGTGTTCTTAGCCTCCCCAGGGCATACTGTAGAATGATTGTTTTGTAAAAACTCAGAGATTTCGTGGCATGACTGTTACGGGTATTTGACCGCCAAAACGTACCTGTCGGCAGGTAGAAAGCATCCATGTTACAGTTAGATTCAAAAAGAATGGCAGTCGCAGGTAAAGGGCATGGATGCTGCAGGTAGTCCAACTGAGTATCGACAAAAAGCATGCCTGTTACAGGTTCCGGGAAGGTGGACAGGTATCGGGCAGGTAGAAAGCATGTATATCGCAGCCTGTTATTTACCTTTTTACCTGCCAGGTAGCTGCGACATCCATGTTTCCTACCAGCCGTCATCCATGTTTTTTTACCTGCCATAGCCATGCCACCAAATCTCTGAGAAGGTAGCGTTACAGTAAGTCTGTCATTACTACCAGCGTTGACTTATGCTGGAATTAGTTCTTTCAGAGTAAGACGGAGCAAGTATATCGATCAATCAATAGGTACCCGTAATATATTTCTTCGCACGCGATTCAGTTGTAGTAAATGCATGTATGAAAAGTACGCACGTGTCGGATCGTTGTAGTTGGAACAATGGAAGAAGGACTATTTGATGCGCCTCCTATCCCTTCATTTTAATGGCGCAAACCTCCATCTTGCCCTCGTCATCATTAGAGATGTTAAGGCGGGTGATGAACTCCGTAATTTTAGCATTTTTGAGCTTTGGGAAGCTGCGCAACATGCTAAATCGGCTGTGGCAGTGGTCACACGCACAGATACACATTCTTGCACTATTATAAAGATTGCGAATTTGCATGATTCCCCGAACTCAGACAAAAGGCACGAACGGCGTAAGAAATGAGTTAAAGAGAAGTTCTACGACTGTTTTAGCACATTAACAAGTGTATCCTAGCATCAATCACGATGAAACCGACCAGAGCGAGTAAACAGAAAGTGTCCCAACAAAATACAACGAAAAATAAATGAAATGCAGCTTGAATGCAATGAAAACAGTTTAAAAAGTCAAATTTCACAGAAGTGAAGGAGGTCCGCAAATTTCAAAGCTAGAGCCGGGAAAAGGTAATAAGTCACAGCGGACAGTTCCTTTTCCCACTCAACACACCGCGCCAACTGAAATTAAATACGCATAATTTTATTTATTTGCATTTTTGTCGAATTTTTCCAATTTTTTTGCTTATATCGATTAAAAAGTGCATTTCAAGCTCTACAAAATGAAATTAAGTTGTTTTTTGGTTGCCTGGTCCCTTTAATAATAACATAATATTCAATCAATCAATCATTTATCATGCCAAAAAACTTGATTGAATTAAATTAATGTGTAGTATTTGAAGCAACAATAATATTTATCTTACTTTTAAAAAAAGATAGAATGTGCGATAGCTCTAAAGGGCGTAATAACTAGTAATGAAGTAAGGTAAGAGATCTGAACGGGCAGCTCAATGGCATTGTTTACTGAACAATCGTGAGGGGTACGAGATTTTAGAGAAAAAAAACAAGGATTAGATAAAAAATAATCCAAAATGATAACACAAATTGTTTAAAATTGTATAATATTTTTTTTGTTTCCAGAAATAAATATTAAAATTTTAATAATTACGAATATCATTTTACACACATATTGAATTCCGGCATATTTATGTCACACTTTTTTGTATTTTTTTTGCTTCCAGGAAAAAAGTTAAAAGTTAAACTCACACTCGCTTCTCGGGGCAGAATCGCTCGCCGCCCGTGAAAATCGCCATTCCATCGTGACCGCCGATTACTGTAAGCAATCGATTGATACCGTCCCATTTCCGTTGACCGATCAATATATACTGCTCGACTACCGTAGTCTTCATACCGTATACGACTCCGTCCAGGACGCAGGATCCGGAGGCGCTGCGCGGCTTGTTCATTGCAGCGGCGGGTCGCCATTCTGTGGGTGGGAGAAAATCAATAATCGATATGAGTGACTACCGTATACCTGGTGACCGTCTCCTCGTGTCGAAAGTCTCGACGCAAGCGAGCGACGAAACGCCGTCGTACCCGCCACACACATAGCTGAATTATCGATCGATATAAAATGTCATACCGTACCATGGATGACCGTAATCCTCAATCGCTGTCCCAGTCTAACATTAAAGATCATCTATCATCCTTGACGACTTGGAAGCTATTTTAATCGAAAGGTGTGACAATATACTGAGTAGTATGTGCAATAAATCGATGTTGAAGAGACTCGTCATTCCGTAATCGATAACACTCGAAATCTACCGTACTCACATCGTTCCGTCCAGGACCGCCGTCGCCATCGCTGATCGCTTACGGTGCAGAGGGGGCATCTGAATGTAAAATATTATCTATACTAAATACAAAAAAATCCGATACAATCCTCTATAATGAGGACAATTATAAAAGTAAATTATCAATGGACTTACCGTACTCCACTCGTTGGACTCTGTGTCGAATGCCTCGCACAGGTCGAGTCGATCCTTGCCGTCGAAGCCTCCGATCGCGAATACCTGAGAGAGAAAAATCAATAGTACCTTCTCTACACCCATTTCTTGCTTTCGATCTTTTCAGCATACTGTAGTCTCTATTATCGATTGGGGACTGGTAAATTCTTGTTGTAAAATCACGAATTCTGAGCAGTTCTAATCAAGGTGTACTGTACTTTCTATTATTGATTGGGAACTGGTATGGAATCGAATTTGCAGCTCACTTTTCTGTCGTGCACTGCGATTCCGATGCGCGACCGCACGCTCGTCATCGGTTTCGAGGCTGCAAATACGCAATTAATAAATTATCTTCGTAAATATTAATTTGGTATCCTCAAAGCACGCTCATGAATCATCGTAAAAACATTTTCATAACTAAGTCTCGATGCTGAAACCGGGAACTACGGGGTGGATATTTCTTTTTAAAAAGAGTAAAACTGACGACTCCACGTGTCCGTCACTGCATCGTACACTTCCACGAGTGATTGAGTGAGACGAGCCGAGCTAGCGAGACCGCCTGAAGGAGAGCAGAGTGAGAGAGAGAGGAGAGAGGAGAGAGAGAGAGAGAGAGGAGCGATCAAAGATTACTTTTTCTGATTTGATTAAGGTATTTCTACTAATCTATAATAAGATTATGGGGACAGCTTAGACAACTGACACAATCAGTGTTTCGGCCCTTGGCCTTGGCACTGCAACTGTATGCGAAAGCCTATATTTCCTGGTCAAGAGAGGAGCAGAACTAAATTTTAGAAAACCAAAATGACAGCCAGTGTTACGGCCCAGCGGTCTAGATCAACCACTCATACACTCCCACCGATTGAACCAATTAAAACCCTAAAAATATTGTATATTGTATTAATGCATAGCACTCTCAACATGCTAGATTGGACCAATTTCCGCTTCCACAACTTGGAAATGCACATACTTACAAATTAGGACAATATATAAAATACTGAGCGGAAAAATCAAGTAGGGTTTATAAATTCAAACACAATATTTTTAAAAACAAATTTAAAATAATATATTATCGTACCCATTGCAAAAATTAGTGCGGGCGCCTCATCACAGACTCTCGCCATTGTTCTGAATGACTTGAGAAGAGACCGTCGCTCCGGCATAAGGAGATAGTCCTGAATAGAGAATGATTGCATCATCATTAGGCAATTTTTCAAATTGACGAATCCGTCTAATACACCAGAGCCATCCCTTACTTCTCATAAAAGTTGATATTCAAATCTATTATGATTACGGTAATCATAAACAGAGGAAATGGAAAAAGCCAGAATACGATAGATCAGGATACGGTAGATCGGGTATACGGTACCTTAGCCTCATCAACCAGATCTCTGCACTTGATGTCGTCCTTGAGCAAATCGTGATGAGCGACGAAATCGGAGAGGAAAGAAGGCTGGAGACGAGGGAGACGGACACAGGAGAGGAGTCTGGAGGAGGAATACAATTTATTTTTAAAAAATTATAATTCAAATCAGTCTTTAAATAGAGGGCAACATTGATTTCTTAGTAGCACGAGAGTAGACTTAAAAGGAAACACAATTACAGCGCACTTACATTTATATCAAGGAATACATTAATAATAATATATGTATTGAGAGTACGATAAGAGCCGAGCAAAGTCTTATTAATTGTGCGCCAAATATTTATAATTTCAAAACTTTGCTCCGCAACTTATCATCGTTTCAAACAGCTGACAGTCAAATCACACCGTTGAAACCAGCAATAGCAGAGTGCGCTGGTAAAATTGCGTCCTACGAAATATCAAAAACCACCCATAAATTATTTTGTGAATTCTAGTGGAAAAAAAATTTGTTTCAAATAATTTTCATTGTTCGAGGACAAATATTTTTCAAGACTCTTCCAAAAAAATAAACATTTTGAAATTAAATTTTAATACCTCGCAGCATGCTGCCTCCTCGCCTCATTCTCCTCGAATCCAATCCATCGCATTACGGCATCGAATACCTGCCAATCGATAATTGAATCAATATCGTACCAATTTATATGACTATATCTGATATAATGTAATCACACGCTTTTCCGTTCCGGCTTTCGGGCGTCGATAAAATATCGTATATATATATATATATATATATATATATATATATATATATATATATATATATATATATAGCAATAAAATGAACGCGTAACCGCGTGTTCTCACGAAATTCAAAGATATTTGGCACTAGAACTTCATAAAAGTTGAAGTGTCTTACGTATTCCCTTTATCTTAAATAGCATTTCTAAATATTATCGTTACACTCCATACCTGTTCCTCTCCATCGACATAGAGACTGTCTCGTTGAAGGATAAAGACGACGTCGTCAATGCACAACTCGAGAAAGTCCGCCGTCTGAGCGACCAAAACGAAGTGTTTCTGCAAAGTGGCAAATACAGTACTCCAACATAAGAAATACAGTAATCTACAATCATAGGCTACTGTACTTACGCGTAATCGACGTAGATATACAGTTCTTTCTAGCCTACTTCATGTAACACTCGAAATAATACTATCTTTATGGCAACAATTTATATATTTTTAAAAGATGCATTGCGTTACGATAACCGACATTGACTGACCTCAATGAATCTGAGTACGGTTGATTCGATACCCGCATAGCAAATCGATCTACAGAAGGTGAAGATCGCGACTGCATTATCGATTTTCAGCCGCTTCACGAGGAACGACCCGCACTCCTCCAGCACCTTATCCTGAACGGAAGAGGAGGTTACGGTAGGCATCGATAAATCTATGATCGCCATCACAGATTTCGGACTGCTTCCGAGTTAATTTTTTAAAAAAAACCAGCCTAAAACTATTGTAGAAATTCTCGATCAAATTACGGTAGTTATTGAGCGAAATAGCTATCAACTTACGATTCGCAGAAAATTGGCGCCGATCATGATTGCCTGCACGTTGAGCGTCGAGAGGCGAAGACAGCCTTAGAGCAATTGATAAAGTAAAGTAATGATGCAGAATGTACCGTACCCGTGTAGGCGTATTCCAGCAGCTGCTCGGTCGTGTCGTAGTCGAACTCTGCAAATGAAATACTGTAGATGCTATTGATTGATGATACTGTAGTTGATAGTGATTTAAGATGTTGTACTTCATATTGGGAATACTGTAATATGGTATTAATTGAGGATACTGTAGTTACCGTATATGTACACTTCGGGCGCGCGAGACTCCAGCATGTCACTGCAGAACATCGCACGGAAATAGGGAATGCGGGCGCTTAGGAGAACCTGAACAGGAAAATCAATAGGAGAAAGCACACGGTGGCACAGTGGTAAGGTACGGTAAGAGAGGTCTCTTCATTACTATCTCATTGTCGAGAAGCAAAAAGACAATACTAAATAGAGGACCCCTCACACTCATTTTTATATATCACGTTCACAAGCCGTCAATCACTTGATGAATCGATCATTCAATCACCCCATCTCTAAAAAATACCTTGTGTGCACTGAGTTTCTTGTCCTCAGCAACGATGACGATGTCACATAAACTTCCATCCCGTCTCATCTCATTGAAAGCTTCAAAAGTCTGCAGAGAGCAAATTGATTGAACTAATCGTCCCGCGTAATCGCCTCTACATGGTCTACGTAACAAACAATAGGATTACGGAATCATCCTGTTATTTTTCCTCTCGCAGTAAATCAAGTATTCCGGTTGAGCATCGATCGGGAAACAAATTTATTTGACCAACCTCCTTCATGTAGTGGCGGTGGTCGACGTGTGCGAACTCATCGAGTTCCTCGCCCGATAAACGCAATCGAGCGCCTTAAAAGATAGATTTTATTGCAGAGGCAAGGAAGAACAAATGAGCGCCAATACTCAGTCAAGGGAGCATGCGAAAAAGAAAATGAAAAATATAGGCTCCATCCTGCATTTACGCCCTTGCTTCTGAACCCCTTCGGGACTATTGACCGAGATGAACGTCGATGCGCACAGAAGAGAAAGCACGTTACTGAGCGATAACGTGCTTTCTTGCAGCTGCACGTGAATTAATAGAACAGTGGACTCACCGGCGACTTCGAAGACATTGCTGTCCATTCGTGTCTTGCTTCAATTCACACAACCGAACACAGCAACAATCAACAAACAAGGCGGAAGAAAGCTGCAGCAGACTGAAAAAATTCAAAGAGCCGTTGTGTAATTACAAAATCTGGGCGAGATTCGTATTCTATTGATTTGGAAAAGTCGGCAGCTTACTGTAGCAGACACAACGCTGTTCGAGTTCTTTGATAAATTATTTTTATCGATTTCCGCCAATGTTTCTGGTATTATCATTTTGTTTTCAGTCGCAAAATGTCCGCCGGGTCATCGCGGATATTTGCAAAGCGGCTTCCTCAAAAGGTATCGCCCCATTCGACTTTTGTGGACCTTTGTATGTTTTCTCATGTAATTAATGATTGATTAGCATAGTTTAGCAATACTATTTCAGCTGGCAGATGTTGCCGAGGATATCCAAGACTGGGAAAACCATCTGGTGATGAGAGTACCCGATCATCTCGCGCAAAGAGTACGTGAATTGTCATTTTCTGTTTAAAATTTACTTCTTTTGAGTTGTCCACTTGATTTTTCTAGATTATCTTAACTCAGTGGGGTATAGCTACTTTTGGCGGAAAGTATGGCTACTCCAACTAGAAGACAGAAATGAGTTAGAAAGAAGCTAGAAGGCAGCGCTATTTCACTTCTATGCATTTGAAGCTGCGCTGCTTTCTAGCCACTTTCTAGCCTATAGCCGACGTAGCCACATCCCAAGGACGCTGAGCATTAATACATTATCTTCTTATTTCAGATCGGTCGAATCGTCGATGAGGAAGGACCGAAGGAGGATTTGGCCATTTCGATAACGTCCACTGGTCAGTTTCCCACCGCTTTCTTGTTTCGTTAAATGTACTAAACATCGAGTATTGTTTGTTGTCTTCAATTCTGTATCGGAAAGGATATACCAAGTTGAAGCCATTGATAATGCAATTAAACATAGGTGAAGCCGTACAAATTGCAGTTTAAATCGAAGCTTCTGGGAATATCAGTTATTTCCTTTGTTGTTATGCTTCTCACAATCAGTGAACCGAGTATGCGATATCAATAATATGCAGAAGTCTTCAATTATATTAACTAACAATAATTTAAAATTATAATTTGTAGCCCATTTCAGACATGCACCACGCCAACGTTCGAGTGGGCCACCACATCCTCAGTGGGAAGATACACGAGCTGCCCTGTGTAGTGGAGGTAACGCTGCTTGGGATTTTTAATTTTCTGAGAAGACGCTTGTAAATGGGTTGTTCTTTGTGTTTTCGACATTGTATTGGGGTTGATAGTAGATACTAAAAATACTATCAGTGCGTCTTAACAGTTTTGGCTCTACAACAATAGTAATAGTGGTGGTAATAATAATAATTCAGGTAATGAAAACAGTCGACAAGAAGAACCTGTACAAGGTTACGGATCTCTCTCAAGTCAGTGTTTTCGCACTTTGTTCTCGTTATTTTTATGGCCTCATTGTTTATTAAATTTAGCTCTTGAAACGCGAAACAAGCGTTGTTTGTTGAACATTTATTATTTAATAATTTCTATTTAATGTAGATTCTGGTTCTCACCGACGAGAGCGCGCCTCGACAACCGGAAAAGGAGGGAGAGGGCAAGAAAGTGAGTAAACCGTTGTACCCTTCTTGAGTGAGAGATCGGTAATACGGCTGATAAGTTAAATAGAGTTAAAGGAAATATACTTCAGAGGGTGTGTACTGCACTGAACCGACAACACTAGTTTTGAAAATAGAATGATCATCTCGTAAAGCATCCGAAACTGCATTATGTGGTAAACACTGTATGTGTCTTTATGAATATGTTTCATCAGCGGTTTCTTCGCATTTTGCATCACATCAAATGTGAGTGATTCTGCCTCATGTGATCACCGAGTGAAGTGCAATCAAGAAAAACTACAAAAATAATCGGGATAATATGTTTTCGAACTCATAAAACAAAGTAGTGAATTGAATTCACCGATATTCTTAGTTGTTTTGTGCGACTGGTGAAACACAAATGCACCCTTACAATGGACGTATACGCTAAATGCAAAAAAAAATTGTTTTTGGCAATGGGCTAATTTCACTAAATCAATGAAATCAAATCATAATATTTTTGAGGCCGAACCGAAGCGCAGCACTGCTTGGCCACACGGACTGACGCCGCCCATGAAGAGTGCGAAGAATAGAAGGTGGGGATTGCATAGGGATGATGCAATCTTAGTCTTGGATGGATACGGAAATTAGGAACATACTGTTTACACTGTTATTATAATTATTATTTCTTCAGCTAAACACAAAGAAAGCGTTCCTCCTCTATTGTGTCGTGTAATAGAAGTAATTAAAAGTTAGTATGTGTTCTCACGCTCTTCGAATACCTTACTTTGCTCTGCAGATTCCGCAAGACGAAGAAGAAGAAGTACATGGACGCGCCCGAGGTCGAGAAGGAGTTGAAGAGATTGTTGAGGTGATCTTTGATCTCTGGTCTGAAACAAACATAATGTGCACCGGCATAACTAGAAAGGGATACTTCATTTTTGGATAAAGAGATCTAGATTTTTGATCTCGTGTATGGAACAATGTGAGAGTGGGAACTATGTACGCACCATGCTAACAATCGCTGGGTAACTTATTTTTCAACTGATCAAAAGGATGGCATTGACGTCCCTGATGTTCCTAGTTGCTTTGTATGGTTGGTGAAACACAAACGCGCTTACGATGGCCGATCGAATTAATGTTTAAAAAATCGCATTGCTCTTAAATACTTCTGTGAGGAAGAAAAGTTCACAAGGGTCACACGATGCACGTACTATGATAGACTCAACGTTATATTTTTGGAAAAAAAGTAGGAGACTGCAAAGCGATGTATTTGCTAGACCTAGTTATTTTCTGAAGATGGTGAAACACGAATGCGCTCTCTCTTTACAATGAACCGGGAGCAGGAGATCTAAAATCATGAACTATCTATTTGATTTTGAATAAATTCAGTAACGACGACGACAGAGTTTTTTTTCGAATTTTTCGTGCACAGGAGCTACGCGCGAATTACATATTAGTTTTTTTTCGAATTTGCTTTCTAGCTGTGAAGCATCCGCAGAATCGATGTATTTGCCCCACCCAGTAATTTTATGTTAATGCTGAAACGCAAATGAGCGGTCTCTTCGCAACAGCGTCTACTCGCGAATTAGATATTAGTTTTTCTCTCGTATTACTCCTTTATATTTCTGTGACAAATGAAGGCTCGGAAAGGTTTTATATATTACAGTAATAACTTATTATCGATCGATGTTGGTCTCTCTCTCTTCAGGGCGGACATCGAGGCGTTCTCTTCTCGCTGGGAGATCATCGATGCGAAGGAGGAGAAGAAGGAAGTGAAGGAGATCAAAGAGGAGACCGCGCCTGAGGATCCAGTGTTTGGAGAGAAGGTGGGGGGGGGGGGGGGTACTGTAATTGTAAGAGGAAGGGAATACTGTAGATGGGAAAGCCATATAGAGGATCCTGTGTTTAGAGAAAAGGTACCGTAGATTAAGAATTCTGTAGTCTAGAGTACTGTTGGAAAGAAGTACTGTAGTTTGGGAGCTCATTGCTAGTATGATAGATAGGGTTGTTTTGTTCTGTCTCGAATGAGAATGATACATGCGTGATATGAGAGAAAGTGAGAGGAAATATGTTGGGGGCACGGTAGACTGGTGTATATGAAGATGTACTGTAAATTTTAAACGATATAAAACTGTAGATTTGTGAATGATTGGGGCTCGACAGTTACAGAGTGCAGTCTGATCGGTCTTTCGTAGGTATTCATTTTTACCGACACAAGAACTTTTTTAAATTATTAAAATAATGAATTGCATTACAGCTGAGCAGTTCGAGTGAGGACGAGGCTGCGGAGGATCAAGAGGATGAGGAGGATGATAATGATGAAGATGAGAAGACGAGAGATGGAGAACCAAGCTCCAGTCAGCCATGAGATTATTGATTGATTGGTGATGGGACGTTTTGGAGCTGTTGGTTAGGAAGCCTCACGTCTTTCCCAGGACTTGTTTGGGATACGTTTCAGAAGCATTCGCAAACTCTTTTGTTTTCGGGTTCCTAAACGGCAGTTCCAATACGTACCATCGCCTATTGATTAACGATCGAGAGGAGAAGGTAGATTACGGTAGTCGACGAATATAACTACAGTAATCTGCACTTCCTGGTCGCTCTTTTTTGTTGTTGTACATTCCGAATTTACGAGGTCAATAAATGCGCGTGATTCTTCTTCTACTTCTGCAGGTGGTGTATGCAATTTGGACAGATTACTCCTCGGGGGAGTAGTAAAACGGAACCAATTCCGCGAACTTTTCCCGTTCCGCATTCGACATGTGGTGGACTTACGCTGATTAGCAGATCTCCCGAAAGTCTGTCTTTTCATGTAGAAGACATCTGGCGCGCCCCGCTAATTGGATAAGGATAAGAGAGTGCGAAGATTGCGGAGAGTGGAAGAGCAGTGGTGGTAGACGAGAGAGTGTGTGAAACGGAGAGATTGGAATGCTTCTAGACTCCAACAATGGCAAAGTCGAACGAATGGCTGACAATTGAATCCGGAAGTCGGAATAAATGGGGGAAGGAGGTGCTACATACGTAGTGCGACCATGCAGCAGTCTTTGACTGGACTGGACTGGAGCGCTTTATAGACCAAAATTCGAATTTACAGCCATTTTTCAGCATTTTCAATGTTAACTTCGCTTGGTATTTATTATAATTGAGTTTGAACAACAAAAAAAACGAAGAAAACATCCCGTCATTTCATGCACTCTTTTTGTGAGATCACTTGTTTTTCAAACGCTAGTAGCACTACCATGAGTAGTCGAATTCGAATACCGTACTGAAATTTACTTGTGATTTCGTATTGCACTTATCTGCTGTCGAGCGCTGTAGCACCCTTGCTAGTCTATGTTGCGTCTCTGCGAACAGTGATCTCCGGGGAATCGTCTATTTTGGACTGGAAGTGTGTCGTGGTGTGCTGCGCGTCTACCCATTCCGAAACGTCGCTTGTCACTTTTTTCATTGCGTGACTGGCTGGGGGCGGGCTGCGGGTTTCCATTTTTCCGCTCCCCGACGAGCATCATTGTCTTCCCTCTCAGTGATAGAGTTGACAACAAGATTGACGCTCCACTCGATTATTGCCTAGTCATGACGCAATCCTAACTTTTTTGCCTCTTTGAGTGTTTCTACCGGTACCACCGGACACCCATCTGTTTCCCTCCTCTAATCCGATTACCTAGTAATGATGTAACAAGTGTGTTTTGTGGTCGACCACTGTAGCCCCTTTCCCAAGGGGATTTGTCTGTGAGCGACTGGGGTTCATTTTCCGGGTAAAGGTAACTTACCCGAAATCGTCACAGTGAACAACAACTTTGTTTACGAAACGTCGTCTATTTTCGACCTGGAAACCAATTCCGAAAGTTTTCGGTAGAAACCAATTTAAGAACTTGAGCCGTACGTCTCAAGGTACTGTTTTCGAACGCGAACTGTCTCTGGGCTCTCTTGTTTTTGCCTGTTCTCTCACTTCGTCTGCCTTTGCTCTCCTCTCCCAGTAAATTAGTTGTCTCGGGGAGAGGGGGAGCTTCGTCCTGTCCACCTTGCGAACTGAGGGGCGGAGCCAACAGGGGGCTCTGGTCTTGAAATCGGTGCTCTACTAGTCAAGTGATCTACCTGCCCAACTCATCTACCGTAGTCTCCTACCGTATCCCTCCATCCGAATTGTTGTGTGATGACTACTGTATTCACCATCGAGGTTCCGCCTCCGCTGCCCGCAACGCGCCCGCCCGAAATGTACAAAATCAGCAATGACAACCCAGAGGACAAGAAGAAACGGCTGAAGGAGAAAGAGGTACGGTAGATTCGGACCGGGGAGCTATCATAAACTACTTTTCTATATTTTTCCTCGAAAATGCCTCGTTCGGTTATTATGAAGAGTCAGTTCGCGATAACAATCTCCGTCTTTCGCATGCCACATCATTCCAAAGACCAATCAAATGTCCAGAGAAACGTGTCTAAAGTGCCAAAATACCGTCCGTCAAAACGAGAAAATTTACTCTAGAATCTCATACGCTTTCTATCCTGGAGGCAGCACTGCGTTCTGAGCAAACTGCTAATAGATTCAATTCGTTTTGAGAGCAGCATTGACCAATTGCTTGCTATTCTCTCCATTTCTAACTGCTCGAATTCACATGATTCCAAATCTACAGAGAGGGATCAAGGCGAGAGAGTGTGCAAATATGAGAGAGTGCATCTCGATTCGATTTCCGATCTCTGACTCCAACGCCCTTTCTGCAAGGTTGATTAGCTTGTGGAATGATGTGGGGGATGCGCTTTCTCTGTTTTCCCTCACCAGCCCGAGTTTTGAACCCGCGGGGACGCCGTTTCACTGCATCCCTAAAAGAGGACGATTTATCACACTAGTTCCACGCGCTTTCTGGAGACGTTAGACTCGCGTGTGTGGATGTGCAGTACGCCCACTCTGTTTTCTTTTCGAGTGAGTGAGAAAGTGACACTTTGAAGGGATGAAATAGAGAAAAATAGAATGGTGACAGGAAAAAGAAGGAACTTCCTTGCACGAAATGGGAATTCACACCGACTACGGTCCACAGTCTGCCGTGATGCCAAAATGAGCTTTTTTGCTATGTGAAAACTCTCTTCCTTTGTTCACTCGTCGACAGAAGAACTCAGTTTAGTACCACGGCTTGTCAACGCCCCTCCAGAAAGGGGTCGGGCGTGTTCAATGTGTTCCACCTCCGCACACTTTCTTATCCCTTGTCCGTTATGGATATTTGGAATCGTTTGAATGGCTATTCTCTCCGCGTGCAAAGCTATTATTCATTTCTGTATTAGTAGTGCAGGGGGGGGGGGGCTAAATCTAGACTGACCACGCACAAATTGTCGCGATTTCGCTCAATGTAAGAGGACAGACGACCTTCTGCGTTTGGCTTTTCCCCTATTCATGAGTGCTGCGCAATTTGGGCGATGAGCGAGATTTACGCGAGCCGGGTTTGACAGAAGATGTCTGGCGATGTCGTGACCGAGTGCACTTTACGATTCTAGTTGAATAGTTTATTTGTGTATTTCGAGAGTTCAAGGCGGAATGAATTAGAAAAGAGTGGAGAGGGGGGCGATCTCAGTCTTTTCGAGAATTTTATAAAATTCCAAAAATATCTTTTTTTGCCTAGTTTGTAAACCTTTTCCTAACAATAGTCAGACAGTCTCTCACTTTTACACACTCTCTCATCGGTTAGAGAGTCGCGTGATCGGCGTCAATTGCATAAATAGTTTACGCTTTCTGACGCGCGTGAAGACGACGTCGTCGTTTATTGCGGAGTTATTATTCAGCCTTGCCACGCACTGAAAATGAGCAGAAATGCATCAAAGGTGTGACAGAATTCCATTGCACCATCGAAATATGGACATAGAATTCAGGTGTTCTGGCAAATTGCTGATTGAGGCACGAAAATAGTATGCATATTTGCGATTGTCTTGCAACGAATTCATTTTTGCTTTTTGCGCAGAACATCGTGAATTCTCTAGAGAGCATTCTTTGAGTTCCAACTCCACTTGCAACAAACCAGTAAAAACATCGCACAGAATTTAAATGCTCTTTCTCTCAATTCCATGTTACAATTAATGGAAGATGCGACACTAGAAAACAATTAATTTTGTTTTCAAAATAGTAGATTATTGTGAATCTCATTCTGCTCTTTCTTGTTTTCTTGAAGAAGAAAATATTGTGTTTCTGTCCTTTCAAATGCGAGGGAGTCGTGAGGGGGGGGGAGTATCTCGACCAAGTATCTCCTAAGTTGACAAGGAACCGGGAAAGAGATAGAGTGTCCCCAGAGTCGAGTCTGAAAGGAAACGAAGAGATCACATAAAATGTAGGCGAATGTGAGAAATGAGGTCGTTTGGCGCCGCGGAAATTCGGCAGGAAGTCCATTTTGCAGATTGTTTCTGCCCAGTAGCAGTCAATCAATCAATAGAACTACCGTACCCTGCTTACCGTACTTTTCGCATCGAGACGCAGACTATTTCAGTTGGAAGACGTCGAGAAGGGGGTTGAAGAGACAGAAAAGGAGAAGATGGTCAGGGAGAAGGAGGCCGAGGAGCAGGAGCGGTTACGGTAGGCTGATTTCTCGAATCGATCGATAAGTGAAAATTGAAAACTTGTTACAATAGGTAGCGTGAAATCATTTGTTTTCGAATTTTCTTCGTTCCATCTCAGAATCTTAATTAAATCGGGGATTCTGTTTTGAAAATGGTAAATAATCTCGCGGAGATGATCTTTGATCTCTTGACAGAATGGAGCGTCGGAGAAGGACTCAAGAAGATATGGTGAAGGACTTTGTGAGCATTCTCGAGAATATGAGTGAGTTTATTTTTAAATATGTATTTGCATAAAAATAGTTGCAAAGCTGTGATTGAAATTTCGCCAATTTCTCACTTTCTATGTAGAGCATGAAGCATGAGTAACACATGCAAATATTTTCTCGAACGAGGAAGAAATAGTGCGAAAACGCGTTATTCTGTAGTAAAATCTGTTTTTGAATCATGAACGCAGGATAGTTGATAAAGTTTCGTGCGGAAGTAATTAATTTTAAATGGCCGAATTAGTCGGAATGAGTAATTAGTAGACACGATTTCCTGTTTTGTGAGAGGGGGAAGAGAGAAATGGAAGAATTGACTTCGAGCAGTCAAAACAGGCCTGACTTAACGATGAATTGCTGTGTAAGAGAGTGAGTGAGGGGAAGATTACGAAACGTCCGCGAAATTAAACAGAGCTGTCTCAAGAAAGGGGTCACGAATGAGACAGTGCGAGGAAACGCGATGGACGTTCAAATTGAGACTCACAAAAAAGTTGGCCCCTTTCTGGAGTTTCGGAATCATTTGTTGAGAACGGAGTTTGCCCTTGAAATTGAATCACCGGACTATGCAGTAGTTCCTATGTTCCGATAGGAATGCATCTTTGAAAATTAAATTTTAAAAAAAACAACAAATTGCAGTGAATCCGCGACAAGCGCTGACGTCGATGATGTCTGCTATAGCAGGTGAGATCAAAGATCAGATACTACCGGGAACACACCACGAAAGGGGTTGAATATTCTAGGATCGGAGATGATAGTGTATGGATGGAAAATCTCAATTTCTTCGTTCCATCTCAGAATCTAAATCAAAGGGAAATTGATGAAACATGATGATTCTCACAATTGAGATAGCTCAACAAAGATTTAAAATCAAAGATAAAGGGAACAATGCAGGCCTCATTTCCTTCGCTGTCGGTGTTGTCTACGTCGTGCAGAATCCAGAACACGCAATGAAGGCCAACGAACTCGCGATTATATTAATTGCTTACGGTAAGTGATCAGATTACGGTAAGGGAATCACAAAATTTTCTTTGTGGCCAGACATGGTTCATAATGTTTTAGTGCCACAACCGGACGATATATTAAGTAGTCCTCGCATCGTTGCGTTTTGGATCACGTGTGAAACAGTAAATCACCTTGAACTTTTAACTTTTACTGGGGTTGAAAGATTATCGTATCATTCTCCAGCCTAATTACAGAAACGTTATCTCATTTTTTACAAATGCAGATATCTATGTTCCTGTATTTCAGGAGTACTACAGATTCTTCTGGCTACCACATATTTTGTGACTTGTGTGCAAACGTCAATAGCCGTAACCAAAGGAGTGGAGGACACCTTCCAGATTGTCATTGGAGTCATTATCGCAGGTGTGATCTTTGGTCTTGGTAAAATACGATCTATAAATTATTGTAAAATACATCTTTGTTTTCACGGGAAATCGATTCCCGAGTACAGTCTGTTGAGATGCGGGATATTTTAAGACTTCAATTAATCGCAAATTGATCTTTGATCTCTCCAATCCCAGGTGTCTACGTCGTCATAGCCTTCGTGTCGCTCATTATCGGACTATACGGTAAGCTACCGTAATCTTCCCGTTGAGACCCAAAATATTTAAAATACATGCGATTTGCAGGATTCTACAAGACGCTCGCGCTGTGCAGCAGCGTGGACTACTTCAATCCGTCCAGTCGGACGTTTGTCCCCAAGGCAAGTCGACTACCGTAACCTGCGAGATTCCGCTCGGGACCGAAAAAAATCGATAATTGCAGACCGAATTTTGTACGTGTCTGAGTGTCTTCGTCTTCCACATCATCACCATCGTACTGAAATGTTGCTGCTGCAAATAGAAAACAATATTTTAAAAAAATACTTTCTCGATCTGTGTACAGTATCTCGCAACGAGCTTCGCCGTATGAACCACACATTTGACTTTCTCCTTTGATGTATCTTATTTGTTGTTTTCCGACGATTGGCTAATGAATACGGTTCAATTTCGATAAAAAAGTTTACTGCACTTAACCTCGCCCCTGTCCCCTTTCTGGAGAATTTTAAACAAAACAAGTGGCGGAAGAAGTGGGAACGAAGCATAAATCGATGCGTAAGTTCGGGTCTAAAAAAACTTATCTTTACGATGTCACCTTGCGGAAGCAGTGAGAGAGCGAATCAGAATTACTCTTATTCGCTCCTACAGTACACCGTTCCACATAACTCAATGCTGGATCCTCGATCATCATGTTTTTATGAACCTGCTGTGTTGAACTAATTTTTAAACTTAAATTTAGCGTAATATGAGTCAGAAATAAATAATTAATTTGATTTAGTGAAATTTAATGATTTGAAAAGAATACACTTAGTCCTCGATTCAAACGTGTGCTTACCGTACACCTTGTTTTCGCAGACTACTTACCGGAAGCATCTCCGGTCGCAACTCATTTTTGTTAATCCGAAACTATTTCGTTTCTTATTGTTAATTAGATCTTATTCGTGTTGCACTGTGACCACATCGGTAATGCGCCGCATAATTTCTCTCTTCCAGTACTTATAGTTAACAATTCACGCTTCCTTTCGCTGCGACACAACTTCTGATTTTCAATGCTTTAACTGTTGTCAACATTTATGTTCCAGGTAATTGGTGCTATCGGGGAGGGGATGGAGCCTCCGCGGGACGTCTCCACATCGATGGCTCGCTACGGGCAACTGCGAGAGATCGGAGAGGGCTCTTACAGGTCGGTTTTACTTTCATATTTTTCCTTGTCTCCTTTTGTCCAGCTAAAATAGAAGATAATATTGTGTATTTTCAGCACAGTTTACGCCGGTTTCGACAAGGAGAGGCAGCTGCCCGTCGCAATCAAATCATGCCTCAAACGGCAAATCGTCAAGGAGAAGAAAGTTCGTGAGTCTCTCTCATTCATTCGTTGAATCTTTATTTCTTCATAGTTTTTTTTTCCGCACCGACAGCATGCTTATTTTATTTTATTTTTTAAGGCTCAATACGTCCACCGTGAGAAGAATGTGCTGGCACGAATTTCTGCAGCCACGGAAGGTACTGTGATAGTGTATTTATGCCCATCTATTTCTTTGTTTTTGTTTTGATCAAGTTGGGCTTTACAAATGCAACACTTTAGCAAGCATCTCCTGAACCATACTTTGGCATCATGAGCGTACCCAACTGCATCACAATTTTGAAGCAGCAAATAAAATTGCTAGTTTTCATATGCCCAATGCCTTGCTTGATCTTCTCTCGCTAAATTATCGCTGAAAATATACTTATTCGTATATTTTTTTCCGCAAGTAATTTTTACATTTATTTGTCTCTATAACTATATTTATAGAGCTAAAAATGCACTGCTGAATGAATAATTGTAATTATATTTCTACAGGGGGTCATCCACTCATCGTCACACTCTATGCAACACTCCAAGACGAGGCCCATCTCTACTTCGTCTTATCCTTTGCCGAAAGTGTGTTTTTAGCCTACATTCAGGCCCTAAATTGAGTACTTAATATTTACCAGTTCCTACTTCTGATCGTGGTCTTGTGGTTTTAAATAAGCCACTTTTAGGGGTCGATGTTGCTTGAACATAGGGTACTAGGCACTAAATTAGAGTCAAGATACCCATATTTTTGTGTCAATTAATGTCCCAATCAATATAAATTTGAAACTACAAATTCTATTAAAATGTATTCAAAACCGTCGACCTGACTAGCTATCTAATTGCATTTTAAATACTATTTCCCCATACTACTGAAATGCCACAGAAAATTAGTTCATTTCCAGAAGGTGATCTGCTGCATCTCATGTTCAAGCAGCCGGGCAAGCGATTTCCCCTCGAGTCGACCGTCTTCTATGCTGCACAAATAACTGCGGCCATGCAGTTCTGTCATAGGTATTCATTTTTTTTGCTTTTTCATTTAAATTTACATATTATTCAATGAAAATAATACTGCTGGAAGAACTTTGTAGGGATAAATTATCAATATTTTAACGTGTTTGAACATGCCCGAGTCTGGCGAGGAAGACTCGCTGGTTTTGAGTTTCTCGCATACATTTTCTTTGGCGAAAAATTCGGGTCGGCAATTTTGTTAACAAGGTTTTGTTTTATGCAATTCGAAAAACTATAAATGTGGCAGTAGATTAGTAAGGATTACCTCGTATCGGATCAGTTTCCAACAACTGTATGAATATATTTGACTAGTTTTGTTGCTCCAGCAACCAGCAAGCAGCAAGCAAGCGACCAGCAAAGTTCACAAAGAAATAGCGTTTTTTTCTGGTCGGAAGGAAACTTATGGTATGATTCTGCATCGCAGCCACTCGATCGTCCATCGTGACATCAAGCCGGAGAACGTGCTCATCCGCGCGTCCGGACACATTATGCTGTCGGATTTCGGATCGTGCAAGGTCAGTCTGTGTTCCATGTTTCGTATTAGTAAAATTGTACGATCATACAAAATGGCAAATTGCTACTTCCTGTATTTACCTAAGGCGTGAGCGCGCACAAGAGTGGTATACAAAGGAAATTCACGTTTTAATTTTTTTTGTATCATTTTAAGATGTAATAGATAGCACGCTACGATTGTTGTTATTAAAATCGTCCAAATATTTGTTGGACCTAATTGACTATAGCAGTAGTTCAACAGTTCGCGATCACAGATGTCACATGCTTCTCATTATCAGGATCTATCGGAGCCAGTGCCAGCGGCGCCTGCAGCAGTTGCAGCATCCACGACCGGCCCCGCCCCCTTGCAGCGACGCGCCTCCTTCGTCGGCACGGCACAATACGTCTGTCCCGAGGTAAATGTTTAAATATTTTCAAAAATACAACTTTGTTGAACTAGCACATGTTACACTATATTTTTCTATTTTTTGGTTTGTTGAAGCTCGATTTCGCCTTTCTAATTGCAATCAAGAATGCATGGTATTGCAGATTCTAACAGGCGACAAGGTGACGCGGGCCAGCGACTACTGGAGTTTGGGCGTCGTCGTCTATCAGCTACTCACTGGTCAGCATTACTGTAGCCAGTTATCGATCGATCGGTTACTGTAGTCAGTTACTGATTGATGGTACTCGAGAGAATTGATTGAGAAATGGCTTTATTTTCTGGTATTTGGTTCGTCGATGGAATTCGTTCGAGAAAGCGCGCCATTCGTAATGGCAGCATCAGACAATACAGTGTACAGGGGCAAGGACGACAGGGTACGGTAGAAGACGCATTACTGGTTGCCAGTGAGTCCCGAGGGTCCGGCACCGGGTCCGCCCGAGGGACCGGCTCCTGCTCCCTGCTGGGCTCCGCCCTGGTTCGAGCCCCACAGTCCGTAGCCGTATCCGGGGTAGCCCCAGGCGTACGATGCGTAGGGGTAGCCGTAGGCGGCGTACGCACCGTATCCTCCGTACTGCAAGGATGGGTGGTTACGGTGAGATATAGGTATAGATGGGTTACGGTAGGAGAAATATTGATGCACTCACCAAGTACTGAGCGGAGGCCTCGGAGGCGATGAAAGCGGCAACGATGCAGATGAGGAGGCTGAAAAGAGGGACCAACTCGAATTTTGAATTTCGTGCCATTTTTTCTCTAATTTCGAAATTTTCGACGCATTCATGTAGGAGGTTTCGAGCTCCAAATATTTTGAAGGGAAGTATGAATATTTGAAACTCACAGCTTGGCGTACATGTTGTAGATGAGCAGAGGCGAGTCTGGTGCCGATGAGGGGGAGGGTCGGGGTTATATACTTGGGGAGGAGGGGTGGGGACACACGGTGTGAATGTTTCGACTCCTCGGTACACGGGCGTCAAGCGTCGCTACCACGTTTTTGCACACTGTTCCAAGCACAGTATCTATAAGTGACTGGTGTATCTCAAAAGCGCCTTGTCTCTAGCATGTTCTCTGGTGGTATCGCCGTTGAGGAGACGTTTGGTCTCTCATTGGCGCCTTTCTATCTTATTTGTTGTATGGGTAACTGCTCCCTGTGCCTCTCTCTCTCTCTCTCTCTCTCTCTCTCTCTCTCTCTCGAATTCATCTGCTATCTCATCAGCGTGTATGCTGTCTAAGCCCCTCTTTTTACCAGGGGAAGAGAGGCAGATCGTTGCGCACCTTGTCTATTTGTCTTTCCTTGCCCAACCATCTTTTGGCACCTGTAAGTTGATTTATGTAAGTGAGGCGGTTAGATAAGCGATGAGGGAGTGTGGCGAATCGAGAGTGTTGCAACTGGCACGTCAAAAGAAGTATCCATGAAGGCGCGCGTACAGAGATTACGGGGGACGGTAGAGAGAGTGGGGAGTACATAAGGTACAAAAATACACAGAGAGCTACATACTGTGAGAACTGTGTGTTTGTTTGATTTAAAGGGGTATCGGGTGTCATTGAATGAGTTTCTGAAAATAGCAGAATGTAATACTCTGGAAACTGGCTGATGACAAACACCCCTGGAGCGAAAGCGAGATATTTTTGAATTCTACTCACAATGAAAAAAACTCCAGGAGATTGAAGCACCTCATGTCGAGACGTAGAGTTTGAAACTGTTTTTAAAAGATTTTCGAGAAATTGCACAAAAAAGAGGGGCGTGCTCTCTTATTTTCGCTCGCACTCTTACATGAGAGTTTCAGACTCTCCGTCTCGAGATATGAATATTTTTTATTTGAGAATAGATTACGGTAGTCGTCCAGGATCGATCAATATTTGCAGGCAAGCACGCGTTCCACGACGAATCGGAGTACCTGATGTTCCGGCGGATCCGAGGGTTACTGTACAAGTTCCCTGAGGATTTCGCGCCAGAAGCCAAGGATCTCGTCGAGAAACTGCTCGTGATTGAGGTGCGGTAGAGTTATGTTATGAGCCCGTATGCGTAAGAGTCGGACAAACGTCAACAGGCCTCCGCACAGCAAAAAAGTGATGGTCTCGGATAATACCTGTTTTCGACACACTTCGATGGGTTAGTAAGACTGGCAGAATTTAATGATATGCAAATTTTATTGGAGATCAATATGGAGATCTCAAGATTCGACTTATTAGCGGTTTATTGAGAATAACTCAATAACCAGTTGTCGAAATAAAAATATCCAAAGAAGGACTCTAGTTGCATTTGTGAGAGGAACATCACTGTGTACTTCAATTTTTGAAAGTGCCTTACATTTTGGAAATTCAATTAATATAAAAATCATAACCAAAAAGAGATAGCTGAAACTTTCACAGTATCTCGAGCGTACCTTAGGCGATCCATGGTATTTTTCTGGTAGCACAAAACCTCCTGCAAAGAGAGTTATGATTTTTTGAGTGCCGAAATGTCAGGGTGAGAATCCAAATTCGAGAGTAAATTGCCCGATTTGCATGAATTAGCCGCCTCATTTCTCATTTTCAGACACCGCGCGGGCTCGGGGATTAGAAATGAAAGAGTGATTTGATGCAAATTGGGCAATTTACTGTCGAATTTGGATTTTCACCCTCACATTTCGACACTCAAAAAATCATAACTCCCTTTGCAGGAGGTTTAGTGCTACCAGAAAAATACCATGGATCGCCTAAGGTACACTCGAGATACTGTGAAAGTTTCAGCTATCTCTTTTTGGTTATGATTTTTATATTAAATGAATTTCCGAAATGTAAGGCATTTTCGAAAATTGAAATACACAGTGATGTTCCTCTCACAAATTCAACTAGAGTCCTTCTTTGGATATTTTTATTTCGACAACTGGTTATTGAGTTATTCTCAATAAACCGCTAATAAGTCGAATCTTCAGAGCTCCATATTGATCTCCAATCAAACTTGCATATTATGAAATTCTGCCAGACTTTCTAACCCATCGAAGTGTTTCGAAAACAGGTATTATCACAGACAATCACTTTTTTGCTGTACCGAGCTTTGTCTGACTCTTACGCAAACGGGCTCTTATGCTCATTCTTTTTTTGGAAGATATTTATAAACATCTGGGGTTGGAAGCAGTGAGAGATTTCAGAGTTCCTGACCACCATCATTGTATGTAACATTTCCAAAGTTTTGTGAGGAATGTGGACCGCCGCTGTGAAATTTGTTGCGCACCCTCGTTCGATATCGAAAATCTGGTTCAACATTGGCTGGAATATTCTAAAATAAATTGTGTACGAATTTTATTATTAATATTGTGGTATTGTCAGCCGCAACTTCGATTGGGATGCGCCGACGTTTTCGAGAAGTTGGCCGGCGAGTCGCACCCACAGCACGACGAGGACGCACTACGCGATCATCCCTTCTTTTTGAGCCATAATGTGCCCTGGGCTGACGTTCTGAGCATGAAGCCGCCTCCAGTAGAGTAGTATGCATCGATTGAATACTGTAGGTTTCACAATTCTTATTTTTTCATTTTTTTTCTCAGTATTTTTCCATTCCTATTTTGCACTGTGTAGAAGCGGCACCTTTCCATGACTTGTACTTTGCATGTAGTTTAATGTATTCCAATTTTGTATTGATCATAATTTATAGAGTGCCCTTTATAACGGGTTGTATACTATGAATAAATTTGTTTTATCAAATACATGATTGTGAATTTAAAACGAGTTCGCATCTCGTGCAATACCTTTATCTTTTTTTGCCTTTTATCTGCGTTTTTTAAATCAATAATCCCGAGAATTTCAGGTTTCTACAGTAATCTGCAATGGCGAAGGTCATTCGCAGTGAGTTTATTTCGTTTAAAAAAAAATTTATCGAATTTTAATTTATTAAAATTAATTCTTCAGATCGCTGGGTGTTCCGCCCGCACGGCAAGTGGCACCGCTACCTCCCGAGAAGAAATGACGCCGTCAAGGTATACGGTAGTTTCGAGCTATTACCGATCGATCGCAGTTTTTTAAAAATATAATATTTGATCAAAGAGCATAATTATTGCTAAAAATGAGTGGTGTCCAACAAAGAAATGACATAACACAAAAAGTGAAAGATAGATCGTAAGAGTTAATCAATGTGAGTTATCTTACCGTAATCCTTTCCGTGCAGGAGTACGACTACGAGTCGATGGGCGGGTCGCTGTCGGACTTCCGTCGAGACATGGCCGAAGACGAGCGAACGGCCGATATGGTGGCTGCATTTGCAGCACCCGGCAGTGCTGCAGCTGCTGCACCATCCACCTCGAAGGTGAGAATTTATAATAATTTACTCCTGAGGCGCAACAAGTTAGAAATTCGACCAGAAATACGATATGGGGGGCTCTAATTAGATAGACTTGTTTGAATTATTTATTTGAAAGTCCGCATGAAGTGGCGAAAATAAACAGAGGTGATAAATAAGCATAGTATTGAATAATCAACATTGACAAATCTGAAAACTTGCTAGTCTGTTGTTACATCGATATGGTTAATTTTTAAAAGACATATACATCTTTTGAGCTGCCTCCGTTCAACTGTGATACCGTCTGGCAGTGCTCCTTTTTATTGATTGTCTTGTGATGATTCAATATGAAACTACTCCTTGCCATAGACAAATTGGGTTTTCGCAGGTACTTCGCGCAGTAATGTCCAAAATCATGTTGCGAAGTGAATATTGCACTATTTTCGATTTTTTTTAAAAAACAGGTGGAAAACTAGAAAATATATTAAAATTTCCGTTAATTTATTTCGTGGTTCGGTCGGCGTACAGAAGTGCTTTTCCTCACTAGTGATAACCTATTTGACCTATGCTCATTGCAGCCGTCCAAGTTGTGGCTGGCGTGGATCTACCGTGAGCCACTCGGAGAGCCAAAGTGGACCAAGCAGAGCATTGAAGGACTATTTGGAAAGAACTGGAAGGTACTATACATATAGTAATATTTTTATTATTATTAATAAATTGTAAAGCGTTGACATTTTTGATCAGAGAGCATAGAGGGACTGAACCGGAAAGTACGGTAGATACAATTATTGTATTAGAAAATATACTAATAATAGTAGAAATAAATAATAATATCGTTATTGCGAAGTACAATGCTTTCCGGGATTATTGTGGAATATTACATTCTCACTGCCGATTTAAAGTAAAATGAAGAAAAAATTAATATGATTTCGGTATTCGAGTTTTCGATAATTAAAATTTATCGATCCAATCGCAGGTCGGCCGTATGGAGGTGCTGAAGAACACAGCGGCGACCAACGAGGAACTGTGGAAGGTACGGTGGAAATATATTTTTGTTTAAAACAAAAAACTACGGATTACGGTAGAGGTTCTATTTTACCCATAGATCAAATGGCTATGAACCAAAAAAAATCCAAAATTTTGTCTGATTTTACGGGGTTTTTTTTGTTTAGAAGTCGAAAATGTGAGTTTACTTTTGAATTTTCACACCTTGCGAACGTACGTTGTGGTCAGTGACAGTACTGTATCTGCAGGTCAAACACCTGATCGACCTGCGGCCAGTCACGTTCAGTGAGGGAGTCGAACCGACGGAGGCCGATCTACCGTATCTCAAGGTGACTTTTTAAATTTAAATTTAAATTGTTTTATTAACTTTTTTTTTAATTAGCCTCGTATCAAGCGAAGGATTCTTATTGTATTTTGATCTGCGTTTTGCATTTTGAATGATAGTGCTTGGTCAGGGTATTATCCAGACTTGAATAGCGTACAACCACGAACTAATAATTTAGTTGTCATATTGCGTATTACGAAACCCGATCTTGATCAGCGGCACTGATAAATCCTATTATTATTGCGTAGTGATGATGCAATGCTCTCCTGCTCATCAGATCTCGCCGGATGGCAGCGTCTCGGCTGCCAAAAGTGGATCGCCGCTGCGCGAAGAGGACCTCAAGCTCACCGACGAGAAGAAGCATGTGAGTACGGCCTGCCGTTGCGAAATACAGGAAGTGACGAAACCGTAGTTCTGCTATTGCCGTACTCATAGACCTAACGTAGATCAGCCAACATGTTGTCTGATTTAACGATGCTATCGAAAATATGTGCTTGATTTTTTTTCAATTTCCAGACCTTGCGATCCTGAAATGCTATCTTGTTTTTTTTTCTCAAAAATGTCACCTCAAAAGTCGAAATGCTGCCAGTATATGTTCTCTGGAACGGTTGCTAAATACAGGAACTACCCTAATCGTAGTTCTGATATTGCCATACTCGTAAAATCCTTCTTCTACTTGTAGTTCACGCCGGCGCAAATGCGATCGCAACTGTCGAGACGCTATTTCGGGTACAAGGATGTGCACGAGGCGAACGTTTACACGCCCAAGAATCGCGTGCTGATCGAGTAAGCCCCGCCCCCTTTGATCTAGGCCCCGCCCACTTCCGGACAAAATAACTGATCTTTATTGTTGAGCTGTAGACAAGTGATAGAATTGTTTGTTTGTTTTGAGTTGTTGATTCAATATTCCAAGATGAAAGCTATTTACTACCAAAAAATGGCGAATACACAACCGAATTATGGAAAAGTGGGATAAGTTATAGAAAAGGGTAAACAATGTTAGAACTCGTATTTACTGAAGATTGAGAAAGAAACGTGTTTTTGTGATTCGGTCTAGCTGAAACGTTCTAAAATTATGGTCCCTAGATGGGAAGGGCGAGCAATAAGTTCATAACCGTAGCTTGAACTTGACTTCCTGTGTTGTTTGCTCTTCTGACGGAGTGAGACCACGAATATTGATGATGAGAGTGACAGACTGGAAATAGTTGAGTGGAAGACATAGCGAACGTGTGAAAAGTGTCAAAACACGAATCATGCCACTTCCGGTTTGTAGGAGATTTTTTAAAGTTTTAAAAGGTACGCGTTCTAAAATTTAAACTGACGTGAAATTCTCCATCCGGTTTGAACAGCAGTTGAGTGTTCGAGGTGTTCGGGAGGTCATCTTCCGACTTTGATTTATCGATCGTCACCTGGAGAAACATTTTTTTTATTAACATGTCTCATTTAAGATCTTTTTTTTAATTTCCAAAATTTAATGTCTTCGAAATAATGGTTGTTCGGTACAAAATTTGAAAATTGAGTAGGAATAGGTGATTGCATAGGAATGATGTAATAGGTTTCCTACCGGTTTGTCAAAGGCGAAGTCCATGTTTGTCAGTTGGAAGTGCTCTCGCGCGTCGATTCGCAGGTCCATTCGACGCAAACCTATGTAATATTTTTAATGACTCAAATATTCCCCAAAAAAATAAAATTATTCAAAATTATAGAAATAAATTTGGTCACCGATCAGGAAATTATTTTTAGCCGAATACATTATCGAAGAGGGAATACTTGGTTATCTTCATGTTTTTGGATTCAGTTAGTGAAAATGCTGAATCAAAGCCTTGGAATGAACTTCATGAAGGGTTAGATCAATTTTATGAAAAATCAAGGGTGAATTCTCCTTTTATTTTCGTGTTATCTGTTTCTGGTTGTAAAATCCCCCCCGATGTTAACTGACCCGAAACGCGTATGACCGATAAAATTGATCTAACCCTTCATTCCATGGCTTTGATTCAGCACTTTCACTAACCGAATACATTATCCGGTGGTGATTGTTGGTCCCTTTCTAGTAGCTACAATGGAATGGGTTTCTTTCCGTTTTATTTACCTCGTGAAAATATGTTTCATGAAGAAGTTAAAGGAACGACTATTTACCTCTCGCAGTCTCAGTAATCCTCAACAGAGCTCGGGCGTGCGCTAAGCTTCCGCGGAATTCGTATTTGTTGACGCCTCTGTAAAAAGACAAAAATCGAATAAAAATATCCTTTTTGCGTAATGAAACGTTAATAACTTACAAAATCTTGGTCAATCGATATTCGCCTTCTCTGAGTGGTCGCTCATCCGCCATGGTAGATCACGCCAGTCGATTTGCGATCGATAAATCCAGGAAAATCGTGCAAAACTCTAGATTTTTGGTCAATTCGATCAGAAGATTCCTTCCCTCTCTTTCTCTGGCACCTCTCGATCTCCGATACTCTCTCGTATAGTGCGCTAGGCGCGTGTTACACTTCAGGAGAGAGGCTAAGTGCGCTCTGGGGCACTCTCTCCATCTCACACACTCTCTCGCTTGTCTTCTACCACAGACGAAATGTGGGTGGTGAACCCCTCGATCAGCTTTGAAACAAAATTTTACAATTTCTTCATTTAAAATCGGGTTTTATCACTTGTAAATTATTATTTTCGTTTGTCCATCGTTTACATCCTACGTAGTTCTCAAGATCAAATTCCTTTTCTGCACAAATGCTTCAATTTTATTCATAATTTTGTTGAAACAAATGATCCACAAATATATAGATACTTACAACGATAAATGGGGGGCTGATATTGTACTTCTCTTCTCAGATAGGGGTTACAGGGAGGGAATAGAACCAGAGCCGGCACCGGGTTTTGCGGCAGAGAGCCGGGAAATGACAGAGTGTGCGAAAAGATCCGTCCTTTAGAAGACGTTGCTCATGCTGGAAACGAGATTCTCCTTGGCGGATTTAGCGTACGCCTTGACAGAAACACTGCGGCGGGCGAAAAACGTCGTGCCGGACAGTCTGCAATTCGTGAAACGTCGCCGGCCAGGGCCACACCGCATGCACCAAGCGCGCCCACACCACACATGCAAGGCGGGGAGGAGAGGGGGTTACTGTAGGATACCGTATCTGGGAAATGTGGATGATGACGTCACATTCCGATGGCAGTCCCTTACAAAAAAGCGAGACCGAATATGTGTAGAGATGGAATATTTATCCGCGTATTGACGCCAACCATGCGTCTCGTTTTTGCATGAATACATAACTAGACTGGACTGGGACAACTCTCCTCGGTACACACACTCTCTCGTCTAGAACGAGCGAGAGAGCTTGCGAACTGAAGAGAGCGCAGAGAGAAATACAAAGACAGATAGACAGAAAGGAATAAAAGGTTCTATAAAAAGCGGTTAGTCTTTTGCCCTATCGCACTTCCGCTTTTGCTGTGCTTGGATGGATATTTGGTTAGTTCTTGATCGGCGGTCACGGGGAGTACTGTAGACTACTGGGTTACGGTATTCGAGGGGCACCGGTGTCTGTGTGGATTTGGTATGGAATCTATCAACGGGAGGGCGGAAAAAGCGACAGTGTGGAACGAAGAAATGCAAAAATAATTTAGTGTGTGTTTTTGTGCGAAACTGGGAAATGAAGCAATGACGGTCTCTCGATTTCGCACACTCTCTCGCCGGTTAGAGACGACGAGAGAGTATGGGGAACGAAGAGACGCCAGACAACAACCCAAGTGAATGTAGCGAAGAAGAAACAAATAATAGGAAGCGATGTGTTAGAGCGGAAAAGTAAAAAAATCCCCAATATAGTACAATTATAACGGCCGATTTCACTTCGATTCTCAATCGACAACTGTTTTTTCCAAGAACCGAAGCAAATTCGTCCGTACGATATGCGTGGATAAGCGTAACGGAAAATCCGGAAGCTGCGAGTGTAATCGATAATCGTGGACTACGGTAGCCGAAGTTTCCTCTGCGTCTCTCACTTCTCTCGATCCTGTAGCGTGTGCCACTGCACTATCGGCCGCTTCGACGTGAGCATCTCCTGCCATTGCTGCCTGCAATGGATGGATGATCACGTGTCTGGCCGTCTGGCGCCCTCGTCTATACTGTGGCTTGATCTTTGACCTATTTCTTCGTGGCCTGATCATCGATCTCAGATTTAATTTGTGAGAAGACGTGAATTTGCAACCCCTAAAGAATATAGATACTCAGATATAAGTAGAGATGCGCAAGATATTTATTGTACAAAACTATCGCAGTAATCATACCATCGCTTCGGGAACGAGAAAGGAACAAACCGGCAAGCGTGAGAGACGGCGGGATGGTCGAGCTCCGGCGCAGCCATGACTACCTGAAAGAAACGATCGATTTTCCGAGAACTCTCTCAATTTCACATGCTCTCTCGCCTGAGTATCGACGCCTTTTTTTCAATTTCTCACCTCTCCGATGAAATCGTTCTTGCTCATCTTGTCGTAGTCCCACACGGAAATGACGAGATGCACTTTCTGAAGCAAATCAATACTCTCAGATTACGGTAGTCTGATAATCGTTGCGGGACTCACGTCCATCAGCTGCGGCTCGATCTTGAACTGGAAGCTCTCGTTGTAGTACGGATTGAGCGTCTTGTACTTGCGACTTGTCTGCAATTGCGTCATCATTAGGTAATTTAAGGGGTCTGCGCGAGAGAGTGTGCAAAAGTGGGAGAGTCCTACCCGATTTCACGCGCTTACTGACTCCAAACCACTTTCGTTTTTTTCCGTACAAGTTCTCATTGCATCATCACTACGCAATCTCAGCACACCTTCTTTTTCTGCAACAACTTCTTTCCTTGGAAGAGGTAGATCTTCACGTAGGGGTCTGAAAATATTCGAATTTAATTTTCGAAATTTTACAATTTCAGTCCCTGATTTTTGCAGCATTTCATCGTCAATTTAGTTCACTTCCGGCGGAAATCTTGCAAAGAGCGGCAAGTTTTCATGAATTTCGAATGAAGTTTCCCGTCTATTTGCCGATGCTGCTCCGATTTCTTTCTCTCATAATCCTTTCTCACGTGCAATTTCATCCAGAATTCTGCACTTTTTTCATTTCCCCCCTATACCAACTCTAGGTCAAAATATAAAAATTGCAGAATTAAGTAGTAGTGGGACAACGCCAAGCCCTCTCAAACTTCACATTTTTTTCTATTTAGGTGGGTGGGGAAACGATCTTTTTGCATTCAAAAATTGTATCTATCCGTATTATTTTTACAATTTTTTTCTCCCATGTGTTTCCTTCTACCTGCTCCACTTCGAATAACCTATAACATGGCATTTTTTTTGTAAAAAATGTATTTGTGGTGGGTAATTCATTGTTTTAATCTTTATTTCTTTCAGTTATTTTTTATTTTTTATTTTTGTACGTGCCACGTGATTCGTTCTACCTGCGCCACTTCAAATAAACTAATCAGTCCCCTGCTCGATCCCAGTCTGGATTTCACTTGAATAAGTGGTCATTAGTGTGAGGGAATCTCATGGAAAATCCCTCGGCGGCTCTCGGTTCTAACACATTTGCACTTTTTCCGATGCCCATGCACTAAAAGCCTCTTCATTCCCTAGTAAATCTCTCTCCCCTCTCTCTCTCTCTTTTTCTCTCTCTCCTTATTGGCTCTGTCACATTTCAGCGCCTCTTCCCTTCTAGAACCGACAGCGGGAAAACATCCGATTTGCCTTCTCTCTCTTTTTCTCACTCTCTCTTCTTATTCAATTTCGTGCCTGTACATCCAAATGAGCGACCGACCGACAGACAGTAATCTCTCCTCATTTCGCACGCTCTCTTACGCCGTCTGACCGACGAGAGAGTGTGGCGGATGAAGAGAATGTCTCTCAAAATAAGTCTGTGATCTGTGCCGGCTGTGAGAACCCGAAGGCAAGATTAGAGGGAGTGCGAGAGAGCACGCGAAATGGAGAGAGTGTGGGAATTTTGAGTGGACTGCTGTAGACAGAGATAAAGTCAGACTTGGACGACTATTTACGACCCGGAAAAATAGAGAAAAAAGGAAGTAAAGAGGATCTGCATTCCTTATTATTTTTGTTACATGTGCAAAACATGCGTAAAAATGCATAGGTAACGAAAAAGAGTACACCTCTTTCAGGTTTATCATACATGTTTTGTGTTTCACGCGAGTTACTTATTGCGGAGAAGAAATGTGAGTGTGCAAACAATCCGCACCGGTGGCTCAAAGGCGGATTTCATCGCGATCTCGTCGCCCACTTCTTTATCGACGATGCCGCTGTTAGGGGAAAAATATTTTTGGAAAACGGAACATCAGAAATATTTTGTTTCTACTTCGGAAAAATCAGAAAATTCGGGAAAACGGAAAGCGAAAAATCCCAGCCCTGATCGACAATCGACAACGAATTCCCACGAAACCCCTTACCCTGGCGGAATACAATGATTCCAAAACTACAGGGCAGGGTTAGAGCGAGAGAGTGTACAAAAGTGAGAGAGTCCCTCTCGATTTCACACGCTCTCTTACTCTAAAGGCCTTTCTGTATGGTTGACCGGCCTGTGGAATGATGAGAATACATACTAATTGTAATTGTGGGGAATGATTTTTGAGCCATCGTGAGTGCATTATCCTTCCCGGTATGCACCCTGTGTTCACTCAACCGCTTCTGTATTCTGTCGCAGTGGAAAAGGCAAATGGAGCGCAGCGCAAGAACAAAACAGCCCATTATCTCCATTTCTCTCCTTTTTCTGCGAACGCGGAAACCGTTTGTGCATAGATCCCCTATAAAGAAAAAAATCGATAATACCACCTACCGGAGGTCCCGCCGAGATCCATCTTCTTCAAATTTCGCGCCTCCATTATGGTTACGGTAACGGTGCCGGTCGCCGCTCGATATCGAGTAGAAAAGCACAAGTCGCCCAGTCGATTCTCCTTAAGAAAAATATGATCTTTGATCTTTGTAGTTTGCACTTTGTACTTTAGTCTCTGTAGTCATCAGTCAATAGCTCTCTTCGATCGTCAAGGCTACAATATTTTGTCGTTTTTAGCTAACCTATTGTAAGACCAAACTAAAAACATGGCAAGTTGAAGTTTGGTTTTTGTAGTTTGTAGTTTGAACTGACGGCATCCGAGTCTCGCTCCGGCTTGCCCAATTTGCGCGTCAGCTGCGTCGTCGTGCCGAAGTCGACGCTGTCCAGCGGAACGGCGATCTGAATGGAGTTTGATCTTCAAATACGTCATATAGTATTTGTAGTTTGATCCCCATCTATCGTATTTGTAGTTTGCAGTGTTAGAATAGTAGTTTGGCCTCTGATCGTGTTTCTCGAACTAGATGAGGAACCAACACAAAAAATGAGGCAGTTAAAGAGCTGCACTGTGGGGAAAAGCGATCATTTCCAAGGTGTAAACATCACACGTGTGTAAAGCTAAAAGAAGGTGAAGGTGCTAGGTCTCCTAAATACACGCAAGGTGGTCCCGACCACCCCCTGTGCCTGCGTAGCAACAAGAACCTGTCCAGAGGCGATCTGTTGCGAGGTGTGCACGTAAATCAGAGACCCATTTCGGCGTATTGTTTGTAGTTTGATCTCTGATCTCTGATCATTGATCTCTCACCTGTCCCATCCTATCGTCCTTCGATAGTCGATCGTAGTCGTAGACTACCAATGAGAGTCGCTTGCATTGCAGTTCGGGAAAGGGAATCTGCAATGGTCGTAGTTTGATCTTTGATCTTTTCCATATTCGTATTGTATAAGGCTGTTGCATAAGTCTTTGCCGATTTTGGAAGTGAACTTTAAACATTCCCATTTTGCTTCCTTTAAATAACTACGCATTGCGCCCATAGCAGATGGTAGTAGGACTGTTGAATTACAAAATCCAATATTAGTTTCTTTTGGCTGTGCCTTGATGTCACAGAAAAATCAAAAATAAATTTTAACAGATTGAACAAAAACAAGACACAAAGTTCTTTGACCACTGGTGTCATCGAGAACATTACTTTGGGACTTCTACAAAAAAAACATGTGACACTAAAGTGCACGTTCACCCTCTGATGAGAACAGAGTGATAAGATTTTTAGTTTCGGAGTTACATATCTTCAAAGTAGAACATCGAAAAAATAATGAGGCTTGAATGATCTCAAATGAGTTTTTCTACAGTTATGTTGCTGGGATCTAGTAATGCGCGTTTATATCATTGACACTTCAACTTCCTACCACGAAAGTGCTTTCGAGTTCCACCTTCTCATCTTGTTTCAAAATGAGAAAATTTAAAATTTAAAATTGCACAAATTTTCGTTGACGAAGAAACATTAGGCATCTTCATTGATGATTTGGCCTATCGAGCTAATGATAAATCAAGTAATACCCGACTGATAGTTTATGCTAGTAGACATCCTCTACAAAATGACACTAATTTCGTATAGAAATGCAATGCCAAAAATCCGTGACAATTCCTGATGTCTCATTTTCGATCTCGAATTTCGTGTGTCCAATGATGACTGATCCAGATCGGCAAAGAACAGAGAAGGCCCAAAGTGTGTAATGTTGTTACAACCGTGGTAGGTGACACTCCAACCCAGTGCAGAATGGGAGACCAATTCGAAAATACTGTTCCACAGTATCAAATAGTAATATTTCTTGAATCGTAAGATGTGAACTTACATTTTCGAGCCATCGTATCTAACTGTCTCTATGAAGTAGCTAGGTCCCACTACTAGTCCTGCATTCAGTAAAAACCACCTATCACGAAAACCACTTGTTTCTGATCCTACCTCTTTCCGCCATGGAAAATCAATGCAAAACAAAAGTGGTCCTGGACCCGAACCTGTGAACTTCGATGGTAACCTTCTTTCGCCAATACGAACAGTTAGCCACAAACTAGTGGGCGATGAAAAGAGGAATACTTACTGCATATAAATATAGTAGAAATAATTGAAAAGAATGCGCGTAGTCCAAACCCGTTTAGAAATTCGCAGTTGTCAAAATCGGCAAAGACTTATGCAACAGCCTTATAAAACAAAAAAGAATGGAAAACTTTTTTTGCCGTCACCCATTTACATGCAATTTTCACACTCTCTAACTATCTAGATAATTTTGCATAGACTCGCCAGAATGCCATACAATTGTAAAAGCCGACCGCCCCTTTGTGTTTCACTATCTTCATAGATACAGGAACTTGCATAAAATGTGATTTTTCACTGCTTACTACTATAATAATAATCAACTTGCTCTGTCTTGCAACCAGTAGTTTTGTGAATTTACCAGAATGTCGTTATTTTTAGACTATTTTCAGGAGCATTGTTTCGCGTGTTCTTTCGATCCCCGTAACCCACCATCTCTCTCGTTGTTGGTGTGTGATGAATTGTTCATCCTTCCCATGGTGTCATCCATCTCTTCCCATTCTATCACCTCTCTCCTCTCTCTCTCCTCTCTCTCTCTCCCGGATGATCTACTCCCCGTCGGTATGAATAACTAACGGAAAAGATCCTTGTCTTCTCTTCTTCTCCAATGGTGGAGAAAAGAGAGAGAGAGAGAGAGAGAGAGAGAGAGGGCAAGGAAGAGAGAGAGAGAGAGAGAGACACGAAAAGAAAAATACACACATTCCGACCATTTATGAGGCGTTCCAGACACCTTCCCGTAACGTTTTGTACAATGTGACTTCAAACAACTATCTGGTTTCCGGAATTATTCATGATGCATAGATGCTTTCTTAGGAAGACGAGACACTTTGTCTAAGGCAATGCAAAAATGGGCCCTAGAAAGTATTTTTAAATACATCGCCTCATAAATAAACCAAAACTGCTCCATACTTTCCGGTTTGGTCATTGAAAGAAACAAAAAAAATCATTCCACTCCAACAATTCATAATAGTTGCAAGATTCCTATGTTGTGCAATTCTTGTTCTCTGGAAAGACACTAATAGTGAGTTCCAGGAATGCCTCTGGGCCCTCAGGGCACAAAATTAGAGAGAGAATCCACTCTCTTCGTTTTATTGCAAAGAGAAAAGAGAAGAAGAGAGACAGCTTTTATTATTGAGATCTCGAAACCTCGTGAGAGATGGCAAGTAAAGAGACAAATAGCTACCACATTCTAGTGTAAGCTGAGGTAGATATTCACGTTTGACCGTCCAACCAGCAATGTTGCAGCATTCTGCAGGTTTTACAGAAGGAGTTTGGAGGGAAATTGAGAGGTGCTCTCGCACTTTTGTACACTTCCTCGTCCTGACCCCGTTCTGGGGGATGGGAATCAAATAGATTCTAGTGTAAGCTGATACATCTACGCTTCGGCTGATTTTCTAACCAAGAGTGTTGCATTCGGAGGAACATTCTAGTACGAAAATGTAGTGAGGGTGACGCAGAGAGGAACTCTCTCACTCTTGCGCGCTCTCTCGATTCAAGCGTTCTGGAGTGTTGAAAATTCCAATTTGGAATCATGTCAGGAGATTCTAGTATCTAATAAGGAAATGTAGTTTAGAGCCCCAAGTGACGCATCCCTTTACATAGCGCAAAGCCAGAAGATCACACGATGATGAGATTCCACTCAGAAATGGGAAATTGTGAGCAAGAAACGTGCTCTCTCGCTTTCACACACTCTCTCGCCGCCATCCCCTTTCTGGATCTGGCTGAGGAATGCGATGCGCCGCTCTCCCATTATTGCATTTGCAAGCGCGTGACTGCACTATGATTCTTTCAGCTCACAGCCATTGTTGGCATGATTCCATTGATTCTTGGCTCTCCAGAAAGGGGTCAGGAGTGAGGGAGTGAGTGAAAACGAGAGAGCCACTCTCAAATTGCCACACTCTCTTGCCATCTGACCCCATTCTGGAGATTTTGAAAGAGAAAAAATACTGACATTGAAGAGGAAAGTCTCGTTGTAGATGGGATGGAGAGTGTTCGTCTTGATCTTCGTTTCGTATTTTTGCTTCCATTCTGGTTGCAGGGAAACCTGCAGAGATCAAAGATCAAACTACAAAATTTAGAGATCATACTACCAAACGCAAAGATCAAAATACAAATAAATCGATTCTATGGTCAAATTACAAACAAAAGCAAAGATCATACTACAAACTACGAACCTTGACGTATGGGTCGGACATGCCATTCCGGTCCATTGCCGGCAGTCCGGTGCACTCGATGATCGTCACGGAAAGCTGCGAGAAAATCGATAATTCAAAGAGTACGGTAGTCGGGAAATCGATATCTCTCCCCACCGTACCTTGGATATGCTAAAGTCGTACTCGATGCTGAACGTGATGTTACCGTACTCGTCCTGCGGCGTCGTCACTGTAATCGATATCGATTGCTACCGTAGTCGCCGGGTCCCGGCACGCTCTCTTACCGTAATCGCCTCCGAAGTCTACCGAGCCGCCCTTCGGTTGTACGGTAAGGGCGGATGAGAAGGTGGGCACGCCGCCGTTTTCCGCGCCGCCGCACGGATCGATGGTGTGGCCGGCATACGGGTTCTAAACGGAAGATTACGGGCTATCGATAACTGACTAATTTTCTCTATTTTGAGTGTATTTCGTGTGGTCCCTCTTTTTTGTTGCTCGTTCGCTCTTTTTTTCTTTTTTCCGGCTCTCTGTGTCAGTTATTATTCAGCAGTTGTGACGGCCAAGAGAGAGAGGACTGGCCAAGAGAGAGAGGAAGAGAGAGAGGACTAACTGTCTTTTTATGTTCCATGCACACAATGCAATTGAGAAAGAGAGAGAGAGAGAGAGAGAGAGAGAGAGAGAGAGAGAGAGAGATCGTCTCTTCATTTCACGTGCTCTCTCGTCGCCGAGTTACAGGGGAGGAATAATTCGTCTGGGTCCTATAGAACAAAGTGCAACAACCCCCGTAGATGAATTGGCAGACATCGGAAGTGGAGAAATAGTGTGGGAAAACGAGAGAGACATGCACTTTGTCCTCGAAAATCGTTGAATTCACTAATCTTGATGAATGAGGATGCATGTAGAGAGCTATCACATCCAGAAAGGGGTAAGGGGGCAAGATATTTTGTTTCTTGACCCCTTTCCGGGGGCTTTGCAGAACTGTACAATGATTCGATAAGTTGGTATGATGCATCTCGGAAACCCCAAATCACCGAGTGTTTTGGCGCGGCGCTAAGTGAGAAGCCCCAGCCAATCATCTCTTCCCAGAAAAACTCCTCGCGCTTATCCAGTTTCAATTTCAATAAATAGCCTTGCCATTTTCAGAAATTTGCCGATTTGAGCTGGGAAAATACTGAAATTCAAGCAATTTTGCGTGGTTTATGCACTGAAATAGACTATTTAAGTTTTCCTGTTTTTTTTTCGGATCCCCCGCAATTCCCGGCGATTCCGGAACCACACTTTAGGCTCGTGCAAAAATTCGAAACTCTCTCTCTCTCTCTCTCTCGATGCCACACGCTCTCTCGGCGGCCAGAGAGGGTGAGAGAGTGTGTGAAATCGAGAGAGCACGGCAAAATGCGAACAGTTTGCACAGCCGTTGATGTATTTTCTATCCGAATGGGCTGTCAAAACTTTTTAGCCCAGATTGACGTCAATTGACTTTTTGTGCAGGATCTCAACGGAATTTGGTTCCGGAAACTCCAGAAAGGGGTAAGGGACGAGAGAGTGTTCCAAGGTGAGAGAGTCCCTCTCATTTCTCACACACTTCCTCGCTGATAACCCCTTTCTGGAATGAATTCTATCATTTTGCGGTAGGCGTGTGAAGTGAATTTGGAGCCACGGACTCCATGTGGAACTACAGGAAATAATTATGAGAGTGAACGAGCAAAGTTCCCGCCTTACAGTCCTAAAAGGAGGTTATGACAAGTTCACGAATCCCCGGAATCGGCTGTGAGAAATTTCTCGTCGAGAGAGAGAGAGAGAGAGAGAGAGAAAGTGTCCGGATAAGGGGAAAGAACTGTAGTAAAGCTGTTATTCACACGCTTTCTCTCTCTCTTTTACAGTGAGATGAAGCACCAAATCCACGGGAATCTTCTTGAGATGACGCGTACCTGATTATTATCCCCCATGATGGACTACCTCTCTTAGGGAAATAAGTCTACGAAACCATAAGTCTAAGCTGGTGAGCGACGACCTTCAAAGTCTAAAAGATCCACCATTAGACTTTTAAGTCGTCGCAGTCCAGCATATGTACACTTATCACTCATTTCCCCGTAAGCTCCAGAAAGGGGTCAAGAGATGGATTCCACATGATTCCGATCCTCCACAAAGGGGTCAGTGTGAGAGAAGGTGAGGAGAATCCCTCTCGCTTTCACATGCTCTCTCACTCTCTTCTGTTTCGTTTCCCGATCTCTCACTGACCGGAATTACTTCTATCGGAAAGTCCTTCAAACCAGGACATTTCGTCCCCCGCTCTTTATGAAAAATGAAGCAAACATGTGCGAAAAACAATCGGACGTTGTGGTCGCACCTTTCCTGAGTCCAATTTTGGCCCAAAACAGGTAGAGTGTCATTCAGTTCCCTAGAATCTCTCACGGACCTGGTTCTACCACCTGTGTGAACGAACAATTTTCCGGTCCGGCGCCCCTTTTTCGATTCCGCTGCGACGGAACTTGCGCTGTTTACCGAGAGTCGATACGGTCGCGATGGCAAATCGACGAAAGTGACGCAGCCGAATTGAGTGAGGGACGAGGAATGCGAAATGTCGCCTCACTTTGTGCCCCGACCGACTGCTGTCAACAGAGAAAGGAGCAGAAAACAGTCTGCCTTTTGTTCCAAATTTGGAAAAGGAGAGATTGCGTCATCACTAGGCAATTCTTCTCTCACGAGCACGACATTCCACCGTCAAGCCCTGTAGCAAGAGTGAGGAATGAGGCACTCTCTCACTTTCGCACACTCTCTCGGTTACGACCCCTTTATGAGGTTTGCAACCATGTGTGCTCTTCTGGGCTCATCTAAAACCTCTTCTTTTCCACGTGAGTCCTCTTGAAAGCGCAATAAGAGCAGATAGAAAGCGTCAGTTCACATGAGAAAACGGGCTCTTCCCCATTCTATTTTCTCTCTCCCGAGAGGTGAAATTGACATCCAACGAGCCGAAATCATGACATTTCCTTATGAGACGCCCACCCTTTGTTCCTCCTTTTAGCCCCTCCATCCAAATGCGTCATTGGACACATGATTCCACGCCTTCAGCATGGGGTCGGGCCGAGAGAGTGTGTAAAATCGAGAGAGCCTCTCGGCCTTTCTGCAAAAGCCTTTCTGCGTGCGAATCGACTCTCTCAGTTTTCCACACTCTCTCGCCTTCGACCCCTCTCTGGTGGGTGTAGATAGTCCCTTTCCCCTTTGCAACTGCAGCACCACTTGTGACTGAGATATGAGAAACGGAGACACTCCAAATAGATGAAGTAGACTGCTGCGTTTTATGAGCTTTTTTTGATTTCTGCCCAAAAAGCGACAATTCACACAGTTTTCGTAGCCTAGACGCCAAAAAAAGGAATAAATTTCGGGTGGGAGCCGTCGACTTCCGCGTCTGCGAAGTAGATCATCACGATTGTGATGCGCAGCGACGAGAGGGTGTGCGAAAGTGAGAGAGTTCTTGAACTTTTGGTCAATTTGTGTGGAGACTTTCTCCTCGTGATCTATCCTTCTTCGCTCCCTCTCTCTTTTGAGAGTAGCATAATGTCATTTGTAGTATTGTTTTATGTCTCGGGCTTCTAGATCGAGAGAGACAGAGAGAGACGGCTATAGAAGACGAGAGAGCGTGCGAAAACGAGAGACCGCTCGGGATTCCGTCACTTTCTAACGTAAAATTTGCGGTTTCGTTTATGGGATTCGCCGCTCCTCCCTCGAAGAGAGAGAAGCCCCGGGGTTTTCGCCTCGATTGCTTTAGACAGGGAGAGAGAGAGAGAGAGAGAGAGAGAGATTGGTAGGTCAAAAACCGGAAAAAAGAAGGTGGATGAATGAAAGGAGGTGGTAATGAGCCTGGTGTAGGCTCACTCTGAATTGCCGGATAATTAGGTTTCCCTTGGGCGCTCGTAGAAAAATTTCCGCGTTTTTCTGCTAGAAGGAGGGCGGGTTCATTAAAGCATTTCAGCCCTTTTTGAACGTTGAGATCGAACTGTTGAGATAAAACGAAAGGGGTAATTTCCCCCCTTGCGCCGTCTTTCATTACTGAGATTCTCACTTGACGTAGGTAAGAGAGAGAGAGAGAGAGAGAGAGAGAGAGACCGTTCGAATTTCGAAAAGAGAGAGAGAGAGACCGAAAATTTCGTTCCCCAAACAAGGAACGGTCTCTCTTTTCGCTGTTTTTGGTGCGGCTTTTGTCTGTTTTGACGTGCGGATGTTGCTTGACGATGAGAGATCACGCAAAGTTAGGAGGTTGACGAGACAAGCAGACGACGGGCGAGAGAATGCGGGAAAGAGAGAGAGGACAGACGCGAAATCTCTCCTGCTAATTAAGAAAAGCGAGGAAATCTCTGCGTGGAAGCGGGAGATGATCTATGGGGGAGCGACTTTGGAGTGCTTTTTGAGCCAAATTAGCGTGTTTTGAAAGACGACGAGAAGTGGTTTGCGTAGCACTTCCGGTTGGAATTATTTCGTTCCGAGAGTAGAAAGATTGACTACCTATGACGAGTTGGCGCGGTGCCAAAATTGCTTTCGCAAAGCACGAAAACTACCACACAAACGGGTTCCACATGCTTCCAAATCTCCAGAAAGGGGTCGGGAGCTAGATAGCATAGCTAGCTAGAGAGTTTCCCGCATCCCTAACTTTTCGAAGAAAGTACGCTATCTCACTTGTGACCCCTTTCTGGGGATTTGAAAGCGCGTTCCGGCTCGTGGACGATCCTTGCTGCAGATCACTAGAGAAAAATTAGAGATGTCACTAGAAAAGAGTCTCTTTCCGTTCTACGTCGTTTCCTTCTATCTCTCTCTCTCTCTCTCTCTCTCTCTATCTCTCTCTCTCCTCCCTCCATTTCCCTTTTAGCCTCCTCTGCCCTTTCTCAACAATAAGAAAAATCAGTCGGAAGCTTCTCTCTTCCCATTCATTCTGCTGAGAGGGAAATGGAAATAGTGAGAAAGGGAGAGAGAGAGAGAGAGAGAGAGAGAGAGAGAGATCAGTCATGGAGAAGGAACGAAATCTTGAAGAGACTAGAGAATAGGTACGATGAGTCAAACGTATGATGAGAAAGGAGTCAGGATCGAGAGAGTTCCAGAAAGTGAGAAAATTAATCTCACAGCGTAACGATGTGCACTTGCTTTACCTACAAGTTGTGCACTTCTAGCTAGAAAATACAGTAGATGGAGATACAGTACTCTGATACTACTAAATCTTTCCTTGTTTTAAAAAGTCAGTCGTCGATCCGAGCGTAGACTGCAAAAGCGGAAGAGAGGCAAACGAGGTTCGGACTGCTCCCCCGAGACGGACACACTATCAGCGGCTCATCAAGCAAACGTCGGCCGAGACGCACGCAATGCAACTTTCGACAGAGAGCGGCGAAATTGGGAAACGTCGTACACGTCACACCATCTGACACATGCTCTCCCTTGTCTGTGTGTGCTTAGCGGTGTGATATAATGCTTTTGTAGCCAGTATTGTTAGGCTGAATGGCGGATACAATGGCTATTCACAGACATAGCTGTGTGATCTACCTTTTTTGGCACGATGCCAACAATTTTTGGCACCGTGCCAGGGCGGATTAGCGGGAAGAAAAAAGAGAGACAGTCGAGTCTTAAAACCCGCAAAGCTCTCCTCCCATTGCACAGCGCTAATCGGATATATTTCCTTATTAGCAAACGGGACGAGGGATAAGGCGAAAACGAGAGAGTGGGAAGGGAGATGGGGGATGACGAGAGAGTGTGCGGGGATGAGAGAGCAAACTGGTAATGAATGACGTCATCAACGTCGTAAACTGCTGGGTCCTGGCGGGAATGAGGCAGGGAGTCTGGATGAGGGCGGGTGACCTACCCAGAGAGAGATCTATTGTTGTCCGTCCAAGCACTAACCATTAAATGAATTATGCGGTTGGGCAAATGGCGTAAGCACCCCTTTTTTTCATTTGTGTGTGTGTTTCTGTCATGTGCTTTCATTCTCATTCACATGATTTCAAACCTCCAGAAAGGAGTACGGGTGAGAGAGCTTGTAAAACTGAGAGAGTCTCCATTGTACACGCTCTCTCGCCGCCAAACCCCTATCTGGAGGTTCTGTCATGCGCAGTAGATCACTCTCATTCCTATTGTTCGTTTTCTGTCTTTCCTATCTCTCTCTTTTCCCATGCTGTTCATTCAAAATCCAGAGGAGAAAGCATGAGATCATCGTGGTGATAAGGCGAAATATAAACGAAACGTGGAACACAAATGTAGCGGGGAAAATAATAATAATATTCTTATTAACGCCCACGCCGGTGTATTTGCTCTGCGAAAGGTCGCTCGCGGAAATATGATGCGCTGCGCGAGAGAGCGGGCGAAATTCAGAGAGTGCAGACGAAGAGAGAGCGAGAGAGGCGTTATGAAAAAGAGGCGATTTCACACCGTGAAATGAGGAAATTGGAAATTATTGCGGAGAGAGGTGATAATATGATACGGCGAAACCCCGAAAGCAATGCATTAATATCAATGGAATGTGAAAACATGCAGAGATAGAGCGGAATTTCTGCCTTTCAAAAGCCGTTTTTGAGCAAATACCTTCGAATTACAGATGACTCTTACCTTTTGTGTGGGTGCGCTGCGTCGCAGTGGACAGCACGTCGAGAGCAATCGATAAACCGGCGAGCAGACTACCGTACCCCCCGCCACCGCATTCCCCCACATGTCAGGATTACGGTAGGTGGTGGTGGTCAGGGACAAGAGAGAAAGAGATAATCGAGTCGGGGCTGTAAATAGGAGTGGTGTCAGAATATTGCTGCGAGCGAGGCGTGAAGAGGAGAGGAGGAAAAAGTGTCTTATCGCTTTATGAGATAAGCTTGTGTGTCTGTTATGAGTGGATTGAGAGCGGGTCGAGCGCACGGAAAGAGGATGAAATAGAGAGAGATAAGGGTAAATTGATGCAAATCAGAGTGGGGAAGGTCGATAGGACGATGAAGCCGCTCGTTCACCACATAGAAGGAGAGAGAAAGGCACAGATGCAGTATATATGCGAAAGCTCCGCCCATTTCCAGAGAACGAACAAAATGTGTTTGAGCGCGCGCGACTCTCGCCAAGAAAACCCTGAAACTGCAAGACTACGGTAGGTGACCCTGCATTTTCCTAAAATTTTTCTTCATTTTTCTTTTTTTGCCAATTTTTTTGTTGGTTAACGTTACTTTGTTTATTGAAACCTTGCTAGAATTGTTGACAACGACTCATTCCATGCTTGTTGTAATTTTGGTCATTTTTATGATAGCAAAAGTCTATATTTCGTTCATTTTTGTTCCTTTGCCGCAAAACTATGTAAATTTCCAAATTTCAGCTTCTTACTCTCAACATGGGATTCGCTAACATCTGGTTCTCTCACCCCCGTAACTACGGACCCGGATCTCGCACTTGGTGAGCTTCTAAAAAAAATTGTTTCCAAGTTGAGCTAAAAGATCGGACGTTTGTTTTACTATTACTATTATTAAATCCCTCATGACTGAACATATATTACGAGCCGCTTAGCGTATGCTCGCGTCCTATGAATACCTCTCAAATTAATGCCCGTTACAAATACGTTTTGAGCGGGTGAATTTCATTTTGGAATTGAGAAAACAATGTGGCATGTTCTATACTACTTACAACTTCATATCACTTCCTGAAAGTCTAACCCACTTCTTTTCAGCCGTGTGTGCTCCAACCACCACGGTCTCATCCGCAAGTACGGCCTCGACATGTGCCGTCGTTGCTTCCGCGAGTACTCCAAGGACATCGGATTCAAGAAGGTTTGTTGCTTCGTTAAAGTTCATCATTTCGTCTATTAGAATTAGGCTATAATATCCATAGTTGTTTCAAGTGCACTATAAGTGAAGTATATTGTACAAATTAATATGCATGACTGTTTCGCTCTCTTAGCTCTAGTTGCAACAGATATGGTTTTGCGCATGAACCGTAGTCATATAATGTATTGCATTATTAAGTTCATGTATTCTAGAGGTTTAAATATAATTAATTCTTGTAATAAAACGTATGATTTCCAGCTCAACTGAGATGTGTCTTCCGCCGATGCATCCACTTGTTTCAACTTTTCCCGAGGCGTGCTGAGGCCTACCTTCTCTTCACTATTTGGAGACCAGTTGTTATCACGTTGTTGTCCTTCTTATCTTGCAAAGAGATCTAATAAATCTTGTTGCATTATTATTCACGCCTTGACGCAAGATGTTTGTATCATCTACAATAACTCTTAAACACAAGAAGGGGAAATTGTCATGGGTATTTTATAAGATGGATCCGGTAGAAGCCGGAGAATGGTTGGGATCGCGACCGCAACAGTTGATTCTGCTCACTGGTGAGCTTTTTACATAGTGATTTTTTCGTCGTCCTGAGTATGTGGGGAATGGTCCCGTGGCAGGAATCGATGCGGCGAATCGGCCGGGCCATGCAGCTTTGCTGAATGCCCTGATGAATCGATCAGCCGATCGTGCTCCTCTAAACATGCGTGTGATCAACGGAGAGCTCGTGCTGCCGGCGAAGGTGTGCTTCTGATTGTCGAATAGAGAGGGAGGGTTGGTGGTTGCAGGAAGCGAGGCCTCGTGAGAGGGGAGTGCTCCGTCGTGATTGGCCACTCAAATACACGCAGAAGGTGCCCGCACTCATTGTGCTCTTCATGGCACTCGAATGGGACGACGGCAGTTGGCAGGAGAGGAAGACTGAGGCCGAGAGCAAGGTGTGAACCGTCATACCTATTCTAGCTTCGAGCACTATTGCTTGTAGTACTCACAAAAGTGACTATAGATATTCAATGAGCGGTATTGGTCCCGAAAAGGGATAATTATGAGTGAATTATCGATTAATTTATTGTATTTGTATCTTTTGGGAGATAATCGATGAGTAGGGCATTCGGATTACGGTAGACACTCAGGTCGAGAGCATTCGTGCAGCAGCCTCTCGGCACGGCAGCAGACTCGCACTCGTGCTGCTGCAAGAGAGGTATCGATCGGTTTTGCTCGTTCTATACCGTATCATCGAATAATCGTCGTAGGAGTCTGCCGCATCCTGACGAGGTAGCGACGGAGCGTGCGTCCGAGCTGTGCAGCCAGTGTCAACTGTCGCCCAAACAGCTCTTCGTCCTGCCGACCAGCGGAGATCTGCAGGTACGATCGGCCAATCGATAATTGGGGAATTACTGTAGTGCCCTGTTTTCTTTATTCAGTGGATATTCGCTTGCGAAACGTATTACTATGGGCAAGTCCAGAATGATTCCATGATGCTGACATTTTTATCTTTGATGGGAAACGAGAAATTGCTCTTACCTACGACGCAGTACGGTATTCAACTATTGCCTGATCCAGGGTTACGTGAGCAAGCTGGAGTCGGCGCTGCACGAACTCGCCCAGGGATTCTACCAGCAGAAGATCAAGGTGCGTCCCGAAGAGAATTTGGAGGGTCACAGTAGTGATAACAATTGCTATGTGAACTGTAACTATATGTACCAATCGATTACGATCACACCACATCATTTATCCAAGTCTAACAGTATTTAGATAGGGATCTTACAAGAACATAAAGAAAAAATGAGGGGTCAAATAAATCGTGTTTTGAATCCTCAATATTATTACAGACTATTCGCGCCCGATCGATTCCCAACAACTCGGTACCGTTGGTTGTTCGACAAATGTTCAAGCTTGCCTTCCTGTCGGAGCTCAAGCAGGACACGCACACCGCACTCAGGTATACCCGATTACGGTATTGATTGATACGATTACAGTAGTATTGTTCGCAGATTTTTTCTCCATTTTTTGGCTACAAATTTAATACTTCTGAAAATATAATTTTTGTGTCCAACTCGTGTAAATGTTATAGTTTGAGCTTGTAGTTAAGAGTTATGCTTTGTACACTCTCTAGTGAATGGACCAGTCGTGTGAAATGGAGTAAAAAACACCTCACAGTGATAGGGTAGAAAGGTGTTCCATGTCAAGCGATTTTGCAGTAGCAAGCTACCACTAATGTATGATAGGGCATCGATAATGATGAATAGGTATGATAAAATGATAGGGTATCGGCAATGAATGCATCATTATAGTTGTATTTTATTTTTTATTCAGAAACTACAAACTGGCGTACGAGCAGTGTCGTGACCATCAGGACGCGTGGGATTCAATCGATATCTTTGAGTGGAGAAGTGTAGTCGGATTACTGAACTACAAGGTAAGAGTTATTTTAAAAAAAGCGATAAAACGAGGTAGACATCGGTTACTCACATAAAAACTAATATTAAAAAATATTTTAAAGAAGTGTGTGTGAGAAATGAGAATGAAGCGAAAACTGTAGCGTACTTCTACTTGGAAATTTTTTAAAATTATTTTAATGTGAGAAACCGATGTAGTCTAGGACAAAAATCGTGTGAAATTAAGAAAAAAAAACAGATCCGTGATCACTGAGAGTTTGATTCCAAAAATGTAGTAGTTTAATTAAAATATAGACAGCGGCAACGGCTTGCAAACACCTTTGCAGCCTCACAATTGGGGTCGACCGATGAGCGTTTTTAGAATACAAATTGAGTGCAGAGGGGAAGATTTGTAGTTGCTGAGATTGGCTGATTGTTGGTGATCTCTCTCACTCGTGGCTAGATGGAGTGCATGCACTCGTGTACTACGACAAACAGGTAGTAATATTACATCGAGAAATGAGGAAAAAACCGGGAACTGTAATTTTCTTCTACGTTTTACTGGATTATTACTATTCTGTCTTGTATTTACGGTCATGTGAGTACACGGAAATGAGGTTTACAATCAAAGGTAAAAAAGTTGGTAGAATTCAAGAAAACCTGCCCGCCGAAGGCGGGCTCGAAAAATATATACCTGATCAAATAAACCCCTGAAAACGAAACCTGCCCGACAGAGTCTCCGAAAACAGACCCGAAATGTAGAAACCTGCCCGGTAGGCCATCAGAAATTCGAAAACCTACCCGACCAGGTTTCCAAGCTACTTTACTTTTTGACCTCTGTTCACAATGCGAAAATGTGACTGGGTATCGAATCGGCGAAAAAAAGCAGAAAATATTTTAGTGAACTCATAGGTCGACAAGGTGGGTAAATATGAAACGTCCAAAATGTGTATTTCAAACTTGTTTCAAAATTGGCGATGAAAATGACGAGTATTTCAAAATTGGCCATGAAAATGACAAAATAAGGACTGCATTTTCAATTTCTCTCTCGAAATCCAACAATGTGGGTAGTGTTTAAAAAATCAAAATTGAGCTTGAAAAATGCTGAAATGTAGGTAAGCTTCGTATTTGTTTTCTTACCTGTCGAACTATGAGTGAACTTGTGACGTTTACAGATGTGCGACCTGTCCTTCCTGCACTCGACGGCACTCGAGGCGATCACGCAGATGAGACGACACCAGCAGCTGTTCTTCAATGCCAATCCAGGTGAGACAGGGGGAGGAAATACTGTAGAGTGAGGTTTATTGATTGATTGCTGAAGTGGAATGACATTATCTTTTCAAATATGAGCACACGTGGATATTGTGATATAAAGGATATGATCGTGGGAATGGATGCATTGGTGCTCCAACCGGTGGATATTCCGAGCATGAAACGCGAGATCTCCCTTTTAGAGAAAATTTGAAGAGAAGAAAATTGAAATGCAAGCTAGATTAGTGAATCAATGTTTATGCGGTGATATCCTGAGTACGCAACACAATATCACCATGTTGCCGAGGGGATTTCGATTTGTGTTTTAAGCAATAGTGTATCTTTATAAGAATGTGGAATATTGTACTGCAGGAGTGTATCCGACGGCGCAGCTCGCGTCCATCGAGTACGAACTGTGGAAGAGCAAGCAGGTGACGTCGATTTCCCTTTAATGATATTATTAATGTATTAATATATTTATCGAGTTATGCACTAGCCGGTACAATTCCTTGAAGGGTTATAAAATTTTATATTTTTCTTTTTTGCTTCAAAACCAATTATGGGGATACGAAGTCTACCCGCACATTGGTGTTTCATAAGCGGGATATTGAAATTGAAAAGGTTTGAGAATTGAGTGCAGTTATCTTTTAAATGAAATAACATTGAAAACGTTCAATGGAACTTCACTCGTAGACTCCTTTTCCGTTGTGCCATGTCTTACTCTCCCTACCCGGACAGGCTAAACCTCCTTTCATTATCAACACTAGAGCAACTGCGCCTCATCGTTGACCTCCTTTTTCTTCATAAAACTATACATAATTTCTATTCCCTTAATTCCACCCTTCTGTTCAAATTATCCCAGAAAACACATAATCTGCGGAATACACATAAGTCCTTTCACAATAAAATAAAATAAAGCGAAACTCTCTTTTGCATGTATTTTTCGGTTGCTAGGTGCATGCACGTTTCATAAATGTGATATAGAAGTTATAAACGGGTTTGGAATACGATTCACGCGAGTTCTTCTAGAAATGCAGAAAAAAAACATATCACATTACTCTCTTTTACATTTTTTTTTCGGTTGATAGGTGCATGTGTGATTCATAAGTTAGATATATATTACGAGAAAGGTTTGAAGAAACGATGAGCCAGAAGGTTCCATGAAATACACAATAACATATATAATAACTAACTTATCGTTTGCAGTGCTGGCACTTTGCGGAGCTCTTCGAGCGCGCGGTCGTCGCCGGGCTGACCGCCGTGCCGACTCTCAATCCGGGTACGGTTGGGGTGTTACGGTAGTTATCGATTGTTGTTCATGAAAATTAGGGTGCACGTATTTTGTATGTGTAAAACAGCCAAAATTCGAATTGGTGACGAAACGATCACCCGTGTTTTTTGTGTTTCAAAAATAGGTTTTACGATTTGACGCGGATCGCGATTTGATCACCCTTCTGTTGTGACTCATACATGCATGTTTTCCATACATGCTAGTGATGGCTCAACCATTCTTTAATAACGTCCAAATTGCCTAGTCATGATGTAATCTCTCCCTCTGCAGGCACTCATCTCGACGCGGCCGCCTCGCACTTCTCCCGTGCCAACAAGGAGATTGCGGCACTGAAGACGGCGATGCAGGCGGGCACAGGGACGGCCAGCCCCGTCTACCCCATTCCCGACCCGCTCGCGGCGAATACGGTAGGCTCATTTATCACTTGTCATATATCTGTGAAAAACCCGTTTACCTGAACTCCGACTCGCTCGCCGCGCATACGGTAGGGTACAGTTATCGATTGACACGCTTTTATAAGAAAAACGCGTCGATCTTTTTCGGGATTCTGATGTGGATCCTGAAGAATTGGGAGAGAAATAGGAACTATTCCTGTGGGTACGGATGAGATCTAACCCGTGTTCCTGTGTTTCCCAAAGTGGCCGTTCGGGTTGATGCTCGATCTGATGTATCCAATTACTTTGTATTTCGTTCAAATAATATTTTAAAGAAGAGCGATAATTATGATTAAAGAAATAATTAAATTAATTTTTCCCAGGTGTTCTTCGGGCAGCGTCCGTGGCGCGTGGGCGCGGAAGCGCTTGCGCCTGCCAATGTCGAGTACGATGCGGTTGTCGCTCTTCAGGTACGGTAGGGGAGAAGGGGGTACTGTAGGTAACGATTATTATTGATTTTAGTTTCGAAGGCTGTCTTGTAATATGCGAACAAGTCTTTTTTTTAACTTTTTGATGATACTCTAACACACCTAGAGTAGTTGCATGAGTTAATATAACGATGTCGAGCACGATGCGGTTGTCGCACTGCAGGTACGATAGAAGAAGCGGGGAGGGTACTGTAGGGGGATGATATTGTATTTATTAAAAAAAGATAGGACATGGGTAATATTCTATCAGGTAGTTACGATTTTTGGTGTGAGTTGACACTCTTATTCGCCTAGAGCTATTGCATCCACTTATATAAAATTGTAATGTTACTATAACTTGTGCCCGCCAACGTCAAGTTCGAGGTGGTCGTGGAACTGCAGGTAGGGTAGGAGGGAGTACTGTAGGAATTGATATATTATTGCTTGAGTTTGACTACTACATTATAATATTTCAACGTTTTATAGCTGTGCGCTGATACTTTGATCCACCTAGAGCGATAATATCCGCCCATGTGGCAGCGTAAATTGTAGCCGCCAACGTCGAGTACAAAGAGGTCCTGGCACTGTAGGGAGGAGCAGGGGTACTGTAGGGCGTGATATGCTATTGATTTTTCGTGAAGTTGCTGTTCTGGCAATATGCGAAGAAAGCGTTTAGTCTTTTAATTTTTAGTTGGTACGCTAATCCACCTAGAGCGATTATATCTGCCAATATATCCCAGCTTAGTTCCATTGTTACTGTAAAGAGTAACTCTGCGCGGCACTACTGCTGAAGCCCGGAATCACAAAAAAAGGAATTTAAGAACAATGATTCCTGAATAGGGTTCCCCTTTTCAGGTGGTGAATATTTGACCTGAAACCTCTCCCCTTTATTTCTCCCCACACTGAGTCCACCTATAGGTCGAAGTGAAAATGGGAAGAATAGGTTTTGTGTCACCTGATTGAAATTATTTTCCTGAAACCCTCTCTTTTGTGTTCTTCCTTGGCGATTTGCGGTCGATATCAACCGCTCCGATTATCAAAACGAGTTGCGAATGAGAGAATATAATGGGGTTTCATGTGACACAAAACCTATTTCCAAAATACCATTCACCTGATCAGGTTGATCCCACCGCTAAGAATGAACAATTAGGTGAAATCGCACAAAACAGGGAACCCTTTTCCTGAACAATGAGCAATGTCATTTTTAATGCTCATTTCAGGAGAGTATCGACTAATTATTTGCCTGTTCCGGGCTTCAGCAGTAGTGCCTGGGAGTGGAGTACTGTAGGGAGATGATATTGTATCGATTTGAGGTAGTTTTCGACGATCTATTTTTTCAACAATTGAATACGTTTTAAACATGCGCGTTGATTCCTTGATCCGCCTAGAGAAATTGCATCGGTAAATATAATGATACTGAATTACAAGGCTTTCTTAAATTGTATGTCAACACTGGAAATGCCGTAAGCATAACATTTTTTTAACATAAAAAGTTGCACACTACTATTATCCCAATCTATCGATTACAATACTGCAATACCGTACATCCCTACAGCAACGGCTGCGCGTGAATAGCGAGGGAGTGTGCGCGTTGCTGTCGGGCGCCATGGGACAGTACAAGAAGTACGGCTGCTACAACATGCAGAGGAAGATGCTTGGAGAGGTATACGGTACTTCTTTGATAGGTATACGGGAGTAGGTGGACATACTCACAAAAATTAAAAAAAGAGTTTGAAACACCACATTTCGAGACGGAGAGTTTTCTCATTTTCTCTCGTTTTCGCGTTCTCCAACGTTAGCGTTTCAAACTCCCCGTCCCGACATATCAAGATTAGTGTTTTTTTCTTTGAGACTACGATAATGCTTGGATAATGCTATACTGTAGTCATGAGAAAATAGGCTCGATCAACAACTGATTGTATTCAGATGGCGGACGAGTACTCGCACGCGGGTGACTGGCAGCGCGCGCTGCAGCTGCTGCAGATTGTGAGCCGTGAGCAGCTGCCGCTTCGTGTCCGCGCGGCCGTCGCGACCAAGGCGGTGCGAGCCGCGTGGATAGTCGCGGACGCGCGCGCCTACGTTGCGGCACTGGCGCACGCGGCAGCTACGGAGTTCGAATTGGCTAAGTGGGATTTATTCCTCTTTTTTCAGTTGTTTTAAATTCGAGTTAAATATAGTTGTATGAACTATAGTTGTAACCGCTCGCATTTTTTTGTTTATTAATTTATGATTAATGGGGGGATCCTACGATCATTACAATTTGGCCAGTATCCGGATAGATGAGCAAAGGATGAAGCTGAAATGCACATACTTACAAAAATGGGCAAAGGAGTGCAGGCACAATTCTAAATATTGCAAATTTTACTATTGCAGAGAATCAGATTCTCCCTCTTCCTCCCTCGATCGTCAGACCGCCCTCATGTCCTGCCTGCACGAGGTTCTGGCGTCTCGCGTCCCTCCGGCGCCCGCTGGCGTCTCGGAGGCGGCCGCCGTCAAGGCGCGCGCCGACTGGGAGCGAGTGCTGGCAGAGCCGGTCTTCTTCTCCATCGCCGCTCCCCCTGCAGCTCGTTGCATCCCGCAGCTGGTGGCCGTCTCGGCGGCCTTCCTGCCGCTCGAGCGCCTCGAGGACGCGGTCGCCGCGCCACCGCAGGCGGCCGGCTTCTCGGCCGCGACCCGCGCGGACGCACGCGTGCCCCTCCGCGTCGCGCTCCGACTTAACGGCGCCGCGTCTCTCGAGATTGCTCGCGTGCGCGTCGCCGTCGACATTGGCGGCAAGAGGCGCGCGGCCGATGAGAAGACGCCGTGGGAGATGGTGAAGGAGAAGGTGGGTACGGTAGGAAACAGAATACTACGATAGTTATAGGCATACGGTAAAGCAGTACTGTAGAATAATGCCGTTGTTGTTTATATAATGCGAATAGTCGAAGAAGGAGGTAGGTAGGAATGGAACGTAGTAAATTACGAATGAAGAGAGGAAAAAGTCTGATTTTATTATGTGGGCAAAACGAATCGATTGTCAGATAACGCGTTAGATCTAACCAGCTCTTTATGTTTTTGGTCATTACTTACGGTCTTACGATAATGTATTATGGACTCCATATGGAGTGATCAATGTGACATTATCAGATGACGCTGGAGCCCTCGGTGGACACTCATCTGACGTTTATGGTGAACCTGGCAGAGCATCCCGTGCCAGAGGGATGCAATGTTGTTGTGAGTAGAGTTTTATAATTAATTACAGTTGTGGTCGACATGGATAAAAGATGTGATGTGATGTGATGAGTAGAAAATACTTTGTTGATTGTAATTTGGCGAGTATCCGAGTACATTAGCATAGGGTGAAACTGAAATACACGTGCTTCCTAGTGAGGTGGGCTAGTGAGCGCACTTTGTGTTTTACAAATCATATCGATGATGTTTCTTATATTCCTTGTTTATGGAAGTCCAAACTGAAAAAAATTAAAAGATACAAAATCACTATTGAAAATATAATAAATAACAGAATTCGATATTGAAAAGTAGACGCCGTTCTTGTGTATTTGTACTGTCTGTTTGAAGTATGATGAAAGATTCATTGTAACTGGCCCAAAATGCTGTGGATGAGTTGATGGTGAAGCTCAAATGTGCTTGTTTAGAGATTTTACAATTATCTCGCAATGTAATGTCTGCAGAATTCGCTGCGTAAAGCGTACATATTATTTTGTATTGTCAGTTTCCAAATTTATCAATTGTGCAGATCTCGCGCGTCTTCCTCGAGGTTGGCGGGCAGCGCGCGCGTCTCACTGGCGTGCTGGAGGCGGACGGCGGCGCCCTGCCCCTCGCCGTACAGGGAGGATTCGCGGCTATGAGGTACGGTAGAATGGGAGATTGGGTACTGTATCGGAATGGTATCGGTGGATTGCGGTAGCATCTATTGATATTGCCTGTTAATTGAGATATTTTCCACACTATCTACGATAAATGCAATAAGGAATGAGTATTACATAGTGATGACGCAATCGTATCTCTCCATCTGCAGGATCGCCTCTCGTGGTCCGTCCATCCGAGTGGAGGGCGTCCGTCACGTGGAGTGTCTGACGGCAGAAGTCGTATCTGTCCCTCTCAAGATGATAAATGCGAGCAGTGGCGTGTTGAGGAATGTAAAGTGAGTGTGAGGGAATATGGTAGATTGAGTACCCGATAGCTATACAATAGGCCTTGGTCTTCTTGCTGGCAACGCCACTATGATTGACTTAAAATTTTGGTTTTCATACCTGGTCCAGGAAGAGATCCGCGCTGGTAAAAATATCCAATCAATCTGAAACCATTAATGTTCGTGTTTCATAGCATTGGTAAAGGGAACAAATAAGCTACGCATGCAATATGGTTATTGAATTTCACAACAAATGATAATTAATTATAGACTTTTAAATCCGCAATAACATGAAATGTGACACATTTCGTGGAGACAAATTATTTTAGGGAAAAAGGGAAAAATGGTCGTACGATCAATCGTCATTGCAGATTGGAGTTCAAGCGTCCTCCTCCCTCTCAGTCTGCCGTCGGAATGGCCGTACTCTTCCTGGACGAGTCGGGCCAGCTGCAGGCAGACCTTGCTGCACCGGTTGCAGCTGAGATGCAGCCCGACCAGACGGTAAGTACGGTGGCTACGGTTGGATGGTGTCTATTGTAGGCTGGCTTTTATCCCCGTTACTTATAACACCGTTATCTTACGCCTAATTATCAACCGGTCAATTAATTGACCATCTTGTAATATTAAATTTACAAAACATTAAATTTACAAAAAAATCACCCCTTCGCAGGTCGATTTCACTCTGAAACTCTCGGCGACAATGATGGGCACGATTGAACAACTGCCGATAGAGGTGCGTTGGTAATGTTCTCTCTAGCTCAGTCGGTAGCGAGTTGGGCGTTGCGCCCGTGCCACACGGGTTCGATCCCTCTCGCCTCCATTGTGCAAAAGCTGCTGTGATCGATCCAATTGATCAACCGTGAATTCTTGTGTGCCCGAATTAGTACTGTCTGAGCAGTTTTTGCTGGTTTTTATTTTAATTGTCTCAAATTGGGGATAACAATTATCACATTTCAGGCGACTTACGACGGGAAAACTGCGGGATCGCGAGAATCGTGTCTCATTCCGATCAGCATCAAATCGAAAGCGCCCTTCTCCGTGTCGTCATCACTACTCAATATTAATGTAAGTATTATTTATTTATTTTCCGTAGTTTGATCCCTGACTGGAACTTGGAAGAAAAGAGAAAATTTTTTTGGAAGCGCGGGAACGCGTTGTAGGTCAGGAAAGGTGAGGGTATGATTATGCTATGATGTGCTGCACCCGGTTATTACTCGTTTATCTCTCTCATAGTACGAGAAGTGCTATGCACCAGGGCGGAGAGCAAAGTACAAGGAGGGAAAGGAAGCACGCACATAATAATATACATGCTCTTTGTTGGTCGCAATTCCTTCCACCCCAATTATTGGTTGAGCGTGATCTAAGGAGTGCTAAACATGTGTACTTTGTGACGTTGAAGCGGGTTGGGCGTTGCAAAGCAGTAGCCGGAAGATAATGACGTCACCGGAAGTGCGATTAGTGATTGATCATGCCTGCGACACGTTTTCACAATTTGCTTCAGGGTTTTAATTGAACAATGCGAATATCTCGACTATTGGTTAGCGCCTTGTGCCCGAACCTGTCAGGTTGAATTCACTTTTTGTGCTGTTTTGATTATCGATTAATTGATTGATTACATTACATTGCAGGGTGTTCCGGTGTCGTCGATGCTCAACCACAACGAACACGTGCTCAAAGTGGACGTGACGGCGCATTCGACCATTGTGATTACAAAGTGTGAATGGCTGCTGGTGAGAACGGGTTTAGTTTAATAAATATAAAAAATGTATTTATTAAATTATCATGATAAAACGATTCTGCATTGGTTTGAAACCCGGGACAAATTTGTTCTCCCTGACCGTGATTGTGTGTTTCATGACTGGAATATTGGCGGACGAAGTAGGCAGTGATTGATGGTACATTCGATTGACGCGAAATATAAGCGTGATAAATATGAACAAATATAATAATACAATTGCAGCCCGACTTCCTCAGTCCGAAGGACGGCGGCGAGCTGCAGTTGGTCGAGGGTGAGTACCGTACCACACTATTAATGTTCTTTTTGATACCGTAATCTACGTCGTCCATTATTGATTGTTTTTGTTGTATACCTACCGTAATCCGTTCTATGAAGACGAGGCGACGGAGGGTGAGATCCTGTCGTACGTCTGCGTCGTCGACGTAGGAGAGGGCGGCAACAAGAACGGGACGGCGACGGCGCCTGCTGCAGCAGCTGCAGGTGCTGCAGTCCCGATGCTGGGAGTGCCGGAGGTACGGTCGATTACCGTAGTCAGAATTTTTGTTTTTGATATAGCATGGTTCTCAACGCACAAGTAATTGAGTGCAATAGGAACTGTAGTGGAAGCCAATTTGCTAGATAGTGATTGTGTGTTTCACTCTTCTCATAATGGTTGTTAATGCCAGCAAGTTCTGATAGTGAATCGAAACCCCCCCCCCCCCCCCGACAATCACAATCGAGTCTGATCGGGGTAAAAATCTTCGTAGGAATATTAATATTAAACTACTCTTGTATTCATCGCTTCTCCTTTCAGGGCAACATGTCCTCGGCCTCATCCGAGTCGTCCATCACCTCGTCTGCCTACTCTGCCTCTTCCTCCGCCGCTCCCTCCTCTCTCTCCACAGCCACCACCACTACGACCGCTCTGGAGCGGGCGCTGGGCCGCGTGTGCGTCGAGTGGCGCCGGCCCGCGTCGCCCTTCGCCGCCGTCCGCAGCGTCGTCCCGCTGGCCGCCGCGCCTCTCGCGCCCTGCCCGCTCTCGCTGCGCGCCCGCCTGTCGCCCTCGGCGCGCCCGCCCGCGCCCGGCACCGCCGGCAGCGGCGGCGGCGCCTTCGAGCGGCCGGCGCGCGGCGCCCGCTGCACGACGGGCGCGCCGATAGGCATCGAATACGAGCTGCGCAGTCACCACCATGAGCCGATGAGTGTGCAGTGTGCAGTGGAAGTGGCCGACTCGTTCCTATTCTCCGGAAAGAGACAGGTTAGAATCTGATTTAGTTTGTTTTGATTGTTGAAAAAGGTGTTTATTTCCTAGTGGGAAAATTTGGAAAAAGGCGAGAGATTTGTAGTGAGGAAATTTTGTCGAGCTAGAGAATAAAATAGAGTTGAGTTGGAAGTTTCGTGTTGCACTATGGTTAGATAGTTTGTCGGGAGATTGTTAATCACTAGTTTGTGGTAAATTGCTGGCGATTGAAATAATCCTGTGATTTCTGCGCCGATCCCTGCGTTGTTTTGCCCTGGAACGCTGATTTCCCGAAGGCGCTGCATTCGCGCGTTTGCTAATTATCGGAAGTAGAGCGTAGTGAGATAATTAGCGAGATGCTAAGTAATAATATGTGACTGATTCTTTCCTCGACCACATCTGCATCATCACATAATAATTTCCCCTCCTTATTCTGCTTCTTCATCTTCCCTGAAGTTTGAGATACAATCAGTCACATTGCGTCTATTCAGAGATTGTCTATTGAGTTGCCAGACAGATTGAGCGTCAATCGAGCGATAGACACTGAATAGGAGGAGGTGTGCATTGAAAAGTCTGGAAAGGATTAATGGGAATTCTATCGAGTCTACGGGGGTTTTGTGTAGTATCCCAAGGGTTCAAGGCACACCATTCGAAAGCTGCAGAAAGGGGCCAGGACGAGAGTGTGTGGCGAAGTTAGAGTCCCTCTCCATTGCGCTCGCTCTCTCACTCCAAACCTCTTTCTGTAAGGTTGACCGGCTTGTGGAACGCCAGGGTGTCGAGATTAAAACACAAATAGCACGTGTGTGTATCAAAGATCGAGCCTGTTTTGCCTGAACGTAAAGAGCGAAAAACACGCAACCAACAATAATTACAGACAGACAATTGCATTTCTTCCTAGTATAAAGGAATGTAATTACAGTGCATTGTGTAATTGATTGTCAAAGTAATAGAGTCCCTATTTACTCCATTATAGAACACGGGTTGTGAGAAGCTGTTCTGAGTTTCCATAATTGAGTTGACAGGACAGCTTACAACAAAAACAATTAGTTCAGGGAAGACCAGTTCTAAGATGTTATTATGTCACATGTAAAGATAGCCGGACAATATTGCGTATTTACAGTAACATATTTTTGAAATACCGTAATCTTTCCCCTGATTTCAGAGTACGATCACTCTCCTACCTGGCGGTCGCCAGCTTCTGTCGGTCGTGGTCATGGCGCAGCTTGCGGGCAAGCTGCCCTTCCCTCGCCTGCTGCTCAGGTACGGTAGCGCGCACCATGCGCGCATCGATCATTGACTTATTTATTGCATCCTTGTGAGCTGTGGTAACTGGCACGATGCACGGATGTATTACTGAATTGGTTGTTTGTTTCCTTGTGCTGTCACGAGCGCTCGTCACTATTATTACTTTCCTCTAAATACCATTGTACACCTATGGACAGACATCGGGGTTTCCCTCCAACACATCAGTTGTTCTTTGTATAGTGTGTATTATTGGCAGATCTACGGGTTTCTACCCACACCCTCGCTATTCTTCACTACTGTGCCCTTCGCAGTAGAAGGGTAAGAGTTCTCGCTCACGGATAGGCTCTCCCACGGGTTCGTTACGAATCTTCCCCTAAAAATCGTTCCTCGGTTCAATAAAGTGAGAGAAACCACACACATTGATCCTGAATGCGTAAAGAGGGGAAAAGTTATTGAAGAAGCCATAATAACTGTTTCTTCTCGGGTTTCACGCATGTGATAAAGCAATGTGTAGCGCGGGGTACTGTATCGACCGTATATAAATTCAAGAACGTAATTCAAGATTGTATTTTTCTAAGAACGGGTTAAAAGATCATGGATTACTGTGTCTACAATATATAAACTCTAGAACGTCTTTTCCCAAGAACGGGTTAAATATATCATAGATTACTCTGTGTCTACAGTATATAGATCCATGAACGTCTCTGTTGTTTTTTCAAGAACGAGCTAAATTAATGCGTAATATACGTAACAATCTGACTCCGAATCCCCTACATTTGTCATTCTTCTTTTCGCCTACTGATTTTTATGTAGATTACGGAGATCATTCTGCTGTATTTTTTCTGCCTGACTTTCTTAGGATAAAAAGGTGACACTTTGGCGCCGTAGATGTACGGGTTGTCAGATCCCATCAACACACTGAAATAATCTCCGATGATCAGAGACCGTGAGAGAGACGGTAATTATAGTGAAATTGGGAGGTCTATTTTGATTGTTATGACGCACCCCCTGAATTGACCGAGTTTTGAGATGCGAAGAAGGGAAAGAATAATGAATTAAGATGAATGAGTAGGTGAAAGTCTGACGGTTTATAGTCTTTTTCTGCAGTAGTTTGAGCAGTGGACTCGTTTTGGCTACTAGACATATGAAAATAACTTTCAAAATGGGATAAATTCAGTCTGGTCCCCTTCGGTACAACAATATAGGAGGTATGCCGAAGATCGGGCTAATTTTGGAAGACTCTTCGATCTGTTTTCACATCCGTATTCTAGTTACTGACTACTGATCCATGCGATTAGATGTATCCTCGGATGTAGTCACACTGCACACTAGTATGACTATATCTCCCCTCTCTCTATTCCGGATTTGTATCAGTATCTGATGCGAAAAAAAGTGTGCTAAAGCCGCCAAATCTCGTGACAGATTGTAATAAGTGGTATTACTTATGCGAATTTGTTATTTTTTTCGAAATCCTTCATTTTTTGAAAATTCAAGATTGAGGGCGCTTTTTGATTCACTAGCAAGACTGGGCTTCTTTGTTTTGTGAAGCGCGCTTCAATGAAAGTAATGAGCATCTTCAGAAGTCGGTGCCAAGAAATGGAAACGGGCATTTCTATAGCAAGACAACGTGTAGGACTCAAACAGATAGATATTAGCAAACCATTTCAATTGGTGCAGTGTTGCGCCGTGGAGCTGCTGATTGCAAGGATTGATTCCTTTATCGTCGGATGAATGGTAGTTTCCCCCCTCCTCACATGTTCCCCCATGGCGACGTCAGCCTCATCAATCACCGACCGTTGTGTGCAACGGACGCTCATCAATCTGCTCCCACAACAATTTCATCTAGTATTTACTAGCAGCCTTTTTCCTCTCCCTCCCCCTCCCACTCCTCCCTCCATCTATGCGTGTAAACAATCTACGCAAATCCCTAGTTGTCGCTCCAGAACTGCCCTATGTGAACTTCACAAGTGGGTTCTCTGTTTTTTTATCCGGGGATTATCCCCATGGGGATTCATCCTCCCTTCATTTCCCACATTCATTTAGGCTGATAAGTTGTTTATTTTTGCGCCCTTCTAGGCTGGAATGACATTTTCGAAATGCTAAACGGAGTAAATAACCATGATGAAGTCCTAGTTTGGAGAAATTCGGAAAACACAGTAATCGTTTTGTAGATCATCATCGTTCCCGGATACGGTACTGGCGGAGGCGAACCGCGCGCTGCCCGCCAACATCTTCACCCTGGTACGGTAACTTCCTTTCCGGGCTACGGTATTTTCATAGGCCATCTTTTGGGTAGTGCATGCGCAAAGTGCACAAGTGGGTTGATTGCGCCTACGTCAAGTCATCATTGACCTATGGGGGGAGGAGCGCTCTGAGAATGGTCTATAATTTTTAATTTGACATTTGGAAGATGAGAGCGAACTTCTCGTGATTTATGATATAGTGTGATTCAGAAGCGCTAGACGGTATTATATTTTTTTTGGCTAATACAGTGCTCGTCTATGAGCGGCGTCTAATGAGACTATATTGTTAGCGTTCGCAGCAGTAGAGCGACGACGCATTGTGAACCCGGAATAGAGAGCTGACTGAGAGACGTCTCGTTTAGCCAATCTACGTAAAAGATTTACAACTTCCTTGTGGACGCAGCTTGTCTGTTGTACGGTGCATACGACTGTCCATTTTTGCCAAGATCTCTCGCTGCACAAATATCAAATTTGCAATTAGAAATCTCCAATGTTTCCTTTCTTAGAGAACGGTTCTGCAATCATCCCTCCCCACGCTCACTCGTTTCAGTGAAAAAATGAGAGAGTGCGTTAAATGAAAAGAATGGAGAACCGTTATCTAAGAAAGGAAACCTTAGAGAACTGTTATCCTTGCAAATTTGCGCTCTGTCTAGATAGGTGAAAGAGGGTGAAATGAGCAGTGTTTATCACTGACTGATTATATAATCCTCAATTTTGCAGCCCATGGCCAAGGAGGCAATGGCGTCGACTGCGTGAACATCGAGGCTAGTCTGATTATCGATTATCCCCCCCTGATGAACGCACTAAATGTGTGGTTACTGTATCTGTAATTGTTTCTGTGTACTGTTGTAATTGGTTCGGCATTTTTGGGTAGATCAAGATGGTTAGTGAAGATTATACTGTGTAATGCAACGTTTTAGAAATGAGTGAAAGAGATATTTATTGCATAGCCTATATTTATCCCCCTTTGTACAGTAACTTATTTGTGGCCTAAATTTAGCAGATAAAGTTGTAAATTTTGTGTCGGTGCACAGTGCGGACGGTCGGTGAACTTAATGTGAGTGTTCGACAACTGATCATAATCCAATTGTGGAAAAACCCATAAATTTTGTGACGCCAATGACAGCATCGAAATAGGCGAGATGCGTGTGGATTCAGTCTCACAAACAAGTCAAATTGGATACATTTGTACTACTGGAAAGTAAAGTCTGCGTTGTTCGAAATGCAACTGGCCAGACATCACACGGAGAAAGAGAAAGACATTAGAGACACAGACGATTTGGAAATGCACAGACTGGAAAATGATTGTCTAGTCCAGAATTAGACCCACGCTCAGTACTTTTCTTATGTGAAGCCTCTTTTTTACGTCTATTTTCGGTCGTCGCACTTTGTTGCTCATTTCGGATGCAAGATGAGTTTGAGCAAGTTCGAGAGAATAGTAGCAATCCTCTCTGCCCCGCTCTTCGGGCGGCGCGAGTTCAACCAAAACAATTGAGAACAACGAGGGGGCGGAATTCTTTGTGTGTAGACAGACACAGCGTCTAGATTTCAATGAATTAGAAGAACCTGAGGAACATAGTGCGACTTATCTTCTTCAGAATTTTCTAATTCATTAAAATTCTAACAGTGATGTATTGTCAGCTGGGGGCAGGCTTTCCTGAAAGAGATAAATTCTTATCTGAGAGGTGCTTGAAGGATATTGTATTTCTGGGTATTGGAATGACAAATTACCACAGTATTAAAATTACGATGATCAAATCATGAATTCCGCCTTCGCCGCCTTTCATTCTTCGCCAGTTCAAATGACGAGACTCCGCCCCCTTCTCGCCTTCCCTTGCCTTCTCCTGTCCTCTCTTCAAGCAGACCTTGCTTTATATCGTCGTGCGACGCCCCGCCCACTGCCAACGACTATGAGAAGATGTGTATATATTGAGAAGGATCTCAACGGCAGTCTCATGGAGCAGTTTGGCGTTGATCGGTTCCTCCTTTCCTCCTCGAGATTTTGTGAGCTACGGTGCATGCCGTACATTGCGAACTATTGCGTCCCCAGATACTATTCTTGTTGATTGTTCCAGAATTCTTTTCTTTAATTTCCATTTCGAAGACCATGAGCACGTAGAGGCGCTGTCCATTCTCGTAGTATTGCAGTATTGTCTGTTGTAGATGCCAGTAATGCGGCGACAATAGCGTCTTACCGTTGATTGCACTAGGAGAAGTATCCCTTTTGGAACTGGTTATTTCAGAACTAAGTTGAAAAGCATTTGTTGAATGTGCTATTTCTGCTGCATAATCGAAAACAAGTTCTAAATAGGTTCGCCCAATTGAGCTGTTGCTACTTTATTCTTACGATGTATTGTTACCTGTTTCGATGAAATCGTTATACGACATTGACACGAATGACGTTTTCAGAATGAGGCAACGACTGTTAACCGCACTTCTACTAGCATACTGCCTCCATTTAAGGTTCGAATTAAATGTTGTCATTGTTTATCCGCTACCCTTATTACCCTATTGTTTATCCGACATTATATCTATGTGAACCATTTTAAATGTACTTCCGGAATGGAAAAGTTAAAAGCGTAGAATGTTTAAAGTGACTGAAATTCAAAGATCCCTAGAGTTTCGAAGAGCGACTGAAGCGGAGGCGTCGTACCATATCTCTCTCTCTCGATGTTTACTGACCACTGGTGGTGTTCGAGATAATTTCTGCAAATTCATTAGACATCCATTTTACGCGTGTTATCAAATGAAAGAATCAAGTCCCATCTGATTGCCGTTATTGAGAATTAGAAAAAAAGAGCGAGAAAGAATGCTATTTGTGAATTGAGATGTCTGCTTTCAGTTCTTCATGTAAAGCATGCAACTTCACGGCCAAATCGGAAGCGCGAAAAAACGAAATTCTGGGGAAGATGCGGGACTTCCTGGGTATCCGACAAGAGACCATCGACCGAGCGCTGACTGAAGAGGTACGCTCCGCCCCTTTTCACGAAAATGTTCCGCCCATTTTCTGCGCTAAGCCCCGCTCATTTCCTTCAGATGCTTCAAAACGCGCGAGTAGACGCACTGCGAGATCTCCCAGAAGACGAAGATGAGCGAGAGAAGCCTGAATCCATACACGTATTTGCGAGCGGAAGCGGCGATTTGGGTGAGTCTCCACCCCTATTTCGCAGATGTGAGGGAGGGCGATTTCAGAGAATCCATCGGCGGTCTTCTCGTTTTCGCACCGAACAGCGAAGCGAACAGTGCTTACTGCCAATCTCGGAGTGCATTTGAGAAGGTGAACATGAGAAGGGAGAGGGAAAAAGATTGCGGAACAGTGTAATGAACAGAGGTGGGAGTAATTGTTTTCTGTTTTGGAATCGACATTTGGGAACCCGGAATAGGGACAGTAGTGCTTTGAAACGTGCCTCAAATCAATCCTGGTAATTACCTAAACGTACTTGGCAAAATGTATTACGTCTATTTTCTACGAGAATAAGGAACTAGACATCTTGAAATGATGCGTGAGAGAGAGGAACAAACCAAAGGAACAGAGAAGCAAACACTTTGTTGCAATGGTGGCTACTGAATGATGTGATGCGTGTGTACTAATCCCCCTCACTTCTCAATACGACATTTCCCCGTGACAGGAGTAGCTCTTTTTAAACACACACTTTCCACAAACGATTTTGTCTCGCGATGTTTTTGCACGCAATTTCCCTCGAGAGAAGGGAGTGATGTGTTAGTTCGGGTCGAAAAAAAACAAAATAGCAACTCGTACAGTGCTGAACTTTGCGGAACGCGAAAACAATTCGTTTGTGATTTTCAGCACATTCCTTGGCGCATGTCCTTTTCGTATTCGGATTGTAGCGAGAACCAAGCGTACGAATGCATTTCACGTTCTTTAGCGTAACTACGCACAAATTCAACGTAACTGCGATAAAAAAACAAGGTGAAAACAAAAAGATAAATTGCGATTTATCGGCGCTCTCTCGGGACCACGTGATTGATTCACTAGCTGCCTCTTTATAGACCATCGGTTGCATCATCACTACGCAACGGACTCGAATCGCCAGAACTGCAGGAGGTGCAGCAGCAAGTCAGCGTCGTCGTGTTTGAACGGGCCGCCGACGGACAGGTTCGGCATTACTCAGGGCAGGAATTTCGTAGAACCGTAGTCTAATTGCAGGTCGGGGATCTCGTAGCACGACGACTCGTCGATGTGCCCGTCCACACTCAGTTCGTGCACGTCACAGTGCCGTTAGAGATGGATGACGTCCAAAGGTGGGCTAAAATCCGGTTCGTAGGAGTAATCCGGTTCTGGTTCAGATGGCTCGGTGACCGATTCGTCTCACTTTACGTCGTTGCTAACTTTGACGGTGAGAATTTGGCGGTCCTACCTGATGACGAGGACTCCACGCTCAAGGTTAGCTAAATCTTTAACCTTTTCGGAAACCGCGCACCACAACGCACTCTACCGTATCATTCAGTTAATGTCGCTGGCGATGCGCGTTGCGGGCGTGCCGAGGCGCAAGAAGCGGCAGGCGCACTGCACGCCGGAGATGGCCGAGAAGGGCTGCTGTCTGTACGAGCTGGTCGTTGATTTTGACGTGAGTGCAATTGCCGGCTCCGGCAACCTTTTCCCGGCTTTCCAACTTACAGTTACGTATATGCTTTACCGTTACAGCAAATCGGCTGGAAGTTCATCATCGCACCGTTGAAATACAATGCTTACATGTGTTCCGGCGACTGTACCTACTCCAGGAAGGATACGGTATGCGGATTACTCGGAAAGCGCAAACTAAAGCGCTGTTTTATTCAGGTGTACGGTCAGCTCGATGCGTCTTCGCGACTGCAGGCAACGAATTACAGTAATTCCTGCTGCCATCCTGATTCGTTCGTTTCTCATTCTTCTTTGAAATTATTGCAAAGTAATACTTCACGCAGGAGGCGAATATATTATACGGTTCCCGAAGAGCATCGGGAAAAGTGTAGAATTGAAAACGCTGAAGGCATTCTCTGCATGTGTTTCTGACCATATAAGCAGTGTTGGCCGCCGGAATTCTTCTAACATCCCACCTTGCATTGAGCTACTAGTTTAGCTCTCTAAGATCACAACACTGCCAAATACCCCGTTACATATTTGCTCGCTCACATTTAGTAATTGAAAGTGTAATTGTGATAAATATTATTATTACCTATTTCAGGTACGACCCACTGGATGTCATCTATCTCAACGACAAGAACGAGGTTATAACGACCAAAATTCCGAATATGCTCGTCACAAAGTGCACCTGTGGATGATTCCTTCTTTTACCCAATACATTTCACTTAGATTTTCCTGCCGAAACAATCCAGAGTCGACCAAGAACTTTTATTTGTTTTGCACTGTGTTTCAGCGATAGAGCCACTCATAGCCAATATCTGAGTGTTGTTTTTGAGGACGAAGCCTTTCAGATTCTCTTACGAGTGCCACATATTTTCACTATTATGCATTATTTGTTTGCCTATTTGTTTACAGCCATTCAACTTGTCATGTGATTCGAAGATTCCCGTTGCTGAAAGATCCATTTCGATTGTGCCAATATTTCGGTCTCTAGATATCCCCAGTGATCTCACCGCCTCCCATCCCCGTTATCAATCGATAAAATATTTTTTCTGTGAGATACAGGATGCACTAGCTTGTTGTACAAAGAAAAAAAGGGATGGTGGCCGAGTGGTTAAGCCGATAGACTGTTGATCGAACGAGGTCTACCCGCATAAGTTTTTTGAACGTGAAATGTAAGAAAATGTTGAACGTGATCACCCTCAATACTTTCTAATTAGAACAAAGTGTTAGAGTGCAAGTGTGCTACACTTTTTCCCTACTGAAAATCTAGAATTTGTATGAAAACAAGGAAAAAGTGAGTATGAAAGAGGAGATCCACGCACTTTAACTCCCAATATTTTGTGAAATCAAATAACTAATTCAATAGGATCTTAGCACGAAGTGCCTCTACAGTGTGAATGAGGGAATATTAACTTGAGTAATGGATCTACGAGACGAGACTTCTCGTGCGAGCTCCAAATTGCGTTCTATAGTTGCTTGATCTCAGGTTTTCGTGGTTCGATATTCTAGGAGTGGGAAAAAGATATGGGAAATTTCAATGACAAACATTCGAATGTGAGAACGCCGGAGATGTAAAGATTGCATGATCAGGTGGCCGAGTGGTTAAGGCGTTGGACTGCTAATCTAATGGGGTTTCCCCGCGTGAGTTCGAATCTCATCCTGATCGAATATTTTTGCTATTTTTTTGCAAACGTATTTTGAGAGTATTTGTATCTCAAGCTATTTTTGAAGTGAAAACAAATATGATTAGAGTTGACAAAGGAAATGCGAAGTTGAACCATTTTTATTGTAAAAAAAAGCAATTCAATGTTTCCTTCAGTTCTTCTTCCCACTTCTGGGAAATTCTCCGGCCGGATAGTGGTCGCTCCACACCAAATGAAAGCCTTCTGCCGCGTCAGCATCCACAATGTCATTGCAATTGCTGCCATTAATTAAATTAATTAATTAGAGCAATAATTTAAACTAGCCACTAACTTTCCGCTGCAAGCACATTCGACGGTGTCTTCGCGCTTGTCGCAGCCAAGGATTGTAGAGGGACGACTCTGAATGTAGGCTTTATACAAATCTATATTTCAAATCTTATTTTATCCTTTCAAAATCTATACCTGCTGCAAGAACAAAGAGCGAAAAATTTCAAGGCGAACGGTTTCCCCAATTTTTGTTTCTAGGAAGCGGTGTTCCAAGAAAAGACACCTGGTAAGCAGCAAATTTCCTCCTAGCAAATTTCCGCTCAATGAACAACCAAAGCAACATTTTTTATTCAAAATGTTGTATCATATGATCTCTCGTTTCCGCCTTCGCAGACCAGACGGGTAATATCGCGTGACAATTGCAAATTTTCACAATGTGAGGGAAGAGAACGAGACTCCCCTCTCGCAATACGCACATTTCGGGAATTCTCAATCCGTAAAGGAGATAAGGAAAACAGAAAGGGATCTTTAGTTCCGGATTTGAAAACGTTCACTATATTGCGGCGACAATCAGTTTGATTTCAAATATGCTTGTATGGGGCGGATAACGTAACATTTGCAATGTCAAGCTCGTAAGGTCGTTTTCTTCTTTCTCCAGCCAAAATCCTGGGTCCGTGATATGGAAAGAAGACCGATCCCGAAGCTCAATTCTGGACAAAATGACTCATTCTAAAGAAGTCCATCGACCACGTCTGAAACCAATACGAAACCCCATCTTGATCAGCGCCCCTAAAGCGACACTGATAAATATTGTATTGTATTGTATTGTATTGGGGCGGATAAAAGGTGGTACGACTGCTCAATTCACTTATTACGCCGTGTGTAAGTTTCAAAGCAGGGTCTTCTCGCCCTCGAAAGAGAATGTCACATGGACTGGTCAGAAGTATATGCTCTCACCCCACATCCTCCATGAATCTCCGTCTCAAACGGCGCCCGCTCCCTCATCCAATTGACGCAGTAATCGCTGTCGCAGACCGTCGCCGTCCTCGGCACGATGTAAGAGGTGACTGCAAGGACTGATTTACTCGAGACGGGTTTGAGTCCGACAAGAAGAAGCACTGACTGTTTCTCGTCTGCTCGTGCCAGTTGTACACTAGCGTGAAGGATTGGCAAGTCGCGTTTTCGGCTCTGAAAATGATTGTGAAATTTGATCTTGTTGCGAAACTATCAAGAGGATATTGTTTCGCTTATATTTTTTAGATTGCGTGTGATGACGTCGATAAATAGAGTGCATAACGAGTACTGGATCTGGCTAATACACGATCTATTCGGGATTTAGCTTCACTAAATATCGGTTTGTATTGAGTGGACACTAAATTGATCAGACCTTATTTTATGTCATCCCCCTTATCTTATTTTATGTCGTAGTTGCTTCAAACAAGGTGATTTTTTCGTACCTCACTCTTCGATTCATTCTCTGGTTTAACTTTCGTTCGTATTCCGCAGCCTTTTCGTCCGTTTTCGCATCGTTGCATCGACTGATCGAATAAATTTAATATAATAAAATACAGTAACTACACAAAGGCTCACAGTAACAGTACACCCGAATTTGATCGTCAGACTCATGATTGATAATGTCAGCAATTTTAAATATTACATTTTCGTTATTTAAATGGCGTCAATTGATCGGGAATTTAGTGCCTGAAGTGCACAGACATGTCAAATGTTCAGATTTTCTAAAATTCGATGTGCAACTCGGAGAAACCGGGCGAGGGGACAATACGGGACTCCCCGGGAGTCCGGTGTGTACAGGGGGACCGAACCGGAATACAGTAACTGTATGTAGTCGTGGTAGGAAGAGTGTTGCAGCCTTGCTTCACATTTATAAAATTATACGATAAAACAAAATGTCAAAGTGTTGGTTGGTGTATTTACCGAATGCTAGAGAGCGCGCAACAGTAAGAGCGTCAACAACGGGCCTGTTTGGTAAGCAACGGTATTCCTTGTTTTGACTTTTTGGTATGATTGTATCATTGTATAAATGTATTAGTATAACGTACTGTCCTGCACAGTCGCAGAAAACGGAGTTGCCCCCACCATATTCACAGCCGACAATATTCATAGATGGCGTGTAGCCCTCTGTATGAAAGTGTGCAAAGACGTTGTTCGAATCTCGAAAGGTGTTGACAATCAAACATTTCGAATTCTCCGTTCACAAAAATACTAAAGAAAATTCTTATAAATAGTTATGATAACTTTGCCAGACGCTATATTATGGTTCAAAATCGATAATTCTCGGAGAAAGTGGATCAACGAACACAGGTGCCGTAGATCTTGGTGGAACCATCAGATTCATCGCCTGTCATGATCGTGCGACAGCTTGCGAAGCATTTTATGTCCTCTTTTCTCCATAGATCAATTCCTTGAAACGTCCAATACATTTTGCTTGAACTTCTCTCGATAAAATTTATGTATGTAAATGTGCAGGAAACGGACCAACTACAAAAATAAGTAGAGTTAAAAGTTTGATATACTCTATCCTGCTATTTGTTATATACAAAACGTACGACGTCCGTTCACATATTTCATCTCAAAATTGCTTGTGGACTTGTGGTCATCCCATATCTGAAATATGCTGTTACTTATAATAAATATTGATTAAACTAACGCGAAGTCGACGAATAAAATGAACACGAAAACGAGCTTCATCTTCGATGCAGAGAGTCTGAAAATGAATAAATGAGAGAAGAAATCCAAATCGTTGAGACAGCGTCCGAAAGAGTGATTATGAGAGAGAATAATACACCCTCTTCCAGGATAAACTCGCTATTTCTGAAAATCACATCGTTGATCGGATTATAACCAAATCGTGATGGCAATGCAATTACGCGAGAAGAGCAGAAAATGATAGCTTTGAAAAGCTCTGAATGTGAATGTGAAAAGCGCTGACAACATGTCTTTTGTACAACCCATAATTTGTAATTACAATGGCATCGTGAATTGGAATGATGCCGTTTGCTGAATGAATGGAAAACGGTAAAGTTATGCATTTTTTGATGCGTTCAGTTACGTTATTTCCCGTTGTACGTACCAAAGAAGGAGAACGAAAAGATCGGCGAAAAGTAAAGAGCGATAAAGAGATGCTGGTTGTTTAAAAAACGGATATTCAAAAACGGTTAACTATTCCAATCTAGCTGTTCATCTTGTATTTTTTTATCTCTTATAATTTGCAAATAGCCTTTGCCTAAGCTCCGCGTAGCCCCTTGATCATTTAAACATTTCTAAATAATAGTACCCTCCTCACAAATAAAAAGGTGCAAACCGTATCTGCGCTCTGAAAGATTTACATACGCTGAAATATTAGGGGTTTTAAGCAGGTTCACGAGCAGGGTTTGATATGCTCGTATTAAATCTGGAAGAAACTAGGTGATCCTGCTATTTCTGTTCCTCTCAAGTCAGTTATTGACTAGCGTAGAGGACTCGAATGTCTTGTTTTCGTGCTTCGGAAATTTTATCTCGTTGTGATGACGTCAACATATTGGATCTGGAAAAAAGCTAATACACCCCTCCCGCAATTTAGCGCTTCGATTAATCGTTCGATATATTTCTTCTCTGGTCTTTCAAAATCGTCAGCAATGGATAAATACTTTATTGCGTTCCGAATGAGAGTACGTCTTATGATTACTGTTATGTAGTTGTCTACCCCGACTCAGAGAGCATAGAGGAGTAAGACTTTATCTACAATCAACCACTTGACACGACTGCACGGATCGAGAGTGGAGAGGGGCGAAGGGATAGTCACGTATCTAATTATGCTAAGATGGACTCATAGACAAAAGGGGCGAGTCACGTGATAGGATTATGATAATTGACTAAGGGGAGTGGAGGGAAACTACACAATACAACAATTACGGTTTCTCGTATTTCTTGTATTCCCTTTCGGGCGTTCTCTCCGTTTTATAGATGTCTTCGTATTCCGCTGCCTTCTCGTTGCTGTTCACTTCGTTGCAGTTACTGTAAATGGGATATTTTCAGAAAACGTATTTAAATTCTTTACTTTTTCCAGAAATTTATTAAGAATTACATTTGTGCACCACACATTTTTGTAATATATCCGTTTTGCGCTACGAAAACGAAAAAAAAAACATTAACGACACATCTAAACACGGAACAGTTGGGCAGACCCTGCCACACTTACCTTGCTGCACACTCGCAGTAGACTATACCATCTATGCGTCGGAAGCACCCGGTCCGATTGTACCGTTCGCCCTGCAGTGATTTGTGTCTTTACGCGTGTTGTGTTTTCTAAGGTTTAGTTTTTGGGCCTTAAATTTTCAACCTGAAATTTTCAACTTTTTAGAGCAAAACGTATTAGCCTCTAGAATAAAGTGAGTTTTCTGCCACCTCATTAATAGGTTTTGGGTGACGTAAACCCAGTTTAATTCCAGAGGCCATTCCACTCAATGGCCTCATAGCGCAAAACGGAGCAGCCTCTAGAATGAAATCGGGGAGGGGGGGGTGTCATCTGATTGATAAGTTTCAGATAAACCGTTCCTGATAAGGCGAAATTGCCTGAAACTTGAAACCCTAGTGTTGAGCTACCGAAATAGAACTCACACAGCGGCCGATAATCGTCAGCGTGCTACTGTAGTTTTGTGCGTAATTGTATTTTTGCATTTGAGTGCGACAACCACGATCAGGATCACATTCCATGTCGTCCCCTCGAGCGAGATAAATACCGGAAACATTCATGGGAACCTTTTTTTTAAATCACGCACATATTGTACCGAACGAGAAGCAGACTACTTTGTAGTGAGCAATTCATTTATAAGTACCTAACGGTTTCCCTTGGGCTCATCAATAAAAAACATGCATGTGTGGTGTCCGCCAAGTTTTGCGAATTCTCGCTAATGTAAAACTCATGGCCATTGGAGGAAAACTCACGATTTCCATTCTCGTATTCCAACGTGAAACTTCCGCATCTGTACGTCGCACATCTAAACGCTCAGTTTCACTTTAACATATTAATGATTGAACTAACACAAAACCGATGATGAGAAGAAATGCGAAGACGAATTTCATCTTCTGGGAAATCTGAAAAAAGCCGAATCGTGCAAACAGCAAGGACAGAAGAAGTGAAGCGTATGGAAGTTATGATCTGAAAAGATGCGTGAATGCTCCGACAACTCTCCCTTTTGTACATACCATACTTTTTTCGCTTTGGATCATGCCATAATCATAATGTGATCCAAAATGTAGTCGTTTTCTGAATGAGTAGAGAAGGCAAAGTTATGCATGTTAAAATGCGTACAGGAAATGTTATTCCTGTTTACTGTAGAATTCGTTGATAAATATAGAACGAAATTTGTTCTCGTATATCATCTTTTGTTCTCTCTGTCATATATAGTACTCATGGTTGAGTGAAATACGTCGCGAGATAAAGGGGTTGAGGAAAGCAGTTCTTGGATCGAAAATGGGCTGGTATATTGAAGATGCCTACGGCCGAAATTGGACATAATAAAGTCTCCTCGAGATAAGCTTCAATCAGTTCAATCAAGTAACTTACAATTGCATACACTAAGCGAAACTTAGGGTTTCTTGGTAAAACGGCTTTGCGCACTCTCACCTGGAAGTATTGTTGTTGGATTACTGCGCTCTTGCTGTGTACGTGTTATCTCGTCTTTGTCTAGTTCGCGTAAAATTGTACGCTGAATTCGCGGACTATTCCTTCGGAAATCAAGAAAATAGCGAGAATGGATGTTTGAAAAGTTCGCGAATTTCTAGTAAATTAAAATTATCATGAATGCCAATGAGTCTTTGTTCCTTGATATTATGTGTTAGTAAAAAGAACTATGTATTTGGGCTGATAGTACTTCTAAAGCCACCAAATCACAATTTCAAAGTTTGTCCAAACGATATTAGTGGTTCTAGAGTTTTACATGTTTGTTTCTCGTTGATCTAAGTGGTCTTCATCGATGCCTCTCATATGGCAAGCTTACGAATAGGAAAGAGTCCCTCCTCTCACTCAGTCTCCATTACGAGCTAAATGATGCTTATAATGGACTCTCTTCAATGGTAGACAGACGAGAGAACACAGAGAAGAGAGAGAATTGAGGCGCGTCGGCAAAGGCCATAGCCGTAACGGTTTCCTAGATACAGCACTTCCTCTCGATTCCTCGATCTCCTTCCACCATTCACTTCTCGACTATACGATTTCTAAGCTGAAGTCCTTTTTTCAGGCCCTTTCAAACGTTTACTTTGGTTGCCTTCAGAGGACCGAGTTCAAGAGAAAGCAAACATGGTGAGTATCAAAACTTGTTTTGAAATTTGTTTCGAATCTCCTTTTGTGGAGTGCCAGTTCGGTACTTGGTTCACCCATATGAGAGTGAGCCAAGTAAACGACCCTTATCAGGTTCCCGTTTCTCCCACCGTCTTTCTCCTGCTTAGCATGGCTGCCTTCACGACTGTCGAAGGAAAGTGTACGGCGAACAGACAAGGAGTCGCCGGATTGGTCAGTTCGTATTAGTGATTTCCCAAACGGATATTTCATCACGAATAAGTACGCAAAGTATTAGTGATTTCCCAAACGGATATTTCATCACGAATAAGTACGCAACATTATTGATTGACTATCGCTTCCTTATCTCTAGTTAGAGCAAGGAAGTGATAACATACATGAGCAAGTTGCAGACAAAGGAGTTCGCCCCGATGTTCAACGGCGAATTGAGCGGACAACTGGAGACTCTATCGACCAACCTCTTTGATTGTGCGATAGCCTGTGACGGCAGAGAGGATTGTGACGCCGTGCTGTGAGTTGCCAGATTCGTACTAACAATAAGGGAATATATGATTCACATTGTGCGATATCACACCCTTGGGGGACAATGGATTCAACAAAATAATTATAAGTTGCTCCCACTTGACTACTGCCATAGTTTATGAAATAGTTCGTGGTATATGTTACCAAACTTTGTGATCTATTGTCGTTCATCTATCCCGAAGTTTTCAGGTACGACACAAAAACGTCCACGTGCACGCTGTACCACCACTACAAGGCGAGTCCGATTAGCTCATTAGCAGGATAGCATACTCTGAGGAAAAAGTTACAAGGATCAGGACATCAAGTGAAAAAGTTCACTTAAATACTTGTGAGTGAAATTCAGACATTTCACGTACAGATAAGTAAACGTTTTCACTTGGTCTCCTGATCCTATTGACATTTTTCTGAGTGTAGCGCAGTTATCGACCATTGCTTATTCTATCTTCAGGACGCCCCGAAGGCAGCGATCGGAGTTTCCGGTGGCCCTCAGATCTACAAGAAGATTCGAACGGACACCAGTTTGTTTCTCGGCTTTCTTTCGTTGAAGATAACTAGAAATCAAATGGCCTTTTAAAATACAATTGTTTCCAGTCTACGTTGAGGACGAGGTGAAGAGGGAGCTGACCAAGGACGAGTTGGAGACGTTCGTTGAGACCCACTTCAAAGAAGGCATGTTTGCCTTTTCATCAACTAATTACACATTATTTTCATCACATAAAACAAATCAATATTTGAACTTGTCGAATTATCTGGCACTGTTTTTTTTAAATCAATATATGCAATAGTAGAATTACAGGCGCGGAAGTGCGATGTCGCTCGCAGACTGCGACTGGTCAGTTATGTTTATATTAGATTCTGGCACTCGTGATTTCCCTAATTATTTACAGTAGAATTCTGTAACAAGTTATAATATTTTTGCATTAATTATTTTGGTCAAATTTCCAGCAAAAAATCTGAGATTTTGAGGGGTTATGATTTTCCGCTTGCGAAAAAGATATTTCCGGTCAGAATTCTGTTAAAATGTGAATGGATTCTCCTTGCATTACACTCCCCACCCCCTCTGCGTACGCCCAGTTTGCAGACACCTCTCCCGCTCCGAGCTTCCCATTCTCCATGACCCAGGAATCATCGATGTCTCCTTCTACGTCCCACTCCACCACGATTCCTGAGCAGTCCACGAGTGAGTACCACGGAGAGCTTTGTTCTTCCCTTCCTGTTTATGAGTAAACGTAAAAGATAACATGGAGGGCCTCTTTCTAGCACACAAACGTGAAAAAATGTTCTTGAGATTTACTTGGATACCATTATTAAGTACAATTCTTTTGGATTTGAGTGCATTGAGCTTATTATTTGTTGTGGTAGATCTCCTTTCATTTCAGAGACGACGACGGCTCCCTCGAGCACTCCTGCCACCACGCCTGGTCAGTATTATCCTCAGTAACAACCTTAGTAAGGTTGTTACTGAGGATAATACTGACAAGGTTACCTTACTAGGGAAAATATGCACTGAGCGAAGTATGGCAGGAGATCAATTTCCAATCCTGCTTTGCTAGGAGAACCCATTTGCCCTATTTTGTTTTGTACGCACTGCCACTCCTCTTCCTCTTTCTCCTTGGAGAACGCATTTGCCAAACATTTGACTATTTATTTAACATATTTATAGTACTCTTTTTTAGTGGAATATGAATTTTATATATTCACTATTTATTCACTGATCAAAATATTAAACAATTTCAGCTAAAAAAGCTGCTGGAATTCGTATCGAAACCGGCTAGCTACAATATTATCGTCTATAGAGGCGACAACATAAGTCAAAGCGGATCTCAATCCGAATTGAGAGCGTTCCAGGTCAGATTTTTGCTTCAAAGTTTTTCCAAATAAATATATTGGGCAGTAGATATGATACGTAACTTGTATTGCTCCCTCCTCCCTACGGAAATAACTAGAATATAAGATTTTCTATTTTCAGGAATTTTCTCTCAATGTATTTGGGACATGCAGAATCGCCATCTCGTTCGTAGACTCGACTACTGTCCCTTTCTTTTCTGACGGAGCCAAAGTACGCAAATATCTTGATTTGAAGGCCGTTGGCATTGCGAATATTATTGGAGAATGCCCATGAAACAAACCTTTCAGGATAGCTAACTTCTCGAATTGTAAATACCATTAAGACATATACATTATGAGAATTTTATACTTTTATGTTTGTCCGAGAGCTTAATGATAAATCCTTACCAAGTAATTATGATAATTTCACAATGTATTGTATATCCTCAAAACGGAAAAAGATCTGCGCAGTGTAAAATTTCCTGAGATTCAGAAAAAAACGAATTTTCTGCCAACTTGTTCGTTCACGACGAAATTGTTATTTACTTTTGGTATTCGAGAGTTTGATTTCATTTAGCGGGTTTTAGAAAAACATATTGACAATATTTTTTTTGTTTCATTAGTTGTTGTGCTGGAATGGCGTTTCGGTGATGCTTTGATAATCTGTTTGTGTTTAACACATTTCAGCTTATTTCTTTTTCTGTATTATTGCTCGTCATTTATCAATATGATCACGATCCAAACATGCCTCGAAAGGGGTCCCCGATTCACGTGCACAAAACACGAGAATAGCCTCGCAACAGGCCGCTGATCATCTCATGACAGGCTCTCGTTGCGCCTCAGGCATATGGGTGGTCGAGACCGACTTGCGTGTAGAAGACCTAACACCTTTACCTTTACCTTTATCTTCATTATCTAGGTAAGATCGTAACATAATGTAAAATCAATATGACAATTCAATGGAACAAATGGTATACAAAGAACACATATTGAATTGAAAAAGGGTATCCTTGTTTAGCTCGCTCACTGCCGGCACGATACAGGTACATTTTTCCCTATCCCAAGGGTGTTATCAGGGGGTCCAAATTCGAATATATTTCCATCACACACGGCAAAATTTTCAGTGCAATGGATACCCCCTAATGAACACTGCACAATTGCATCGTCATCACCGATGAACATTTTTTTGGTTCCTGAACAAAACAATCTCTTGTTCTTGTACATCGGTGTAGTGCACTGAGGGACGTCATCGGGACACTCAGCAGTGAATAAACTTGCGCATGGATCTGAATATTTGTTTATGTGGAAATTTTGTGTCTAGCAATCTGCGGCCGTATCTGGACAAGTTCTTATCTTTGTCTTTGTCTTATCTTAGTGTCTATCGCCTAGCTATTCGTTTTATTGTCATTTTCACGATTCAGGTACATATATGCTCATCCTTGGTCGCTAGCATTTCTATGCCAACACAAACAGCGAGAAACTACCAAAACTGAGTCTGCGTACCTTAGTGACAGTCGTGTCTGCCGAAATCGTAGGAAAGAGCATATGAATACGTACTGATACAAAGTAAGCGAAATTGAAGCGAGCAAAAAGTGTGCGCCGACGCGGGTCAAAAGAAAAAAAATCGTTTTAACACTGCATTTCAAATGCAATAGTTCTGGAAGCATGTCTCTACGGTAATCAGATAAATGTTTTCACACAAGGAATATTTTAATAGGGATAATAAGGGATAACTAACCAGGCACTGCAGGCAGGCCTTTGTCCACAGGATTCATGCGAAGGCATGACAACGAGAGACGAGCGAATGCGATGAAGAAGATGACACTGGTGAATCGCTGAATGGAATCACTGATTTACATGACCTACATATATTTGAATTTAGTTACAATATCGATTGCTATTTCAAGTGAACTACTACAAGTACAATAAGTTCAAAACTATAATAGGCACGACTGTTTCGCTCCGGAATATTATATTATCGATAATGAATATGCAATCGAACTCACCATTATGTCCCTTGATCGGCGTGCCTAATGCAGGTTTCACAGATATTCGTGTTCCTTTGAGAGGCGGAGCACGCAATCGAACATTTCTGGTTTGAAGGTGCTTGGAAATCACTCCCATCTCGCTTAAAATTTTATTGATATAATATTATTTCAAATAAAGAAGGGAATATATAACAATATACCACATGTTATGGCAAAACACTTCAAGCAAATGACATAAACGTAAAAATCTGCATATTTTACATATTTTACAATCGTTACATTGTATTAGATCTGAGTTTTGGCTAAAGCGGACGGGGGCTTGAATAAAGTGTCCACAATTCTGTATTTTCGTATCTTCATATTGTATGTTACTTTCTGAATCTGCATCTTCATTATTTGCCAGTTTTAACTATCTATACATCTGCACTACATATTTGCAAAATTAATAGTTAATACGGAATTTCACGAATTCATAAAGAATGAATAACAGCAAAAAAATAAAGAATGAAAATATGCTGATAGTTATTCCTTATCACTTCTCGCCCTATCTTTATTGTGCTATGGAACGAACCTGTTCAATTCTCATCCTCTCCCTTTGGAAAAGTATCTGCTAAAGCGAAATGCTTTCGCTTTCCTTGCCTGCTAAAGCTCTGTTGATGAGGAAAACTGTAGGTTGACATAGGTTCACACCCAATTTATGCTACGCATTAGAGACGAAGCCGAAAGCCCTCTAAAATTCGGTAGACTCTTGAACTTTCGCATGTTAGTTGGCAACGTTTTTGACCGCGATCAGCGTCACGAGTTTTTCTCAAGTGAGACTCAAGATTTCGTGCGTTTCTTCTCCTACTTGCTGTACCCCTTCCTCTCGTACTTACTGTATCACTTCTTCTCGCACTTACCGTATCCCTTCCTCTCGTACTTACCGTACCCTGCCTTTCGAGAGTATTGTAGCTCTGAATGCCACGGTTACCGTACGTCCTCAGTTACCGATTTCTAGATGGATCGCTTAATTTGCTACATCTATTCTACTCCTACTACGAACTACCATCAGATAGTGCTCAGCACTTTCAAGAATGAAACAACTATTGGAAATCTCGTGATTCCTTCTCATTCTGAGGAACTTCGTCTCATCGTTCTCTTCAAACTTCGGGACAAGATAGCACTTTGCAAATTTCACTGGAATGTGGCTGCGAAGAAGACGGAGGTAAATTATTACTTTATTACCGTTTAAAGAAATGGTAATTCCAACGGCGAAAACTACACACGATGCTGACTTAGTGTGATATTGTAAGTGAACAATCGATTGGACTAAGGGGTACTACAATCAGATACTAGCTAAAGGGCGAACCGGAGACGGAAGAAGAGAGGAAATATAGCGAAAAACTTGCTGTCCCTTGCAATTTCCGTCGCTCTTTCGTCAAACCCGTCCGTCCTTATGGAAACCTACCGTACCTCAATCTCCACCTACAGTATCCCAATCGACCCCATCTAAACGTACCCGCCGTTCACATGCCAATATCTAAGTTCCCTCCTGATTCGTAACCGAGTAATGTTCAACTACCTACAGTACACCCTAACAACCAACTATCTATTCTTATCCCTAAAGTCACAAGTGTCCCCAATTCACCTTTATCGCCTTCTTTCTTCTCTCCATCCTCGATTCCCTCTTCTCCCGTCGATTCTTCTCTCGTTCCTCTTTCGACGTCTCTCAAGGGCCTCTCTCTCGGCAGTCGTCGTCCTTCAGAAACTGTAAATTTATGCAATTAAAATCAATATTTTGATGGGTAGGTCGATCTTACTGCACCGCTCAAGAGGCCTATCGACCCGGCACTATTCAAATCTACCGTGGCGAGGCGGGTTTTCACTGATCAGATATTTCTTTCTACAGTATCCCTTCAACAATTTCTCTCATCAGCAACTTCCCCGCTTTCCCTCTATCAGTGACGCCGGTCCAGACACACAGCGTTTCACGAGCAGACATTGCGGGCGAGAGAGTAGAGCTGGCAGAGAAACGAGAGACACCCGCACTCTCCGCCCCTGTCTCTCCTCTCTCGGCCTGCTCCCAAACCCGTCTCGCGTAAATCGCGCACTCTAGCTATGCTATATATGCTGCGCGAGCACATTAGCGCCAACGTCTCTGATTACCATGGCTCTTTCACACATCTCATCTCTCGAGTTTTGCATGGCCTGTCCGAAGCGCACGCAACGCGTCCGCTTCTCTCTCAATTTCGACATCCCCCTTGACATGTACATCAAAGAAATTCAAAAGCAAAAGTCCAGAAAGCGACAGGTGTGAAAGGCTGTGAGACAAACTCCCGCTGAAAGTTTCTGAAAGTCTGCATGTATAGTTTTATCCGTAAAAATGTGATAAAGAAAGTGAAAATTGAAACACTTGCATTTTAAATTTCTTCCCGCCTCCATACTCATCAGCTACTGAACGCGGCCGTCCTCTACTTATCACGGGCGGGTTCCTTGATGTACTTAGCACTCCTGCAATAATAAATAAAAACTAATGCAACAAAAACGAAGAAGAAAACGGAAATTGAGCAGACTCGTTGAAAATTGGCAAAATGCCAGGAATTTAGCCTAAACGCCTACCGTATGCTAGTAATCGTGGTATGATATAGACATACTTCAAAATTCTTTTTCTCGGGGCTACTGTATTTTGAATTTATTTTTTGTCTTAATTTAATGAATTTTATACCGTAACCCACTACAATATCCTCGAAACACGGTATAATTAATACAATCTACTTCTCTGACATGTCCGCTGAGGCCCACCTCCTGCAAAAATCCCGACTCGAATATATCAATTTTAAAAATTAGTCTTACTGTAACCCCGCTACAGTAACCCTGGGTACGAAGGCGAGAAACAGTATACCCTCCAAGCAATGGCTACTCGAGACCACTTCCTGTAAAAATTTCAAGTCAATTTGATCAATTTGAATTTTCAGCACACTGTAGACTTCATTACGGTATCGGCAATAACGTGCCGGGGCCGCAGTATACCGACCGATTAATTGCTACTCGAGGCCTAGCTCATGCAGCAAATACCAAGACGGATTGCTCGATTTGAATTTTCAGCACATTGTAGACTTGATTACGGTATCGGCAATGTCGTGCCGGAACCGCAGTATACCGTCCGATTAATTACTACATACTCGAGGCCTAGCTCATGCAGCAAATACCGAGACGGATTGCTCGATTTGAATTTTCAGCACATTGTAGACTTGATTACGGTATCAGCAATGTCGTGCCGGGACCGCCGTATACCACCCGATTAATTGCTACTCGAGGCCTAGCTCGGACACGTATGTATCAAAGCCTTTCGATAATGCAGTGAGCAGTGTACCCGACTAGTCTGAAATGGTCTCGTCATTTCGCACACTCTCTCACCCATCGACCGGCCGAGAGAGTATGCGAAATGACGAGACCATTTCAGACTAATCGGGTACACTGTTCAGGTAGTACCCCAAGATGTACGCAATTTTTCGGGAACGCCATTTCGTAAATTTTTGAACAATGGCCCGGTTTTCCAATTTCTTTGTTCAACATTTCCAGCCCATTGTTCAAAAATTTACGAAATGGCGTCCCCCAAAAATTTTTTACATCTTGGGATACTACCACTGTTCACTGCATAAGGAAATCGGGGGGGGGGTGACAATTCCGCAACGCGACATTTCCGCAACGAGGTTTTTAAAGGTGATCGATCACTTGGGAATCATAGGATCGACACCGGCCATTGTGGAACCATTTTCTGAACACCAACATTTCACCACTTTTTGTCTGAAACGGGCTGTTTACGCATCTTTACATTGGTCATAATGGTCTTGACACTTTCAACAAAGAACGTTCTTTATGTAAACGATAGTCCACAACCGATCATCTCGTAACCAAAATTACTCCACCGAGCATCAATCACATTTGAATGAGAATGGTCGAAACAACAACTCTAATTTCCCTCATTATCGCTCTATGCAAAATGGTTTTGGAACGTGAGAATTGGAAACGACGATTTGTAACCAACGATTTGTAACCGACATCCTGGAACCAGCGGTTTGAAACGAATGTTTAATGAATAAATAGTCAAATTCTGAAGATCTTTGCATTTACAACGATCACAATAGTTGAAGGATACATTTCGTTGACATTTCATTTGGTATTTTAAGTTCACCATTTCACACATCCCACATTCTCAATGGATAGATCAATGATAAAAAAACAGGTTCCACATAGTTGGTGATCATATGGCTGGTTCCTGAGCAGTGGTTCCCAATGATCGGTTTCAAACCGCTGGTTCCAGGATGTCGGTTACAAATCGTTGGTTACAAATCGCCGTTTCCAATTCTCACGTTCCAAAACCATTTCGCATTGGGCGATAATGAGGAAAATGAGAGTTGTTGTTTCGACCATTCTCATTCAAATGTGATTGATGCTCGGTGAACTAATTTTGGTTACGAGATGATCGGTTGTGGATTATCGTTTACATAAAGAACATTCTTTGTTGAAAGTGAAAAGACCATTTCGACTGTAATGACGGTGTCGATCCTATGATTCCCAAGTGATCGATCACCTTTTTAACTGCTCTAAACCTATCTGCATATCTCCACCAAAGTGTTATCATGATCAGAATTAGGGATGGCTTCGTGGGAAAAATGACCGATTCAGGTCCTGAAAAAGTGGAAAATGATTCCCATTATTTCCTGGATAGAGGGAGAAATGAGATGGGATCATTCTTGGGAAGCAGGATTCCTGAAACTGGCAGGAATCCTGCTTGGCACAGGATTCCTGACATGAGATTTCTATAATTTCGGTGTATTTTTAACACTGAGCCAACACAAACATAGATTAATAGTCTTAATAGTGAAATTCTCGGAATTCCGCTTCAGAACAATTTTTTTTCTCAAAGCCATGTTTCAGTTATTTTAATCCATGTTTCAGTTAGTTAGAAGATACTGAAAATAGCGCTAGCTGAAAGTTGGGCATAATTTTAATATCTGGACGAGGACAACTACTGTAGAATCGTTTAAAAACTTGCAAAACAAAAAGTATAGGAAGCATTCGAACCACCGCTATGCGAATGAAATACAGAAACACAACTAATACACTAATCAGACAGATGGTGAATAGCTCTCCTTGCACCCCCATCATTTCTAATGCACAATATTCTCCGAGATCATTGTGCAACCGCCCAACTCTTCACAAGGAAGGGAAATAACAGGGCGACAAGATTCCTGATGGGAAATGGGAATCTTGCCACACCGGCAAATTTCCTGGGAAAAGATGTAAATGATCAATTTCCCAATAGGATCCTGCTATCCTGCCTGCCAAGCCATCCCTAATCAGAATCGCGAGGGCTTTCAAACCCACAAATTAACTAATTAGCTAATTAAAATTTGGCTAATTAGCAGAAAATTCAAAATGGTCAGAAACATACAGCAACAAGCAGAATCGATGGAGGTGAGCAAATAACTAACAGCGGAAAAAAAAGTCATACACATTCATCGAGTTTGAGAAAAGTTATAAGCCGTTGCGGAAATGTCGGTTGCGGAATTGTCACCCCCCTAGAAAATCACAGCGTGTCAGACTGGTGAGAAAGTCCCATTAGCATGGCGATGAAATTTGTGAATCTAATCCCAGACAAAGAGTCATTTCTGGTGTGGGGACCGGTCGAAATGAGAGCGATTTTCGCAGAAATAAATTCATAATATGTAAATGAGATAAAATTTGGAAAATCTTAAATGGTCAAGTTGTTGAAACATACATTAGGCATGTTATGTAAGTTTTCCATCCCACTTTCTTTCATCTCCATGGAGGAGACAGCTTTTGAAGTTTTCGAAAGCTATCTCCTCCTCGACGAGAAAAGCTACAATCATGCCGATTTTTTGTAACATCTCCAATACACATTCTAAAAACTTGACCAGTTCTGATTTTTCGATTTTGGCCTTGTTCGTCGGCTACAATTATTTTATTGTCAAAATTTGCATAAATTATTTTCTAATATGTAAATGAGGCTAAAATCGAAACATCAAAAGTGGTCAAAAGTGGGGGAGATAGCTTTCGAACATTCTCCTCCATGGAGATGAAAGATAGTGAGATGGAAAAATTTACATAACATGCCTAATGTATGTTCCAACAACTTAACCAGTTTTTCAATTTTTATCTCATTTACATATTATGAATTCATTTCTGCGAAAATCGCTCTCATTTCGACCGGTCCCCTCACCAGAAATGACTCTTTGTCTGGGATTAGATTCACAAATTTCACCGCCATGCTAATGGAACTTTCTCACCAGTCTGACACGCTGTGAAAATAATTAGGGTTTCCCTTTTTGTGTTTTAGGTGAGCAACTTTTAATTTTCCTGGTCGAATTAACCTGATCAGGCAAAATCACTTTTAGATTGATTTTTGTGTCACCGGAAACTCCTATTTTAGTATCCCACCACCGTGAAGAGCGGTTGAAACTCAACTCATTCTCTCCGGATGTTCTTTGTAAGGAGGTGGGTCAGACCCCTCATTACAATGAAATAGAACACAGAAATGAGGGATTCGGAAAATTGATATTTTCAGGTGACACAAAACTCATTCCCCCTATTCTTGCTTCCACCTATAGGTGGGCTCGGCGCAAGATAAAAATAAATGGGGGATTTTCAGGTAGAATATTCACCTGTACCCTACCAAAAAGTGAAACCCTAAAAACAATGATGATCAAGGCTGTGTAGGGAAGCACCTATCGCAGGATCTTATTCCAAATTTCAGGAAACGTCTGCTGATCCGGCCGGTGCTCGTTAGTGTCGGTATTACAAAAACACATTGCTCAGCCACAGAAAATATGAATAAGGTAGCCCTACACCCATTTAGTTCGTCTAGACTTCCGCTGAAACATCCACTAACTGCTTCAAAATCTCTTAGAGACGGCTCTCATCAGGTGACACATCCAGACTGACAGGTTTGGTCGGCTTCCGGATCTTTCTGAGCCATTGGGACGGGCTTGATTTGTATCTGCGAATATCAAATAATGTTTACTAGAGGACATCATCCACCCACGTTTTGCGCATCCAAATTCATCGGGAAATGAGTCCAGGGCGGCACAACCGTGGTTCGCGATTAATTAGCACGATCAGCGGCTTGCTCGATAGCCTCGATTTCTCATGCTGCTCTCTCAGCAGGAGACAACATCTCCAGAGTAAGAAAAGCTGGAGACTTCGCGCTCTATGCGTGTTTCATGGCTCAGAAACGAGATATCGACAAACGAAAAAAAAATTCTTTTATAGGGACGACGGCACATTCATTACATGTGGTTTCTGCCAGTCCTGCGAAAAATCGGCTATACACGTTGTAGCTCTATTTATGGTATACTAGTTACAGTTGATTGTCGTGTAAGACGAGTAAGAGAAAGATTGCACTATACAGTGCATCTAAAAATAGTACCAAAATCGATCATTCGAGTACTTTCACCACTTTCATCTCCCACATTTATTGTGGAAGTTACTCTTCCATATTTCCACGTAGTCGGGCAATTGGGTTGCATACTACCATACCTCACCAGACGTGGAGGCAGTCTTTGGGGCTCGGGGCTGTCACGTATAGGAGTCATGGTCCAAAATGGGTTTTGGGTTGGTCCCACCAAAGTCAAAGTGGTATACTGTAACTTCACCGTGGGGGTCCCGCAACGAAAACAGACTACCGTAACCCATGCTACCGTAACCCGGAAATACGAAATTGACAATACAGACCCCTGGTATGTTGCATGAGGTAGACCTCGAGTTGACATTGCCTGAGGGGGATACCGTAATCATCCTACCGTACTCTCGGCTACAGTAACCCTACCGTAAGACGGATTTGCAAAAGTGTCCCAATCGGCTCGGGATTTTTATAGAAGATAACCCTCGAGTAGGCAAAGTGTGTGGGTCATACCGTACCTCATCTATCGTACTCCCGGCTACAGTAACCTACCGTAACACGAAAATACGAAAATGATCAAATCGGCTCGGAATTTTTGTAGGAGGTAGATCTCGAGTGTGCAAATTATTTCCGGCATACCACTATGCTCCGACAGTATTCACGGCTACAGTAACCTACCGTACAACGAAAATACGAAAATGAAAAATTCGACTCTGTAATTTTTGTAGGAGGTAGACCTCTAGTGGGCAAATTATTTCCGGCAGCCGAACAGATCCCGCCATTTTTCAGCGCTTAATTTTGGCAGATCCCACCATTTTTCGGCGCTGAATTTTGGCAGATACAAACTACAATCTGCCATTTTTCAGTGCTCAATTTTGGCAGATCCCGCCATTTTTCAGCGCTGAATTTGGCAAATCAAATTAACATCAAATATACAGGACATGCTTATTTATCCAAGTTTACAATATGATGAGATAACATTGGGGCAAACAGAATAAAAAAGTTAATATTGGCCAAAGAAACTGTAATAAGTAGATATATACAGAGCAAAGGAAATCGTTTTTTCGCCTTATAAAAATAAACTGTCTCATGGAACTACGCGGAAATCAATAATGGAAATCATTCGAATTTCTTCGTGTCGTCGCCGAGTAAACTAATCATTCTTCTGTTCTTCAACATCAGGGCGATGCACTTGATGGAATCTGAATAGATTTTTTCATAATCGTGAGCGACCATGGGAATATACGGGAGGAAAGGTGGTGAAAACTCTGTACTATCGTAAGAAAGTTCTCATTTTGAGACGCCCGATGTATACTCTCCACTGGTCTTAATGGCCACCTTTGCGCTAGCAGGGTTTAAAGAATGTTTGAAGGACTAGCATACCTCTAGAGTCCTGGCCAGAACGGGAAAGAGAAGGAAAATGGAGGAGTGTGGAGACGACCGCTCAGAATGAGCGCACGGAGTCAGTATGAAGAGGACGATTGAAATGAGAATAGAATTAACAATTCTGCATAACCATTTGTCTGCACTACCCTCAAAACGGAAGAAAATGCACCGTGTCCGGGATTTTCCGGGATTTTCCGGGAAAACTCCGGAAAGTCTGGCAAATCGTTGTTTCTCAATGAAATCGTCCAAATTTTGGAGAACGAAGGTTTCTCCGAAATTCAAGAGATCCGTTTTAAGAACTAAGAAATTTATTGATTGGAAGGTACTGTATCAGAAGTTGTGATTTTCGTTGTGTGTCGTGTACCACATGCGATACGGTAGTGTATTGGTGTACATCCCTCTTTCTTTCAAAACGTTGCCTTTGTACTCGTCGATTTTGATGCAATTTTCTCGTTATTTCGTTTCATGAACACTCTCATTAAGCGAAGAAAGCAAAATAATGAAGAATATTATCAAAACAGAAGAAAACAAAGAAAACATTTTGAAAGAAAAAAGAATATACACCAATACACTACGGTACCGCATTTGGTACACGACACACAACGAAAATCGCAACTTCTGATACAGTACCTTCCAATCAATAAATTTCTTAGTTCTTAAAACGGATCTCTTGAATTTCGGAGAAACCAGACTTTCCGGAGTTTTCCCGGAAAATCCCGGAAAATCTCGGACACGGTGCATTTTCTTCCGTTTTGAGGGTAGGGTGGCCTAAACCGGGTCGGATTTTGAAGTACCCGGGAACAGCTCAAAAGCGAGAGTGAGTACCCGTTTGTACCCGGTACCCGCGGGAACAAAATGTACCCGCGGGTCCAAGAAGTACCCGCGGGTACTAACTTTCAAAATTTGTTAATTACAAGCGTTCTGACTATGTCGAACTGAATAAAATTTAAAATAGAAGTTGTCTGAAACACCTAAAACATGACGGCAGCGAAAAAGCAACCATTGCACTCTTTTCTTCCTTGTACCCGCGGGTACTGGTAGTCTCTTACTTTTTCGTCCCTGCGGTAATTTTTCTGATACTTCAAAATAATCTATCCCATTATATCTGATTTATTGATAATAGTGATTGTAGACGTGAAATATTTCATAATTTTCGATTTTCAGCAATCAGAAGGTATAATTTTCCCATATTTTACTATATTTTCTTCCGAATTCTGCGTCAAGTACCCGCGGGTACAGAAAGTACCCGCGGGTACCGGGTACAAACGGGTACTCACGGTCCAATTTTGACCCGGTGCCGGGTACCGGGTACACAACGGGTACTGTTCCCGTTATGTACCCGTTCCCGGGATGTTCCCGGCTTAGGCCACCCTAGTCTGCACTTTACAATTTTAATATGCCCAATCGTTAAGTCTATTATCATTTCAATCGTCCTCTTCATACTGGAGTCTACTGAAGGGCGATTCCGCAAGAATGGGGCGAGCTAAGTTGGCCAGTGTCACATCGGCCCACTTGGCTCAGAGGTAAGTTTCTACAGTGTTAAACTAGGGGACGGGTGTTCGACCCCTGCCCCATGCAACTTCTTTTGCTGATTTTTGGGGAGACTGCCTTTGTTTCAACCACTCTTTGGCGCATACGGTAGAAAGGCACACCACGGGCACACCACGCGTGCATGGAGTGCATTTCCTTCAATGCATTTAGATCGCGAGATTTTCCGCCATTTTGATGAGTTTTAGCGGAGTTTTAATAGATAAACTTGTTTTCCGCCGAAAGGGCGCGGCGCCATACCGGCGCCCAGACGCGCCCTATTGCGAAATCGATGGCACCAGCTTGTTCAGCGTCGAAAGTTACCCCTAGGAGCAACTTTTGAGCGAATTCGATTTTTGACCTGTTCCAGCGACTTGTTGATCCTAAGGCAAACAGCGTCATATAAACAGTAAAAACAACTATAGGTGAAGGGCGTGTCATTCGATCCGGATAAAGCCACCATACTTGCTCCCCTCGCACCTAACCCGACAGACTTCTCGACAGCTCCCTTTCCCAATGTGACCCAGATGAAACTCAATACTACGGCTATGGCAAGCCCCTCTCCGACCACTATGAGACTGAACCAGGCAACGAACAAGGTGGCAAGCCCCTCTCCGACCACTATGAGATTGAACCAGGAAACGAACAAGGTGGCAAGCCCCTCTCCGACCACTATGAGATTGAACCAGGAAACGAACAAGGTGGCAAGCCCCTCTCCGACCACTATGAGATTGAACCAGGAAACGAACAAGGTGGCAAGCCCCTCTCCGACCACTATGAGACTGAACCAGGAAACGAACAAGGTGGCAAGCCCCTCTCCGACCACTATGAGATTGAACCAGGAAACGAACAAGGTGGCAAGCCCCTCTCCGACCACTATGAGACTGAACCAGGAAACGAACAAGGTGGCAAGCCCCTCTCCGACCACTATGAGACTGAACCAGTCAACGAACGAGGTGGCAAGCCCCTCTCCGACCACTATGAGATTGAACCAGGAAACGAACAAGGTGGCAAGCCCCTCTCCGACCACTATGAGATTGAACCAGGAAACGAACAAGGTGGCAAGCCCCTCTCCGACCACTATGAGATTGAACCAGGAAACGAACAAGGTGGCAAGCCCCTCTCCGACCACTATGAGACTGAACCAGTCAACGAACAAGGTGGCAAGCCCCTCTCCGACCACTATGAGATTGAACCAGGAAACGAACAAGGTGGCAAGCCCCTCTCCGACCACTATGAGATTGAACCAGGAAACGAACAAGGTGGCAAGCCCCTCTCCGACCACTATGAGATTGAACCAGGAAACGAACAAGGTGGCAAGCCCCTCTCCGACCACTATGAGATTGAACCAGGAAACGAACAAGGTGGCAAGCCCCTCTCCGACCACTATGAGATTGAACCAGGAAACGAACAAGGTGGCAAGCCCCTCTCCGACCACTATGAGATTGAACCAGGAAACGAACAACGTGGCAAGCCCCTCTCCGACCACTATGAGATTGAACCAGGAAACGAACAAGGTGGCAAGCCCCTCTCCGACCACTATGAGATTGAACCAGGAAACGAACAAGGTGGCAAGCCCCTCTCCGACCACTATGAGATTGAACCAGGAAACGAACAAGGTGGCAAGCCCCTCTCCGACCACTATGAGATTGAACCAGGCAACGAACGAGGTGGCTAGCATTAGTTCAACAACTACCGTATCCCCGTTCACCACAGATTCGCCCAAAACGACAGTGCAGAGATGGGCCACGAGCAAGAAGATTATTGTGCCAAAAGAGCCGAGTAAGTAATTCTCTTTTCATATTTTTATACTATTGGAATATCGCCTCAACTTCATTCATGGTTCCAAACATTCAGAAAGGGATAAGCGGGAACGGAGAGTGTTAACGTAAGACCGACTCTTTCACTTTAACGCGCTCTTTCTTACTATCTCTTGAGTGTGAACCCCTGATTAAGACATATCTTGTGGCTGTACGCCCTAGCCAACTAATAATTAGCCTTGCGCTGAGTGGGTTCACCAGATATTGGCAATCACTAGAAAGTAACTATCCTACAATAAACAGTTACATTTCGTTGCCTCTCAGGCATAGGGGTGGTCGAGACCGCCTTGCGTGTAGAAGACCTAACACCTTTACCTTTTTACCTTTATTTGATACAGAATCCTTTCATTGCAGCCTTCTGTGTGCAGCCTTGCCCGCCCGGTTTCACGGAAGGCAAGAACTCGTGCATCAAGCTAGGAACTGAAAGTAAGCACAATTCAACATTGTCCCTTCTGCGTCCTTCCGTTTCATTAGACCTGTTTCATTATGCTCTGTGTTCAATAGATTATCGATCATCTCAGGACAGGCTCTCGCTACTACCTTGCGCGTAAAAGAGCTAGCACCTTTGCCCATTACCCGATCATATTTAAACATTGTATATTTTTTTCTTTGGTGCTCAGTTGTTATTATCAACAGAGCTACTCAAAATGTCGAGCCAATTAAGTAGCTGCTTTGATCGTAGCTCACTCGTTGAACACACCACAGATTGTACAAGAATGCAATTATACTTTTCTAGGCCGGAACTACCTCTATGCAATTGACTCCTGCCAAGCGGCCACTTACGGTGATTTATTGGGAGAGAAGGAGTTGGGAACCGAGTATGCAGCCATTCAGGAGATCATGTAAGTGGGAATTACAGTATTGTTGGGCTTGGTTGAGGTTAACGACAAGTGAAAATATTAGATGCAAAAAATAGTAAGTAACCACACTCATCTTGAATATTTTATATAATTACAATTGAGATTCATTCAGGTTGGAGGAGGCAATTCCAAGCGCCAAATTCTACATCAATGAGTTCTCCTCGCCAATGCTGCGACAGAACCGATCAGTCAGAATTTTCTACGTCAGTCCCACCTCGTCGCTGCTGGTGAGTGGTTCCGTTTTTTTCGATATGCGTACTTGTAACGATTAGCCCTCCTCTGGTTGAAAGAAATAAAGGAAATGGAATTCTGATTTACTATTTTTCATTATTACCGCAATCTCAACACGGAAGAAAAATGTAGCATTCAAGTAGGTCACTGCTATCGGTTTTTTCGGTTTTCCCGTAGAAAAAGGCTGTTCTGGCCTAAGGAGAACATGCAGGAATTGAATCTCAAAAATGATCTCATCTAAAGTTATTTCCCAGTGTCACGGTTGTGAAATTAATGACTGCGAATTCGGTTTATGTCCCTAATTCAAAGTGCAAGTCATCAATTTCCTTTGCAGACCGTGCAGGCGAACATCACCGACGCTACGCAAGTAGCAGAAGGCATTCTAGCACTGTGCAAGGTCCCCAGTAAGTTTGTATTCTGTCGCATGATACTTCTCATTCCACCGTCCACTAATTAACATTCCAAAAAAAGATCAAGAACGTGTGAAATCGAAAGGTCAATTTTGACACCCAGTTCATTCTTCTTGACTCAATCGGAAGTTTTTGGGATGATGCAATTCGTTCAATTTTCAGAGCATTGCTTGCGCCCGAACTGCTCGACCATCAATATTCCCAAGGATGCTCCCACGCTACGATTCGTTACCACGCCCCCGTAAGCAATAATCCTCTGTTGATTTGAGGAAATTGATTATCGATTGATAGTTTATTGTGTAATTTCAGGGCCTTCCTGAAGTTCGAAGAGACCGTGAGTCTGCAGTGCATCAATAACAGCCATGTGAGGAATGAGAGAAGGAATTATGTCCTTTCCAGAGCAAGAAACTTGGATGTCGATATCTAGAGAGCCTATTTCTTAATGAGATAGTACGCGACTTAGAGAGAGTACTTGGCAGCTTGAATATGACAAAATTTGGCCATCCAGATGCCGGCATGAAAGAGAGTTTTGTGCGTACGGCGAGAGAAAGTGTGCGAAATGAAGAGAGTGATTTCTTGCGAAGCCATCCCTAGTAGGGTAATCCATTCCTACACCACGGTACAAGGTACACTCCTGTACATCACTCTCGATTTTTGGGCGTGTACCGGAACACTTACCGCCGTTTGCCACCCTAATCCCTACTCTAGCGACTCCTTCAGGTCCCTCCCGTCGTCGCCTTCTGCAACGAGCGAGGAGCGTTGCAGCCACAGCCAGTAGTCCTGCAGATTGACTGCGAGAATGAGGAAGATGACGATCGTGAGTGACACACCTCCAGAAAGGGGTCAGAGACAGAACCTTTATCACAAACACTTCTCTCTGGCCTCTTTCACGGCGCACTGGACGAAGTGGAGAGAGATTGCGTTAATGGGATTTTGATGTTCTCAATTTCGCACCCGAACAACAAAATAGACTCTAACTGAAAACATTAACGTGAAAGGTGTGTGCGCGACGATATTCAGGTAGTCTATTTCAGAGAAAGACGTTGGAAACTACGAGGATCCGCCCGGGCTCGTTATCAAATGTGATATGTGTCTACCTATGGGAACGGACAACTGCAAGGAAGGAGTCAATGGCACCAACGACGAATGTGAATGCAAGTATGGATGGAATGTGAGTTGACACTGAGTTACACTTATGGAGAGAGCACGTCAAAATGAGAAAGAACAAGAACAGTGAACGTTCCCCTTATACCGATTCAAATGATAATCTGTACCAGTACTTATAGTCAGCGTTAAAATCATTTCTATAGAAGTGACTCAGTGATGATCGAAAAGTCAGTGTTGCTCTACATAATTCTGCCGTAATCACAGGGATCTACCTGCTACAAGGCGCCCAAATTTTGCCCTAACACGACGTGCCTTTATGGTGCTGCATGCATCGAGCAGGCATGATTTTATTTCATTTTTTCCGTGTTCCATTTTTTTGTGAAAAAAATAATTAGAGAAGGCTTCCCCACCGTTTCCCCGTTTCTACTCCCCACGTTACAAAGGCAGAACGAACAAGAGAGGGGGCATAGAGTAGATACGCTGCGCCGAAATATCGATCTAAACACACTTTTACAGGTGGACCATTCAATATGCCAGTGCGAGACGGAAGAGTGTATGACTGCACAACGGACGCTTAACAGAACCACTGTGAGTCGACCACTTACCATCTTATGTACATTATAACTACCATTGCTCACATACCGTTCAAAATAATCAAATAAGGTGTTTTGAGCTCCCAATGGGAGTGTCACAATGACCCAATTGGGTTTCTCTTTGGATCTTTTGGGGTCAACAATTCATTAGAGGGTTGTTTCTCTGAAAATCCTGCAACTGCCGAATTTTCATTTCGGCAGTTGCCGGCAATTGCCGATTGCCGAAAAAACAGGCCTTGCCGCAAACCCCTATGAGAGAGCGTGCAAAATCGAAAGATTGCTTCTCTCTATCTGCCGACCTTTTTTTCGATTTTGCATGCTCTCTCAGCAGGAGACAACATCTCAAGAGTAGGTTACAATCTTTCGCCTTCAGACTGTCATCGTTATGACTACGATAGTGAAGGCTGTCGTCACTGTCGTCCCCGTTGTGACTATCACCGTCAAGATCGTCGTCAAGATCTTCTTCAGCACCATCGCCGAGGTCAGCTTTCAGTTGCGTCTTTAGCAGAAACGTCCCTCCCCAATTACGATTCTGTAGGCCACTATGAACTGGATCCCGAGGAGGTAATGCAATGGTTTAGTATTTCGCAGAAACAAACGTCCCCAAATCCATTGGGAATCGATAGGCCACTCTGAAAGCGGATAGCGTCACGTAGTTGCACAGTGGTGCTTTCAAAATCGATCGATACATTTCAGACGATACAAGACACGGTAATTCTACATCGGTCCTTGATGCTCGCAGTCAATGGCGTAATTTTCTGCGCCTTTTCCGACCCGACCACGAACAATATTGATATTGTTGAGAGGAGAATATGGTGCCTGCTCTACTACTTCACCGCCACTTCCGGTACGTATTTTATTTATCCGTTGTATTATTCTTTTCAAAATGCAAGCAATACAAATGCAGGTTTATTGTCATCTCCTGCCTTATACTTAAACTAGGGTGAAACCGATGAGGGTCCATTGCGTTTTGAAATATGTGTCTGAAAGAAAATATAATTATCGATTTTTCAGCCATGATCATGCTGTTTCAAGAATCAAGAAACATGTGCGACGTCGTGCAGTCATCGTCTCGAAACAAGTGGTACACGAAGCAGAGTCATGGACGCCGCTGGGACTATGGTGTGAGTCATCTAGTTATCTAGGGCAAGCGAAACTATAAAAATCGAGATCTCATCATTGTACACTCTGGATGCCGTATTGGTATGAATAATAATTGTAGGAAATTGAATTTCCATGACTCGTAAATCGGCCACCACCGATTGCAGTATGTGATCCCGCTCTCGTACGCCGCCTCCGCCGTTCTGGTCACGTCCCTCTGGTTCTTCCAATGGAATAAGCAGCAGACCGCATGGACCACCCTGGGTCAGTAGTGTTCCATATCGTCCCTAAGACGTTAGGACAGTGAGCAAGATAATATACGGATAATAAAATCGTTTTTCTGATCTTTTGGTCGATATTCGATATTTGGCGTTGCGAAATTATATATTTTCAATAAATATAAGATGGAACTGGATAATCAAATCTTCCATCGCATTGCGATTATTCATTTGCGTTCAGGCAGCTTCAACGACTTTGGAATGGCCGGATGGATGACATGCGTGTACATGATGTTGGGACTGGCCTTCGTAGGAGTGGCTCAGCAAGCAGACTGCTCGCTTCGAAAGTGAGTGAGTTAGAAGAATTGGAAATGTGGCATATCACATTGTTTTGATACGACCATTTGGGTAGGATGACATATGACAATAACTGGATTGATTGCAGCGACAAGACAAGGAAACTCAAGATTGACAATTACTACGATACGGAACGACCAGAGGATCAGGAGGAAGTTAATATGGTGAGCGACTCATTTCTTGTCGTAACTGAACTACACTGAGTGTAACTTTACTCTCACTGCGCACGCTCTTTTACATGAGAGAGTGTGGAGTGGGATAAAGAGGTTGGAGCGCCGGTCTCCAAGAAACCGAACCTTGGGGACATTTTTTCCCTCGCAACGTTGTGCCTCTTGCTTGCTCTCCGTAAACACCTTGAAACTTGGCGGTCTTTCACGTGCATAAATCGAGATATTGCATTTAATTTAAACAGATTTGTCAATAAGAAAACGAATGTTGAAGAGCGGTGTTTCCGACTCTCTGGAAATCTTTCCCCGTCCTTCTCTAGGAAATGCACTAAAACTCTCGGGAGGAAAATGACATCTGCGAGGTTTCCATTTCTAGCAACCCTGAGCGCAATGAAAAGGCGTATTTCACTGTTGAAACAAACCTAATCACTTCTACAGCTTGCGCGAAGTATCTTAGAATGCGACGGTGAAAGATCTCACATTTCGTAATAAGCGATAAACGAACGCGCGCAAAAAGTAAGAAAACTGGAGACTCTTCTCTCCCCCCGTATTCTTGTGTCTCAAACGCTCGTTTGCAGGTGCTTCGAAACCGTCACATCGGCCCGGCCGTAGTCGGCGTGCAAGTGAGTCGCTTTGTGTTGAGAATTTGTGAGAATAAAGTAGATAAGAAATATCTCTATCAAGTAATCGATTATTTAGATAGGCAGTTATTGACGGTCACCACATTACTAGTTTAATACTTCATACACCATAGTACCATTCGAAGCAATTGACTACTTAAAACAATAGTAGGCTAGGAGATATATATACCCTAACCTTCTTTAGTGTTGTAAATATGTATTTCGTTTAGGCATGTGTAATGTTTCAATTGCAGGCCATTCTGTTCATCACCATGACATTGGCCGTGGACATCCCCGTCGCCCTCTACTCCGGGTGAGGCAATGATAGCAATTTATTTGAGATTTTCGCGCCTCTTTGAATAGAACAACATCTTTCCGCGAAATATGGAAATATATACATATAGCGAAGAATTCGAAATTAAAATAGGCGCACGTTGTCCGTTTTGACGACGATTAGATGCGCCCTACTAGACTTATTTGTTTCTTCTCATATCCCCACGCATCGGCCTTCATTGTACAATTTCGACTTAGCACTTAGATCCACGGACCAAGACCGCTAATTGTTTTCAATGTGATCACTATTGCAGAGTGGCCCTCTTTGCAAGTGTAGTCGACATGCTTTTGAGCCTGTTCCAGAGTGTATACTCCAGTGAGGTACGCAATTTTTTTATCTGAATAAATCTCTTCCTTTTCTACATCTCCAACACTCCGTCTGTGGACGGAAAAGTGTTTGAAATGAGCAGATTAGGAATCATTTCTGAAACTCTGCAATCTTGGCATTACTCTACGCGAATACGGGTATAGTATTTCGTGTCCAGTTCCTTTAATCAATCCCGAAAAGCCATATCAAGCTGAATTTGCCCATTTTGATAGCGGGTCCCGTTCTCAGATATTAATAAAATTTGTCAGTGCCGCTTTATGGGCTCTAATCAAGATGTGGGGTTTCGTATTGGCTTCAGACGTGGTCGATGGTCTTCCTAAGAATGAGTCATTTTGTACAGAATTGAGCTTCGGGATCGGTCTTCTTTCCATATCACAGATAATGAAGAAAAAAGTTGCAGCTCCTCGGTCACGTCGTCTCCGCCGTCCAAGTGTTCTTCCCCAAGTGGGCGCCCGCATTCAACACATACACCTTCAGAACGACGTACCGTAATTTTACCATATCCTGAACAACTATATTTTGTCAAACTTTCCATCTTAGAGCTCTTTTTTTCTTCCGGAAATGAAATAGCTTTGGGGCATGCATATGTAGGGTCCACAACGTCCGCCCACTTATCGCGCACCCGGATTCGACAAAAAAAATGAGAATTTGAGAGCACAAGCGTAATTCGAAACGATATGAGTCATATTATAGCTTGTTTTGGAGGTCTTGAAGAGTGCAATCGATTGCGCCTATATCAGGGATGATCAGAGAACGTTGAGGTGTCGAAAAGGTGAAATTTAATTTCGAAATCGTCGAAATTGGGCTTATCACTGAACTCACAACTCCTGATAGACCCGCATTCTATTCTCTTGATTTTTCAAGGAATATTACAAGAGAAAAAGAAATCAAAATCGGCGATCCTGAATTGTGCAAAAATAGTGCGAGAATACGAGTACGAGAGTATCGACATTCCGTTTTACTGTAAATAGCAACGGTTTTCGCAAAAGGGGAATTGAACTTGCGGGTGTGCGATCACTATGCAAAGGCTCAACCCACTGCGCTATGCAGGCAGTTACATCATCTCTGCAATTGCGCGCTATGCTCCTCCACTCCCGCCGCGCTTTGATATGTTCAATCCTCCAAATTGAGACGCCAATGTACTCTCCATACTTTCACAAACTACTTATCTTTTGACACAACATCAAAATATCTCCAATTAAGCGCGCTATGCCCCTGGAAAGAAGGGTGAATAGGCTCCGCCTCCCCCTCTCCCCATCGCGACTTTCCCCCCTCTCACAACAGTCGAAGCGCGCGTGGTTTTGGAGGTGTAGCTAGGCTCAGAGATAAGATATCAAGTTAAATCCAAAGATTCATCTTAATCAGACATGTAGGGACACGTTGACACTAAATTTCACTCCACCTAGTCAATTCCGCTGACCACGTTGTGGCCCCTATGCATATGGTATTCTTAACTGACTATATTTTGAATACTGTAGGTTGGCCATACCAAAATACCATAATTTCGGGTTACCTTATTTTGCCATTCAAGAACTCGGCAGTCTCCGCCCACTTCTGGTGATCCTCTGGTTATTAGAGAATTAAACGAAGATTAGCTTCGGGCCATTTAATTCCCGCAGGGGTTCCTCGACTTATATCATGTGGTCAGAGAGCGCGCGCTGCGCGAGCAGTGTTTGCCCAGCCGGGAGAGGGAGAGGGCAACGTTGAAGTCAACAGCGGCGTTGGGGGAAAACCCGTCTCGAGTAAAGCGCGCGGGGTCACCTAACCAAGATTTCGAAATCTTGCGGATTAGTCCCGCGCCGAACTATTGTAGAAGTATAGTATGGACTTCTACCGCAATTAGGCATAGGTGCAATGTGCGGAATTTATGCGCAACAACTTCGCCGCAACCGCACAGCTTTTGGCGACACGGAATTCTTAGGGCCGAACTGAAAAATTTCGCACAATATTTGATTTAAACGTTGCAGCGCCGAGACGCTCGCCTACTACTCGATCGAGCGTTACGAGAAGTACGTGGAGAAGGAAAAGGAAGAGAAAGCGGCTGCAAAGGAGGCGGAAAGAGTCTTCGTGGAGATGGATCGAGCACTCATGCTCCACCAGGTGCGATGGAGTTAATTTTTTCCCTATTCTCGCCCTAACCGTATATTATTGCGTGAAATGTAGGAATAACAAGACTAGAAATTAAATGAAGTAAATGTTTATGGTAACTTTGGTTTTTGCCACATTGCGGCCCCAACTCGCTTCCCAATGGGAGATGAGAATGCAGGATTTGGTACAGAGCCTCCTTTTCCTCTCTGACACGTGAACATTTGAAATATTCTCCTTTATTACAGCACCCCAACATTCCCGTGACTCTGCTACCGATGGAATTCCATGAAGGGCCCGAATCATGCTGGCAATACGACTACGATATGACTGAGAAAGTGAGTGTCCTCTCATTCTAAGAATATACAAATTATAGCGGAAATACAATATTAGATTGATAATCATTTGTATAACTTTTGGTATATCGTACAGCAGTTCGAAACATGCCAAAACAATCATTTTATCTACGTTTCTTACTATGAGTCCGATGAAAAAATTCGGGAGCATATCTCTTTACCGCGAGCGGGAAAGTCCTAAAACATGACTTTTCACTAGTTCGTTCTAGCATGGGCCGGGGCACATGATTCCAAGCCGACAGGCAGGGGTCAGGGTCAATTGCGCCGCATTATATATGCGTAATACATGAAAATTAATGTGAATGTGCGGCAGTAACGTTTCCGTTTTTTTCTCAGAAGTCTCCACTTATTTCAGGACTATATCCCTGCTCGGATCAAGGAGTTTACTTTTATTAGATGGACCAAGATGTATCTGTCGGTGCGGGTCAAAATGTCCATAAAAGTGGACGACGGAATCGAGGTGAGAAAAATGAAGTTAATTAACTTAAAATTTAAAAAAAGATGATTTTGGCTCTCATCCAAAAACGTATTCATACCTCTGCTATTATGAAATCGTCCATTGCATTTCCCCGGACATCGTAAGCAATGAGAGCAGTTATTTTCCGACTGCTTTCTGACTTTAAAAAATATTTAAGTTCATCCGGCAGTATCTGCACGATGAAGACTTCCTAGAGGGCGCCTGCTGTTCCAAGGTCAGTGTAAGAACAGTACCAATATTTAATGAATGATATTTATCTGAATTAAAAGTACGATAACGTGTTTATTTGTACATAAGTGCATTTCATAAATACATGCGCGCCGACACTAACATTTGGGCAAGTGCGACTGTGTTAATTATTCTGAGTGCAATCTAGAAAAGAAAAGAAGTAACATAATTTTGCATTCCAGAAAGAGGCTTGGACAATGTTCAAGGAATGGTCGGAACTTATTTCATACCAGGACAAAATCGATTCTGCGAAGCAGACGGTGAGACCATTCCTTTCCCTCCAATTTAGCGATAGGCATGGCAAAGTGGCCAGCAAGTTCCAGGGACGGTCGATCGTTTGGTCTTCCTTGTTCTTTTGACAACTCCTCTGACGTTAGCACACAACTTACGCGTTGTTATAAGATAACAAAGGAACGCGCAAACTCTTGTTGCGAATTGGACTCATTTTCGTGGGCCTTTGCAAGTTCAAAAATTGATTACCTATTCTGGGGTTTCCGTATTTATCAGAAACTGGCAACTCTGTTAATTTGAGAAGGCCGATAAGAACAAGTGGAGAAGAACTCGTCCCCGTGGATTCGACATGAAGAGATTCGAGGTACAATATCATAGAGCTAATCCAATTATTTACCCCAATTTCAAACCCTACGATATCCCCTATCATCACTCATATTTTTAACTGTTTCATTGCTCGCAAAAGGGAGCGATATTCAAATTCCAGGTGAAGAGTTTGAAACTCTGCTAGTGGGCTCTAACTCTGCTAGTAACTCTCTCTTTCACTCTTTCATGTCGGTTCGCTCTTCAGTACTCAAGACATGTGTAAGGCAGCTTATAACTTTGATCGCAGGAAGACATGGCGACGATGGGACTGGCCAATCGTCTGCAGATTGCCCCCATAGACCCCAAGAAGAGCGTGAGTCATTCGTGTCTGCACAGAGCGTGAGTCATTCGTGTCCGCGAGTTGGCGCCATGCCAATAACGTCTTTCGTTGTGTGACTCTCTCGTTTCACGCACTGTCTCAATGAATCCACCCTTCTCTAGCTTGCTCTCGCCGATAATATTTCGGATGCTCTGTGTCTGTCTCGACTCGGTCACTGTGTAGAGGAGAAGGGGAAATAACATAGCAACGACTCATCAGAGATGGAACTGCAAAATAGGAAGGCCTATGGTTTTGCTTAAGAAATAGACGGTAGCCAAATTTACATAACACTCAACCAATCTCTTGTTCCAAATGATTAAGTTAAAATCGTTGACTATATTGCAGCGACTTCTCCAACCTGCAATAGACCTGTTCAACTACACGGCCCCCAACGCGATGGCTACTGTCCTCGGCAATACTATGGATAGAGTGAGTAATATCCATAGGTTTACAAACCCGTTGATCCGCATTTTGCACAAACTGTGGCTTCTATGTTTTCTGGCTACGTATACCAGCGTACGCTCTTTTTGCTCGCCGATTCTATGCCCGAGAGAAAAATGAAATTCAGTGTTAAATCGATATTTGACATCTTCTGGAACAAGATTGAAGGAGATGAGAGAGACAGGGCTGAACACTATTCGAATTTGTACGATTGCAGTACGGCCTCATCCATTCGAAGCCGATAGTCCTCGACGTTCCCACCATCACCCGCAGCGAGGTATTCTATCTCCCCTCAAAGGGAAATAAGTCTAGAACTCGACTTTCAAAATCTAACCGGCTCCCCTGCGCCTATTAGACTTTGAAGTCGTCGCTGGCCAGCTTAGACTTATGAAGTCGTAGACTTATTACCCTGTAAGCCTAATAACCTAGGATACCTGCTTCCCTCTGATGCTTAGGACGATGAAAACGATTATCGCATATAGTTGTTTGGAGCATGTGCACATCTGACTTTCGGCCTTGAAGAAAGTTGGTTGAATTGCAGGAAGAGCGGCAGAACCCGGCATACGCGAGAAGCGAACTGGCGGAGAATCGCCGCTGGGATCAAGTTTTTACTGATGACTTCTTCATTGCCGAGTTGGTGAAGAATGGATGGGGACCACTCGTAAAGGAATTGTGGGTAAGTCAACCAAACGGAAAAGAGCGTGTAAGAGAATCAACACTCGCGTATTTCCAACCACACTCTCCCCCCCCCCTCCCCCGTTTCCAGCTCTATTCTGGAGTTACCCGGCAACAGGCGGAAATGGTGGCTCGAAAGTGCATTTTAAGGAAACCAGAAAAAATCATTTCATTTTTATGCAAAAGGTCAACCTTCTCTTGCAGACTCTTCGTCCCTCGCATCCGGAAGGTCCAGGGACAAAATCAGCCAATCCTCGTAAAGATACGAATCAGATCAACGAGCACTTCTGGCTGAACGTCAAACGTCCCGGGTCAGTTGCATACCGTATTCCTTCTCAACGGTTGAGGGATTCTCGATTACCAAATTCTTTAAGAAAATTTCAATTATTGTTTAATTTGAATAATCGGAAAATAATCAAAATTTGGTTTTCGTAATTTATGATTGATGAAGAATTTCCAATTACGAAACACGAAATATCCTGATATTTCTTAACAATGGGCCCTGTTCCGCCGGTCTTCTTCCCATTAATTCAGTCTTCTTCCCATTCACAGACCATCTTCTTTGAAGATGGTCTGTGAATGGGAAGAAGACCGATCCTCTACCCCGATCCCAGCCGAAATCCATACCGAGAAGAATGATCCTGACCCCTGAAACCACATCCTCACCTAACGTTATCGTCTGACGTGATAAATATTGTAAATTGTTGTTCAGCTGGATGGGACCTCGCCGGCCGGAGCATTATCTCCCGCTCGGCCCACTAGAGAACCGCTTCCATCTCCACCTCTTTTATGAGGAGATCAAGGCGAAAAGATGGAAGGAGATTATCGACCATCTGGCTGGGCAACGAATGGTCAGCTCTTGCATCGTTATTAGGCAATTCTTCAAATCCAAATAACTTTCGTGTCTTCCTTGCACCCGAGAAATTCTAGTGGACAATCGACATTTTGCCCTTCACAGATAAAGAAATGAGTTTAGAGAGATGGGAAATTGATTGGCTCTCCTATGGAGCTGAATAGATAGTTGATCTTTGATCTCTTGCTTATTTCAGGGCCAACAACAACGGCAGAGGAATCGTAATTAAGGAGAAGAAGAAAACGATATCGGGATATGGACGATTGGAATTGTGTGTATGTTGTAGAGTGATTAGTTTGATAGCAGAAATAGTAGTGTGAGTAGATTCGTGGTGTGCTTATTAGCGGGAGTAGCTAAGTGTGTCGCTTTTTCCTCTGGTGTATGTAGTTTAGTGCTTCTGCTTTGTAGTAGACTGGCGATGTGAACAACCTTTGTGAGAATTAATTAGTTTGGTCGGTTGCATTTAGTTCAGAATGTTCCCATCCATCTATTGTGCGAGCGATAAAGCATTGCCCTGTTGTATCTATTGTGATTGGACACACTCACATTGTTTCACAGAGTCTTTTGTATTTTGCCAAGAGAACGTCTTTTCGTCTTCGACTTATCTTCCCCTTTTTGACGTCTTGTTTTATGAAATGAACTCTTTTGCATTTATGAAGATGGGGTGGGCGGAGAGAGCGTCCGAAACCGGCGTGAAAACAAAAGATAGCAACTCTACGAGCGAAAAAAATTGAAAAACTATAGTATATATATAAGAGAAATGAAACTATCTGCGAAATAGCACGCCAAAGGGGAAAGGCAGGCGATGATGTAGAGATTGATAAACAAGAAGCCTCCCTCCCATTCTGGCAGAGATGATCCCATCAACAAATTATATTTTGGAAAATTGCATACTCGCCTCTCTCCCCTGAATGTTTACGTTTGACTTTTGTCCAGACATCGGCGCCGGATGAACTATCTCCGTGTTCACCGTGTTTGTTCCGAAATATTGCTCCGATACCTTTCGTACTTCACTTGGACGGAAAACAACATTCCACAGGCCGTTTTATCCCACAGAAAGGGGTTTTGAGTGACAGAGTTTGTAAAATCGAAAAAAATTGTAAAAACCTTTCTGTTGATTTAGAATCGCGCGGGAATCGACAGCTATGCAATTTTTCCGCCACTCTAAGATGACTCGACATTGCCAACCGTAACCTAGGAGCGCCTCTCTCTTCGTTCCCTCCCGTCCCCGACCAAACCTCTCCACGCCACATGAGTGCAGACAACCAGAAAGGGGTCAGGTGCGTCTCACAGGGAAATAAGTTTACCGAGCGACGACTTCATAAGTCTACTCGCCTCAATTAGAGGCAGGGGAGCGACATTTTCTAGACATTAAAGTCGTCGCTCAGTAACCAAGACTTCTGGAGTCGTAGACTTATTTCCCTCTGAGGTGAAATTAACAGAGTATTGCTCGATTATCTGACTCTTTTGCGCAGGGGCGGCATCACTGTCGCTGAAATAATCCGCCGCTTCCCTTTTCTCGAATAAAAAATAAAGTGAATCGCAAAACTTTCAAGACTCGCATCGTTCCAGTGAAATTACGATTTTTTCCCCATTTACAAATACAATTCAGATCATTTGTGTGGTTATTATTCTGACATTCATCCTTTTACTTGACAACTCCGAACCACCATGTAATTCCTTTTCTATTTTTAAATAAGGAAAATTGGCTACTTTAAAAGGAATTTGGCAAGTGCGAGATGCAGATGTGGACGTAAACACGAAAAAAAGCTTCAAACAACATTGCATTTATGAGCATCACAGAACGTTTTCCCGATCATGATCAGGTGGCCGAGTGGTTAAGGCGTTGGCTAATCCAATGGGGTTTCCCCGCGTGAGTTCGAATCTCATCCTGATCGAACGCTTTTGCACCCCGTGACCGATATGGCTACAATTGAGGTTATTGTCATTTCTGAACCTTGGCTCATTCTCTCCTCTTTTCCTCATTCCGATCGGTCGATTGAATGCCTTCTCTCCTCTTCGCTCTCCTCCTTTGCCTTATCAGTGCGTATTTTCGAAAATAATTTTATTATAATCTTTAATTTATTAAGTTTTCTCCTCTGCATTGGCCTCTCATCAGGACGGTAGACACAAAAAGGTATTGCCCCCGACCGAATGAGCTTTCTCAGTTATTTCTCCCAAAGCAGCAGGCTTCGGCGTAGGTACTTGAGATTGATATTTCTCCCACAGTATCTCATGCAGTTTATGCGATCTTTAGGGCATTTATATAGCTCTACATTCGATCTCATATCTTTGTGCGTAAAGAACATTTCGCGGTCTGTCCAAAACCACAACGCATTGACATCTTCATTTCGCCGGGTCAGATTCTCAATTTCAGTTCAGCATCGAAATGTCGTTGACTCGGGAGGAAGGAGAACACGCGCCCGAGTACTTCAACATGTTCAGCTTCATCAAGAAGGTTCGTCGATCAGCTATCTGACCCAGCAAACTGTACTTAATTACTGTAGTCTATTGTAGTGCGATTACTGTAATACTTGCAGACGATGAATCATCCCGAGTTCTAATACGAAGAATCGCCTTCAGCCTCACCACAAACTGTCCACAATCGAGAATAAACGATAATTAGCTTGAATTTAAATGCCTTCAATCTCACAAAATCATCTCATTTATAATGAACGTAAACTCATTCTCGTCCGTTCCTTCCGTCAAAAGTGGTCGGTACTATGTTTATCAGCATTTCTCTTGTTCACTTCCTCTAATCTCTATTCGTCTTGCATCTATCCACAGCGTTCTTTCTTACCGATTGTCTCATGTTGATGGTCTGTCTCGGGTTACTGTAGTCGATGGACTTCTCGTATCTGGCGAATACGAATACTGTTAGACTAACTCTGATACCGTACTGTTGCTACCGTCACCCACCTACAGTATTCCTTCCAGATGAATTTCGCGCTGGACGATGCCTCCCTCTACAGACTGCTTTACTCAATCATCGCCCTTCTCCTCACTACCGTACTCCTCCTAATCGCCAACGGTCTGCTGCGAGCGAAGGGCGTCAAGGTACTGTATCCTACTTTCGGATTAAGGTACTCACCGTATTCGTTTTTCAACCATCCACTTCCTAATCTGTTTGTACCAGAACATGTTGATAAGCAATCTGACCCACCGAAATGCACAGCTGGAGTCACGGATTACTGTAGTCAATGACCTAGAATAAGAATCAATGGTCTATTTCAGATGCACAAGAAATTGGAGCCAGCGCTGACTGAAGCCCTTGCCAGAAAACAGAGGTCACCTTCAAGTGACTTCATTAGATTAGAAAAAAATTTATCGAAAGATAGTATCTCTTTCGATTGATTGGTTCTCTTAAGAGAGCTCGATAAACGAAGAGAGACCAAAGATCAATAACGGCTGCAGGTCTGATGCTGCTGCAAAGAGCGCCAAGAGCAAGAGGGACCCTGCAGCCGCTTCAAAGGAGGTATGTAAGGACATTCTAGGCTTGATAGCACGAAACAACTAATAGGGTGTTCCGAAAGTTTTGTCCATTTTGCGTTGTAAATTAAATATTTCAGCCCACAGAGATCGAGCATCTCAATAAAGTAACTACAATATAGAGACACCTTTACACTTTGAGTATTTGATTTGAGCCGATTGCATCATCGCACTTCCGGTGAAATATAGCGTTCGGGCGATATGACTATTCAACTACTCCGTTCCGAGTTTTCACTAAATAATTTTTTTTCAAGAATTTGAGCACTGTGAAAAATCTGAATATAGTGCCAATCGAGTTCATAGTTGGCGATACGTAACTGAAAATAATCTCGACTTCCGTCCACGTCTTACAACATCACTACGCAATACTATTTTTCCCACACAAATCTTAACTTTTTTGCGAAATTGGTTCCGGCAATAATGTCAAAAATTATTAAATAATTATTGTAGTATAGAATCACTATCTACGACTTTCAAATCGTACAAGAAACAGGTTGAGTAGAAAAATGGGTTTTCCCACCCCAATTTTGGATTTTTCGGATGTATTTCTGAAAGCATTAAAGGCTGACACAGTTTCAATAGCTCAATAAAGAGTACATCGTGTCTCTCTATTGTGGTTTAGATCTGTGGTTGCAGCAAGCACCCTCAATCGAGTATGAAATTTCTAGACAAAAGTGAAAAAATCAGTCATTTTAGCGTATTGCATCATCACAACGAAATATATGCGGGATATTAATATGAGAGAAAAATAGTTCAGCTGTAGCTCCAATTACTACACCACACTGTGTGTGACTTAATCTCCGCATAAACCAGAAAAAAAATATAGAAAAAAATGGACAGAACTTTCGGAACACCCTAATATTTGGAAGGTGATCTTTGGTCTCTGCAGGGATTGGACGCGCCTGCGGACAAAGCCAGTGCCGAGCCAATGGTGGAGGACGGTAAATCTCCGTAATCTCAGTGTACTACAGTATGCCGTGAAGATCAAGCTATTCGATCGATAACTGAATTACAGTAGCCCCTGGATACAACAAATACTCGACGAGAGCAAGAAAGCTTTCATCCCACGTATCAACGGAACAGCCTACAGAATCGGAAATTGAGGTACCGTACCTACCTACCGTAGTCTCAGATTAATGGCTACTGTATTCCTTTGCAGCGTCGCTTACCCCGTCACTTCGACCCCAAATTCCAGGTATTCAATTAACTAAAACAATAATAAATAGTAAATTATTATTAATTCTAGTTCAACTACACGAGAATGCAAGAGCGCTACTACAGTTCTCCAAATCTTGCAACAGGTGATTGGCGGATTACATATGATAAAATGCAACCTACCCTAAAAGCCCCTAAAAGCTGTCTCGCCAAAATTCTAAATTACCTTTTCGTACTGTATCTTATGAGCATTCACAATAAGCCAGTGCAACCCCGACTTGCACTAAATCCGTTGCAGCTCGATATCTAGCAGTACAAGCTATCCTTCCCCCCCAAATACTAAACTATCGTTGCATACCGTATTCTATTCGCTACCGTACTCCCACCAACTACCGTACCCACCACTTCAGCCGACGAGCCTGATCGCCAGAGAAAGTGGAAGATGGAGAACGAGTTCATGGTCGCCGATAGAATGAGAAGCGACTTCATGAATAGTGGCAGAACGTGCAGAGTATGTCAATTTATCGATTTATTTTCCCTACTGTACCCTATTAAAAAAGTGGAGGTTTACTCTGATAATCACGTCAATTATTGATTTCCAGGTCATCGACGCCAAATGAGACATCACATTTCCGAAAGTCCTGCATATCGTGAAGAACAATTATTTCCCAATGTGATAAACAGGAAATTCAACAAAAAATTGTTTATGTCTCTATCAACAATCATCAACAAAACAGAAAAGCTATTTGACCTACTTTGAATTTGGATATACGGACGGGAAAAAAACAGATTATAAGCTGAGAGTATCGAAAGAACAAGAGGAACATCACTAACGGGCGGAAGACGGATATCGATCAGATACCGTAGTAAGTCGATGGCAAGCGTGGTTACCGTAATCAGCTCGCACCAGAGGATTCCCCAGCAATCTTCTGCAGTGCTGCCTCGTCCTGAAGGGGATAGATTTAAAAAAAAAACATTTCAAATATATTTCCGTCATTTTCTTCGTTAATTGTTCCAGCTACTCTAGCGATAAAGAAATAAATTTGCTCCCGGGATCATGCGCTTATTTGCTGAAAGAGCCCATCGTTAAGACCGGTTTGTTACGAGGACTACTTATCGATAGGGCGGAAGCATATTTATTTAGGTTACGGTAATAAAAATCGATAAATCCAAATCATAAAAGATACCGTCTGGGACATGTTGGTGAGTCGCTTGCCCAGCTTCTCGTGCACGTCGAGGTACTTGGCCACACAGCGATCGAGACACACCGCCTCACCCTTAATACAACACATAAATCATTTCATTTTAATTAGTGATATAATTGATTAATCATTAAGTAATTGATAATATAATTCGACAAATTTAAAGTGCGACCAGTGCTACCACCATAAAGTCGAGCAATACTGCTCACACCGATGCAAATACCTACCAAAACGTTTTATATAGCGGAATGTTTCAGTGTCTTTGTAATAGTAAAAAAAAACTCACTAAAAAGTAAATTACGAAATTATTAATTAATTCGTGATTATCAACAAACCTTGAGTAGCTCGGCCTCCTTGAATGCCTTGGAGACGCACTTGTCCTGGCAGGCATTGGTCATTCGTCTGCAGAGTTCAAAGGTTAGATTACTAACTCATTTATGAAATATTTTTAAAAAATAAGTCGTAGTAACTCAACGCAGCTGTTTACAGATCAAGTCTATGGAACTGACCAAAATTGTACGCTATAGCCGGGCATAAAGTAGAACGCGAAATTAGAGATAAAGGTCTCTTTATTTTGTACACTCTCTTCACCGGAAAAGAGTGTGTGAAATGAAGAGAGCGAGTTATTGTATTACAGAGTGTAGCATAAAGTACTTAATGCACACACTAAATCAATCGATATAAGATGCTGCAATATACCTGTACATGTCGCTCATCATCTCGACCTCGAGCTCGGCCACCATCTGCATCTGCGCCTGCGTCATGACTGGAAGCAACGGGTACTGTAACGAGATATCGATTAGAGAACCCCAAAACAAAGTCACCCGTCAGAACATTGGGAGATATCAATACAGGTTTCAAACCCGTGACAAGAAACGAATCATTATGAGAGCAGTATGGAAAAGCATTTTTATGCCGAATAATTTATGAATTCGCAATTATAAATCACTGTGCACTGTGAATTCGGGAACCCGTCAATAATTACAAGATGGAGAAACTGTGTGACAACGTATGGAATGAAAGCATGACTGGGGGTGTTAGTTACAGTAGTTAGTCAGTCGACTAATTACAATCGATTCTAATCAACTATTCATAATCATTAGTGCAAACTATCGACAGTCGTGGCAACTGTAGTCTTCGACCATCATAGTTTGGTTGTTGAAGCGAACCGGAAATGCCTGCAAACTAATATCAATTACACAAATCCAGCATACGTGGATGATATTCGTGCCAAAATAAAGAGTTTAAATTGTAAATGTATGAACTGGTCGTTTGTAATATCAGAAATGATAGAGAAGTGATATCATAGTAATAGATAATTAATTGATATTATCTAAATCGCTATAAAAGCTCTCACCCTGGGTCCGAATAGATGCATCACGTAGCCGGTGCCGTCTGCTGGTTCGAGAACCTGCAACAAACCAATCGATAAATAATATAAATTGGCATACAAAACATCGCAGAGCACTTACCTGCAGCGCAATCAGCACGATATCGATAAAGTAGATAATGAAGAGACCGCCCATAGAGAAGAGCTTGATCAGTCCTGATAAAATTTTAAAAGTCTTGATCAAAATTAATGTATTTTTTTAGATTTATGTTCATCTGATGATGCTCGTCACTGATTTGTGGAAACATGATCAGTAAAATGGGTATTTAACGAAGGATTTCTAAGATCCGTTAGAGCGTTATTGAAAGAGGAAGGAATACGAATTAACACTCATCGGAGCAGTATGGCTTTCAGAAGGATAGGATTACGAACCGATGGTGTAATATCCGAGGTAGAATCGATCGAGACCGAGTAGGCCGGCGAAGAGCGAGAGCAGCATTGCCGTCGAGTGCTGCACGTGCGCACCGTGTCTAAATTGCTCTATTATTTAAATTATTAATTTTATGTTTACAACGAATAAAACCATCGCATAGTTGCAAACAGGCCCATCCCCAAGTTTAGTATGGCATGAGTATAATAACACTAGTATCGACGGGAATTTTATTCCCGAGAAATATGCAAAAAGTTATACATGAGTACGAGAGAAACGAGTCAAACCTGCAGCCGTCCGGAAGATTGTACGTGAATTCGGTAGTGAAGTCCGCGCAGACAACGTTTGACAGGCTTACCACGCATTGAACTGCAATAAATCAGTCTGTTGTGTCGATAAAGCTCACTTTAAACTAAGCAAACGGTCAAAAATACAAACAATGACGAAATGCACTTACTAGGAACGGAGTTGTCCGCATTGCAGAACATGGGCTGTTCAGTTTCCCTGTTGTAGTCGATATAGTAGCATTGGAACCTGCAAACTTAATTATAAATGAAGGAAAGACTAAGAAATAAAGTGAATTAACTGACTGGTATGGGTGCAGTTTGGCGCAGTCGACTACTATGGGCGTGGTGACGTTCGTGGGCGCTTCTTGTTGTGTGGCGGGGACGGTGGAGGTGGAGAGGGACACGATGAGAGTGAGCAAGAGAAGGACGAGCAACATTCAATCCATTCAACGACGAAAACGACGTAAATCGTGAGACGACTACGAAGAAATGAAAAAAGTGAGAGAGTACGGTAGGAGCGCGTGCAATGAACACCACACGAGCTATCGCCAACTGTTCTTTTTAAATTTTTGAATCAAAAATTTTATAATAAAAAACATAAACAAATAGTTTTACCCTAATTGATATGTGGTCACATTGTTCATATTCTTATTTGAGAATGTTGCGGATCTTCTACTTGTATAATAGAGAGTGAGGGTTAACCAAGTTCAGATTCGGTTGAGTTTCATTCCATTCCTTGCGCCATTCCGCATAGCGGCCGATCGCCCTCATTAAGTATGCGGAATGAATGAGCATTGCGGAATTCCGCAATCCTCATTTTTCCGCATTGGCCCGGCTTAATCATTCCGGTAATCTTTAACAGCGAAAATAATATCAGAATATGCCTTATCAATAGGATATTGTATGATGAACGCTAAAAGGTATACCGTCCCACTAGTACAGTAACACCGACTACAATAGCTGAGCTACAGTAACCCAAAAGCAAAGTTGCGGAAACGAATTTGGTCAGTGATTTGAGTCGCTCTTTTACCAATTACCGTTGTGGCGCAGCAGGTAAGGCTTCAGCCTACACATTGGGGTGTCAAGGGTTCGATTCTCATGATTTGCTACGATTTTTGCTTTTTTTATATTTAATGTCGCAGTAAGAATTAGTGAAATATTCATGCATTGATCGCGGGAACTGGATATGAATATCCAAATAGTCACCGAATTTCGCAAGCACCGCGACAAATTCATAAAAAAAACCCATCGCGTTCCTTTTGACATTCCACAATGTTCGGATACGGTTTCGTTGCTTCCGAATATTATCTGATCAAATCGTCATACTGTGGGAACGCCCATTGAGTGAAAGTTTCAGTTTTCCCCCACAGGTATTGCTACATTGGTTAGCCACAATATGTGTTAGTATGCAAATGTCCCCATGCAGCTCGAGAAACAGACAGACAATAGGCGGGGTTGTCTTTACTAAAATTAATATCAAACAGTTGATTTCTCGTTAAATCACTCCCAAATACTCAGAAAACAACTATTTTCATTGCGGAATTCCGCAATGATACGGAAAACCGATTCAAAAAATGACCGGGCTTTTTTTATTGCGGAATAAGGAATGGGAGGGGAAATCGATGCGGAATTGATTTTATTGCGGAATGAATTCCGTATAGACAACCCTAGTTTCAATGTCAGATCCAAACGAAAGAGACGAAAACGTTCAATCAGAAGTTTTTCCCGTACACCGCATACATATGTATTAAAATTTTGCAATACTAATATGAGAATCTCATGCGTATGTCTTGTGGATCATCCACTTCACCGTCCATCTCTCCTTAGACTGTTCACTTGAATGTAATATTACTATATATTAGAAAATGCTAACGTCTGTCTGTCTGTCTGTCTGTTTGTTTGTTTGTTTATTTGTCCGTTTTTTTCCTTCCGTCCGGTCACACTTTTTTTCGCATTTTCCTTATATTTAGCTTCAAATTCGCTCTATCTTCTCAGAACCTTTTGCATATGATAATAGACCAGAATTGCTTCAAAATTTTACAAAATTTAAGTCACCAAATCCATGGCCAAGTTGTTAAAGGGCGCGACATTCAAAACCGACCGACGCAGGTTCGACCCCCGCCGCGGGCAAACCTTTTGCCGCATTTTTCGCAAGCGCCGCAAGTGCTCGTGGCACGTTTCTTAGTACCGTGAACCACGTTTTCACCTTTTTTGCCGAGTTTTAACCGCGTTACGGAAGTTTTCGTGTTTTCGCTATAAATCGCTTCAAACTAAATCAATCTTCTCAGATCCTTTTGCATATGATAACCGACCAGAATACCTTTCAAATTTTACAAAATATAATTAATCAAATCCATAGCCAAGTGGGTTACGAGCCAAACTTTGAATCCGAGGCCCCCAGGTTCGACCCCCGCCGCGGGCAAACCTTTTGCCGCATTTTTCGCAAGTGCCAGAAACCGTCCTAACCCGTTTTTGAGTACCGTGAAACACGTTTTCACCTGTTTTGCCGAGTTACATGAATAATCGAAATTTTCGAACCTTCTCCAAACGCACCGGTGAGTGTTGGGGATCAGAGGAAAAGTGTTTTGCGATGTCAGAAACGTGTCAGAACGTGTTCTAACACGTTTAGAACGTTTTCTAACACGTTTTAAGAGAGGGGGTCGGTAAGACTCGAGCATATTCGACCCTCTCCGGACGTGGCCGCCCAAAATGAGAGCTGGGGGCCCATACTCGGGTGGGTAGAAGGTCCCCACCCCGGATTGCACAATACACCACTTATTTCTATTTGCCGGCTCTGGACTTGGAGAAACATGGGTTTGAGTGAAAAAAGGTCGAAAAATCAAAATTTCTCAAACTGAAAAGATAGACTATATTTATTAATTGCGTTATGTTAGGGTTGCCCAAACACTGTAAAACGCATGTTCAGATCGAATTTCGATTGATTCCGTTACCACTTTTTGGACCCGAAATTTTATATTTTCGAGAAAAGTTGGCCATTTTTCGAGCCAGATCCCATAGGTTTTATGCATACGTTGTAGCCTGGCACCATATGCAACTATATTGACCATAGCCAGGTCCGCCCTGATTGACTAAGTTTCCGAAAATTTCACTCGAATATCCGTTACCGGCGAAGTCGGTGTCGACCTTTCTCATGTCTTTCCAAAACAACGTTTTCTTTACATAACATTAACTTGTAATATTATTACAATATCATCAACATGATTGAATTACCATTTTAAAGCCCCAATATACTATTTAACGATCGTGGTTTTTGAAATCTTTTCATAAAACTTCGTTTTCGAAAATGTGTCCATCTTACTCACGCACAACTCTAATATTTGGTACTCTACCGAATCCTGGATTAGGTCAAATTGCTTGGAGAGTTTTGTTGCATAACTGTGTTTTGATAGTATTCAAATCTATGAGTGATTTGACACCGAAAAAAAATTCAAAATTTAAAAGTGCTCAAATTTTTCAACAAAAGAATTAATTCTGTGAATATTTGAAACTGCCCTAGCGAAATATTGCCCATATTCATATTCATATACTTAAAGAACAACTATGAACCCAATAACTTAAACTTTTGAAAAAATCGTTTTTTTTGAAAAATACCATGAACCCGGGTTCATAGTCCAAAAATAATTTTTCACCATGAACCCCGGGTCATGGTATTTTTCAAACAAATTTTTTTCTTCAAAAGTTTAAGTTATTAGTTTCAACGTTCTTCTTCAGGTATATGAAAATGAATGTGGACAATATTTCACTGGAACCGTTTCAAATATCCTCAGAATTAATTTTTTTGTTGAGAAATTTGAGCAGTTTTGATTCTTCGATTTTTTTCGAGGTCAAATCACTCATAGATTTGAATACTATCAACAACAAAATAAGTCAGTAAAACTCTCCAAACAATTTGACCTGCGACAGCATCCGGTAGATTACCTGATTTTTGAGATATGTGGGAGAAAATTGGACGTATTTTCGAAAACAACGTTTTATGAAAAGATTTCAAAAACGGTCGCCAAATGCGATATTGGCTCTTAGTCAATCAGGGCGGACCTGGCTATGGTCAATATAGTTGCATATGGTGCCAGGCTACAACGTATGCATAAAAACTATGGGATCTGGCTCGAAAAATTGCCAACATTTCTCGAAAATACAAAATTTCGAGTCCAAAAAGTGGTATCGGAATCAATCAAAATTCGATCTGAACATTCCTTTTACAGTGTTTGGGCACCCCAAACATAACGCAATTAATAAATATAGTCTATCTTTTCAGTTTGAGAAATTTTGATTTTTCGACCTTTTTCCACTCAAACCCATATTTCTCCAAGTCCAGGGCCGGCAAATAGAAATAAGTGGTGTTTTGTGCAATCCGGGGTGGGGACCCTCTACCCACCCGAGTATGGGCCCCCCGCTCTCATTTTGGGCGGCCACGTCCGGGGGGTTGTCGAATTTTACCGATCCCGTCTCTTAACGTGAAAAATCGAAAATTTCGAAAAATTCCAAAATGATTTAGAAAGCGTAGGGGTTCGCAGGAAAAGTGTTTTGCGATGTTCGAAACGTGTCTGAACGTGTTCTAACGCGTTTTAGCGTGAAAAATCGAAAATTTTGAAAAGTTCCAAAAAAGATTCAGAGGGCGTAGGGAATCACGGGAAACATCTCTGAAAGTGTACTAAAAGTTCTGAACGCACTGCATCCTGCGTTTCCGTTGTGAAAGGCTCGTGAGGCTGAGAGCGATCGAAAAAAGTTGCCACGGAGCCACGAAGTGGCGTAGTGGCAACTTTTTTTCGATCGCTCTCAGCCTCACGAGCCTTTCACAACGGAATAAGCCAGTACTCTTTGTAGCGATTAACATTCCCTAGCATACTGCGAGCTTTAATGTAGCCCGGAGCCGGCTTCCGAGCTCCCCCTGGACCGAACCTGGAGCCGGCTACAGGGCACCCCCTGGACCGTACCTGGAGCCGGCTACAGGGCACCCCCTGGACCGTACCTGGATCCACCTATCGAGCTCCCCCTGGACCGAACCCGCACCCAGAACTATGCATAGAGCGTAGTGTACGCATAGAGCGTAGTGCATTTAACCTCAATACAACCCCGCTAGTTGTAAAATTAGTGTTAATGATACGATCCTCTACAGAATCTCTTCTCTCCACATACCGGAGTCAACTATCAAACTGCGTTCAATATGAAAATTATTTGTGATGTTGAGAATGTAAGAAACATTATGTAAAGCGAAACAGAAAAAAATCCGTTTTGATACAAATCCCATCTTGATACTGAGTCGATCCCACTCTTAATGTCATCTAATTTGTGCACATTATCATTTTGTCATAGTTGTCAAATAGTCTTTCTCACACGATAAATGAAACTTTATCCATACACAGGCAGTGTAAGTGATCTGTCGAGATCCTCGTTGAAAGGCTTGTCTCTAATTATTAGATAAGCGGCACTACTACTCTACTTTCTCTCAGCGGCTCGTCGGCGTAACGCCCGTTGGCGCGTCAGCGAGAATCGATATTACAGTATAATCAATACACACGACAGTTCTACAGTAATCCTCAGGCGCTACCCGGCTTGCGTCGTACGAAATACGGTGGTAAAGCGACACCCGTCAGCTATATGTACAGGATATGGAATGGTGGGGAAGCAATCTAGGGATCTGGGGATCTGGAGATCTGAGGATCCTTTTAAGGTCTTAGGATCTCCGGATCTCAGGATCTTCAATCGTGTCTTGCTCCTCGTCGAGCACGTCTTCTCACGGCCATCTCGAGAGCGCTGATTTTTCTTTCCGCGTCCTGAATTTTATAATTGTTAGTGAAATTATTGCACTCCTTTCCGTTTTCTGCCGAGTTTCGAAAATAGGAAAAAAATCAATTCTCAATTGCTTTACCTTGTCGAATGAATACCGAATCGAGTTGACGGTCGACTTGTCAGCGGGAATATCGATGAGCTGCAATGAACTCTGATATTCCCCAATATCGTCATTTGTCGATAACCAACTATCGTGTGTCTACCGTACCTCTCCCTGCTTGTAGCACACGTCGGCCTTCCTCTGCGTGCACCATCCACACGACGCACGACAGTTCTCCTCCATGAACTGGCTCGATGACCCGAGACACATGCCAACCTGCGAGGGTAATTAGTAAAAAACTATTCTAATTATGCTAGGGCAAAATACATTCGTAGCAGGATCATGCACGAGGCTGTAGAAGCATTATACGTCATGCCCAAATATTGTTAGCCTTGATAAAATTGCTACTATGTAAACTACCAAAACAATTTTCGAAAAGGCTAAAACATGCGAAAGCTCTATTAGAGATGAAGCGAATTTGATTGAAATGAGAGAAAAGTGTGAGTTGTGGGCAAAGCGAAACCTTTCTGAACACGGAGCAGGAGGGATGGCGATCGGCGCACTCTGAAATATATTTTATTCGCATTTTCGAAATAAACAACACATGATTCCAAAGCCCACAGTCAGATTTCCAGAAAGGGGTCAACGGCGAGAGTGTGTGCGAAATGAGAGAATTTATTTTTGCGTTCGCTCACACCCTCTTTGTGGGAACCAATTGGCAAAATGCACCACTCACCATCGGTTTTCTTGTAGCTGGGAGTGCAGACCTCACACGACGCCTGGCAGTACTGGGACATCCACTCGGGCTCGTCTCCGCACAGTCCTGAGGGGAAAATAATCGATAAACTTACTTCAATCGATAATCGGCCATTGACAGAACAACAGTCTACAGAAACAAAAACCGGTTAACTCATGTAGGAAGTAAGAATAGTTGTCGCAGTTTGTCACTTAACTTATTTAGATTTTGTTTGTATTAATAAAAACAAACCAGCGTCGCTCCACGCGTCGCAGCACGGATTTCTGTTGAAGCAATCGACAAAGATGGGCGCTGCCATCCTGAATTATTGATTTTATTTTCGAATTATCGATTTTCCCTTGCAATTCTCCTCCAATTCGCAAAAACTCACTTCTGGGGAGGGTTGGCGACTCGTCGGTAGGGCTTGACAGTGACTCTCGTCGCTGTAGTCAATGGAAGAATGGTCGGAACGGCGGTGTGATTGCTGAATTTCGTTATTATTTTTACAATTAATTAGCTATTTGAGACACTAAGCGAATGATTTGCTAGTATCATTTTCCGCAAATTAGAAATGAGTTTCATAGAAGGCTGATCAATTGAGAAAAAGGAAAGTGTCGTTATCAAGTCGTCTATTCTTCAATATTTATCATAATAAATACATAAAATAAAATTAATTAATTAATTAATGCGCACCTTGCAATGGTCTCCACAGCAGTGCGCGCCTTACGAGCGAATCGGAACTGCGCCGGCTGCAAACGATAAATCGAGAAATCTCCCTGATTAATTATGGGAAACGGCAGAAGAGCCGCGACGCACCCCCTGCACGCATCTGCCGAACCAGCAGCGGCCCATGTAGCACGAGTTGAGGTTTTCGTAGCCGCGGCAGACGCCGTTCATTCGGATCTGCAAGGGGTGTATGGTGAGAAACGTCGGCGCGATGCACGCTGTCGAAATGTCGACAAGGTTGGGTAACGCGGTAAAGCTCGCCTTGGCCACACAATGGGGATAACCGCGGGTGTCGCAGAAGAGGTAGGCCGAACCACAGGTGGGAGCCATCATCGAGCAGGTGGGACGGGGCGCGTAGCGGTACATTTGGTCAGTGTAAGAGTTGGAGAGACCTGGTGGAGTTGAGTTTCAATGAGGAATGAAAGGCTTGAGAGGCACGGAATAATCTGATCGTGCGTGTTTACTGATTGAAAAATGAGAAATTCGGCAAAAACATTACTTACTTATATCGTGCAAAGTATTGTAATATGATAATTATACACATTAAGTTACCATCTCTGTTCTGCAGATAGGGGAAGGGTCGCATGTTGGAGTACGAGAAGTGAAGAGGGTTCGCGCAAGTTCCGATGTCGGGAGCGTATGCCTAAAATCATTATTGAACATATTTCCATGATTATCGAAAATCGTTAGGTAATATTAATCGGAAAGAGATGCAGATCGTTCGCATTAGCTCTCACTTATTCCGCCACTAACGAGAAATGGAAATGCATTCATGTTATTTTGCCTGTTGGTTTTTTTGTATACGGATCTTTCAAATCAATATTAAATGTATATTATTAAAATAATCAATTAATATGATTTGAATGAAGTGTTCCGACCTGCTCTCTGAACCATCTGGGCTGCTTGAGCTGTCTCCACAGTTCCCACATGTAATCGACGAATGAGTGGTGCATGAAGAAGATGGGCTCGTTGGCGGACGTGCTGGGCGGCTTCATGTCACCTCCTGGAACATCAATGTTTGTGACGGCCTTTTTCGCCTTTCTGATACGCTTGCGGTCTTTTTTCCAGTCTTTTTCGAATTAAAATTCCCTGCTAATTGAAACTTTCAACAGCAGATAGATCCAGAATACGACCATTGTAACTGTAGTGGAATTCTTATGGACGTGAAACGGACGGGTTCTGCTAAACAAAACCCAGCAAATTCTGAGAGAATATTCAAACACCAAGTGTTCCTGGTACTTCCGAATGAAAAGAGCACTAACCGATCCAGAGATGGATGTTGGAGTGGATGTACTCCACTGCACCGTAGTTGTTCGGGAACGGACAGGCTGCAATTTTATTATAATTAATTATTCATAAAAAAGACTGATTTTACTACATTACGTTAATAGAGTGACGGGACCGATTTAAAAAAAATCAATAAATTCCTCACAATCAAGCGGCGCTGTGTATGCCATCACGTATTCGATATCATTCTGGGCAACGACATTATTGATTTGCGCCTCGGTGAACAGCTGACCCTCCTGACCGAGATTGCTGCAATTATCGATTAATTAACAATTAATAATTCATAATTAATTGAATAAAATTTCTACACTATGCAGGAAAAGGGGGCGTTCTGCAAAATACATTAAAATCTCACCGAAGAATAGTTCCTCGTCCTTCAAGCGTTGGCCAGTACGCGAACGGTCCCTGAAAACAATATTTATATTTTTTCCCTTCACTGACACGCCAATTCAACGCGCACTAAACTGCTCCTTTCTTGGTCTCTATGCAATTGTGCACGATTCTTATGCGAACGATGCAAGTGAAACCGTGACATAGGGGAGTGGGCGAAACTGTCATGTGTTTGCAGCGTGCACTTCGTTGTTTTCATTTACTTATTTGATACACCAGCACATTCTGTAACGGCAATTAAAGAAACGCGGAAGAATAAAAGAAAATCTAAATTTGGGTAGCGAAAGTGGAAGTTGTAGCGCGGTTATAAATAGTTATTGTGATCAAGTAAAAAAATTGTTGTACCTGCACGACATTTCCCCATCCGTCGGTCTCTCCTGCGAACAAATTAGTGAACATGATGGAGTCACGAGGATCCGGCAAGTAGTTGTCCATTACCTTGAAAGAGCATTGTAGTTTTCATGAACATTTTAGACAAAACTAATGTTCAACATACAACATCTTTCATTGTGCTCAAATAAAGGGGCAAAAAAGAGCTCAGGAAATTTTACAGAAAAAGTGGTTGAATTCTCACCGAGTCCCAATAAGGAATGGCCACTCCGGGGTCGACCATTCTCAGTGCAATTTCGAATCTCTTGAGATACTCTCTGTGCCAAGTGAGGAAGCCCGGTCCCGAGTGAGCACCACTGCCAACTCCCACCTGGAATTTGAATCAATTATCGATTAATAATTTGTTTTTAGCTAATTGGGAAAAACTAATTAAACTAAGTACAAACCTCAAGATGCTGTCTGGAAAGCTGATCGTAGAGTCCGTTTCGCTTCAGGGTGTTGAGAGCGTTGTGCCATCTGAAATATTGATTTCAACTTCGTCTCTAATATTATCCATTTACAATACACCTCGGATGTGTAAAAGGAATGCTCGATTCCTAGCTCGATTTCAGTTCTTGCAACCTCATGAAACTTTCTCTGATTCGACACTAAGCGGAATCTACTAAAGTTTCAAAGTCTATTATTGGCAGTGCAATCATTGCTGAAGATGTTAATTTGAATAGATGTGCTTACCCGTTTCTCTCATCTTCCGACATCATTCTGTACTCTTTCCTGTATGCCATCACGAGCGGTTGCCCGTTGCCCTGTTGCAGGAAACAAGTTCCGTTGCGCATCGCACCCTGCAATTAGTTTAATATTTTAATTAAGTCATTTATCTTAATTTCCGAAAACCATTTTTGTTTTTTTTCATTTTCATCATTCTGTTATCTTCTCAAAACAGGGGTGATGAGTTATGTTTCAATGATGCCATTTTGCAATAAGAAATGTGCAAGATTTAATACTGTCTTCTTATTTTGCTCGAAATGCAACAAATCCACTATTCCTCTATTGATTCGCTTTATCACTCCGTTTACTTTTGCTCATACCATGGTATAAACTACCCCCACTCGGCGAAGGGAAAGCAACATTTCGCTATTTGTGCCTCGATCTTATACAGTTTTTGTCCGTTCACGCGGCACAATAAGCTCTTCTTTCGTCTACGGTCGAAAAGGAAAACTTTGTAAGTTACTTTACAATCACGAGCAATCATCAGCTGAAGGAGTCCCGACAAAAGAGGTACATCAACAAGGGTATTGTCACCTAATTTCCCCGGTCACAGTTCAACTGATACTTTTCTCTATGTGAGAATGATTTTTTTAGGTTCCTGCTCACAGTCAGAAAAATTACATGCATCCATAAAACATAATTAACAACTTTCAAAAATATATAAATAATAAACCAATTCAATTACGTACCTGGAAGAACGGGCAGAGACACTGGAGGGTCATGCAGTCGTACGGGTGGTAGGCAGTCTGACCACGGGCGAACATGGGCACGGGCACGGGCATCTGCCAGTTGGGAGCGCCATTCTGCAATTTGAAATACTTATGCAAACAATGCAGAAATGCGTTTTTGATTGCTCGTTATTGACATTTCCAATAGAATATCTGTATTTTGCTTATTCGAAAAATGGTTTACATGAATGAGGTAACGAATCATTTATGAAGTTCATGATAAAGTAATATTAATAGTGATATTAATCAACGAACCGATCGGGTGTCCTCCAAAATGCTGTTGGGGTCGGCTTGAGTGGTCGGCGCAGCGGGAGTTGTCACTCGAGTGGTCACTCGGTTCTGCAATTTAGCTCGATTTCGCATTATTCTTCAGTTTTCACATTTCCTAACGATGCATCAGAGTTTGAAAAGATCCAAAGATTTCTCTAATTCATATCACCAAACTGTATCACCAAATTACCTGCAGTCTCCTCCTCAAAATCGCTTGCCTCCTGGCGGCGGATGCAATTCTCGGCGACCCCGGGGTATTGGCGCCTGCACGCGCCAGCAGCTGCGCCTGGCGCCGCAGACGCGACCGCGTCATCTGGTCCATCTCGCGGTTCTGCAATTGGCGATTTCCGGCTCTGTATTTCGCGGTGCTGTAGGTACTTTAATGCGATTCCCTGTGGGCGAATTGAGTTCGCGATGATTTCACTTTCACACGCCGTTCCGGCGCTTGATTTACCACGCGCCAGTGCGCGGTTTTCCTCTGCCCCTGGTGACCTTAAGTTTCTGTCACTTTCTTTATTCACCGACTCGGGCGCTTAATCACACCTCTTTTTCCCCATCGGTAGACAATTTCCCATCAAAACGCTTCAGTCGCTATCGCGCCCCATTGTTTGATGATGCAATGGGAAAGATTGGGGCGAGGCACAAAAAGAGGCAAAAGGGCGCGGACTAGACCCAATCATGGGTGCACAGACTTTTTTCCATTGTTGCAAAAGAGCAAGCTCTAAAGTTTCGACGCAAATATGTTTCGAATTGTTTTTACCATGAGCGCATCGAGACATGTATAATTTTTTTGATCACTTACTTTTTATCACAAAAATATTTAATTACTTTCTGATTAACAAGATAACAAAGAGTTCATTCTTTAATCAGGAAGAGTGGGGGAATTCGCCAATTTCTAGTGTAACATCTCACACTCTCAATTTCCTATTGTTGTTTAAACAGTTTGATTCGCGATCGTCATAAAAACCGATTGAGTTCCCCCCCGTGAAATGACGTGTTTGCCCGTTGTTAAGCGGCGTTTACTAAAGGTCAAGAATGGCACATTTCCTTCTTCGGAATATGACGAAATATAAAAGGAATAGCAAAAACACTAAGACATTTAAAAAATTATATGTCTGATTTCAAGTATACAGAAGTGGGGGGATTTTTAACAATTTCTCACTCCGAATTCAACATGGTTGATCGGTCTGTGAAATGATGTGAAATAAAACTTACCATCATGCAAGTGTGGAAGATGTCCTTGTTGGGAGCATCCGAGCAATCTCTCGGAGGCGCTTTCCAGTCGGGAAGTGCGGCCTGAGAAAAATTACGGTAACATCAGATTACTGTAGATCAGTATTGATCCCATGGATACGTGTGCATTAGCAGACATTCCACTGCGTAACCTCTCGTCTAAGCGGGGGTTCGGGAACCCCACCCAATTTTCGTGAGTAAGTGTTTCTCTGACCCCCGCCACCGACTAAATGGAGTTCAAGAATGGTAGCCGATTTTGTGGTGGTGTGTAACCTCATCGCTCCCAACCAACAGGTTCAAATGCGAAAGAAAGTGACATAACTTACGAAGGCTCTCTCACTTACTTTCGAAAGTAAGTTTGCGAGTAATCGCGCGAGGTCAGGCGGAAACAGTTTTGCAAAAAGGTCGATTATGACCGGGGTCTAGTTATGGTTGCGTGCAAAGTTCACCCAACAATGCACCAAAGAAACTAAGAGTGTTCCTATTAAGACAAACTAAGAGTGTTCCTATTAAGACAAACTAAGAGTGTTCATATTAAGACAAACTAAGAATGGGCATATTACAAAGAAGCTAAAAGTGTGATTATATGCCAAAAAATAATATTGTAATTTTCATTTCTATGTATTCAAAATTTTACTATCTTTCGGCTCACCTGCTTTTCAAGAGAGGGCATGGTCAGGAGGGGTTTGACTGCTTGAGGAGGCTGTGTTCGATTCATCACGGGTACTTGGGCTACCTGAAACTTGCAAGATTTATTCCAAACCCTCACTGATCTACTACGTACAAGCAGTTGCATTTCAATAACTTTCCTTGCTGTTCGCATTATCACTATAGTGGCTAATGGAGTACGTAAAATCTGTAGTACAAAATACTTGAAACATATATAGTTATAAGGAAAATAACTTGGTTAGAGTATCGACCCACCTTCTTTGTGATATCATCCATAGGCATATTCATCTGAGCGCGCACTTGCAAAATGAAGACGGCAAGTGCGGTCAGGAGACATAACAGGCGCATTTTTGTGTCTGCAAAAATAAATTTTAAATTGATAAAGGGCGGGAAACATGAGAAAAACGAGACAAAATCGGGAGTAAAAGCTGTGTAGAAAGATCAAAAGAAGTCAAATCCCTTCCCGGCTCTCTCTCAATTGAAAGAAAGTAGTGTGAGAAGGTCAATGCTATTTCGCACAATGAATGAAATGGACAGGAGGGAGTGCAAAGGGTGCAGAACCACACGGAACCAAATGTGGTACTCGGACCCTGTGGGTACCACAGTTGGAACCATAAGCTGCTGCTACTGACTCTTGAGTGAGTGGTATCGAACAGTAGCTATCATATTGCTAGACTCCACCCTTTCGTTGACCCTTTCTCTAACTCTCCTTTTTGTTCCCATCTCTCTCTCAATCTCTACTGCCTAGCTGCCAATGCTCTCTGTCCATCAATCGAATACTTCCGCACTCTCCTCGATGCACACACTCTCTCGTCGCGCCCTTATGTCTTTCATCTCTCTTGTCACCGCACTCTCTCACCACTGGGTTTCGACGGCTTGCGAGAAACTTGTGTGAAACGTTCTAAAAACATGCCTACGCTTGTTTTGTATTTTGCGGTTTATCTTTTAAAAATTCACTCAATACACGATTACTAAATGAACAGTTCAACAATTTTTCTTTTTTTCTTTGGGAACCGTCTAAACCAAAGTACAAAATTACAGAGGCTAGAGGTAGCTCTGCAGAGGCTACCTGACTAATCGGCATTGACCATGGAATTTGGCCAATAAAGCCCCGAACTACACGGTAAAAAAGGGAGGGGGTTGAGTTTTGACCTCGGCATTCCGAGTAACGCGTCATTTTGCGCGCGCAAATTAGGCAGAAAAGTCTAAGAGAATTTAGCGGGAATAAAAGTGAAATCAACTCCAATCACTCCGGGAAAAAGGTCATTGTCACTATGTACATACTGATTGTTCTTGGGAGTGGCGGAAAACTGAGAGAAGCGGACCAAAGAGGTCAGCGATAACGGAACAATACGTGCGCTTTTACACGGAATTTCGACAAGCTTACTGCGAAAACATGTAGGAAAACGGAAATATGCAGATGTGTGTTAACCCCGCGCAATTTCGCTTAAAATGTTTCTTGCGCAAAAATAACATGGTAAAGTAGCCGGGACTGAGTCAGAGTGTACTCGATAACGGACACAGTAAAGAAAAGTTTTAGCCAGTTCGCATGACGTCTAATCACTATTATCTCCCGGTTGTTACTCAGTTTCTCTCTCCTTCGATTAGCTGAAACTACGCACTGACAGTGAGGTGTAACAGTGAACTGACCGCGGGGCGCGACACAAAGAGAGGAGCGTGTCAAGAGAGAGGTTAGAGCATTGGAGAGATATCGAGTTTCGATAAGTAGCAAGATAGAAGGCAAAGGACAACACTAGAAGTTGCAAAGTTGTAGAGTCTCAAGAGTGCGCAGTCAAGGAGCTTTTACAATTGGGACGAATAGTGGGTTGTTACGGTAGCTGGCTGGTCACTGTATCTTCGAGAGGCGGGCGGTGATGTCGGAGCGAGCGGCACGGCACGTTTTATACCCGCTCTCGGCCTCCGCTGACCACAGGAGAGAGAGAGAGAGAGAGAGAGAGAGAGAGAGAGAGAGAGTGGGGGAGCATGATGATGATGTTGATACGCAACTTACTGTTAGAAACGCATGAGGTTGTGGCTCCGTTCCGGTAGGAGAGTTGGTTATCATTCCTCATACAATAATCCGATGACGATATTTCCGTTGCACATCATGCCGTAGGCTTCCATAACAGAGCAAGTGTTCAAGAGGCCCCCGATCTCTGGACGTTTAGAACCACTACGGTTACCTGTAACCGTTCCGGTAACGAAGTGATGCATTTAACAATTTAATATAGCAGCTTTCACTGAATATCGTGCCATTTCACTGTTATCTAAAGGATAATGTAGCAAATCATTATTAATAATCACGTTATAATCAACTGAAAAAGTCCAATGCCACTGAATAATGCTAGAGCCAATCAGAAGCGTGCCCCGAGTGCACTACCGTAATGTTGTTTGGCTTATCCGGCCTCTCGAACGGAAAAATCTACCGTAATCCTCAGGAAGGCAAACAATTCTCAGAAAATGTAGGATTTTCTCACTTCCTGCTTTCTGAACCTTTAGTGGACGCTGTTCACGCACGTTCTTTTCCCATTATTCATATTTATTCCGTTATTCCATTATTATCGTGTGTCCCACACGTTCGTCCGTTTTTTTCGTGCGATACGGGCTTTCCAGACTGAGATCCGTGGCCGTCGACCTGCTTGACGACATCGAATCCCTCGGTGACACGGCTGAAGACGCAGTGCTTTCCGTCGAGCCTTCTCTTCGTTCTTTTAGTTCTCATCATCAAATGTCTCTCCGTTCATGGACTCGCCACCAGTTGCGTTACCACGAGTGAAGTCATCTCCCTGAAGCATGAAGTTGGGGATGTGTCGGTGGAAGGCGCATCCATTGTAGTGGAGAAGCGTGCCGAAATTCTCGGCGGTCTTGGGGACGATGTCGCCGCGCATGATGTCGAAGAAAACCTAGAAAACAGATCTTTTCTTGTAATCCATTATACTTGTTGCATTTTCCCAAGATAAAGTTAAATATTAAATATGAAGGTCTCTATTTCTGTGGCTTCTCACTTCAAAGCTATCAGTGTCTGTCATTTCCGCAAACTAGCGTGAAGATATAAGATATTTCATTTCAAACTCGGAAGTTCTCTTTTCCACTCCCCCACCTTCCCGCGTGTCTCCGATCTCCGAACCCCCTTTGACCCTTCTCTTGACCTTGGGAGCTCATCGAAGCTGTACTATTTACTCATGTTGTCTGCTTCCATATCTCAACAGTTGTGCGCTGATCTCAATCGAGTAGAGTATAGAGTTAGCCGAACCCCTCTGTTTTCATCACAGAAACTGACCCGTGGAAATCAACAGATCAGAGGGTCACCCCCCCATGACCATCATTGAACTCGCTGATCCGTGCTGATAAACATGCGGTAAACGTGGGCGTTTTTCGCATTTCGAACATCGTCACGGAACCATGCATCAGTAATTGCATAGTTAGCGATAACTGTGTCAAACCACAGTAACCCCAAGCGGTTTGAACAGTTTGGGTGAACAGATAAGGTATTTAGCTGTGACGCCTCTGTGCTTGCTCAAAGAACTACACTTATTGTCGCCTTTTCAGTTACTCGTAGCCTCATCACCATTGTTCCTAATCTATTGATCAGTGCGTAGTCTTACTGTAACAACGTTCAGGGAACTCCCCATCATTAATTACTAATTGGTAATTGAGTTATGACGCTAGACGGGAGCGGTGCCTACATGAGTTGCGCGCAGCTTGCGTGCCACTTTCGCCCGCTCTCTCACCGTTCTACTCTCACTGTCTTGCTCTGTAGAAAGAGTGTGAAAGTGTGGGAGAGAGAAAGAGAGAGAGAGATAGTTCCCTTGAGGGGGAGAGAGACCGACTGACATCATTGGCACCACTACGGCATTGAACCTGTTGAAGAATACACAGAGAGATTGAAAGGGAGTTCCGTTCGGTCAGCGGGGGAGATTTTCGAAAAGCGCGGGGTTGCGTTTACAATACTGAAAACAGAACTGGTATGCGTCATCATTGTGAAAGATTCGTGCGAAATTAGGCAGAATGAAGTAACTTCAACACTCATGGCGAGTACGAATATTGCAAGGTCGATGGACAGTTCGTGATAAGGGGGAAGGGGAAGAGAGAGAAGTAAGTTGATATTTTACTGCGATAAAACGAGCAATGTGGGTGCACATTCCTTGTCTGCTATGAGGATACTTCCGTATAATAATTCTAGAACACAATGATCTGCGCGTCGTATTATTTTACGGATTGATTTGCGCACGAATTGGAAAGAATGTGGTTTGTAAAATCTCTGATTTTTTCTATCTTGTTTTTCGAGTGTTAGAATCATGTGGTAACTGTATCTCCTTTTTCGAGAGTTAGAATCATGTGGTAACTGTTAGTCTCAACCATTAAAAGGAAAGGAAGAGATTCTTCTGTCATTTGCCGTATCAACGTCACGGCGTTAATGTGTTGCATTTCACCAATGGGTAAACAACAATCGCCCTAAAAAAACCAAAGCAAATTCAGTTGAGCACTTGATTCCAAACGTACCGAAAGGGATCAGCGTGATGAAGTTTGCAAAGGAAAGAAGAAGAAAAAAAGAAAAAAAAGTATCTTATGATTTTACACGCTTTCTCACAACTTCTTTCAGTATTCAGAGTTATCCTCCGATAGAGCAACTTGATTATTATTATCATTATGGATCGCCTATTACACTCTGTGCATATTCCTGTATCTACGAAGGGAGTGAAACACAAATGTTTCCGGCCTGCGGAATGATGTGTGGGGTCAAATTTGATGTGGGCGAGTCTCAATTGGTTTCAATTGAGTCATCTGGAACCGGGTTTCCTCCCTCTCTCTTCGTTCCTGATAAACATCGAGAGTGAACATCACTTTCGCCGCTTGTTTCCTGTTGCGACACAATTAATGGGCAGTTTGACAGAGTAGAGAGGGAAAGTTTTGACGCCATTCAACCGTCGTCCAGCTTTAATCTCGACCGAAGGGGTTCCACGGCGTTCTGGGCAATATTATGAATTCATGGTGAGACTATACATGTAAATTTGCGCTATTTGGCTACCCGCAACAAATCGCAAAGATGCGAATGCCGTGAGTGCTGTTAGTGTCTGGAGATTTGGTCGTGCATTTTTCGGTCCGTGATTTAAACAATCTACGCCACTGTTGTGTTCTTTGAGGGTTAAACTAAAGAGTTTTTGCCAAACTCAGATACAGTTACGCAATTTCTGACTCACTAGTACAATGTACTTTCTAAGAGGAACAAAGAAAACATTTCGTCAGACTCAACGGCGGACATCTGCTGTTTTTACCCGTTTGTTAGCCTTCATTTCACCTTGTCTCTTTTTGTTATCTTAAGGAAAATCAACAGAAAAACACGTAACTGCTCAGTTCTAGACTTCTCCAGTCGTAAAAAAGAGTTTCCCCAAGACAGCAATGAAACAGTAGAGAAATGTAAAGTGTAGTTTCAATTGCTAGAAACTTCCTGCTTCAATGTACCAGAAATGGCCAAGAAAGTGATACCGCTTACACAAACAGACTATAAAGCAGAGAATGTGAAGGTCTTGAAACGGAGTTACAATTGATAACGGTGTCACGTACAGTAGCGGACAAAAGTCTTCGGGCACTTTTTATATCTGATACAACTTTTTAACCCAAAGGGGCTTTGATATGATATGGTAAGACCATATACCAAATCTATTGGAGATTACGATGCAACTATTGGGGGATTGCGAAATCGTTCAGTAATTGCGTCGTGATGACGCAATCGATGCACACTTTTTTGAAGTGCCATTATTCTTACATGGATTTTTTCCCGCTCGTCTAACTTTCAGGATGTTGATACCTGGCCACGACCTACCTAGAAACTTTTTTTCAAGTTGCTGCGGTGCCGTTACTTGGCTGCAGCCAAGCTGCAAAATGGAGACCTGAAAATCATATCTCGCCGTTTAGACATCGCCCAGGCCCGATCAATGCACCAAAATGATCGCCATCATGACTACCGATGATCCCGAGAATTTAGTCGCGGTAGGTCACTAATTGCCCTCAGGGCACGAAAAAATCACTTTTTCGCATTATTGTGGTCTCACCGAGGGCCCCCCTATAGGACTTGCACTAGAGATCTGGCTTAGGCGTGGATTCGGTAGAGAATCTATGGGAGAACCGATTCCTAGCTGCAATAAGCGTTTCGTTTGGACTCCTGCCCGCGACGATCGATTTCCGGAAGGACACTGGTTTGGCCACGCCCATTTTCTGCCCGTTGACAAGGTTCTGACTTTTGAGTGTATCTCGGTACTGAGTTAACGGAGAAGGCTGGCAGACCCATCAATGGAATCAGCGTGGCTGGCTCTATAATCTCATTCACAAAATTTCATCATCACTATGCAATATTGCATCATCCTTAGGCAATAATCCTCAGAATTATAAAATATTGCAAATTAATGACGTAATTTGTGCTCTAGAGTGGCGGAAATATCAAATTTATTTTATTGGAATTTTTTCCACCATTATTCCTTCACTAACGGCTAAGAAAACGCAAAAAATAGGAATATTGCATAAGGATGATGCAATATTGCATAGTGATGATGAAATTTTGTGAATGAGAATTTAGAGCCAGCCACGCTGATTCCATTGATGGGTCTGCCAGCCTTCTCCGTTGACACAGTATCGAGATACACTCAAAAGTCAGAACCTTGTCAACGGGCAGAAAATGGGCGTGGCCAAACCAGTGTCCTTCCGGAAATCGATCGTCGCGGGCAGGAGTCCAAACGAAACGGATATTGCAGCTAGGAATCGGTTCTCCCATAGATTCTCTACCGAATCCACGCCTAAGCCAGATCTCTAGTGCAAGTCCTATAGGGGGGCCCTCGGTGAGACCACAATAATGCGAAAAAGTGATTTTTTCGTGCCCTGAGGGGAATTGGTGACCTACCGCGACTAAATTCTCGGGATCATTGGTAGTCATGATGGCGATCATGTTGGTGCATTGATCGGGTCTGGGCGATGTCTAAACGGCGAGATATGATTTTCAGGTCTCCATTTTGCAGCTTGGCTGCAGCCAAGTAGCGGCACCGCAGCAACTTGAAAAAAAGTTTCTAGGTAGGTCGTGGCCAGGTCTCAACATCCTGAAAGTTAGACGAGCGGGAAAAAATCCATGTAAGAATAATGGCACTTCAAAAAAGTGTGCATCGATTGCGTCATCACGACGCAATTACTGAACGATTTCGCAATCCCCCAATAGTTGCATCGTAATCTCCAATAGATTTGGTATATGGTCTTACCATATCATATCAAAGCCCCTTTGGGTTAAAAAGTTGTATCAGATATAAAAAGTGCCCGAAGACTTTTGTCCGCTACTGTATTCATCTTTGAGAGATGCCCTGATAGAAATAACTCACTACATATCGCAGTGTACTTTCTAGGCGAAAGAAATAAGTGTGTGTTTCTCAAGCTCAGTTTTATTCAGGTTGAGACACTTGCTATTCAACGACATTATGAGCTGTTCATCATATTTTTAACAATACTATTATTAAAAATTGATTACAGTGATGTTATTTTTACACAAGCAAGCTATCATAACAGATAAGGTGAATAACATGAAATGCAATTGAGAGAGAAATGATTAGGGTATTAAAAGTTATTCATCTTTTAGACATGTGGAGGTCTGCGCTCGAGATCCAAAGATCCAGCTTTAGACATTCTGGTCATTGACAGAGTAGGAAGTCTCCAACTTCCCTTACTCCTGAAACAACATTGTCTTCTGATGAAGGAAAACCATTAGATCATATCTCACTATGGACCGCTCCCTCGATCGTGCGTGCATCTAATGCTGCGCAAATTTCATGCGTGGAATTCCACCCACGGAGGGTGGAAAACGAATGTAACTCAGCTCAAACTGAACGAAATCCTTCAATCAAAAAGGAAAATGGTCCGATCGTGGCTTGCAATCCCTGTATCAAGTTTGGAAGTGGTAGCTTCACTTGGAAAAAAGTTATGAAAGGGTGCATAAAACTATTTTGCACCTTCCACCCCAAGAAATTTGCGCAGCATCAACAACAGGCAACGTCTTCAGAGTTATTCTGCGCTCATTCATGGCTGGAAAACTCACCCCTTTTCATAACGATCTATATGAATAATTAACTATTCAAAGACTATCAGCTGTTCACCGTAATATTCCTGAAATCGCTACTCAATTAGCAATACATCTATGACGGAGGAAAGTCTATCTAAGGACTTTGCATGACCTAATTGCAGGTGAAGGCAATTTATAAACATTTTCTTCATTTATATGTATATCCAATTTGAATAAAGTACAGGATAAGCTCGCAAAAAACGCAAGTGAAACTCACACGGAATTGGAATCACAATAATTGGCTCCACAATGACTGAATTGCCACGAGTGCCTAATTGGGATCAAATTTTACTGATTGCATCTCATTTCAATCTTATTGTTCACCTCCTTCTCCACTTTCATTCTCCATTTCACTCTCGCCCCTGCTCTCCCTCCCGAACGGTCGACTGACGAGACCTCCGACGCCAATCGATAATCAGCTAATCGATAATCGACGACTGGTCCCGTCACGATGTCACGACACAAGACGCAGCGTAGGCGGCCCAGGACGTCCAAGGAGCAGCGACGTATTATGTGGGTTACTGTAGCTACTCCACCGCAATCTTTGGGAATACTGTACTGTACATTAAACTCTTCGTTCTCAGAGTACTGTAGTCTGATCTTTCATCTCATTTCATAAACTACTTTAACCCAATTTCCGATCTCGGGTTACTTTAGTCCGTGTTTCCAATCTCAGAATACTGTAGTCTTATCTTTGATCTGTGATCTCTTTAGGCAGACATATCACCGCAAGGACGACATTCCGGACTGTGATGCGGAGGTGAAAGAGGAGCACGCGGAGCCCAAATCCGGGTCTGATGAGGAGTGAGCATTTTAATTTTTTTGATTTTTTAAAAATTTCCTGCTCGAAACTTTTGAAATGTTCACTGTGCACGCGCCATTGCAGATTCCTCGAGGAGTACGTCAATCGGCGCAAGCGCAAAGTGCGCAGAATGTAAGTTACAGTACCCTACAGTAATATGAGAACAATGATGGGACTACCGTAATCTGTTGAGACTATTTTACTTTGAATGATCGATTACTGTAGTCATTGTTCTTAGATTACCGTAATTTTTTCTCCCATTACTGTAGTTTGATCTTTGATCTCTCTGTTCCAGTTGCGTTTCTCCCTGCACTTCGGCCGAGTCGCTCGTCGTGACTGCCGTATCGATTGCAGGCAACGGAGAGATCACCACTAGCCACAGCCACAATCGGTTTGTGTAGTTTGATCTTTGATCTTTGAATGTAGATTTTCGGCCTTTCCAGAATGCCCACTAGCAACTGCCACTGCAACGTCGGCGCCGTTGCAGCTCCATACGAGACCACGGGGTTGGGATTGATCTTTGATGTCTTACCAATGATCTTTGATCTCTGCAGCCACGACATGTACGGGGCGCTGGCGCAGCCTATGCGGCCGACTGCTGCAGCTGCAGCAGGAATGGACCAGCACGGGGAAGAGCCGGGCTCGGAGGACTCGTACTCCATGTTCGGCGATCGACGGTGCGTTCTACCGTATGGCCCGAAGGACGCGTTGCGGTCGCGGCGCGGTTTTGCTCGAAAAATTCGACATTTTTGCATTGCAGCAACTACGACAACGAGACGCTCACACGGTGGAGCTCGTCGCTGTTCAATTGGGTCTATGCTGTGTTCGGAGCCGTGCTCGGACTGGGAGAACACGTCGTCAAGACTCCCGTGAGATAGATGATCTTTGATCTCTGCGCTGATCAAAGACGCATTGACATCCGGTTCATCAAAAAGAACCTGAAGCTTCAGAAGTGATAATATAATTCGTTCAACTGATGAAACCGATTACTATTCCAATCGAATTTCACATCTCGTTTTTTTATTCTTCAGTACTTTTGAGATGTGCGTTTCAGCAGTACTAGACCAAACTTCTTTGTTAATCGTTAGCATTTGATCTTTGATCTTTGATCTCTTCCAGTTCCTCCTCGGTCTCACCCTCGCTACCATCTTCCTCGTGATAATCGCTTCCCAGATCGAAATCATGATCTCCTATCTCATCGAGTCAGTTATCGATCGCTGACCGCGCCGCGACCACAGCCCGTCGTCATACATTAATTTTGTTCTTCAGAGAATTCCTCAACGTCGCCTACCCCGCAATGCACGGCTACCTCCTGCTACTCGAGGTGCTGTCGAAATTTTGACTGGCGACGATTCAGATACATCGTTGCATTTCTACACACACTCCCAGTATACTGTGTTATTGCAGAACTGGTTCATGGGCGCCGCTCACACGACTGCGGCCTTCAACGATCTCACTCAGGTATTCAAAGGAAGCTCCGCCCCCTTTCACGAAGTTGCACGCTTTTCAGGCGACGTACTGCGACACGGCGGAGCGCTGGTGCAGCCAGTACGGCGTGCTGTGCGAGCAGCGCTGTTCCTTCACGCGTCTCGCCGCGGAGAGAGTGCGCGGCAGCCTGCGTTGAGGCGTGCGGCAACGCGTCACGTCCTGCCCCCATCGATGACACGCGTCGTAGTTTCAATGTGTGCACAGATCGTCGTTCCCGATAACAATGAAGCACTTTATCCCAAAATTGTTGTAGTATGTAGTTTCGACATCCAAAAATAATCAATAATTAGAGGGGAAATGTGTGAAAATTACTGGAAAATGAGGGTGTTTCCACACGCACACACACAAATGATAATTATCTCGTCGGGTATACGGTAACTAGAAAGGAGAGATGTGGGAAGACAATTCTCAGTAGACGAAAGATGGCTTGAACATGAGATTGCGCGCAACCGGCAGACGGGGTCGATCGGAGTACTGTAGAGAACATAGATTACGGTATGTTATTGGAGTACTCTAGACAGCACAGATTACTGTAGTTTATTGTTCCGTCGATATTGTCATAGTACTGCAGCTAATTTACTGCACCTATTCAGGTGAATTTGGGAACGGCTGTCTAGACACTTATTACTTTCGTGTTATTGCGATTATTAAAAAAACGAAAGATCAAAGATCAATTACCGTACCTGGAATGGCGTGAAATCAACCATGGGTCCGGAGGGAGCGGAGCTTCGCTTGCCAAATCGAATGTAGTCGTAGCCCTTCTTCTCCGGCACTGAAGACACGCGTTTTGCTGCAGAGATCAACGGTCAAATCGACAACTAACTTTTTTTTTGAAAAAAAATCAGCATTGAAAGAACCGCCCATTCTGGTTCTTATTCCATAAGGATTATTTTGTATTGATTGCGCCATGCTTACCCAATCCGAGCGACTCGAAGCATGGTCCCTCTGCGGGGTCGATGCAGCCCATCGGGATTGCTGCAGCTGCAGCAGGTCGTACGACCAGACTAACGGCGACAACTGCAGCAAGGAGAGAGAGGAAGGGAGTTGCGGCCATTTTGGAGTGTGGATGGGAGAGGGGGAGACTAGGGGTACCTGAAAGAAGCAGAGATTGAGGAGAATCAAGGAGCGATTCAGTCAGGGACATTCGCGAAATTGATGCCGAACTTGCTGGAAGAGGCGCTATTGAGAGAAGTGCGCGAAGACTACAGTAGAGGTACAACGTACTTGAATACACGATGTGTTACTCACAGGGAACTATAAGTCTACGAATTGAGAAGTCGCTTCTAACGAGCGGCGACTGTAAAATTTCGTTTGGAGGCAGCACCCACATCTACATAACGGGGTCAGGACGAGAGAGTGTACACAATTGAGAGACTCCCTCTCGGTTTTACACGTCCTCAGACTCAAAACAGTGATCTGAAGGTTTCTACGGAGTGTGGAATGATGTGGCAGGGATTTTAGACTACAGTCTCCCGTATTCGTAGACTTATTTCCATGGATAAGAAGTAGTGAAATTGCGTCTGGGATTTGGCATAGGAGGGAAAACGATAAAATCACGCGACGCCTTGCGATGTTCACCCATACAAAACGGCGTAAACGATTGACGTTCAGCATCAAAAAGGCGGCTAATGATGGTGTCTCCAGCATCCTCCCCCATTATGTCGCGCATCTCACTCCAGAAGAGAAGGGAGACTAATCAGGAGAGTAGCGGAAGTAATGGTCTCCCCTTTCTCTCACACGTTCAAACATTGCAGAGATCAGGCAAAATGCAGAGAATCTCATTAGGAGGAGAAAAATGTTGCCTAACACCCTCATAGTGTTGCATCGTTGCTTTTTGATGAGAGGAGATCAGAGAATGAGAGATCAGGAACGAGGAAGCCCCCCCCCCCTTCCGAAAAAAGAAAGTTTGAAATTCTGCCAGTCGACATTAAAAAAAACTGATATGCCTTCACAGAAGCACGAAAATGGATCACCAGCTCTCTGACAATTCAGTCGCATAGAATGGTCTGCGTTTCAACCAGTGGATTCAAAGCGAAACGCCCCTCCCTCCCACGATTTCACACATCATAACTCGCGATTCGACACGAAAACGGAATGAAATCACGAATCGACGAATACCTTTCCCCATGGATGAACGTAGTACACGCGATCGTACTAGTAATAATTACAGAGACGCTACCGTAGTCCGACGGGTAATCTACCGTACCCCTCTAACAATCGGGTCGGGAGACCCGAGAGTGCCGACGTCGTCCTGGCGCGGCTGATTGCTATGGCAGTAGTACACGTGTGTATGGGGGACTCTGGTGCGGCTAATTGCTCTCTCGATCCCGCGTGCTTTCTCGCCGCTGAGTATCGGCGACAGCTGAATCCCGCCCCACTAAATTCGATCTACCCCTTTTACACCTGTTCCTCACCCGTTTCGTGTGATGTGAGAAATTGAAGGAAAGGAAAAATCGATTCGAAAAAAGCGGTTGAAAACTTCAAAATTTGCAGTTGCTACATCTTTTTTTTCGAAACATTGACTATAAATCGGTCTGGAGTCAAGGCAATCGAGCAATAACTTTAAAAGTCTAATGGGTGGTTTTCAGTGACTCAGTAGCCTAGAATTCTGAATTCATAGACTCATTTCCTGTGAGACTAACATAGTTTGCTAAACCAAATTTAGAGTACTACTGTGTAATGCAGACAATGACAGGAAGTGAAGCAGAAAGTCTTAGATCTTGTGAGACACGCTACAGATTCTACAGTAAGTCACGTCTATACAGTAATCTAGTAGAGCAAAATGAAGACAATGCAGATAACAAATTTGCTAGGAGAGCTGTTCTCCAAGGTAACGAAACTTGGAGAACCGTTATCATAGTAAATATGCGCTTTCTGAAGTTAGAAGGAGAGTGAAGCAGAAATAAGAAATCAGCGCATCTCAGCCATTTTATGAAGAAAACCAGGAGAAATATCGATGACGTCCTAACAGTTCACCAGGAGTTCCGGGTATTCCAATCGGCCGCTAACTAGGAATACCCCCCACAATCTCCCGCCTGTACAGCTAATTCTGGAAGGAAAATGTGCATGATGCTGCAGAGAATACTGCTCTAATGATGATGGGTGACGATAGTTCCTGCACAACAAACACGTCAATGGTTGCTCATCAAACGCGCTCGTGATCTACGCTCTCCATTTCCCCACACTATCTCGGCTGTCTAACCGAAGAAATAGTGAGCAAAACTAGGAGAATTTAGAAAATAAGGAGACTACTACAAGGGAAAGGAAGCAAAACTGGAAAATATATAAACGCTTTTCTCACACCAAAATATTCCCATAGTCAAAAGAGTCAAGATTTCTCACTCCTTATTTGATCAGTAATGAGGTATAGCTAACAATTCTCAAAATTCAAAATTTAACGTGTAAAATTTAACATGTATAGGGGAAAACGAGAAAAAAACTGACAGAGAACACCTTTCGAATCATAAATCTCAAGCATAATAAAAATAGCTTTTCTCGTCAGGACATTTCCTTTTACGATGCGTATTTATCAGCGGAATCGGTATTTGACAAAATAGTTCGAATCAGGATAGAGTAATTAATTAGCCAGTTAGGTATACTTCGAGTATCGAGTAGGAAAACGGAATAAGTAGAAAACATGGAGTAATGAACGTCTTACAACGTTATTAGCCTCGAGTTTGGTATGAATAACATGTGGGAGGAGGGAGCGGGAGCAGTTAGTAAGTAGGAAAGAGATGCGACAACTTTGAGTTACTAGAAAACGGGAGAAAAGGGGCGGGGTCAAGACAAAATCGCCCTTCTCTCGAAAAGCTCAAGAGACACGAGTGATCTGGTTATGAGCTGTACTCGTGGGTAAGTCGGGGAAAGTAGGCGGGGCCAACAAATTGGGGTGGACATGGAATATCGATTGATGGGCGGTGCTTCTCACTGCAGGTTCAGCTTGCGCTTCACGTTGAGAATCTCGTCACGGGCGCGGTTTCTTCTGAAATTAAGATATTTAATTTACTAACTAACATCCTTAATTAAATAATTGTTATAAAAACAGAGATCGAGCGTGGGTACAAAGGGGATAAACAAAGGACTTTCCATCTGCTTCCGGCAGGTTGTTCACTAATGAGGCTGTGCGAACTAATTGACACAAATAGGAGGGTATTATTGAAACAACACTATTATTGGATACAATACAATACAATATTTATCAGTGTCGCTTTAGGGGTGCTTATCAAAATGAGGTTTCGTATTGGTATCAGACGTGGTTATTACCACGGCATTATTGGATGATGCTGTCACTTATTGAAGAGGGAATTCTTTGTTTTCTTCATGAAAAATCAGTGCCGAATCGTAGCCATACGAGTACATGGGGGCTGATCCAACCCTTCATGTATTTACTCGTTGGCTATGATTCAGGACTAATTATGTCATGTGTACTTGGAACAACAAACGTACTAGTTTTGATGCATCACAAGATCGCGCATAATGCATATTGTGATTCACAACACCACGCAACATCAGTTTGTCAACATAAAACTTTGATTTAAAAATAACTTTAATTAAAAATTAAAAAAAAAAACCAACCTCTCATCAGCAGCCTTCTGCTCCGACTTCTGCTGAGTCTTCTTGCCACCGATGAGCCCGGCCTCCACAGCAAGCTGCAATCAATAATATTTGAATATTACTTATAAATTTACATTTTTATTAGTAGTTATGCACATTTTACAAATGAACACTAGCCTAGTAGTCTTCTCTCGCGAGCCCATCTCGAAGACGAGAAGTACCTGTACCATTTTTACACATTTATTTGAACTCTGTGTTAACCAAAATGCACAAAATTAGACCAGGTTTTTGAACTTGATCTACAGAGTGTGCGTATTTTGTGGCATTTTCATGTTAAAAATACCCCGTTCCCAAAATCCACCATAATTCGACTTTCGCGCACATCTCCTTTCGTGCCATCACAAGGCAGGCGGATTAGAGTTTCCAATAACATTGATAATCTTCAGTCGCGCCGCTCTCTCGCTCTCATAGCCTCCGCACGTCACTCTCATCCATGGTCTCGGACCAGGCACACTTGATTAAGTCACAACTCCTCTACAAACCACGTCTCCAAATACACGAAATGTCCCAATTCCGGGATGCAATTTTCCAACAAAATCTCATCCGAATTCTAAAATAGAGGGCTACAAGCTATAAAACTGTACATTGCGTAACCTTTCCCACTGTCACAATGCACCTGCGTCACTCAAATAGAGAGAGAGAGACGCGAGTTTCACATGTACTTCGTCTACTTCAGGTCCCTTGTCGACCATTCCCACATCATTCCGAGTGTGTGATATCATACCAGCTTGCATCTCACTCTTTGCAAGAATCGGAAAAGTCACGAAACCCGCATTGCAAACCGAAAAGCGAGGAGCCAAAGCAGGTGAAATGTAGTGAGTGATGCGAGAGCCGCCATGATAACATAATCCCCCCAATTCCAGCAACCTCTATAATTATTATCTACTATAATCGTCTTGATTTGGATCAAAATTTGATAAAGAAGGCACCAACACACGTGGGATCAACATGATAGTACGTTATTACATTACACAGTGTTTGCCGACAAATTATCCAAGCTACAACGGATGAAAAAGTACCGTAAATGTATGGACCTTCATCTCCTATAATACATCGTGTTTTACAGAGCGAAAGAAGCACTACCATGTGCCTTTGGTCAAATGAAAAAAAAATAGCCTATCACATGGTAGTCAATCACATTTAAATAAATAAAATGTATAGCCCTATCATGCATTTATCTGTGCAAGCTACCGTAACCCAATTTCCCTGCAACTACCGTACCTGATACTCTCTGTCGCTCAGCTTGGACGTGTCGACGAAGCCCGACACCTTTCCCGTGCGCGGCGTGTAGCGATTGGCGCCACGATGCGCTGCAAAAATAATTCATATTTATTTCACTTCAAAATATGATAGCCTGGATAATGCATTTAATGGGCGTTATAAGCAGCAATGAAGTGAGGCAAGAGAGCTGTTGTGAGCAGTAGAGGTGAACGAATAAATTTCATAATCGATAATGCGCCTCTACCATACCCATTAATACGCACTATACCACACGTCTTCTGACAGAACGTAGGTGAAAGGCACTTAGTCGTCACAAAAAATTCAAACAGTTTCTATCCTTGCTAATTTTCACGTGCAGACTCATCATAAACAACTATTCCGAAAAATACTTGGTATGAAGCAAGAAACTCATTATGTCCAGAAATACGCGTCCTGAGCGGTCGGATTTTCAAAAATTGATATCTCCGTTTAAAATGGAGTAATTGAGTATTTAAAAAAAGAGAAATAATCGTCTCCCTGAGGCGAATAAAACTCATGAACACATCAACGTGATATTTCAACAGCATTATATAGTAAAAATTAAAAATGTGTTTTTGAATCTCAAAAATCGTCCGTCCTGAAAAATAAATGCACTTGTTATCAACATTTACTTAGCAGAATTAGATTCCCCACACGATTCTACACCATATACTTAATTTTAAGCGAATTCGAGCTTTACCCCGGTTTTATTTAATTTTCTGAATGAACGAAATCTGAATTTTCCTATTTATCAAATTTGTCTGCCACGAAGCCAGTTGCTCTTTCGTAGTTCATTATTTCAGAGAAAGACATTATTTCAGTAAACCTGTCGGTCTGTCTATCTGTGCGTCTGTGCGTCCGCGTTTTCACTCAAATAACTCGCGAAAAGCGAGACATAGCAACTAAATTCCTTCGCCATCACATGTGTCTCTATACGAGTGAACTTTTTGATACATTTTGTTTGAACAAAACTCATGGCTAGGTGGCTAAAGCGCTTGCTTTCAAATCCGAACATCCCAAGTTCGACCCCCGCCGCGGGCAAACGTTTTGCTACATTTTTAGCAATACCGTAGAACACTTCAAACGCGTTTTCAATATTCGAAAAACATCTTCAAACACGTTTTGACCAGTTTTGCCGTGTTTTACGAACTTTTCGAAATCTTACCAAAAACATGCGGGATGAATTTCGAGAACCACGGGAAAAGTGTTTTAGATGTCAAAAACATATTTAAACGTGTGTGTTGTACCGACTCGCTTTTTCTGCACCATTTCTTCCTAATAGTCATAATCATAATTTGGTAGTCTTCATAACATTTCAGAACCATATCCTCTTCAAGTTTCGCAAACACACTTTAAAATGTTATTGAAAATGTGAGAAATATCAAGAAAGGATTTATTAAACGTGTTTGTGCACTTTTAGGCATGTTTCTGACATCTAAAACACTTTTCCCGTGGTTCTCGAAATTCATCCCGCATGTTTTTGGTAAGATTTCGAAAAGTTCGTAAAACACGGCAAAACTGGTCAAAACGTGTTTGAAGATGTTTTTCGAATATTGAAAACGCGTTTGAAGTGTTCTACGGTATTGCTAAAAATGTAGCAAAACGTTTGCCCGCGGCGGGGGTCGAACTTGGGATGTTCGGATTTGAAAGCAAGCGCTTTAGCCACCTAGCCATGAGTTTTGTTCAAACAAAATGTATCAAAAAGTTCACTCGTATAGAGACACATGTGATGGCGAAGGAATTTAGTTGCTATGTCTCGCTTTTCGCGAGTTATTTGAGTGAAAACGCGGACGCACAGACGCACAGATAGACAGACCGACAGGTTTACTGAAATAATGTCTTTATAAAGAAAATATCGCTTCAAAGCCTCTCCCAAGTAACTATTAATAGTTTACTACTGCAATACTACTTTATGGAATTGAATTGAACTACGAAAGAGCAACTGGCTTCGTGGCGGACAAATTTGATAAATAGGAAAATTCAGATTTCGTTCATTCAGAAAATTAAATAAAACCGGGGTAAAGCTCGAATTCGCTTAAAATTAAGTATATGGTGTAGAATCGTGTGGGGAATCTAATTCTGCTAAGTAAATGTTGATAACAAGCGCATTTATTTTTCAGGACGGACGATTTTTGAGATTCAAAAACACATTTTCAATTTTTACTATATAATGCTGTTGAAATATCACGTTGATGTGTTCATGAGTTTTATTCGCCTCAGGGAGATGATTATTTTTCTTTTTTTAAATACTCGATTACTCAATTTTAAACGGAGATATCAATTTTTGAAAATCCGACCGCTCAGGACGCGTATTTCTGGACATAATGAGTTTCTTGCCTCATACCAAGTATTTTTCGAAATAGTTGTTTGTGATGAGTCTGCACCTAAAAAATAGCACGGATAGAAGCATTTTGATTTTTTTGTAAAACGCCACCTGCGGTCTATCAGAAGACGCGTGATACGTATCTTCTCAATTTCGGTAACACAATAAAAATCAAAAGAATGAGCTTCACATTTAATTCAACTTCCTTCTTTAGTATCTAAAGCATTTCCAAGGCGTGTAATCGATATCAGGCACCGTTGAATACCGTAGCCTATTCCCGACTGGAACACAGTATCCCCCTCACTCACTTCTGCTTGCACTGCTGAGCATCGCTTTCGGTGTGGCCATTCGATCGACGAACGAGCAGTCGTCAGGGACCGTCAGCAGTTTCTGATAAATATTAGTTTTAATCAATAAATAAGATTAAATATCGACTCAAATGAAGAAAAAAGAACTATGATGAATAATCGATTCCAAACATTGCGGCTTTTAGTGCCATTGATTCTTCAATGGGGATGTATTTTCGATCACCGAAGAGGGCTAGAGCGTCCAATTGTGGAAAGTCACTAGTATATGATTGGCAAGAAACACGAAACAGCCCAGTCGTGCATCTTGACAGATACCGATCGAAAAAGTTTGTCCGCCCAGCTCTTCAATCTTGATTAATTTTCAACTTCCGAAGACGAGAACGAACTTCCAGTTGCAAAACATCACTAGTATATGACTAGTCAGAAACGCCAAACAGCTTGGTTGCGCACATGACTAGAAATCAAAAGGTTAGTCCACCCAGTTCTCCCCCGGTCGATAATCAGCTAATCAATCGAAAACTCACGATGGGAGTATTCTTGACCGACTGCCCCCTCGCCATCATCTTTGCACGCTCCTTTGCATCCAGTTTCTGCAAAATTAAATCAATAAACATATTTTTTTTAAATCTATTTATAGAGCTGAGTAAGTCGAACTGTTGTCACAATAAATAATCTAGAAAATATTTTTAGTCAAAATCGCCTGTCGACGAGAATATAGTGAGGGGATAATTGAATCCTAGTGCATATATTGCATTCCTTGATTGAATAATGCCCAAAGTAGTTGGGGGGGGGGGTGAGAGCCGGACAAAGAGCTCCGGTTTTACAGAGCAGCATGCGCGGCGGATTGTTATAGGGTTCGAAGAATCACGCGAAAAAAATCCAACAAAAAATACATCACGCATGCTTTAGTTCTGTTGAAAAATCGCGAAGGGAAAGGCGCGAAGTTTTTGAATGATAAACCGGAAGGGTATCTTCAATCTCCTCACTTTCTCCTCTCCCATCTTCCTATTCAGCGGCTTGACAATCACCGGCTTCGAAGGACCGGGAATCAGCGATGGCTTCTGCAATAAAAAAATTCGACATGTCCAACACTTTATTTTCAAAAACCACCCATCTACAACTAAATTCATCTTACAGAGAGTCTATAATATAGGAACGCGTCTTACTTGGCAGCATAAAACGAAGCAATGCAGAGACACCCATATATGGGCAGCAACAATTATAGATATTGTTTTGCGGAGTGCTCCCGCCCCGGTGTCATTCGATTGCATAGTGCTCGAAAAGAAGGGGAAATTGGAAAGATAGAGGATACCTTCTGCACTTTCTGAATGTCCTCCACAGCAGTCGGCCCGAATTGGAAGCTCTTGGGAACTGCCGACGAACCGAATCTGGGCATTATTATTATTATTAATATTATTATTATTATTATTAATATAAGCATACCATTAATCATCCTAAAAGATAATATCACTGAAGAATACTTAGATGCAGCAGCAAGGTGAACATTGCTGCACAGATTCTGATAAAGATTAAATGGCTCACTTGAAAGCCGGGTCCCGCTGTCTCAGCGGCTGTCGCATGTCGCCCGCTGCCTTGGGAGTTGCGAGGCGCTGAAATAGAAATAGAGAGATCAAAGATCATGTCACACTACCTTCTCCCCAAACTAAAGTTGCTAAATAGGTCGATTAATTCTATTCGCTAATGCTCTGTAAAAATAATGCATTGTTATTTGCGAATAGGATTATTCGATCTAAGTGCACTACCCCAATACAGGGTGCATATATATATATATACTACAATTGCCTGAACTACGACTACATCCACCTTCTCAGACACCAACAACCCGGCCACAATTAAAGACGACAAAGGGGAATTGTACAACGTACACAATAAGAAATACAAAACTTTTTTTGTTTTTGTTTGGAATTCGGGTAAATATACAATTGGATTAGATCTCTCCATTTCGCACGCTCTCTCACCAATCTACCGGTGTAGAGAGTGTGAGAAATGAAGAGTGCTAATCCAATTATTTACTCGAAATTCAAACTCTACAAAACATCAACAGATCGTTGCGCCCCAAGTCTAAAAATATTATACCAACAAAAATAAGTCAAATTTCTATCACGATTGATGGTCTGGTAATGAGTTGGCTTCACAAATAAGTAAATATCTGGCTTGTCACAGTAACTACCGTATCCCAGTCTACAGTATACTCACCTGAGCGCTGGCGGAAGACTTGAGAAGGGCCGCCTTGCGCTCCTCCTTCTTGGCCATCGTGTCACCTGCAAGAAAATCGATAACTGATATACTGTAAGCCAAAGCACACCGTAACCCTATATCGTAATCGAATACACACTTTACCGTGTGAATTCAAGTTACATGATGCAATTTTATCACTTCAATGAAATTCCAATACCAATGAGTAAATCGTACCAATGAACTCCTGCTTCGCAAACAGCTTTTGATGCTGCGCCTTGAATCGCTCGCCGGGCGCCATTCGCCCGCCAGCGCGCGACGACGACTGCGGCTGCGCCTTCTCAGCGGTGGCTGGCGCCAGCTTGGCACTGCGAGGCGCAAGCGGCGGCTTTCCGGCGCCTGCCGCTCTCGAGGCGCTGATCGGCGCCACCATGGTGACGCTGTCTGGCGCCTTCTTGGCGCTCGACGGGCGCGGCGTCGGGACTCCGATGGAGCTGCGACGGGACGATCTGGCCGCCGACTTGACGCTCACCTCCGAGACTGCAAAGGAATCATGATGGGTCTTTTTTTAAACGATTTTTAAAATTTAAAATTAAAAATTAAATTTAAATATTTTTAAACTGACGAATAGACTCGTCGATAGGCGGTTCGGCGCCGTCCTCAGAGAATACGTCAGAGTGGTTGAAGGCCGGCTGATCACCCTGAGTGTGCACAGTGACGTCATTATTATGCAATCGAGAGATGCAATGATGATGTCTAATAGTTCTTCCTACACCCACATCGATAAGAAAATGTGAATATCTAGCTCCCATTACCGAGGGAGAAGCTGCTAAGGCCTGAATAAAAACATTAGATAATTATCACAAACCTGATTCTCATATTCCTCTTCCTCTTCTTCCTCCTCCTCATGAACATGTTCTTGTTCTTTCTCCTCCTCCTCTTCTCTTTCCTCATTATTGTCATCATATTCTTCCTTCTCTTCATCTTCGTAATCCGAATCATTCATTTCGGGTAGACGCGTGGGTACGGTACCCTCCTCATCATCATTATCGATTGGCTGCATCCCATGGTCGCATTCCTCCGGAGGTACGGTAGTCTCCTCTTCCTCCTCGATTGGTTCCTTCTCCTCCTCCGCTGGGGGTACAGTACTCTCCTCATCGGCTGGAGGTACGGTAGTCTCCTCCTTCTCATCATCTACCGTATCCATCTCCAGCACTTCCGTCCTTCTCTTCTTGACAGTGCTCCTTCTAGTGGGAGTCGACTCCTCGGCCTCTCTCTTCTTTCCACCAGTGGGAGTGACGGCGACAGGGTCTGAAATCGGCATATTTAGAAGTAATTGCGACGCAAAAAACTGTGATCGATAATATTAGAACTAAGTAATTTCTTGGCAAAATCAAATGAGCTTCTTTATTCGTTCTACAACCCATTTGTTATATACTTCTTCTACAGAATCAATAAGTGTTCAGATGCAAATATTTGGCAATAACTCAATGTTTGCATATTTGCTCCTATTGCCTAATGATGACGCAACACTCTCTCTCACCCAATCCGAGTCTCTTAAAGATGGATCGACGGCATTCAGAGGGACGTCGAGCCGATGACGACGGTCCTTTCTTCTTCTTTTCTTCCTCTTCCTTCTTCTTTGCAGCCTCTTCGTCCGAGACTGCGAATACGGTATACACCATAAAAAAAGTACAGGGGGTATACGGTATATGACGATTATCCATGTTCAAAGGAGACACTCATTATAAGAACGACATCCACATTAACTAGAATGAATTTTCTCCATCCAATAAGTGAATTTTGATAACTTGAACACTCTAAAAACATCAGAAACACATGACGATTCCGAGTTTCAGCAGATCTCTATAGATGGTCAAAAACTGCTCACCAATGTCATAGGTGGCGCTGCTCGCGTTGTGCTCTTCCTCTTTCTCCTCCTCCTTCTTTTCCTCCTCATTCTTCTCTTCTTCAATCACCGCCTCTTCCACTTCCTCCAAAGGCTCCTGACTGCGCTTCTGAAAAGGAAAATCTGATTCACAATTTTTTTTAAAAAATAAAATGTTTATCTTGAATATTTTGTAAATTGTATATCGCTTTGAACTGACATATTCTGTGAAACGCCCTTTTCCCCTAGGACTTCCTAGATAAGGGGATGCCTTATTTTGGGATGGGCAAATCAATTATGAAACCAAAGAGCTGTGTCCAGTAAGGTCTGGAAAAAAAAGAAATTTCTGCGGAGCGAGTGGAGTTAGTAATAAAATTAAATATATGTATATTTCAAAAATAAATAAATAAAATATTTAAACTCGCTTTGCTCTTCTTCGATGAGGACGGCTTCTTGGTTGACTTGCGCGCCTTCTTCACTACCACTTCCTGTAGAGTTATTTGTATAGTTTACATTATAATTCAAATGCGCAGATTCACGTCTTCGAACATTAAACAGACCAATTATTCAGCGAATTTTTGCAAAATAATTCAAAATATTAATCTAAATTAAAAATAATAACTCAAGCCAGTACCTTCTTCGCTTCTTCCTCCTCCTTCTCCTCGGCCTCTTCCGGCTCCATCGATTCCTGGCTGAGCGACGCCTAAAGGGGGGGGGGCAATCGGTGATTTTTTTAAAATATTTAATTTTATTCGCAAGGTGAGAAACTCATAACGCCATAGGTCGAAAGGTACGTAAAAAACGACGAAGCCAACCCGCATTTTGAGGATTTTTGGTGAAAATATGAAAACACAACCCGCATTTTCGGATGTTCATGCCAATTTTTGACAAACTCAACCCGTATTTTCGGTTTTTTATACCCATTTTTGACAAGCACAACCCGCATTTTCGACTTGCCGCAACGCACCCTTTCGACCTATGCATAACGCCATAAACTAGATGGGAACGCAACGCGCCCCGCGCTCGCAATAAAGGAAGAAAGGACAAAAGTAAATAAATAATATATAAATGATAAAATAAAAATACCCACCTTACTCTTCTTCGACCTCTTCGCTGTCGTCTTCTTGCCCTTCTTTGTCGATGCCTGGAAAGGAAAAATGAAGCAAAAGTCGTGTCTCAAAAATGGTCTGAAACCCCCTGCGATTCAGTGTTTCAAGAGCAAGTCATAGATAATAATCGTTAACCTATTATCAATATGGATAGAACCATGGATTGTTAATAACGTATTACACAGTTACTGTTTCCATACGTCAAATAGGTTCTCGCTAGCGAGGATAGTCACTTCTGCTTGGCGTTCAGACCATATCGGAAAACGAGAATTTTGAATGTTTTATGTACTTCTGAGCCAGAAGTAAGTTCTGACCACTTTTTTGACAAATTTATCGAAAATTTAGCAATATAAAATTCGGAGAGCTATTTTAAACATTTCTGCATGGAATTCCTGCGAGAACCCCATTTGACCTATGACTGTTTCCACCATTTAAGTTAAATGTTTAACGAAATTAATTTTAAAAAAAGTGAATAAAAAATCGGACCTTCTCTTCGACTGCCTCTTCGTCCTTCATTTTAATCTCCTGCTCCATCTCCTCATCCAATTCGACCAGTTCGGTGATCGTCGTCTGCAAAAAAATCAATTTTAAAATAAAATCAATAAATCGAGTTTATATTTGGAATGTGAACTGTCTCTAAGCGGAAGTTGGCTCACTACAAACAATTATTAAAGATTGTCTCGGATCCCCCCCCCCTTCACACTTGCTGCCAAAGCAAAAACCACTGATTCGACGGAAATCCATCTAGTGACCCCCTATTCACAGTTTTAATTATTGTGAATGACTCTGACCAAATAAACAATGAATGAATGAAGAAGTGGATCAAATGGCATTCAACAGATGCAACAATGTGCTCACCTTTGACTTCTTGCTAGTCTTCTTGGTCGATTTGCGTCCTTTCTTGACGGGGACCACCTGTCAAATATACATTTGCCGACGCGATTATTAAAAGCGACATCAGCACTGTAGCTTGTACCTAGAGCGTTGAAGCTTCCGCATTTCAATGTTGTAATTCATTAATTAATAAGATCTTGTAATCACCTCCTCCTCCTCTTCCTCCTCCATTGGATCGTCTTGGACGGCGGGCAGAGTCTGCGACTGAAAATAAAATAAATAATAAAATCGCAAACATCTTATATTTTTTTCTATAGCCATTTCTATAGCCGTTTTTCCTTTCCGGCAGCTTCGTATTATTAGAGGCACTTACAGCCATACTGCAGCGAGCTCAGATCTGATTTTATCTGGTCTTGTGTTCTACCCGACTACTATTGAAAAAACGATGGTACACCGCATAAAATCAATAAACAAGACAGGACTACTCACGAGGACGGAGAGCCGCTTGATCAATTCATTCTTCTTGCCTGCGGTCGGCATCGAGCGCTCGCGGAGCCGCGCACGCAGCTCCACCAGCGTCAGGTCGTGCAATTCCTCGTCTGCCATACTGCTGAACACGAAAAATCGATAATTAATTAACGAAATAATCAATAGAACGAGAATTAAAGAAACTTGTTCAAAAGCGATTTTGGCCCGCGCAATTTTTCAGCAAATTACCGGCTCTGGTCATAGATCCAAAGCTGCATTTTGTTTATGTTTGCCGGCTCTAATTCCGGTTCTACCGTAATTTTTACTTTACTTTTTATTAATTTTCGACTCACTTTTATTTTATTATGAAGTTGTCGGTGTAAATACAGACTCTAAGTATCTAGGCTCTGACGAGGCACTAACTTATTCTTGAGGTTTCGATATCGGAGGCTCGAATGCAAAATTGATTACAACTTGAACTATTCACCTGGAAATTGCTCAACCACGATATAATTTCAAGGCAAAATCATTTATCGACAGGCAGTTTGTTACTAGCGATGCGTAGTTTCCGGACACCGCAAAAGTGGGTGGGAATTTAAGGCACAACCCGTACGGCGAAGTGGTAAAGTTTTGACTAGACACTTGACAAAATCAATAACAAGAAAAGGGCATACGGTAACGTGTGGGCAATCGGAAACTGATATTCTTCGGGGGGTGTCAGAGAAAGTTCGGCAGGGTGAGTGTGTGTATCCATCGGGTGAGGAGATGAGCGAAAGATCAGAGTTCAAAGATCAAAGATGAAACTAAAAAGTGTGATTGTTTATTGGTGATGAGAAATACTGAATCGGGAGTGACAGAATCGACAAGAGTGGGCGTCTAGTGAAGAGATGGAAGTAGACCGAGAAGGACCACCCAGAGTCTCCGCCGGTTGGTCAATGTATCTGGAAAGATCAGAGATCAAACTACTAACTACTAAATACGGGAACTTTTCTATGCTCTGAAGTCCTGATACTACCATTTCGCATGCCTTATTGATAACTTCGGTAAAGTAACGGCATCTAAAAAAGTTACAGTACTCACTTAATCCACCGAATATCGGAGGGTATGAAGGGGATGATGTGCTTGGATATGTACAAGTTGTCAATGATGAAAGCTTCCTGAGAGTCGAGACATTTTTGAAAATCGATATTTAAAACCAAATAAATTAACAAAAACGGCACCTTGCTGCCGGCTTTTGCCCGTTTCTGCATAAGATTCGCGTAGAGCTCAGAGACGAGAACGACCTGTGATACAAATAAAAATAAATATTTCATATTAAAAAAAATACTGTTCAGCTTTTTTTGTATTGTCACCATTCGGAATAGACAGATTAAGACTTGACCGATTGTTTTCAAATGAATGACTAATGAAACACATCGGAAACGAAACATCCCAATTTCTTCTCTCGAGAGCGCCCCGATTATGTTTCAACTTCTACTCATTTACATCAAATTTCTTCCAAATCAATTTTTGCCAGCTTGAGAGTTCTAAACAATTCAAAAAGGTGCATAAAACTCGCATGAAGTTATGGGTATATTTCTGAGAACAGTAAAAGAGAATTTTTTTTAAACTAAGCATACCTTTCCGCCCACAACAGCCAAAGCTGATCGGGCATCTTGAATCTTCCGTCCGAAATAGTGAATCTTCCTGATGTACTGCACACCCACGAGGTCGATACACATTGTGGTAATAGCAAGTCCTGGCAGGTAAAATTTAATAAAGGCATTTTGCGATGAATCTATCGATTTGTATGTCTGTTTGTTGGCAAGAAATGAATTCACAGATATCTCGATAGAATCCACTCATTATCGTTATCACAGTTAATTTTATGTACTGCTCCACATTCTCCGCATTTAAATTGGTGTTTAAATGTATGAAGGAATAATGTGGTGCTTATAGATTGTCTAATTGTATGCACAAAATACCGTACCTAGAATGATGTAGAGTAGGATGATGTACATGTATTCGTCTCTCCGCGGCATCAAATCACCGAACCCGACCTGTAATTAAAATAATATCAAAAATTATCAGCGCCAAATTGAATATCTTTTGATTGGTCTATTTGGTAGTACATTGCCCATTATTGTGGACCAATTTCTTTTTTTACAACTCTTTCTTCGAAGTTTCGACTATAAATGCAATGATTTTTAATTACTAAAAAATTGTGCCGAACCGTAGTCATTGTTATGAAACTCCAGTAGAAACTTGTGAAAAAAGACCACGTTTCTAGTTTGCTCATCAGAATGCCTCCAAGTGCAGTGTACGCAACGAGAATGAAGAGAACGAGCAGGGCTGGGATCCTGAACGGAAAGGATAGGGTACGGCAATCGAGTCTGATAAAGTATCGATTATCGTATGCACTTTTGGAGAATGTAATGAATCGATAGAATCTGAGAGTTTCTATGCCCCGCATGGAATCTCAGCGGTACGGTACCTTTGCTCCTCGACGATCTGCATGTTGTGATCGATGCCCGCATGTTGGCAGTGTGTGCACACGTGTTCTCGCCTGATATTTAATTATTGATTTTCCCGATGGTACACGAATATTCATGCTGCACCAACGGACCCCTCAAGCTGCCGCTGTAGATGTACCATCCGTAGAGAGTAGTTCAGTACTGATCAAACTTCCAACATAGCAAAAATCACTATTTTTTAAATGTTTACTAGCCGCTATACAATTTTCGACCCTCGCGATATCGATTAAAACGAGAGGTACAATGTCTGACCGATCTCTCTTGTGGCTGTGTCTCTCGCAGATGAAATGTTTCAATTTCAGCCAGTTACCGTACATCCACACGAGATGCTCCGACAAGAACTTGCCTGAAATCGATTGAAATTCAGGGTCATGGCGAGAGAGTGTCTAAAAGAAAAAGAAAAAGCGCACTTCTAGGCGCACACAAAATTTATAAAATTGTTAAAGAACTACTATGATTGCTATTGATCTATCTCCAAATGCACGTCTTACGAGGAGTTCGTGAAACACATTTCTTGCGTTGATAAACACGGTTCGTTTTTTCTCTAATTTCGTTGTGTTTCAAGGCTCGCATAATATCATTAGAAATCAGGGTGCACATTCATTGTTGTATATTCTTTGACTAGTAAAAACAATATTCGAAAAAAACTATTATTTTCGTTTAAAAAAAAACTCACCTAAATCGGCGATCGTAACGAGAGTGAGCGGAATTCCGAACAGGGAGAAGAGAATGCACACCATTCGGCCGACGTCAGTTACAGGAACGGGGTTACCGTAACCTTAATGATCGCTAAATGATAATTCAATTCTATTTCCCGGACCGGAAATTTAATGTCACTGCCCTTCCTCAAAACGCATACAACGCTGGGTATGTAATCGTTAGAAAACTCAGTAATCGATGGCTCACCGATGGTCGTTACTACGGTAACGGCGAAGAATATTGATGTAGAAAACGACCATATTTCCTGCGTCGCATTCCGCTTCACCTCAAATGCAACAAAAATTGAAAATATGTCTGCCAACTTCCGCTCCGTCTGTCGATTTACGTGTTATTGGAAGTGGCGTTCGGAAAAGGAGACTGGGAGACGATTTTTTGGCCCTTTTTCGAAAATACATTTAGAGATATTCAGTAGAGCTATACATAGTTGTCCCGGTCTGGCTTCTTTTTTTTAAATCGAGAAATATTCACAAGATGTAAACTATGCAGATCTCCAATGGTCTTCATTTAATTTCTCTAGCGCGGTGTTTTGGTCACTAAAGCAAACTATCTATTATACGATCTTACAACGATTTCAATCTTGGCATTTTGCCAAGAGTTTGTGATCCCACCTCTGCCGACGTGAGAAAGTATTTCTCGAAAGCGATGAAGAGTGAGTCGGACATGTTGTGCATGTGAGACAGCGCCGCGTCGTTGATCGCCCCCCGACTGCAAGAATGTGACTAGCGACCTTTTGGAAACGGCAGAACCACACCACCGCACGCACTTGATGGTGCCATTATTGGCCAGGGCCACGATCTGCTCTACGAATCGCTCCTGCTTCTCGTAGATTTCGTCCAACTGGAAGGGAATTGCGTCATCACTAGGTAATTATTTGGAGAGATTGTTGAACTCCAGATACTTTCTAAGTGCAAGTGTCAAATAAATGTAGAAAAAATATTTGCTTGAAAATGGATAATGGTGAAGAATTGCGATGAAAACTGGAATTGCGTCATAACAAAGCAATCTATGAACGTGGATTGCATCATAACTAGCTTCTCACCTGTTTCCTTTTGCTAGTCAATTCGTGTGGTCGCTCGACTGAGTAAAACACGCTCGCTCCTGAAAAATGAATTATAAAATACATTTTAAATTGCAAATTACAGTTGAAAATCGGTATCGTACCTATCACAGTGTACGCGCACGTTAGCAGCACCAGCCCAACGTGTGGCAGAATCAGCTTGGCATACTGCAAGAACGCAAAACGATTGCATCGGCCGGGAATCGAACCCGGGCCGCCCGCGTGGCAGGCGAGCATTCTACCACTGAACCACCGATGCTTGCTTTCTCCTAGCTCAAGGGAGGGGATAACCGGCTGACTCTCGCGTCCCCTAGCCATCATTTCCCCCCACTCTTGCTCAGACAAGAATTTGTCGTAAATTATTTTTGTATTTATTATTATTATTATTATTATGTAACCTTTTTAACTCCTCTGGGTTCATTGTCCTCCTCCTCATCCTTGCTCTCCTCACTGTGCTGCAAGTCATCTCGACTCTGAAAATAAGACATTTTTTTGGCAAATTTCCAAGAATATTTTCCTGCTAATTCCACTAAAACAAAAGCCAATTGACTGACGACTGCGATGATTTCTCTCCTCACTTCTCTCTTCCAATCTGTCAAAAACACTGCGTGAAATATGAGAAGAGTGGAGAGAGAAAGTGTGGAAGTGAGACACCACGGGTTCACAAGCACACAATCTAAAGGAGGGAAGGAGGTTAGTCATCACAAATCCATGTCCGCGTGAAGCCTCCAGCAAGGGGTCAAGAATGAGTAGTAGCACCCGCTCACTCTTTCAAGTCTCAACCCTTTTCTGGAGGTTTCAATGAAATGGAACACACACTGCATTACAAAAAGGGGTGAGAGAGTGTGCATAAGCGAGACGACTCTCTGACTTTCGCACACTCTCTCACTCCGGATCCCTTTCTGGCGGTTAGTCAGGCGTGGATTGTGAAATCCCACGTGTGATCCACTCAATAGTCGTGCAATCAAAGCAAAGCGCGAAGAGAGAAAATGAGGAAGCAACTTGAGATGAAAGCCGGGAAATAGATAATAAACGTAAAGCTTTTTCGTGCGGATCGTATGCTAAACGGTGGAAAGCATGCGGATTAATGCAGAAAGCAACTGATGGCACTGATAATATCGTATTTTGTATGCGTGAACTGCATGCAGACGATAGTACGATGCAGAGTTTAAAATTCGGGTAATTTATTGAACCCTTCGACTCTACACCGATCGGCTCAGGAGGGATCCTGTTAATTACCCGATTTTCTAATTGTCTTGCGACTCAAGCTGTGAAACCACTACTTCATGCAACTTTCATGTTTCACCCGTGCCTTATCAATGCTATGGTCGTTCATTCCCTCCTCGTCCTCTCCTCCCTCCTGCCAATCGGAGAGAAGACGACGTGATGTCGACGAGTCGATGAAGCCCTCCTGATGACGTCACACCGATTGGCAAAGAGCCAAGAAATAGTTTGACACGTTGCCAAGAACTAGTATGGCACGGTGCCAGCGAATCAACAGACAAGGAAGAAGAAAATTATATTTCTCGAAGAAAAGGGATTTTTGAGATTTGGTTTGATTTTTTTTCCTGCAGCTGTCAGTTGCAGACACAAGAGTGTCTGAACTTACGGAAATGGAGAAACCGAAATGAGCTGCGTTAGGAATATTTGAAATGCGAAAATATGCAAATTTGGTACGATTTAGGACTGCGGTTGGGGGCAACCATTGTAGGCTAGAGAGATCAGAAAGAGAGAAAAAGAGAGAAGAGGAGCCAAAATGAAGAGAGAGACGGCGAAAAATTGTCTAATATCCCGGCGGCCGATGCGAACAATCTATTAGAAGAGAGAGGGGATGGGGAGAGAGAGAGAGAGAGAGAGAGAGAGAGAGAGAGAGAGAGAAAGGTGGGATGAGGGGGGATGCGTGTGAACGTCATTGCTGCAATGAGGTGAACGGGGAGAAAAGACTTTGGCGCATTTATTTTTTGCTGGAATTCTAACTTTTAAACGTGGCTTTACGCTTTTTTCACATTGTTTATGCATTTTAAAAATTCCTTGAAGATAAAATGCGAACGGGATGCGAAAGAGTCGATCCAGCCACTTTTCACCCAAATTTCATTTGAAGATCTCTTGAGTTCATTCGATTTGGCAGCAAAAATTCTCAAGTTGAGAAAAAAAAAGAACGGAAAAGAAGAGGAGAAGGGGGGAAAAGAGGATGAGGATGTTGCAAATTATGACTTATGACGAGACGTCAGGGGCAAACGCGCCTCAAATCGCACTAACTTGAACGTTTTTGCACCAAATTATGGCTTAATTTTCCCTGAATTATGGAAATTTTTTTATCTTTTCAAAAAGAGTAACGAAATCTAAATCGGTGTGGGAAATCCATCTTTCACTGGAATCAGCAATATTGAATTATAGCAAAATTCGCTTTCAAATGCGACCTTCTCGGTGTAATCGAATGCAAAACAGGAACAAATATTATGTGGGCGAAACAGAGTGTTTGTTATTAATCCAAAATTGCGGGGGAGAAAATGAGAAGACGAAACCACAATATTCCACAACTCTAATTCAGAGAGGGGCGAGAGGATGTGCAAAATCGAGAGAGGAACTCTCAGCGTTTTACGCACTCTCTCGCCATGATCCCGTTCTGGAGGTTTGGAATTATGTCAAACGGTCCACAAATCGCTCTAAACTCAAAGTTTTTGCACGAAATTGCTCGCTAAATCTTCGTCAAACACGTAAATATTTGGAATGAAAAACAGAAAGAAACATTATGTGAGCAACGAAATGGAGCTTGTTATTCATCCAAAATTGAAAAATGAGACGGAACGGGGAAAATTCGGGTGTGGGTTCTGTTGAGGATTTGGATGGGAGGGGGAGTGGTGAAAGATCTTCTCCTCTTTCTTTATCCCCCTTGGAGATGAGACTGACTATGTCAGTTACATTTTCGCCGCCTTGAAGAGAGAGAGAGAATCATAAGATAAAGAACAAGAGTGGGAGAGAGAGAGACATCTTTCAGCAGTTCCCCAAGGAGTTTGATGGGGCGTCGACAGATCGACATCTCCTTTCAACACTCATTCTGACCAACGCCCAAAAATTACTGGAAAAATTTCCCTAAAAATCAAAATGCGAAACGCATGCTGAAAATGAATCGTGGTGCGAAATCATGCACGATGTATTACACTGAAAAAAGTATTATATGAAGCCCAAGAGAAGTTGTAAAAGGCTTTTACTTTACGATTTTAGGTGCTATTTATATCTCTATTCACAAATATATCTTACTAAACTCTTCAATCAAAATATGATTTTTAACTTCTCATGAGCATCATAAAGGACTTTTTTGAGTGTGTGAAAGTGCAACCGAAAGGGGAAAAATGTGTGATATGAGGGACATGCACCACAGCAAACTGAGAGTGTGTTCATGAATTCGTGAGCGTTTTTTGAATCAAAATGTGAAATATTTCACGCACTCTGACATATTTGGACGAGAAAATGAGCAAAATTAAGAGATCTGGGCCGTTTTTCCCCAAAACCGAGAATGAGGCAGGCATTTGCTGGATAATCGATAAACACAACTGATAGCGTACCCGTCGACTCCGTCGATGGAATGAATCAGGGATATCCGTGAGGTGATCGTCCATCTCCCGACGCTCCAATTCCTGCGCAATTATTGATTAAAAAATAAAATCAATTTCAAATTCTTTCTCGAGTTCTTTCTACAGAACGTTGTGGCTTTTGCTAGAGAGATTCTTATGCCTGACTTAAAAAAAATCTTTTTATAGAGTCTATAGAGTTTTATAGAGATATAGATCTTTTTATTTAATTTAATAGAGCATTTGTTGAGATGGAAATTCCCCGTTGCGCTAATTCACAAACTGCACGGGTTGGTTGCCAGACAGGTCATGTTCATTATTATTATTATCGCTGTGGAACGAGCAGATCATGACACTCCGTTCCGTTTCCTCTATCTATGTAGAGGGTGAATCGCAAATGGGCGGTGGGCCAATATCGCAGCTTCTACAATTGCGCGGCATTCTGGCTAGTCTATGCAAATTAAGACAGATACAGGTGGAGAGCGCAACAATAGCTTGTAAATAGGCGATGAATTCAGTTATTAAATTAAATTACATTTGGGCATTTTTTCATGTTCTCCGTGCAATTGCACTGGACTGGGGAAGAATGCTCGGAAGTAAGTGTTGGAAGTTGGAGCGAGCGAACGGCATTTGTTTCGGCTACTAGATTGATAGCACAAAAAAGAATTGTGGGAGCACCCGTAATAGTGTGCCGGCACATGATTCCAAACCTACGGACCAGGGTTAGGGCGAGAGAGTGTGTAAAAGTGAGAGAGTCCCTCTCGATTTCACACGCTCTCTCACTCCAAAGGCCTTTCTGGATGATTGACCGGCCGGTGGAATGATGTGCCGGCATCTAATGTTTCGAGCAGCGCCATTGACTAGTCTTAATTTGAAGCTTGCGTTTTGAGCCCAAAATTGAGATACTACTATATACTTTGCACACTACATAAATCCGATCGAACTAGGTCAATCGATATTTCTTCTCTCTCTCTCTCTCTCCAACCTCATCATCCTCCTCCATCATCATCATTGTTCCATCATAGGCGGCCTCTCTCCGTCCTATCCGCGGCGTCTCCGCGTCGTTGTACGAACCTTAATTATTTTAATTAAACTTAAATAATTAAATGAAATTAATTTTTGAAAAATGAAAAAGTGAAATTAATTTTTATTAAATTTATGTATTCAAGGTATTTAACTTTTTACTTTCCATATTATTCCAAACATACAGACCAGGGTCAGAGCGAGATAGTGTGCAAAAGTGAGAGGGTCTCTCTCGATTTCGCACGCTCTCTCACTCCAAAGGCCTTTCTGGAAGATTGACCGGCCTGTGGAATGATGTGTTTCGAACGATTCGAAGCAATTGTTATTCCCACCATCCCTCTCTTTCTATTAAGAGGGTGAAACATGTAACATCCCTACCACATCATTTCACAGGCCGATCAGCCTTACAGAAAGGGGTTTGGACTTAGAGAGCGTATAAAATCGAGAGGGACTGACGCACTTTACATGCACATTCGCTCTATCCTTTCTGAAGGCTTGGAAGCATGTGCTACCATTCTAGGGCCGTTAATCTCCAGTGCCGCTAATCAGTCCCTGTGGGCTCTGCCAAATTCGCTACTATTCCCCGTCTCTTTTTTCGCCCCCGGCCTTTTTGCCGTGCTTGTGACCTACACTGCGCTCTCTCGCTCTCGTACACTTTCTCGCCGGTTAGAGTGAGCGAGAGAGTGGGGAAATGGAGAGAGCGCAGACATGCCCGACTCCCTCTCCAGTCAGTGATAATAGCCCCAAGAGAGTGATCATCTGAAGGGAAGGGGGAACTACACGAGCTTGCTCCACTAGTAAAAGTTCGAGTATCAAAGACAAAGATACTGCAAAGACAGGTGGTGTGCGTTGGCGACGTTTCGGAAAAGGCGGATTGCTATTTTATTGTCGGGATGCTATTTTGTGTTATTTTAGACTAACAGGTGGTGTGTGATTGCAAGAACTATTGAAGATAAATGATTCGACAACGTTTGAGAATGTCTTCGGACTCGTGTTTCACCCAAGCCATACAATCTCAAAAAGAATTGAGCATTTATTAATTATCGGTCATAGTAGTTTAAATAACAAATTAACAATTGCCACCAGCGATTCGAAAATTGAGAGCGTTTGTCTCCTGTATCTTTAGTTTAAATTATTTAAATTACTTTAAAATAAAAAAAACCATACCATTGAGCAGCGCATGGTGCTGACTGCTGTCCTCGAGGCTCGGATCGGAGTCGACCCTCCTGAATACAGAGATCAAAGTACAAACTACAAATTGATCGTGCTACAAACTACAAAGTTCAATGATCATGCCAAAAACTATTATACAAAGTTCAAAGACCAAACTGCAAACTCCACTCACCGATAGCCGGATCGCGAGTGGGCCAGCGTCATCTCTTCCTCCTCGTCGTCAGATGCATCTGGAATAGTGCCGCCATTTTTGAATATTTAAATCTTCCCGCCAAAACAAGCGAAAACGGCGAAAAAGTGGTCGTTTCGTACAGGGGCTAGATGAAGGGGGGAAAAGAACGACAACAACGAAAGTGAATAAAGGCAACCGTGCGAAATCGGGTGTGCTATTTCAGTGGGGCTGGGCGGATTTTGGGACTGGTCTGAATGGTCCCAAAAACCGTGGAAAGTGGTTCTTGTTTTCACCCAATAACGAATTCATTTGAAAACACTTGTTTAAAATTTTATAAAAAAAATACTGGTAAAAATTCAGAATACTGGAGAAAAACAGGGGAAGTCTGGGCGTTTTTTCTCCATTTTCACACGCATTTTCCACGTGAACTAATGGTCACAGACAGACGCCCAGTCTGGGAGAGGGGCATTAGTAGAAGAGTAGGGAATTCCTACTACGAATGGCCTCGCAAGCAATAACTCTCTTCATTTCGCACACTCTCTCGTCGGTCTGGCCGACGAGAGAGTGTGCAGAATGAGGAGGGCATTTCTCACAGAGGAGTCAATGAGTGTGGTCTATGAAGTCTGAAAGGGGAGGGGAACAGAAAGAGGAGAAGAAGGAATTAGAGTGCACTTTTCGTGTTCCGTAGGATTTTCTCGTCACTCACTTCAAGCGAGAGCAGTTCTACGTGGAAGACATTCGCAGCGATGAATTTGCTCTCAATTTATTCGCGAAATTGTGTGAATTCGGGCGTCTATCAAATATCTATTTCTCAATTTCTTTTTTTTCTCTGTTAAAGAAGAATTATTCAGTCTCTATGGTGTTTTCTTTCGCATCATTCCACAGGCCGGTCATTCCTAGGGGGTAAGAGATCATGTAAAACCGAGAGGGACTCTCACTCACTCTCGCTCTGACCCCTTCTGTTCGTTTGGATCGTGTGAGATCCAACATCGATCGTGCCAAGTTCGTGTTTCTCTTTGAGAAGAATCGAAAATATCGGGAGAGAGAAAAATCAAAAGGGAGCGCTAGAGAAATTGAGATAGGTGACACAGTGAAACAGGGAAAAGAACGTGAGAAGGCAAGAATAGTGGACAAATGTTATGGAACCAATGAGATAAACAGGCGATACATGATTCCAAACCTACAGAAAGTGGTCAGGGTGAGAGAGGTTGCAAAAGTGAGAGACATTCTCTCACTGCTGCACACTCTCTCGCTCCCACCCTGGTCTGTAAAAATGGGGACAAATGAGATAACAGGCGAAAAATGCGCCGAGTTATTTAGATATTGTTGGATGAGGCAACATTGCCGTGAGGTAGGGGAGAGTTTGACATACGAAAAGGAGCAAATCAGATACGTTTCAGAAAGTTGTGATAGGAACCAGTGGAGGGTTCAATTTCAATAGGAATCCAAAAGAATTGAAAAGATGTTCAAAAAGCACTCATACTAAATGGGCCCTTTTCTGTTTTGTCTGGCGTGAACGAGATAAATTGAGTGTTACGATGTTCCTAGAACGGTTGCTCGCGTAAAAGTTCGCTCTTGAAGTGCCCTAAATGAGATTAACTAGGGAGAGTAACAAGTGCGTCGTCAAAACAGGAGAGAGAGAGAGAGAGAGAGAGAGAGAGAGGAGCACACTCTCACTCATAAAAAGCAGACGATGAATGAGTGAAGAGATACTAAGGGGAAATGACGGCTAGGTGACAGGTAGAGAGTAGAGTAGAGGAGGTATTACAATTTTAACATGATACGTCCATGGAATGGACTACTTTTCAACAGTTTCTTAATGTTCGTAAACGAATCATGGAAAAATATGTTGAGGGTTCCTAAATGGCAGTTCCAAAACGTCCGCTCACCGATGCGGCGTTTCAGCACGCAGTTATACAAGCGCGAAATGATGCAATCTCATAACGTCAGATTCCCGAACTTCGGAAGTCAACATTTTCCGCGGAGTCAAAACAGTGCAACGATGGGATGAGGAACAGTGGCCTTCATTACTCTATTTCAATTCACATCATCTGCATTAGTCAAAGACGCCAAACAAAGAGGAAAAAAGGGATTCTGAGACTTTCGCTATTCGATTACTAGAAAAGTAAGGGATGAGAATAGTGAAATTCGATATTCATTCACGAAATAGAGCAAATAAACAGATTGGGAGTTTGACCAGGGATCACATCACTCCTCAGCTGTCAGAAGTGAGAGAGAGAGTGCACAAATGAGATTTATTATAAATTCACAAATGCTCGTCGAAAATAGTAAAACATTCAAATGACAGAAATAGTTCCGCACCTAAATGAAAGAAATCCATTTCATGAACGAATCGTTTTAAAATTGTACTACCGCCCCGCCCTCTTTCTGGAGAATTACTCTCAAAGAAAAAAAACCGTCTCATATGTCAAAATCCAGTATGAAAAAAACAAAAGTTAGAGAAAAATAACGATAAAATAAATAAATAGAGAGCGTGCGAAAACAATAGAGACACTCTCTCGATTTCGCACGCTCTCTCAATGTTACTACCCGATTTTGACCTAAACTTTAACTTTCTAGTGTTTTTTGCTTTGTGAGGAGTAGCTCCCCGACCCACGCGCCTAATATTGCCGCCTCTAAAAGTCAAATTTAGAGTTGGGTTTGAGTGAAGTGGCCTGACAACTTTCGATGTCGCTCTCTATTTTGTTCGAGAGAGAGGGAGAGAGAGAGAGTGAGAGAGAGAGAGAATGTCAGTCAAAGTTGACACATTGTGTGACATCGTAGCGTCACGATTCAGAAGGAGTTGTTGCGAAGCACAGAGAACAGTGGAGTGGGGTCAGGAGCGAGAGAGTGTGGGATTATGAGAGAGTGCTCACTCTTCTACGCCTGCACTCTCACATCTGACCCCATTCTGGAGGTTTCGATCGTGTTCAAGGGCTATTGATTGATAGCATCAGCATTTCCCACGACATTCTAAGTGAATTAAACTGACTATGAGATCCAGTGTGTCTAGCAGCAACAACATGATTTTCCAGAGAGTCTTTGCGAGTTGAAACATATCAGTTAAAAGGCGAATTTTTACCACGAGCCTGAAGGTTCCCAAATAGAGAAAAAAATGGCTGTACATACTATTAACTTAATTTTTAAAAACTCTAAAACGTAATTTTAGAACGCCGTGCAGCGCCAAGAAATGAACTGGTGAAACGATTCAAATGAGCACAATTCTAAATTCCTTTGTGAATTATTATGCATCAACCTATGGCAAAGAGAATATTTGTTTCGTGGACCCGAAATTTATAGGGGAACGCTAAATTCTTCCGGGTCGAAACTCCCTCTCGAAGATTCTTATAGTTAGCGATGTACTTTAATATTAGAATAAGTGTTTTAGAGCGATATGATCAATGAATCGATAAATGGTGACGTCTCACGTAATTTCACAGGCCAGTCTGGAAAAAAGAGGGCTATCGTGCGAAATACGCTTCACAGTCTCCTTATTGGTGGTGTATTTGGAGAAAAATTGATAGGAATGAGACATCTCAATTGAAATAAGAGCAAGATCACGACAAAAATAAAAATTCGCATTATTACACAGGCCTGCCAGCCCTACAATTGGGAGTGAAAGAGCGTGTAAAATCAAGAGGGACTCTCTCACTTTTACACACTATCTCGTCCTGGCCCCTTTCTGGAGGAGTGGAACTGTGAACTGCGAACGAAAAGTGTGAAGTAGGAGAGAGATGGACGTTGATGAATGAGCATTCACGAGAAGAGCGCCCTGGGGGCATAACAGGGAATTGAAAGTATTTTGGGGCTCTCTCTCTCTCTCTCTCTCCGAAAGCGAACCCGAAGACAGTGGACCGAAAGCTAAATAGCCTAGGGGTTCTTAAGAGGAGAAAAATGGCTGTCCTAAAGAACAGAATAGCCTCTTGTTTTGAAGAACTTCGGTTTAAAAACGTTAATAGTTTTAAAAATGCATCAAGAAATTGCTGAGGATATCAGTTATCCTTCTCTTTTCGAGATGGAGACAAATAATATTTGTGTAATAATGAAATATTCAGTGATATGTAAAAGCATAGGGGTAAATATTTTTTTCAAAATCGCAACTACATGAAAATGAGAAACTTTTCTCGTACATCATCTCTCTTTCTCTACATCTCCTTTTCACGAACGGTCTGATGCGATAAGGAAATGGAGGGAGAGAAACAAGAGAAGAGAAGAGAGAGAGAGAGAGAGGGGGAGACCGATGCTAATTGAATGGATGGAGATGGACCACAGTGGACGACGACTTGGTGAGTGTGGTGCAGCAGGACAGATAAAATGTGTACTTTGACTGGAAGGGAAAACGTTAATGTGAACTTTATACGTATCACGAGACCTAGCTTCACCGGTGTGAAACGGTGTGCTGGTATCAAGTCCGAATCCTAATAAAATGTTGCCATCCAAGGGAACTATCATAGAAATAGTGCGGTACAAAGAGATAGACATACGACGTGGTAGAAATTAAAATCAGATTGTGCGCCCAGAATGCACACAGAAAAAAAGGTCTTACATACGGCCCATAAGATGTGTGTGAATATACTTACTATTGAGTATATTCTATACTGAGATGTGACACCGAGTATATGATATACTCAATATTGAGTATATTCTCTCGTTTTCGCACGCTCTCTCGTCGCGCGAATATACTAAATATTGAGTATATCATATACTCGATGTCTCATCTTAGTATATTCATTCTCTGTGTGGTTGCGCGCACACCGGTGCCATATTTGAATGCGTCACTAATGCTTGCTCTGGTATTTTTCCAGTCAGGATCCTGGTATAATCTGTATTCGAAATCAGATAGGGCTAGGGAAATACCAGAGACTAATTATTCATATGTCCACAGTTGCGGCCAGAATTGGTGGCAAGACAAATCACCAGTCTCTTACTTACTCTTACTTCCCAAGCCCCTCTCTACTCATCTTTTTTCCCATGCCTCTTTGTTTTCAAGTGTCCCCTACTCTAACCGACGAAGTAACTAACCCACCCTCGCTGAGAGGGCCGCTTTTCCTCAAATGAAAACGGTGAAACGCGGATTCACAGGCCGGTCAACCCGTGACAATGGGAGTCGGAGCGAGAGAGCATGCAAAGTTGAGAGTCCCTCTCACTTTTGCACACTCTCCCACCCCCCCCCCTATCTGTGCTTACAACAAGAAAAAAACTCAATGAGCTTGAGACTCTTATTTTGGAGAAGGTGCACGAAAATATGATATAAGTTCTCTTATTTTCGCAGCTCTCTAGCATTAGAGCTCCCATCAAGATTAGAGTTATTTCTTCGTGAAAAGGCTGGGAATCATGTGAAGGGCAAAAGGAGGAGGAAGAAGAAGTGAAGGGTGAACGAGGAAATCAGAAGCGGATGAATCCTTTTATCTGCCCTCCTCTCTCTCTATCTCTCTCCCTTCTCTTCCCTCCCTTTCTCCACCTCCTCCTCTGCAACTCTTGTCTCTCTTTCTCCGTGATAGGGAGCTAAGGGGTCGAAAAGCGAGGAGGGAGGGGGAGGGTCTCCTCCCCCTCCTGAGTAGGAGACCCTCCCCCCTCCAACCTCGGGGCCACCAATGGCTCCCGAGGGACCGGTGAGAATGGCAGAAGAAGAGATGAAGGGAAAGGAGAAAAGTAGTGACCTATGGAGGAAAAGTGACAGAGACCGCAACATAGAGGAAGTGACTGGATAATTATTGATAAAGCATTTCAAAATTTGGAGAGAATTGTTTTCACCAAAAGTTTAAAGCGGGGATACTTGGGGTTATCTGCATGTTTTGATAAATATGATTAGTGTGAGTGCTGAATCAAATCCATGGAAATTAAGGGTCTGATCTAACCCTTCAATTCCTTGGCTTTGAATTTCATAGGCAATTATCTTGCCTCTAACAAGTGATCAGTCCACGAAAGGGCTTTTAGAGATGCAGAGGCTACGAATAACGGCAACATAAACGCATTGACTACGTGAGATGTCGTAGAACAGAGAACAAAATTATGAAGCGCACGAAAATTCACGGAACCGAGAAGAAAAGTTGCGAGAAACTCAATGAATGGAGATTGGTCTTGTATGAAAAGCGGAATGAGATGCCAGACCAAACGGATCTGACATATTAATGAACTTCATAAATATATCATGAGTTATTCGACGTGACATCAACTACTTCTCCTTACGGCAACAAAAATAGAGAGATTTATGGTAGCGCATATGATGAAAGAGGTTTCACGGCAATTAATCAATCAATATTTATGACGTCAGACGGTAGCGTCAGGTGAGGATATAATTCGACGACAAACACTTCAAAGGCGAATAAATAGTGGTCACGAGAATAAACTGTACTCACTACAGTATAGTGCCTTATGAAGCCCGCAAGTTTCTAATACCGTAGTAAGTAAGACCGTCCTCTATTAATTTCTGTTGTATGGAATCGTGATTTTGTGCCCCGCGGTGCAAACTTGTACTGGGCAGGGAAAGTAGAAGTCGGTGGGGGAGCAGAAGTTAATCTGTGCAAGGGGGACCTCCTCTCTCTCTCTCTCTCTAAAAAGGGAGGAGGGGCGGCTGTTAAACGGGTCTTCTTCTAAGGAAGACACACCATAGATGCGACGGGTCATTTGTCAACCAGCAACTAAGTGCGTTGTGGGACAAGTTAGAGAGGGGAGAGAGCTGATTTCAGGAATAGACGAGACGGAAACTTTACGAATTAGACGAATCAAGAGTCTAGGAAGGGCTTGACCAATGAGTTTTTTATAAGAAATTCTTCCTTCCACACGTTGAAGTTTAAAAGTCTTTAACTTAAACAAGGGCTTCGAACTTAATCAAGCAAAATATATTGCGTGCTTCCATTTTGAAAAAATACATGACCTCGCAATTCGCCCGTTCTGAAGTAAACATGGTTGGATCGATACTTAATCTTCACTGATCACGTTTATTAACGGAAAAAAGGCGAAAATGTGGCTCCGGAAGTGGGGCGGAATGAAGCTCTCATCAAGCAACTGCAGTGGAAAATCCGCGCTTTCCTCTCTCTCTCTCTCTCTCTTATCTCATTTTGTGATCACAACCCGCGAAATCGAAGCGCGCGCAAAGAAACGAAGAAAAATGACTGCGGAAGCTTTGAGATGGATATTTTTATCCTAATTTATTATCCAAATGATAAATTTAAAAAGCTCATGAATTTTTTGGAGTATGACTAATAGTAGCCGCAAAATATGAAGGCGAAAAATAAGAAATGAGCTCTTGAGAATCCAAAAATGAGGTAAACGTTGAAATCGTATAGTCCGTTTCTCACGTTGAAGTGGGTCTGCTCCTCCTAAATATATGGAAAGGATTTTTGTTTATATTTTTTTGGTACGTGTCCGCTCTCCCCTGATCGTATCTTGACGCTAAAGGGGGGTGGGATTTTATTGAAAAGCGCGGTAGGCAATATTACGACACAATATCACAATGTTCTGGTGCCTCAGAGAATGTAAGGCAAACGAGCAACGAGTGTCTTTTCCCAATTGGGAAAAGGCGCCCAAGAAGCGCTGTTCGGCGCCTTTTCCCAATTAGGGAAACACACTTTGTGGCCGCTTTCCTGACAATCCGAACATTGTGATATTCCAATATTTGACTACTAATATCGGAACTCTCTATACAATTGCGAAAAATGGTCGGCGATCAATTCAAATTTGCTCCGAAAACTCGAGGCAAAGCAGTACATAAAAGAGAGTTGATATTTAGGGAGTGACACTCATTTCTCACATTCCACTGTGTTCCATGGAGGAAAAAGCGACAAAAAGAGCGAAGATGCGGCATCTAAATGGGGTCTCCAGAGGTTATGAACAACTCTTGCTCTAGTCTGAAATAGAGTCCCAAAGAACAATCCGTATCTATCTTTGTGTTTCTAATTCATTTACCTTTTAAAAATGTTTGTAAAACAAACGATATTCGAATCTGCTTTTAAATCTCTGGTCGGACATGCGTGATCTATTTCGTGCTTTCGCGCCAGTAATTTTTTCCAGACGAATAACGTAGGTGCGTGAATGTTCAGTCAAGCGTGAAATTGGCAAAGGATTCTGTTTACTATACTAAACAGAATACTCTCGGTGTTGACTTACTGCATACGACGTAAATGAAGCTATACAACAGGGAAGGAATTTCACACTGCTGTAATTACTGTATCTGCTATTACTTTATGTATACGGGAGTAACAAATAATTACGCAGTGTCAGTAGTAAGAAATAACCAGAAACTATGGGAGATTAGGATGGAATCAAGTGAAAAAAAGTGATATCATTTTTGTTTTTCTTCCGAAAAAAGTCAAAATATAATTCAGTTATAGGATCTGATTTCTGACATTGTATTGTTTTCGGCGGCTGAGACTCCGATATTATTTAGACCAACTTATTGTGAACGTCATTATTGTGTGAAACACATACAAAAAAGAGTGTCATGTTTCGTCCGTCATTTCAAAATTCAGGAAGCAGAAACGATAAGTACATAGCGCAGATATGAGGAAGAGAGCTCAACAACATCTAGGCGACTCACTTCTAACTATAAGTGACATTTTCAACTTTGAATACCCGCAATGTGTTGTTTCGGCTCCCTGTGACGCAATAGCCTTTTTTTATTTGGATGTGAAACAGTTTTGCACCTCATTTTCAAAAAAATACAGGTGTCCAGAAAATTCCACGGGTACCAGAGGGAAGTAAATACGGCCGTTTAAAATTGGACTTCAGCCGTTAGTATTTTTGCACTAGTAAAACTTGGGAACGTACCGATGCTGGGCAGATCGATGTCGACTACGATACTCGGTCTCATTGCGAGATGTTGGAGATGGAGAGAGTGAGAGGGAGGAGAGATCTTGTGAACTGAATGATGATAGGTAATAATAATAATGTTTATTCGTGTATCGGAAAGCACGGCAAAATATATGTGCTATATTACAAATTTAAAATACTACGTTCCAATTCGAGAACTACTTGTGGTGTGCTCACTATCTGATTCTCTCGCTGTCGCGTGCACACTAGCCCTCGTTTCTGCTGTTTATCAGCGGAATGTTTTAATATTTCAGACGATTGTTCGTGAATTTGTAATACAGAATAGCCGATACTCAGGTCGCTCATTATCGCACACTATCTAGCAGTAAAGTCGCAAACTCCCACTCTGGGTATATTACATTTATAAAATGATACGATCATACCAAAAAGCCGAATAACGAACTTCCGTTGTTTACCATACAGGAACATTGGCGACCTTCTCGCTTTTGCGTGCTCTCTCGTCTCGGTAAACACAGGGAGTCCCAGTTCGACATTTTGTTTGATCGCATCATTTTATAACTGTAATATCAAGAATAGAGTTAAATTTCTTCATAAGATGCATGCTTTATTCCACCGCATCGGTCCGAACGGTGAAATGGGTATGCTGAATGTGGCACATTTTTTCTTTGTCACCCAAGTCGTCGAAATGAAAAGACAACTAGAGAATGCTCTTGGTCTTTAATGGTTTTGTCCTGAAACCTGATTCGCTGCTAAATTTCTAATGGCAAAAACGACTGCCGCTCTTAGGAGAAGACTCGTGGATACACTACCAAATCTCCAGAAAGGGGTCCGGAGTGGGAGAATAAAGAAACTTGCTACGCTTTTTCACTAGCTCTCTTACTGAACAGTTTCTGGAGATTTGGAATACAAAAAAAAGTTAAATGCGACACGTTGATTTTCTCCGCACACTTTTCATTTCTGTCATTTTTCTTGCGGCATCATCTGATTTCCCTAGAGTGCAACTAGTTTGGCCGCTACTTTCCACAGTCTAAGTATTATGCAATTGCAAAATTGATTAAGAAGCAACCTTTATGTCCACGATGATTCCGCCGATGACTGCACGCATGCCCGGGAGTCAGCATTTTCTAGAAAAATACCCGGAATAATTCATAGAAACTACGAACTGCGAAAAGGAAGGTAAAAGGTAAATTCCGACCGAAATAAAAAAACACACTTACTGCAAGCGGTATGTTTTTTTGTTGGAAAGGTTGTGAGCGTGATACAGCAAATGCATATTAAAATGAGACACAAAAACATCTATTAAAGTACCTTTGCGGCTTCCGTCTGGCCCGGTTTGATGCAGTCCTCGACCTTGATTTCCACCGGTTCTTCTACCACCGTCGTAGTCGCAGGCTCCGCCCCCTTTTTCGCAATTTCGACGCCCGCCTTTTTACGGTCCTTGGGCGCGGCTCCGACGACGACGACTCGCTCGTTAAGTCGCAGCATCTCTCGCTAAACAGAGCTGCTCTCTCGATTTCGCACGCTCTCTCGGCGGGCGAAGAGAGCGAGAGAACGGGCGAAATGGAGAGAGCGCAGACGGCGAGTGCTCTTGGCCCAAATTGGAAACAGGGGAAGAAAAGCAGCAAGAGAGAGGCGCGGATGAGAGGACAGTTGTAGTTAGACTAATTGATGAAGAGGTTGCGTCATACCTTGGCAATAGGGATGTCGATTCGATGTTGAGCGTGTGCTCTGGCACTCTCTTGTTCTATGATTCTCTGAGCCTTATAAGCCATACTACCGATTAGACTTCGAGAAATAACGAAGAGATTCTTCATTCTTCATTCTTCATTCTGTGCCTCGTGACGGGCGGTCGACAGTCTCCCCGCTCCTCTCCCACCTCAGTTTGGAGAATCCTTGCCAGTCAGCTTGGGCAACCCGGCAAGTATTTCGCCCACCCGGTACCACTTCGAGCAGAGAACTCGGATCGACTACATATAATTCAAGTCGTCAACTTTCAAGAAAGGCCCCAGTCGACAAGACTACGACGTGAGTTCCCACTTTGGTTGATACACGCTAGTCAGGACGTCACTGGAAGCTGGAAGATCTACTTCTACGCTCAATGTCTATCGTCCAAGATCTTCACTACAATTGACCAAGGAAGCCAAGCATGATCCATTCCCTTGACCCAGTTGCCTCGAATTCGAAGATCCCGACCACCTCTGTCCCCGAATGATACCTCCTGCAGGCCATTGCCTTGATGTCAGGATAAATATGTATGGATAAATAACGAAGCAACGGGTTGCATAAGAGGCAAATGCACCGCTCTGGCAGTGAGAGATTGCGAGAAATGAGGAGAGTGGGGAGTGATTTGCCTCTTACGCAACCTGTTGTTTCGTCATTTTTCTCGAAGTCTACTACCGATCTCTCACTGAAGATGCCGTAAAACGGTTACCGAACCGGCTAGGCTACTAGGCAATATAAATTGACGGGGAGAGGAGAGTGTGAAGGCTAGTTGTGCGCCTCGACTTTGTAGTCGTGTCTCAGAGAGAAGAGCGCCTAATCAAATGAAAAATAATGAGAGGGTGTAAGAAGGTTGCTTATAATAGAGCTCGAAATATGAGCGAGGCGAGCAAGTTCGCATTCAATACTGAGACCAGGCAAAATTAGCGTAGAGGGGAGGTGTGACTTCGAGCATGGATAATAATAAACAGAGGCTGTGATTTTTTTGAAGAGGAGTATTACTGTTTCGGCGCTTCAGTAAAAGAGATAAAGGAACCTGCCAGAAGGTGAAACAAATCGGGCAAAATTATCGTTTATCTATAGGATGTTCAACAAATGAATCAACACGAGTTATTTTCACATATAACGCAAATTTGCCAGGAGAACGTTTCTCCAACCTCCTCCTTCCAAGCTCTTTGTTCACCGAAACTTTAGAGCTTGTGAAACGAGAGGGCTGGATAACTTGACTCTAAGAAACGAAACCTTGGAGAACGTTCTACTAGCAAATTAGATCTCGGTGCACTAAAAATATGCACTGCGGGTAGGGGCAAGGTATCCTTTTTGAGATGCGGCGGGACTCCTCCCGGAACCGCGGAAAGCCCGCCTAAAACAAGAGGAACGAGCCGTTAGAGTGCTCAATTGCAAGGGAGGAACGCGTAAAATGAAGAAACGATGCAAGAACGAAATCGAGATGACTTCACGACGGTTCCAAGCAACGAGAGAGTGTGCGAAATCAACAGGGTCCAGAGAACTCTCTCCCACTTCATCACGCTATTTCTCCATTTTCTGCTGGAATGATGCGCTGTCGAGGGAAGAAAACCGACGAAATTCATCCAATTCTGGCGCGTTTTTATGAAGAAAAAAGGAATTTTATGAAGCATGAGAGATGAATTTGCGTCAGTTTGTCTCGTGGTGACTGGATAAGAGAACGGCGTCAGACATAGTGCCAATTTATGCCAAATGAAGTACAATAAAGTGCGCACCATGAAAAGGGCAGTGTACGGCGTCACCAAGTTGAAGAGACAGAGAAATTTTTAAAAAATAGGAATCCTTATCTCGCTTCCGATCAATCAAATTCTGTTCTCTGAGCCAATCGCTATTTTCACTCAATTTTCTGGTTAAAGGTGAATCTTCTTTATTATTCATTCATTAATTAAATACAGGCAGATACACCGACAATCAATCTCCCTCACACATGATTCCAAACCTACAGACCAGGGTTAGAGCGAGAGAGTGTGCAAAAGTGAGAGGGTCTCTCTCGATTTCACACACTCTTTCACTCTAAAGGCCTTTCTGGATGGTTGAACGGCCTATGGAATGATGTGCTCACAAAGGTCTCAGATGAATTCCCCTCTTTGTCGCTCCTCTGTGGTCCTTCTTTCCCACTTTGAGATAGACACAGACAGCGATCGATACCAGAACGATAACACACAACATTATGGTAATAGCAATCGATAAATGGATTCCTAGATTGAAGAAGTGGACGGGGGGAGGAGAAGAGCAGGAGATAAGAGAGGAGGTATGGATGGGGCGACAGACTCGAATACCCAGACATCCAAAGATTGAGACTTCTAAAGGAATATTGATTATTGTGGAATGGGAGAATAATCATTGATCTTACATTTCAAAAAAATGTTTTGAAACAAAGCCTCAACAAATACTTGAAAAAAACCAATTTGGCATACAAATAAATGTTATTAAAATTCTTTTGGAAATGTTGAACGAAACATTGAGCAGTGCGGAGGAAAAATTAGTTAAACTTTAGCTGAAACGTACTTCCTGTAAGCTTGATGGTCGAGGATGTATTGAGAAGAGCGGAGATATCGGGTGATTTGAAGTCGCCCTCGGCGAGAACTACCTGTGATGAAAAATTTCCATATTCGTTCTTCCATATAAGTAACCGAGTCAAATTCACATGAATGAAAAAGCACGTACAAAAATGATATCGATTTGAGTTGCGGGGGGCCAATGTACAAATCTACTTTTTAGAAAATATTTTTTAAAAAGTGATTGATTGAACTCACATCGCCGGTCTTCCTCCTCTCATCGTAACTCTGCAATCGATGTTTACTCAGAACACTCTGGATTCCTTCTGAAAATACGTTTTAAAAGAAAATGTTAGAGATTTCATGACAATCCCGACTATCCATTAATTTCTGGCTCTCGAAATTACTGAAATGTTTCGTGGTGACGATTATATCACTTTTTTCAAATCCCGAAACGTTCATATGACCGGAACGAATTATTCAAATCACCGGTAGTTTTCAAATGTGTATGGCGCTAACAAGGAAGTGAAACTATCGCACCTAAAGCAGCCTCAACCAGTGTTCTTGTAGTGCACATAAAAATATATGTAAATATTAGTAAACTAGTTTAATATTGTATTTTTCAATTAAACTACCTTTCATGGTCTGCATCACCCGCACCTCCATAGTAACCATCGAATATCGATCGAGTGATTGAATTCCGAGTTTGTCCAATGATTGGAGTGAAATTGGATGGAGAGAGCAGAGGACTGAGATGAGATCGTGCAGCGTTGAATTCAGTCTGGAAAAGTTATTTAAGACAAACCAAAATGTTTTTTGAGAAAGCGAGAAAATGGTAAATATTCAAAAGCCGGGACATCCCTCAAGAAAGGAATTATAGTGTGCAAAATCGAGAGGCAGAGGTCCTGATTCCGTTTATTTGGATCCATTTGTATTTAGTTCGATATTATTCTCTGTATTGTGATTTAGGGAGGAAGTCAAAGTGCATGATTGTTTTTTAAACTCTCACTTTGACTGGTCACTATCGTTTACTTGGAATATTCCTTCTTTGTAGATGAGAGAGGACGAATTAGTCAGAAACGTGTCTGTTCCTTCTGAAATTTAATGAACGTTGTGATTGTACGAAACTAAAATCTGTATGTAATAGAGATTTTTGGACATATGTTAATCAATATGTTATTTATGATGAAACAATAACAAGCAATGCATGGAAGAAAAAAAAGTTGGACTCACCTCGAACGAGCTGCTTTCGCAAGTCTTTGTAGTTCCGACGAAACTGAAATGAACAATTGGCGTTCCGAAACAACAACAAAAAATAGAGGCAAGAGGCAGATGACTTTCACACTTTTTTCAGCCGTAATAATAACTGACACTGAAAGAATATCTGACTTTTCTTAATCACAGTAAACAACAAACCTCATCACTCGATCCATTGAAATCGACTTCGAATCCGAAGAAGGCGCCGAAATCAGCAGAAACTATTGAAATCAGCGGAAATAATAGCAAATTCCGCATTTATTTCGCGTAAATCAAAGGGTGGAAGGCGACTTTTGCCAGTGGAGAGAAGAAGAAAGAGGAATGAGGCAGGGAACGCTTTTTGCCTCCCGAAAATTCCAGAGATAAAGAGGGGAAATGTCAGTATTAGAATCTCTCAGCGTAACAACTGATGCACTTGAGCGCTGCTGGAAAGTGAAATGTGGGAGAAGAGGAGAACCCCGATTGGAGAACAATTATTCTCGATAAATTATCACTTGAAAAAATTGCAATTCACTTGTTTCTTATAGACACCTACGTTGAAACATTTCAATCCATGCTCGAGAAAGAAAGAGACATTTGCGAGAGGGTACGGCTGGTTATCTCTCCTTGAGGGAGGAGAAGGCAAGCATCGGTGGTTCAGTGGTAGAATGCTCGCCTGCCACGCGGGCGGCCCGGGTTCGATTCCCGGCCGATGCAACCTTTTGTATTTTTTGCTTTTTAAAAAAAAATTAAAATTGATTTTGCCTCACATGGTATCTGTACCATTATGTATTAATTGCTTCAGATGAAAGCTTATTTTTAAAAAAATAAAAATATATATATAAAACCATCGCATTTTGTACCCCTGTCCGCGAAATTGGTTGTGTCGGAATATTCTAGAAGATTTATAGAAGTTGTCGCGATGTTGCACGCATCACCCGTAAGAGTGTCTTCGAGAAAGACGATTGACATAGACCTAGGCTGTGAATAGTGTTGACCATTCGAAATAGCCTTTGTTCTCGAACAAAGGATATTTCGAGTGGTCAACCCAAGTCAAGACTAGTCAACGCTAATTGTGAGCGTGCACAGGTGTGAGAGACCGACAGGATAACGAGAAATTGATGTTGCTATTTCAAAATGTTTCCTCCCCTGGGATTGCGGAAAGTTTTCCCACTGTGACTGCGGAAAAATCGATCACAGAAATAGCATAAATATTTCCCGACGGGCGGTGCATGCTTAGCTACATAATGTTCCCAGGTGTAATTAGAGAGGAGTTATTTGGTGGCGATACTACCGGTTAGCTCCCCTTGAAGGTGAGCAGAACAAGCATCGGTGGTTCAGTGGTAGAATGCTCGCCTGCCACGCGGGCGGCCCGGGTTCGATTCCCGGCCGATGCAATCTTTTTTGCCTTTTCTAACACGAAAAGACGTATAATTTTTTGACGTTACACAGAAGTACATAACGTTTACCATATCAAGACGCATGCTAAGACTACAAGAATGTATCATTATTTTTCAGCGTTTGCCGATTTTTATTCTGAGTCAGCGTTTTCGAACCTTTTCTGTGTCAATACAAGAGTGAAAACATTCACTTTCTTTCTCATTTCTTGATGGTTTGATTCGCATTGAATTGTCTTATCAATGAAAGAGCGATAGATAATCACTGGTCTGACATATGATGGTCAGACTCTCTTATCAAATTGCCCTTTATCGCGTGACATAAGTGAGCACACGCTGTTCCTCATAGTTTGTTCCGCGTGGTATTTTTACTGACGCACGCTTGTTTAGTGTCTTCCATGAATACTGATTATTTTCTACGTGCATTTTTACTGTATACAAGTAGAAATCAAAATTCTAGGAACTATTGCACATTTGACACGAGCTCTGGTATTTTCTTCCCAGTGGTATCCTAGTTTCCCTCCCACTGGGAAAAACCCGAAGGTTCCGACGGTTTCCCCCACTGGGAACCGTCGGAACCTTTGGTGTTTTTCCCAGTGGGAGGGGAACTGGGTTACCACTGGGAAGAAAATACCAGAGAGATCGCGTTATGCATAATTAATTTTTATCCCGGTCAATGGTTTCCTTACATTTTCATTCAAAGTGCGTGACAGCTTGGTTTCATTTCGCATTTCAAATACTTTGTCTTTGCAGACAAAGATTACCGATGATTCTCCGGTTAGGCCTTGTCGGACTAGTGATTGCGTTGACCCACACCTCGAGTGCTTCCTCGCCGGTGATTGCATGCTACACTGAGTCAGTTTACAGCCTTCCTTTGATTCTAATCTAATATACTAGTAACTGTGCAAATTTGCAAAAAATATTGCTTTTTGGATTATGAATACATTATCGAGGGAATTGACCAAAATCATACCAACAATCGTAAAAAGACGTCGCATTTCGTGTTTGCAGTAGTTTCTTTTAGACTAACATCATTGCACTTAGTACATAATTCGATAAAATATATTATTTTCTTTCAGATTCAATCATCCCTCTACTCTCTCGATTCCCTCTGGTCTCTGTACTCACTATCAGTTGATAGGAGGGACGACCATCGACTGGCTCGGCAATTTCCTCCCTCCCAATGACACTGTGACCAAGTGAGTGGAAAATTTACCTAATTCGCGGCGTTTGCGATTTTTCAAGAGTATACCACTTTTACACAACTCAAAACGGTTTTCTATTGTTTTATGACACCGTCACAACGTGAGTAGAAAAGTTACCTGAGTCGAAAAATTTGCGATTATTTAAACGTGAACCTTGCCGGTTGCAAAATGAAGGTCATTTTCTTTTTTTTCCTACATTATTTCAGAGCCCACTCAAACTTCCAGGTCAGGAGCGAGAGATCTTGCAAAAATGAGTTTTCCTCAATGTAACTTGCACCTAGTTGACCCCAATCTGTAGATTTGAAATGGATTAGGTCGGCACGATATATAAATTACAGTGCCTTCACTCAATTGCGAGATCGTGAGAAGGATGAGGAGCGAAAACCAAATCTCCTCTTGTGTCTAACTGGTCCCAATCCGAACTGGAGCAGATTGGTATGTTTTTTTAATATTTATATTTGTTTTCTACGAATTATAAAGTCTAATTTATCGCAAAAATGGTTATGAAGGGGTAGATCAATCTATCTGATTCAACACTCACACATACCTTATGCAAAATGAGAAGGAAACTAAGTATTCCCCTTCATTTATTAGATGGTTACATTTGTTGAGAGATACAGTAAAACGATAGCTGAATAAGATAGTACACCCCAAAAATGACAACGATCTATTTTAAGGTCAGTTTCGATGGCAACATGCGAAAATTCGCCCGAGCATCGGCGACATTTCTCAAAGCGAATGGCCTTCAAGGTTCGATTCTCCCTCTGATCTTTGATCTTTCCCTCTCTTCAGGACTAGATCTCGACTGGGAGTTTCCGTACTGGAGCGCGGACGGCGCCACATGGGACTACGGAGGATTCGCAAGACTTCTCGAGGTAACACAATAAACTAACACGCGAAATATTTTTAAAAATTCCGCTCAAAAAAGCAGTTATGGCTAAAGATCGTGCGAAAATGAGAGCACCAAACAATGCGCACACCAGTTCTTGAAGTGAAACGCTTTATTTTAAATTTGTAGTATTGCATTATCACTAGGAAATCACAATCAGCATTTGCAGATTCTCCATGAAGAATTTGCCCCCGCGGGTCTCCTACTCACTGCGGCTGTTTCCGGTCCGCCAACAATCACCAGAGTCGCATACAATGTGACTGCGCTGAACAAGTAAGTATGCTGGTGCTGCCACAAAGCTGGTTTCTTGGATTATGCAACAAGGTTTGTGCCTTATGTTTCAAGCATTTTATGAAATGTCAAAATGAATCATTATCCAATGAACTGTGGAAACGGCTTGCAAAATAAAAATTTGCTAAAAATAGGAGTTCATCAGATTGCATCATTTTTACGCAATCTCAGATACGCCGACCTCGTCTTCGTCATGAACTACGACTTCCACGTGTGGCAGCCGGCGGCGCCATTCGTTGGTAATTTTTTGGCGCCATTTTTTGCCAGTTTCGGACAGGGATTGAACCCGGGAGGTCAATTCTCTTGTAAATAACGTTATGACGCGAAATAATGTGCAAAATGTGAGTGTTTTATTTTACGACTCTCCACTGACGATCTTTTCGGAAGTTTTGGATGCTATTGAGTCGACTTCGAAATCTAATAATGCAACCCATTTCTCGCGATATTTCTGTTGATCTACATATTACGCAACCAGTTGACTCGTTACTTTTCTAAGTTTACTGTTGAGTGCAAAATGATTGCAGGATTCAACGCGCCGTTACATGCCCTTCCCACTGAACGAAGAGAGCTGAGAGAGATGAACTCGGTTCGAATTCGTGTCTTTTATATCATATATGAACGAGTGGAAGAAATCATAAGTGTGCTGCAATTTTTCGTAGGGGAAGAGAAGTTATTCCAAATTCACCAAGGTTGATTTTTTTTGAAAATCAGATATTATTGTTGTTCTGATTGAAATTTTATCTCTTGCAGGAAGCCTCTATGCGTGCCTATCTCAAGTTAGGATTGGATCGAAAGAAGGCCATTTTTGGACTGCCAGTCTATAATCTTGCTTACATTCTGGCCAATGGAAAGTGCGTCACCTGAGACAATTAGTCACACTTAATATTGCGATATGGAACGACAGTGTGTAAATATAGATATTCCAGGTTTCACATACTCTACGCTTTCGCCGACGACATCACTTACGACTACACTGGCCACGATCGAGTAAGCATTTCGAAATATCGATTTTTAATTTTAAAAAATCCATTTCCGGTTTGTAACCTGACGTCATCACCGGATTGGCATCGAGTGTGGAACAAGTACGCCGCCTCCTCCTACCTCTACAACTCAGCGCAGAAGCTGTGGATCAGCGAGGAGGTTGGTGTAGTGGGAAACGTCGAACGAGCGCACGCAATGCAATTTTGACAAGAATCTTGAAGTTTGGTTAACGTCGCCCTGTTGCAGACGACCGACAGCATACGGGCCAAGGTCGAGTACGCACGGGAGCAGGAGTTTGGAGGTGGGAGAAAAACATTATGCTGAAATTGTATTTTTTTGCCTGCATTTACAAGGCACGCTTTATGAATGTCTAATTGATTAGTGCATGACAAGATGAATAAATTATTGTTATTATATTGAAATATTTTCAGGAATAATGATATTCTCGCTGGGAACCGATGACGTGAAGGGAACTTGCGGGAACGGTCAATTTCCGCTGACGAGATTGGCAACGAAAGTATTCACTGAAGATAGCTAGTTCTCGTTGTATGCAATCCATTGTGTGTATTAAGTAAAAAATAAAGTAAAGGTAGTCCCGTCTTCAGCATGTTTTACACGCGCGGAACACTGTGCTTTTCAGTGTGAACGAAATCTTTACGCACAATGGGTATTTTTGTGTGTATTTTCAAAGATAAAGCTATTTCTGGAAAAGAGAAGGGAGTAGAATGCAGTGAATGGGGAAGGGGAAGTTGTTGGAATCCGCCAAGCTCCGCCCCCGATTTCGCATGGCCCCGCTGAGAGTTGTGAGAAGAGAAGAGTATCTCTATCTCTCCCGCTATCCCTCTTGTTCTTGTTCTATTTTAGTCTTGTTATCTAAGCTGCGTCAGATTAATGTATGTTTTACTATGTTTTTCTTGATCGGGACGGGGCATACTATCGCATAACGCAAGAACTCAAGTCTAATGACGACTTCGTGAAACGTATCTTGATTTTCACTGCGCAACTGAATGTTCAATACTTACTATGATCAGGACACAGAGTGAACATCCTCGCTTACCTGTATGTGAAATGTCTCTTTTTTCAAGTGACTTTCGCTTATAGGTAAATGAACGTTGTCATTTGGTATCCTGATCATAGTGACTTATTTCTAAGAGTGGAGAGTGTGACATCTGCTATACATGAAATCTAATCTTTCTTTCCATGTTTTATCGCGGATTAATACGAGTTGCATAAATATTATTATAGTTATTTTTGTAATTTCAGATCTTTCGATGACTTCCGGTTGATCTTTGATCTCTCCGTCAAAATGAGTCGTCGACACAGGAGGTCGAAAGTGACGAGGTTCAGTTTCTATTCTTTTTTATTTAAAATGTTTGAAAATCTCCCGTCAAAATTGAAAACGATACTCAAGAAATAACGGTTTTATGCAAGTAGCTTTGTTGTAAAAAAAATTTGAAATAAAAAAAATATTTAAATATTTAAAAATAATCAACTTTGCAGGGTGGTTAATCTCGTGAAGCGAATAATCGCTTTCTTCTTCTCGCACGTTGGATTGTGTGCACTGGTGAGTGGGGAGATTCAAGAGTTTAGAAGCAAATAACCTCCAGAAAGGGTCAAGAGCGAGAGTGTATGCTCTGAGAGAGGTTCAGAGAAATTTCTCTCACTTTTACGCTTCTAGACTACCCTCAAAACGGAAGAAAATGCACCGTGTCCGGGATTTTCCGGGATTTTCCGGGAAAACTCCGGAAAGTCTGGCAAATCGTTGTTTCTCAATGAAAACATCCAAATTTTGGAGAACGAAGGTTTCTCCGAAATTCAAGAAATCCGTTTGAAGAACTAAGAAATTTATTGATTGGAAGGTACTGTACCAGAAGTTGCGATTTTCGTTGTGTGTCGTGTACCACATGCGATACGGTGGTGTATTGGTGTATATTCTTTTTTCTTTCAAAATTTTTTCTTTGTTTTCTTCTGTTTTGATAATATTCTTCATTATTTTGCTTTCTTCTCCTAATGAGAGAGTTCATGAAACGAAATAACGAGAAAATTGCATCAAAATAGAAGAGTACAAAGACAACGCTTTGCAAGAAAGAGGAATGTACACCAATACACTACCGTATCGTATGTGGTTCACGACACACAACGATAATCGCAACTTCTGATACAGTACCTTCCAATCAATAAATTTCTTAGTTCTTAAAACGGATTTCTTGAATTTCGGAGAAACCTTCGTTCTCCAAAATTTGGGCGATTTCATTGAGAAACAACGATTTGCCAGACTTTCCGGAGTTTTCCCGGAAAATCCCGGAAAATCCCGGACACGGTGCATTTTCTTCCGTTTTGAGGGTATTCGAGATAAACACTTAAAGACTGGAAATTCGGATGATTACAAACAGTAGAAAAATGGTAGCATAGGAAGCACAAAATTCCGATTCATTTCAAACGGCCGTCATCATTTTTACCATAATAAAGCAGTATCTAAATTCCACAAAAAAAAATTTCATTACGGTGGCCTACATCATCGTTTCCATGCGTTCCAATATCGATTTTCTTCTCTATTCTCCAATTCAGTCGCTCTTTTGCCTTCATCTCTCTCTCTCTTGACTTCATCCCCTCCCATCTCGTCTCCCTATCCATGTCTCTCTCAACTCAAATTTGTCAATCCGCGCAGCCCTTCAATCTCCCCCCTTCTCACACTCTCTCTCCCCCTCTCTAACCGTCTCGCCGACGGCGCGCTCTCCTCGCTCGCCCCACTCTCTCGTCCGACTGGCTGCATCCGGGCCGGAAGCAGCCCCTAGGGAGCATCCCCGAAGACACGAGATGGGCACTGAGATAGACGAGAGAGACACACCACAGTGGGAAACGTCGTCCTGTCGAAAAATGAATGAAAATGAAATTGGGAAACGTTGCCCTTGCACGCACAATTTCAGGTCGTTGGATATGCGCTGCTTGGAGCGGTCGTGTTCAGAGCAGTCGAGGGGCCTCACGAAATGCGAATTCAGAGTCAGGTCAGTACGATTTATAATCAACCGACTGATCCCTATGATAGCGTGGGCATTATTATCCAGGGGAAGACTAGGGAGCATTCACGCAATCCGGAAAACAGTGCTCTCGTTCACGAAATTACGAGAAAAGAAATTTCAGTCCCTAAAGTTACCATGTGAAAAAGCCAGATGGGGGAGTTATAAAAAAGTTTTGGGATATTTTTCGCACCCGAAATTGTGTATCTTTGAGGTAACAACTGCCCGTCAGCGAGCGGTCGACGTCGCCTGGAATGCGACATTTAGAGTGAACAAACTGGACACTGATCAGTGGAAGAGAATGGTACACTCGCAGGTGAGGAATATTGAGAAGAAACGTTATCGGAAAGTCGAAATATGATTGAAAGAGACGCATGATTCCAAACCGACAGAAAGAGGTCAGGGTGAGAGAGGTCAGGGTGAGAGAAAGAGGTCAGGGTGAGAGAGGTCAGGGTGAGAGAAAGAGGTCAGGGTGAGAGAGTGTGCAAAAAGTAGAGTGTCCGGCTTTACACGCTCTCTCACTCCAAATCCCATTCTGGTGGGCTCACCAGGAGGCGAAATAGCGTGTACATAGCTAATGAAGAAATGCTATTTTTTTTGTAGAGAATGACTTATTTCGCTTCATTGGGTCAATGAACTTGAAAATTATGGATAACTGAAAAATGTCGCTGCTTTCAGGTCAAAAAGTTCCAAAAGGAGTGCATGATAGCAATCAGGTTTGTCTTTTTTCTCTATTGCTTCACTCATGTTATGAAATTTCAAAATAAATGACTGACCAACGATCCGTTTAGACTTCTCTCAAACACAAATTTTGTAAATCCGCTAAAGCATATTTATATTGTTTTTGTTATAATTGTAATCTCAGAAGAGGCTACGATGGTAAGGAATTGGGAGTGAGCGCACAATGGACATTCACTGGAGCATTTCTCTACTCACTCACTGTAATCACTACCATTGGTGAGGTTGCTCGTAATTAGTCAAGTTTAGTCTCCAGAGTGGGGTCAAGATACCGTAAAAAATGAAAAAAATGTTCATTTTAATGCATTTCACTATTTTGCTACCTGATCCCTTTATGGAGGTAGACTATTCACTACTATTTATGAGAATTATCAGATACTTTGTCTCACAGCATCTAGTTCTGGACTAGGATTATATATGAATCTGATGAAACAGAAAAACGGAGGGTCACAACAAAAGAATCTCCTGTATGTTCAGTGGCTTTTTTTGCTAGTCCGCAATTCTAAATTCCAATATACCCATTCCAGCAACGAATATGGAATGGAAATATTAATTTACGATACGGTATAGCCACTACAGTAACACATTTTGCAGGGTACGGTAACACATCCGCCAAGACATATTTCGGGAAGACACTCACAATTCTCTACGCCATTGTGGGCATTCCACTCATGCTTCTTTTCCTTACGAATATTGGTTAGTCTCGTGACGAATTCCTGCATTATTGATCAATATTTTCCGAAAAGATTTTGAAATTATCGACTCTTGTATCTGTCTAAATTTTTTGATCGTTTTCTTACAAATCTTTCGACTATTGTGTGAATGCAGGATCTTCTGCGAAAAGATCTAGTCAGATTTTATGGGGGAAGTGGAAAACATTGAAATGAAGCGTTTTTCTGAATATTCATGAATTAATTTACTAGTTAATGCAAAAAAATCAAATTTGCAGGTGACGTCATGGCGAAGATCTTCCGTTTCCTCTACGCCCAGTCAATTCGACTCAAGTTCCGCATCATTCTCTGGCACAAGAAGAGGAAGGTCCGTGATCTTTGATCTTAGTAGTCTGTAGTTTTTTTGTAGTTCGTAGTTTGATCTTTGATTTCTGCAGGCGGCCAAAATCCGTCGAGCGAACTCGCTCGTCTCTCGTCTCACGCGAGGCCGCATCAAAGCCGATTCCTCGCAGGATTCACTCGGTGAGAATACGGTAGAATGCGGTAAATCAGTATTGATTTCTGATCCCTGTCTTATCTAACTGACATTTCTAATTCAAACTCGAATTTGTGCCCCATTTCGGATACGCTTATATGCTTGTTCACTGATGGTGCCTTAATATTTCAGTTTGATCTCTTATCTCCAATCTGTAGTTTGATCTCTGATCCCCAATCCATGATCTTTGATCTCCCTTATCCCCCTTAGTTCCCTCAGGCGGCGTCAACGACGTCGAAGATCTTCTCACAGCTCGTGTTCATTTGGAACAATTGGAAGTGAGAGAAAACGTGCAGGCTCAGTTGGACAGCATCAGAGTACCACTCACATTGGTGAGAAAAATATAATTACTATAATATAAATAATATTAGGTGAGAAAAGCAGTAATGCAGTAATGCAGAAAAAGCAGTAATGCGCAGACTCTATTTGATAGAACAGCTTTATACTTTCGATTTGTGTATTTTGATGTTGCGCATGGGTAAAATTAGAACGAGTCGTATCTGCGATTGTAATATAATATCTTTCAATCATGCATTGTCAATAATGACGTGGAAATTGCGGAAGATTGGAGGGTAAAAGTAATTTGAGATTTAAACATATCTTCCATTTCAGGTCGTCTTCACAATGTTCGCGTATCTCATAGCGGGGGCGACGATTTTTTCCTTCTGGGAGAATTGGACCTTCCTCGATAGTTTCTACTTCTGCTACATATCACTCACTACCATCGGTAAATGATTTTTTAACCGTGATTGCGGTACCAGCGAGTATACGGTATGTATTCGCTGATCTTTATGAACTACTCCTTTTTTGGTCTTGGGATTACACTACTAATCTTCCGTTCAATATCAACACATGAGTATATGTTTGAGTTAAATGCAATTGCTGAAGCATAAAACTCGCTACGCAAATTTTAAGAATGATTTTTTTAAATAGAAACCGATTTAAACTCCGAAATGTAATATAACGAAACCAATTTATATAAACGATGAACTGTTGGATGCTGTTCGTGACTGGCCCATTGGGATCCCCTCAACATCAAATGCAATTTCTGAAACATAGAAGTCGCTGTGCAAATCTCAGAAAATAAAAATTTTAAATAAATATCTATCGATTAAAGGTTTCGGCGATAAATTCCCCGGCAACGCAGTGGGAAATGACAAGGACGCACAACTGAAACTCGTTATCACTTCGGTCAGTTGAGTTGATTGCATAGTGATGATGCAATCGCTGAATTCTGATTAAATCATCCTTTGCTGTTCAGATCTACCTCCTATTCGGCATGGCGCTGCTTGCTATGTGCTTCAACCTCGCCCAGGAAGAGGTCCAGAACAAGACGAGGTCAGTTGATTGTTGATCTTTGGTCTTTGGAGTTTGTAGTTTCATGTCCGACTATTCATTTCATATTCCAGATGGATCGCGCGCCAGTTCAAATCACAACAAGACGATGATGATTGATTGTTTCTTTTCCTCGTTTGATCGATAAAATTCCTTTTATTTGTGTATGCAATCTCAGAACATGATGAGTATTTATTCAGTTTCGCACTTTGCCAGAGGGAAAACAGAGTTTATCGATTGCTTAAAAATTATACAACAGGCTCTATATCATGTGAAAAGTTCGGTGGTGTAGGAAAGAGGGCAGGTCTTGTGATTACGAAAAAAAAACTATTTGTTGATACATGGGTGGGATACTGTAAGGTTGAATTAGGATTACTGTGTAATAAGAGAGTTGCGCAAAAGTCGCGTTGCGTGCTCTCAAGAAACAATACACTCAGAGTCGCTAAAATATAGTTATGAAGCGATCAATCTATTATTTATTATTATACTATCGTTTCATCTGCGACGCGTTATTTTAATTACCTAGGGAAATTTGCGTGTTGATATATTTAATTTTTTTTGCACATATAATTGACTATTTTTGCTTTGCAGAAATGAATCCGCTTCCGTATGCTTATATTAACAACTCTCCAGGTGGAATATTTGTTAATTTGTCTTGGGTATGCTACTCTATCTGATATAAAGAAAACAAATATTTACAGATTCAAAATATATTTTCATTTGTTGTAGCTGCGTCGAACCTTTTTTACTACTGTTTTCTGTTCATAAATAGCAGAAAATATGTGAGTAAATAGGACTTTTTACTAATGTAGATTTATATTATTATTATCATTGTAGATTTGATTTTTTTAGTTTAGAAAGGTGTTAACTCTTTTGAAGAAAACGAGTATTTTGATGTCTGCTACAGATCTACCATCCTCCTTGGAGTCATTCTTCATTCTGTGCCTCGTGACGGGCGGTCGACAGTCTCCCCGCTCCTCTCCCACCTCAGTTTGGAGAATCCTTGCCAGTCAGCTTGGGCAACCCGGCAAGTACTTCGCCCACCTGGTACCACTTCAAACGGAGGATCGACTACATCTAATTCAAGTCGCCAACTATCAGGAAAAGCCCCAGTCGACAAGACTACGACGTGAGTTTTCTTTTCTGTTGATACACGCTAGTCAGGACGTCATTGGAGGCTGGAAGATCTACTTCTACGCTCAATGTCTATCGTCCAAGATCGGCACTATAATTGATCAATGAAGCCAAGCATGATTCATTCCCTTGACCCTGTTGCCCTGAGTTCGAAGATCCTGGCCCCCTCTGACCACGAAGCTACCTTCCTGCAGGCCCATTTGCCTTGATATCAGGATAAATCTGTATCTGTTACAGATCTTCCATCCTCCTTGGAGTCAGGCTGAAATTAATGAAGAGGACAAGGTCGGAAATCACAAAAAAAACTTTTTAATATATTTTAGCATTAGCCATTTATCGCACTATCGAATTTTATTGAAAAAAGGCGGTTACTTTTTTCTCCGGGTATTGGCAAGGCACTAACATTATTATACAATCTCTCTGAACTTCCACAGCTCGTTCGACGTTTATCTATTCTCCACATTCCCTTCACTCCTCTTTTTATCATGGCTAATCAGCCATTTTTTGCCGTTCTCTCCTTTATTCACGATATTTTCTCTCATTTTCATTTTATTTCGAACATTTTTTTCTCAAAAATTACGTTAAATTTGTGTTTAAGAATTTATATTACAGGAGTAAATTCGGCATGTGGAAGAATAACGAACAATTTTGGGACATTGCAAAATACTTTGCAGCGGTCTTTGGAAGTTTCACTCTACACGGAATACCTCCATGGGATAATGGAACATTTTTCACTTTTTATTATTACAGGTTGCATTAATAATTATAAACTCTGATTGATTTAATTTTTGCCTTCTTCATTCAATCGATAAAGTGTTTATGAATTCAAGCTCAGAAGGTGAAGAGTTTTATTTAGTTTGTCACTTTGCCAGACGGAAACTTGGCTCGATGCTAACTCTCATTTTCGCGATTCTTCAAACTTCTCTACTTTCTCCGATCTCTGGTTGAATTGAAGAGCATCGTAGAGAGTTGGAGTGAGATGTCGAATGGGAGAATCGTTCATACGAACCTGCAAATTACTGTAGCTCCTACTGTAGTTTAACGTAGTTCCTACAGTAATTTATTGATTGCCTGTAGTACTACAGTATTAGTTTATCGATTGCCTAAGAATGACGTAACCGACCTCTCCAGATTTGTCGATCTCGATCATGTGCACACTGCACGGTTCGGTGGTCGAGGAGAGGACCATCAGTTCCTGAGATTACGGTAGTTAGTGGAACGGTATACTGAAGTGTTCTGCTTGATTACGGTATTCAGGGACCTACATTGGGATTCGTCCACGTCTCATCGTTTGCAGCGTGCACCAGATGAGGAGAGCCAACGAAGAGAACCACACTAAAAGGATATCAATTGATTCAGTCTACAGTAAACCCAAATCTACCGTAATCCCGAATACCTCACCTCTCCTTGGTGGCCTTGATCGTGTTCGTGATGAATGTCGTCAATCGATCGTGGTACTCACGAGGAGACTCAGACTGAGATTTCGTCATAGCTATGCAATCATCGATCGGCCAATACCGTATACCTTCTCGACGACTTCTCTCACAGTGCTCGTGGGCGTGTAGCCAAAGTCGATGGCATAGTCCAGGTAGCGGTACTGCAACGAGGGAATTACATCACCACTAGGCAATCCGTAGATTACTGTAGGATTACTGTATCACTTGTTTGGGAGTGAGATAGTGTCTCTTGGAGTCTTTGTCTCTCAGTTTGGTCCATTCCATCAGTGCTGGTTCCACACAGATTGTGGCAGAGGAGGCACGGAGAGAGCTGAATGTTGCGTCATCACTAAGCAATAATGACGTCATCAGTATGCAATCCGGGAAAAAAATCGAACCGAGCAATGGCAGCAGCAGTCTGCACGCTGCGGAGATCGGGCGATGAATATATCTAAACAGATGACGTCATCATTGAATCATCATTACGCAATCTTCCTCACTCTAACAGGATGAAGCTTCTCGAGACGCATACCGTGACCGACCAGCTCGGACGTCACCTTAATTATCGATTTTATTTTATTTTTCGAAAATCGATATTCAGACACCTTTCCGTGCTCGGTGAGCGGCGAATCGCCCTCGTAATGCGAGTGGGGACGTCTGAAAGAGAGATATTACATAGTGATGATGAAATATCTTCTACGATTGCCTAGTGATGACGTAATAGTATACTTGGGAATGGTGAGCGGCATGTTGAGGTCGTACGGGCGGTAGCCAGAGCCGCCTTGAAATCATTTTTTTTTTTGAAAATCAGGTGTACAGTATACCTCCGAGATAGGCGAGACGCAGCCACGCAGGGAAAGCATCTTCCATGCATTCGCCTTAATCAATTATGTTGTGATGACGTCATAGGGATGATCTTTGATCTTTCCTGTCTCACCATGGGACACAAACAAGGCAGCGAATCGTCGATCTTTCGTTCCCGCCAGTTCCCTCCCGAGATGAGCTCGAATACGGGCAGTTACGGTGAACGAACTGAGATTACGTCATCATTAGGCAATCAATTGATACTGTATATCTACAGTAAGATAATCAATCGATACCGTATAACTACAGTAATCCAATCACTGACTGAACTCGTTCGGTGGCCGTTTCATCTGCGAGATCTGCCGATCCCAGCAGTGTCGGGTCCAGTGTCGCACCCTGAAATTACGTAGTGATGACGATATCGATGGTGTACAGTAGTGATCTATCGAGAACTGACCGAGCCGTACGGAGAGGCAGTTGACGTAGCCGAACTGGCGATTGAAGACATGGGCTGACGGGCTGAAAAAGCGTGATTTGAAGAGTTGGCATCGTGCCAAGATGGAGTTCGAGAGGGGTACTGTAGTCTGCATCGTGCTAAAGTCTCGCTATTTCGGAGGGGCAGTTCTCCCGTTGAAACCACATAGAATCGGCACATTGTGGGATGGGAAAGTACTCAAGATAGGTTAGAGACTAATTAGGGAGGGGGTTAAAGACTAGTTAGGGAGGGGGTAAATACTGACCGAGATACTTGTTGAGCCTCATGGGCGGCTTATTCCGCCCAAAGGGAGGTTGACCACCACTCGACATGGGAGAAAAAGGAGAGAATGAGGGGAGAACAAGAGAAGGGGGAGGGAGGCAAAAAAAATTTGGATAGGCAAATCTAACTATAATCTACTTTAATCTTTTCATTTTGTAAAATTTACTTACTTAGATACTTAGAAGATCCATCTTCATCGGCCGTTGCCGTGTGGATCACAATTCCTCCATTCTTCTCTATCGCGAGCGCGCGTAGTCCAATGTCGGTAGGGCTGACGCTGCGAGGACGATCGGGTAATACGTCCTTGAAAACTGTAGGGCATCTTCGCATATTCCACGATCGAGTCCCTCCATCTCACTGGCGGCTTTCCTGGAGGTCTGCGGAGATCGGGAGGGGGGAACCATTCCGTGACTGTTGTTGACCATCTGCCGTCGTCCCGTCGAAGCACGTGTCCGGCCCATCGATGCTTCGCCCGTTTGATGAAGCGTATCGGGTCAGTGAGGAGTGACTGCCGACGGACGTCCGAGCTGCGGCGCTTCTTCTGGTGCATCGTGTACAGATTCGTACCGATGAACGATCTCTCGAGCGCTCTGTGTGTGGTCTGCATCTAGGAGATGACTGAGTTCGAGAGAGGCCATGACTCGGCTGCATAGCACAGAGCGGGAAGAACGTGAGAGTCGAAGAGCGAAGAGCGGAGCTTGGCGTCCTTCAGCATGGACGTGACTTCTCTGATGAATTGGTTAGAATAAACTAGTTGTTTATCACATGGTCGTTCAATGCGGGCCGAATTGGGTGGTTCATGAGAAGAAAAGGTATATTGTTCCGATCGTTGCTCTATGGGCGAGGCGGCACAGTTCATTGAAAGGAGTGCCAGCGGGTGCCATGACAAAGATGGTGAATCCTTGCCTAGGGCCCCTTCATCCTTTTTTGACCCCATTCACAATTATATTTCTTGTAAATGACACTGACGGAATAAATGATGAATGAATATTTGGATTAATTATTGTTTTAGATCCGTGATATTGTACCGACTTTCCATGGAAGTCGATACCTAAATTCCAATTGTCTATCCATTTCATGCAAATTTCCATGTCTTGTGTCTTGTCAGATCATCATATCACATTGTCAGATTGTCAGATTGACACTTTCCTCTCCAATATCTAATTTCCCTGTTAATCACCATTGCAAATTGAATGTGACTGAAAACATCTTATGCTGCGAGTCGAATTCCATGATAAATGGCCCATTTTCCTCGTATAAAAGGAGAGAACCTCCCTCTCCCTCTCGACGTTTGTGATTTCTTCCCAATTGGCGGGTACGCCACGTCCATATCCATTGGGTGTGACCTACTAGTGGGCACAGACCACAATTCTCCGTTTCTCCACCTGATTCTCCACTTCCACGGTACACTCGGCGAGAACTTCACATCATTCGTCGTGGCTTGATCTTCGATATCCCTCGACACCCCACGTTACCATTCCATATCACTCCTTGTGACTAATAATGTCGGATGAGTCTTGTTCTCTTTGTCTACCGTAATCTACTGTTCCAACCCACACTCTAACTATCTCCTTCCCAAGAGAGAGAGAGAGAGAGAGAGAGAGAGAGAGAGAGAGTTGGTATATGGTGCATCTACCACTACGTTTCCCAGATCGCCTTTCATGTCCAAGACTCGTGTGTCTTTATAATCTCTTCATCATTTGTCTCTTGTCTCGTGACTGTCATTTTTCAATTAGTCTTTATTTCACTTTTCAATTTGTCTCAATAATTCTATTTGTCAATTTCTCTCATCTTCATTATTTGTCTCTTATCTCTTATTTGTCAATTTTCAATTAGTCTACTTTTTTCAATTTTCAATTTCTCCCAATAATTTAATTTGTCAGTGTGCCTCGTGTTCATAAACTCATAGTACGTTTCCATTTTCACAGTTCAACGATGGCCTCCTCATCCATTTCGGAAACCTGTAATTTGAATTGTTGTCTGAATTGTAATGTGATTTATAGTCTGAACTGTAGTTATAATTGTAGTCTGAATTGTATTCTGAATTACATGTTCATTGTTAATTGTTTGTTTTATGAGAGAAAGTGTTGGTTTCAAGCATGCTTCTATACAAAAAATTGTGAAAGGGGGACGTTCAGTGTTTCCACCGATCCTGGAACCCCGAAACCAGGAGGCCAAATGAATGGCTTAACTTGGGAACTTTTCACATAGAGGGATGCTTGTTATCCGATATGGGCGAAGCCCGGGCATTTTTGCCCCAAAAGTTCCGCCCCCAAAAGGGGCGTGGGTCATTTTTCGACCTTTTGCGTTTATTCATACCAGTGTTTTGGCCAATTCGGAACAGTGTTTTGCTCCGAATAAAGTTACGTTTTTCCGGTACCAGTGTTTTGGTCCGAATAAACGTAGCGTCGGAAAGTATTTGTTCGTTATTTTTAACAATTTGATGAAACTTTCAAATCAGAACAGGAATCTAGCTGAACTGTCCAGTTCATATAGGGGATCTATAAAGAAATACAGTGTGTTTTAATGAGTCCAGACATTCCGGAAAGTTTGGTAAAGAACGATTATCATTTAGGAATTCTCTAAGGGTGAATTAGTTAAAAACTGTAGGAACGACCCGAAATCGTCCAGGAACCGATGCCAAATTGTTGTAGCAGCAGCAATATTTTTATGCATACTGCGATCGGAACCCCCGCGCGGTCATGTTTCGAAACCCTCAGGCCGCGCGGGGGTTCCGATGGCAGCATGTAGGAAAATAATGATGCTGCTACAAAAGTTAGGCATCGATTACTGGACGATTTTGGGTCGTTCCTGCACTTTTAGCTAATTCACCCTAGGAGAATTCCTAAATGATGATCGATCTTTAACAAAATTTCCGAAATATTTGGACTCTCTAAAACGCACTCTATTTCTAAATAGATCTCCTATACTCACTGAAAGTTTAGCTAAATTTCTTTCTGATTCGAAAGTTACACCAAATTGAGAAAAACAACTCACAAATTCCTTCCGGCGCATCCCAAGCTCGAGAAGACGCCAGCGGAGCCGACATCATCCTGCAAACGGAGAAATAAATCAATAACCAAGAAATTAATCGATAATCGGACGCGAAAGATCGATAATGGGGACAATCGATTGTTGAGGGCGAATAAGGAGCACACAAAAAGGAGTAAGGAACGTGTTTATCAAGTGAGATCGACGCACACTAGTAGAATATTGATTAGAGGACTAGTTGAACATTGATTTTACAAGCGCTGCTGGAAAATGGGGAGAATTGTGGGAAAGGAGAAATAAATAGGGCTGTGGTGCGAGGGGTGCATACAGCAAGGTAGTAGTGAGAGATGATATCACAGCGCTGAACCAGAATGCTAGGGGGGAATGAGGAAAGCAAGGAAACAAACTGCGACTCGGAAGGCACATTCAAATAAACGGGAATAAACCTTGCTTAGCATAAAAGCTTCAATTCCTTTTGACGCCTTACCGCTAACTGAGCAACCCATGAAACTTAAAGGTCACTGGTAATCAACCGTAGCATTCCCACTATTCCAAGTGTGCGTAAGAGTTGAAATTGACATCTCAATAGCAAAAGGAGAGGTGAATGTGCGCTCGTAAGCTCTTTTTTCGCTCAAACACAGTCTTTCTTACAACACTCACAGACTCTCGAAGAAGTGATAAAAGGGAAGCAGCACTGGCGCAGCACAATTACTCTCAAAAGTAGGAGAAAAGATAGTGAAAACATGCAAGTTTTGTCGTCGCTCGTTGGTGAAAGCGGGCGCAACAGGAAAGGACTGCGGTCAAACGACACTACGCAGCAGAAGAAAGCGCGGGGTGAAGGAAGAGAAGAACTATGATCTTATGCGCGACCGTGAATAATGTAGAATACACGCGGAAGTTGCGCGCAAAGCGCTCTATTTATAAAGATTCGCTAAAATCCGTAAAAAAAAACTCAAGGGGAAACAGCGAAAATCGCGCTTCATTTGGGTAAAGCGGGCGGTGGAAACTAACGCGCGCACTAATTAACGTCAATTAAAGATAGAAGTAGGGGACGGTCAAAATATGGCAATAAGCGCTACAGAAAGATGATAGAAGGGGGAGAAATAGGGAGCAAAAAAGGGACAGAGTGTGAGTGAGGAGGGAGAGGGAGAGAGAGCGCGCGCTCGGTCTAATCGGATGCCGCCAGAGGGTAAATGATGACGCACGATGCTCAAACCACAAACTAGAGAGAGAGCGCGCTCTGACCAAAGGACAGGGAGGAGGGGAGGGAGTGAAAGAGGGTTGAGGAGGGGCTAAACTTGAGTTCGCGCTAAACTCAAGGATAAACGGCGAAAATCGCACTTGGTTTAGTTACAGCGGGAGTTGGCAACTCACGTGGGCACTAATTAGCGTCAATTAACGATATATAGAGGGGAACGATCAAGAAAAGGCAAAAAGCGCGACAGGAAGAGGGGGAAACGAGGATGAATGGCAGAGTGAGGGAGAGAGAGAAGGAAGGCCCTATAGCGCGCGAATGGAGAGAGTGCTGGAGAGCCGCGACGCATGAAAGGCAGGCGTTGCGGCTAGACACCCTCTCCTATCAACCCACTCTCTCACTTTCTCTAACTCACGATCTCTCTCTTGAGCGCGCTCTTTCTCATTTTCTCGTCGCCTATCCTCTCTTCTCCTCGTCTCTTTGGTCTGGCTCTCATTCCCTCGCTTCTCTCCTCGGAGAGTGAGGCACCTTATTGATTGAATTATCGATCGTCTCAAAGTTTAGAGTGGGGGAAGCCCGCTGATTTCGTTGGTACCATCGGGAGCGCCGTCTGATTGCCTAGTAAGGCAATGGAAACGGAGCGAAAACGGATGGAAAAGGGCCGAGAAAACGTAGGGAACCGGCCTTTTGTAAGTATTTCGGATTAGTAAGGAAGTCCTAGTAAGGAAGGACGATATCAAAAGGGATAGGAACAATTGCAATGAGATAGTCGGATGGAATGTGGGAGAGATCACATCATTCCACAGACAAGATCAACCCTACACAGAGAGGGGTTTGGAGAGAGAGAGAGAGAGAGAGAGAGAGAGAGAGAGAAAGAGAGAGAGAGAGAGAGAGAGAGAGAGAGAGAGTGAGATAGAGAGATAGAGAGGGAGGAATGAATAAATTTGTGATGCAAATGACGCTTTGGCAATGGAAACGGAGCGAAAACGGATGGAAAAGGGGCGAGAAAACGTAGGGAATTTGTAAGTATTTCGGATTCATCGATGATTGCGCGTCAAATAAAGTGTTTTTTGGAAGAAAGATTATGCGATTATGATGATCGATAGGCATGATTTTGTAATATCTTTGGTACATTGTCCGCACATCTTTCAAACAAGCCTGAATGCTATTCAATTGCTTCACGGTTCGAGTTTTTAAATCAATTCTACCGAAGCACACATCAACCCACTTTCACTCGATTTTGCATTAGTAATTTCTCAATGGTATGAAACCCAGTGAAATCAATGAATAACTGGCGCTATCGAAACTAGAGGAGGCCCCTAATATGCGACTCTGCTAGTGTTGGCGTTTGGAGTTCGCTTTCGGAGACCACAGTCGCGAAAACATACCCCACTTTGTAAGTCCCCTCGCGTAGGCAACCATTCTCAAGACCAATGCCCTTCTGGTGGAGGCAGCCACCCATACTCACATATCCGTCATACAATAAATCGCCTAACAGAACATAAAGAGCCCCAAGCAACAAAATGTCGTAAATCGCGGCACTTTGACTATCACGGAAAATATGCGTGCTAATATTTGGGATTTTTCAACTGTCGGGATAAGAGAAGATAGGCAAGAAAGTGATCGATATGCATGTGACGCTGTTTGCGTTAGGATCAACAAATGGCTGGAACAGGGGGCTGTATAATCTGTCAGAAATATGCGAGAAAAATATGACAAAAACATCGCAGAAAATATGGCAGATCTTTCTCTAATTCTCTCGATATAGTATGCTATTTCTTCACTCTAACCAAATTTCAATCGGAAATGTGCGACAAAACTTAGAGAGAGAAAGAGAGTTAGAGTAAGAGAAATGCTCGAGTAAATCTATCCCGTGCCACATCGTTCCACAGGCCGGTCAACCTTACAGAAAGGCCTTTGGAGTGAGAGAGCGTGTGAAATCGAGAGGGTCTCTCTCAATTTTGCACACTCTCTCGCTGTAACCCTGGTCTGTTGGTTTGGAATCATGTGGTGCGCGTATGTTGGGTTGATTTTTTTTGATTTTTCATGTAGCAATACTACACTCTCAAACGCGTTACCATAATTTCGACTGTAGATGCAAGTCAAAAATCAAGTTATTTCAATAGATCATTTATTATGTCACATAAATACTGTTTAAATTAGATTAGGAAACATTATCATTCTTCTCAAGTTCCTATTCACAATGTTCGGATTGTCAGGGAAGCGGCCACGTAGTGTGTTTCCCTAATTGGGAAAAGGCGCCGAACAGCGGCTCTTAATATAATATTTATGCGAGTCACGAGGAAACGCGGTACAATAACATAAATTAAAAGAAAGGCACGAATCAGAATCAAAAATCTTGGGCTCCTTTTCCCAATTAGGGAAAGGCGAGGAGGGGGTGGTGGGGGAGGAATCTCAGCTGATCTCGCGCAGTCCTTGAGACCGACGCAGATGAAGTCGTAGTCTCGCGATGGGTCGGGGTCAGATCTCCAAGGGTATCTCTCGATGGCTGCCTGGTAGAGGAGAGGATCAAGTACCGGTCGAGGCTTCTGCCGTCTGGTGTATCTCCAGCTCTTCTCGATCTTCGTGTCGATGCGGATGCGTGATCGAAGAAGTCTATGGTCGGAGGGATAGTCGAATCCTTCTACGACCGATACGTCTTGAATCATCCATCGGCGATTGACGATCACGTGATCCAATTCGAGACGCGCTCTTCCTCCTGCTTGCTCCCAGGTCCAGCAGGAGCTCAACTTCTTTTCAAAAAAGGAGTTCCCGTGGAAGGAGCGAGTTGAGGAGAGGAGGTCGAAGAGGAGGTCGTCAGGGTCTCCTTGTGGGTCCGTGTGGAAGGGCCCAGTGCGAAAAGCTCCATCTCTCCGGGGACCGGCGCGGACATTGAGATCTCCTGCAATCACCCGGTAGAAGTGCTTCTTCTCGCCCTCGTATACAGAAGCAACTTCATTGAAGAAAGCTTGACGTTCCTCGTTGGTCGCATTACACATCATTCCACAGACCGGTCAACCTTACGGAAAGGCCTTTGGAGTGAGAGAGCGTGTGAAATCGAGAGGGACTCTCTCACTTTTGCACACTCTCTCGCTCTAACCCTGGTCTGTAGGTTTGGAATAATGTGATTAGATGTAGGTGCGTATACGGTAAGAATAGCGATGGATGATGATCGGCCGATTCGGAGTCGGAGAACGCCGAGTCGAGGAGAGATAACGGAGAAGGAGATGATGGATGAAGTGAGTCGGGGGTGGATGATGAAACCAATGCCGCCTATGTTCTTCCCTTCCACCTTCGGACCGAATATCAATTTGGCTCCGTCTTCGAATGTCCTCTCGGTTAGGGTGCGTGACTTGGTTTCTTGCAGGCAGATAACATCATAGCGAATGCCGGTGAGTGAATGCTCGAGGGTATACTGGGAACAATCTGATGCAATGGTGCGGGCGTTGAGGGTGCATATCCTTAGGTCATTATCGTGTCGGGGGGTTCCGGTGGGTCTAGTATGATGTCCTGAGTGCTGCTCCGTGATTGGATGGCCCTGTCCCCTTTGCGCCGTCCGACATCGTGGACGGGCAGTGAGAGGACGCGGAGGACTCGGGAGCTTGTTGAGGTTTGTCGTAGCAAGAGTGGTGCCCTGGAATAACCCCGCTATCCGAGCCAAGGGTTCGAAGGGTTCGCCCATACTAGCAGTTTGTCAGACTGCGACGTACTGCGTGAGCTTTTAGTGTACTTTAGCCCCTCCCATCCCCACTTAGACTTAAGAGAGGGAGAGTTGATCCCCTGCGCCAGTCGAAGAGGCAGACACAATGCAAGATTGTAGAATTTCAGAGCATTTTGATTCAAATTCTTCTTTTCGATATGCTGATGTGCAGGATCTTTTGGACATTTCTTTGCATTTCCAGAAAAAAAATTTATCGAAACAAAGCAAACATCTGATAATGATTACAATCCGGCCTTTTTTGTCCCAGGTTCTAGTGCTTCAAACAGTGAAAACAAATGTATTTATCCAATGGGGGGGGGGGTAAGGACCAATGATATTTGAGTACGGACTAAACCACTTTACCTCCACATTCCCGTTCCCTCATCTACTGAATCTGCTCTAAATCTCTTCAGATAACTCGCAACTCTCGAATCCTTCATTGTTTTTCTTTGCCCGCAAACTGCGTTCTCGTCTGGCATTTCTGCCTCATTGGTGAGACCACGCCCACTTTTCGTGGTCCCCAATAGGGGAGAAAATGCAGAGATTTTTGAACTCAGAGAGTCTCTGAGTGAGAGGAAAATGAACTTCTCTCGACCGTGACGCGGAGAAAAACTCAGGGAAACGATGAAATAAGAAGGGATTAAGAGTAGATTCAAGATGGGGGGATTGGAAATGTAGAAGGGAAGGGTGATACGAATAGATTGCATAAAGTATTAGATTAGTTGCGTTACATTGTGGTTGAATTCAGGCGAAAATTGTTAGAGCAACGGGTTATTCATAGTAATAGCTGATCACGACGAATGATCTTGTGAACTGATCTTCGCTCTAGTGAGGAGTTGAGTGGCATGATGGATGGGCATCAATGTAGTGTAGCTCTCGATGACGGCTCCGGGGAACGTTGCATCTGAACGAAATATATTGGTTTACGAATCGATAAACTATCCTTGAAAATCAATAAATGCATTTAACAGGACAGTTGACGTACCGATAGGTGGCGATGACGTTGTCAGATAACGGGTCTTGAAAGCACCCGCGAAGTTTGATCACGGGGGCATTGAAACTTCTCCTGACGACTTCGGTCGCTGACCGTGAGGCCATCTTAGAAACGAGATCATTCTCGTCATAATTGAATGGTGTGGGACGATTTGAGTCGCTGACAAGAATTATTTGAGCAGAGGGAAAGGTGAAAATGAGGGCATTCAAAGCGGACTCAGTGAGTTGAGAAGCGCCATTTACTATGACCCGACTAACACATGATTTAAGCACTTTCTGAAAAGCTCCTGGCTTCTCTAGTCTACTGAGCATCATGTCTACCGTACCCAGAATGATTTTGGAAGTGGGGTACGAAAGGAAGGCCTTTATAGCTTTCCCGAGGACTTTCCTCATTTGCTTTTTGATCATTCTTATCTCACGATTCAATCTTCTCTTTTCTAGCTTTGATGCTCCTTTTTTACTCTTCCTAGCTCGTTCAAATTGATTCCTAAGATCCTCGAACTTCTTCTTCTTACTCGCATAATTTTGCAAAACGGATAAGACTGAGATACGTTTCGCTTCCCTTTCTGCGGTTCTGAGATGGACGACTCGCTTGTCGCCTAGATCGATTGCAGCAAGTGCAGCAGATGCAGCATCGACCGACGCATTTGTGGTCGACAGAAGCAGCTGCAGCCCCGCCCCCTTTGCTGCAACTGCTGCGGCTGCAAAGTCAGAACCGGGCGGGGCCTCGACCACGAAGATGTGACATGAAGAGTTGGCCCTCAAAATATATTATCGCAAAACAACTAAACTGATAATGAGCACCTGAAGTAGAGTATTATGTAGTTTTAACGCAAATCGAACGAAATACATCGCATTTTTAAAGTAAAAAAATATATAAAAATGCTAACCTGTGCACAACCTCCGACTGCTCTGCATTGAGTTTCCACTCCTTTCCATTCTTCATTTTGATGCTCGCCAGATCTCTCTTCACTCTACCATGATCTACAGCTGCCTTTTCACCGTAGATTATATTGATTATTTCCCCATTTTGGCTCTAGAAGGCCGTAATATGCAGCAGCCAAGACTCTCGAGACGACTGATTCATTATCGATTGATTGGTGATCAACAATCGATAATCGACTGTTGACCCTGAGACTGTCAGGTAGGGTACGGTAAGGAGTACAGTACAACTTCATCGATTTCCCTCGTCTAACTTTCCCATCAACTTTTACCTAGAACACTTCACCGGTGTCCGCTTTTAGAGCCAGTTTGTCTAAATATAGGTCTCGCCACGAAGTGGAGATCGTGAGCGGAGAGACTACGGTAGAATGCGAGATGGAAACTACGGTAGCACAGGACAGGTATTGATCGATCGCTCTACATCCTAGCAATAGTGAGGGAAGCACGTATTGATAATACCCGGTTGGGTCGAAATCGAATTTATGACGGGCAGTGTACAGAGCGATTTCGTAAGGGGTTAGAGGGGAAACTATTTTCGATCTCCACTCAGATATTTTCAATTTGTATAATTGGCCCGGTTCTAAATCAAAGGGCATCTCGGAGACACCCAATGAAGAAGAACCAATTAGAGTTGGGTCAAAATAACTTACACTACCATGCTCATTACCGGTTATTAGGATGGGATAAGATGGAAATGATGCTGGATTGAGTGGGGCATCGGGAGATGGGGGAAGATGTGGGTCCATGGTATCTGAAAGATGTAAAGAATGGGCGTTTTATAAGAAATTTCGATGAAATCATCGGGCGTTGTTCTTTTCAAAACAACGTGTTTTGACTGAGGTTTTGTTTTGACTGAGGTGTTTTGACTGTTTTGACTGAGGTGTTTTGACTCATAGACATTCAGACGGTTTTATTCAAGAGAAGAGAAAGACTAAAGAATACCTTGAGATGATAAGTTTGATGAAATTGTGTAGAGATTTCACCAGTTGGCGATTGGAATGGGGCGAAATGAGGGAGGAAAGAGGGTTATAAGGAGACGTGTTATCACTTATCTCGATAGGACGCGTCAATAAGTATTGCGAAAAGTGGTGCAGAGGTAATAACAGACTATCGGCTTATCAATTCCGAGTGATATCGAATGTTTTCAAACCTGTGATGACTGAATCACTTGTGGAAGAGAACAATATTATGATCTGAGCACAAAACGAACGGTTGATAGAAAAACGGAGGAGGATTGTCGATTTCAGTGGGAGACTAACTTTATCTGCGGCAAGTTTAATAGCGAGATAGAACGGGAAAAAGTGGGACTAATGTTGCGTAGGGGGAAAAGATTCTCTTACTCTCTCGATCGCGAGCGCAAAACGAAAAACTGTGAGCATAAAACGAACTATTGATAAAATGGAGGACGATTATTGGTGTTTTCACACATTTTCGATACACGAATGTTCAATTTGTCTGGCTCTAGAGAAACGATCGAGTGAGTAAGAGAATCTGACCACCATGCAACATTTGCCCCACTTTTTACCTCTTCTCTTTCTCTGTTACAACTGATAAAGTAAGTCTTCCGACTGAACTAGTGACCCCGACAAGTGCTGCATCTACAGATCGCTCCAGAGCGGTGAAAAAGCGGTGAATGTAGCTTAATTAAATTTTATCAATTCAGTTAGAGACAAAGTCATATATGAAAAAGTATGTGAAGAGCAAATTGATGAAAAAAGGATACAATCAGACGAAAATTTAAAGTAAAATTATATTAATCACAGGAATCGAAACTTTTCTCCTCAATTATACATGGAATTGGAAGATATTCGCAGGGTCGATAGTTGTCGATTCGGGTGAAAATTTCCAAATGGAAGCGTCAATCGGGGAATCGATGGTGCACATTTTGTAAAAGATAGATTGCATTTCCTGAAATGTAATTTTATTTTTATCACAAAAAATCTTCAAAATCACAATACATATTCTTGTTAAAAAACTTTTTTTCTGGAATCAACATGGTAGCATAATTACATCTCAAACATAGTACCTTAGCAATCTCAAATTCGGTGTGACCCTCAGACGAACTACCGGAATCTGATGAATCCGTGTATGAATTGGTGGGCGAGGAAGAGTTGGTGGATCGAGACTCCTGAACGGGATGATTTACAATTAGAGATGGCATACGGTAATAAGGCTACTGTATTGATCTGGCTGATAAAATTGTTAACCTCAATCGATTTTGTCAGAATCATCTTCTTATTCTTAATTGTCTGCTCCTTTTCCTTCAACCATTCCTTCTTTTCAAGATGAACGATTGGTCTGAGATTTATTGAACTATTAAATTGCATTTAAATGTTTTGACAGACCTTAAGAATATTGAAGTATCAAAGAAACCAGTGTGCTCAACTCACTTTTCATACTTCCGAGTTTCCTTTTCGTCCGAACTTGAACCGCTCATTTCGTTCTTGCGAGAATTGACAGATGGAATCTTCGATTCCAAATTGGGGCGAATCGATTGATGGCTCTCAGAATGAGAGACGGGGAGACATGCGCTCGCCTAGAACCCATTGGAATGATCGATTGACATTTGAAATAATTGAGAGATAAATGTTTAAATGCTTACCAATGTGATGTGGTGAATCCCCTGGAGAAGAAAGCGAATTCGCGGCAGTTCGCGATTGACGATGAAGAGAATCTGAGAGATTACGGTAGTCAGGAGATTACGGTACTCAGTAAAATTTAAATACCCTTATATCTTGCCGACAATTATCGAACGACTAGTTTACAAATAGAAATAAATCCACACGATTTGAACGAAAAAAATACTAATTTCTGTAGTATTTTTGATAAGAATATAAACTCACATTGGGATCTCTTCCATAAACTGGAAAACCGCATTGAATCACATCGCAAACTGTGTTTAAATATGCGATAGTGATGAGGTGGGCTTGTCTCTCGAAATCGATATGAGCGTACGATTGAGAGCGTTGAAGGGAAGGAATCGATTGGAACGGGAGAAAACTGAAATTATCGATTAGTTTTGATTTTGATTTATAGTAATGTTAAGAATATTTATCGATCTGGCTATTAGGTATCTATAAAAATCTGTAGTAATCGATCATTCCATTCTCCATTGTAAAGTCAAATGAAAAATGGAGGTGAAAAACTGACGTATTGGTGACTTCGATGAGAGCCGGAATGTAGGTCGTCTGGAGTTTGGTCAAAGTGTTGCAGATGTGGTGACGGCAAAGTTCCCACACGGGAAGAGGACGATGGGGATTTCTGGACAAACGAAGATTTTAGGTGCGAAAACGACTTTCGAAATTAGAAATAAAAATTGAAAATGATGTAAATGGTAGCATTAAGAAACACACCTGAGAACATTATCGAAGAATCCACCGAAACTCCACTGGCCAGAAGAGAAGTTAGAATAAGCAAACATTGTACGATGCTAGAGGACTGACTGAATGTGAATTCTAAATGAGTCCTGGGGTTAAATACCCAAAATCAGTAGGTCTTCCGATCTTGGAGAGTTGTCGCTTCCGAGTATTCATTGGGTGAGATCGGAATACGATGTGGGGTATGGGGTAAGGTGTGAATTAGGATACCCACTGGCATGGGAAATCGCCATGCGCATGAGAAGATCAATACGATGGATGTGTTTTTACTAGCAACTATTGCATTTGCGAAGTAAATAGTGGTTGTGATTTACTAAAAAATGCATGATGTTGGATCATAGACACAAAAAGTCAATAGGTATGCGTCTCAAGAAATACGAAAAATGGGAAATTGATGTCCAACACATTTCATCACTAATTACATTTTTGAGTGTGTCTTAACCGTTCAAAAATGCATCTTACTATAACTCAGAATTCTTCCCACATTTCCCTGGTGCAATATAAGAAGTTCTTTTATATCCAGAACTATTTATCGTTCTCTGATGCGAGATAAGTGTGGTTTGTATAAAAGCCGGCGAATCATTAGGGTCGGAAATTGAAGATCGGGAGCCGGGAATTGGTCTCAAGCGACGTCATGCTGGTCGTCAGTGTCTGTGTTCGAGAAGATTCCGAGACACACCGGCAGTTTTGCCGATTTACCCGTCCTGAGATTGCGTAGTGATGATGCAATGATTGCAAAGGAATGATGCAACAGTGAAACTCACAATTTCCTAACGACGAAGAGGAAAGGAGTGTCGAAGGACAGTTTGCCCGGCATTGCACTGCAAGTTTGATTTTTTTCTTAATTCGTAAAATAGAACACGATTGATTAACGAAACGATGACAAAATATCACTGCATCATCACCACGCAATCTCACCTTGTATCCCCGTTAGGGGCGATCTGGGGCGGTCTCGGCTCCTCCTTGTACAACTCATGAGTGCAATCCTCAGTCTGCAATCGATTGCATCATCACTAGGTAATACCGGAAGTGTGACGTCACCTTGTGATAGGTCCATTTGGCGGCCTTGGCTCCATCTTCGGTACCCCCGCCGAGCTGAAAACATCGATTACCAATCAATAATTGCTAATCAATAACTCACTCGTTCCTCTGGTTTGTTCTCGACCACAGCGTCCAGCTGAAATTACGTCATTATCTCAGATTGTGTCATGACTAGGTAATTTCTTATATACCAGTTCGATGTCGGTCTTTGGCTGCTCAGCGTCTTGGACTGCAACTGGCTGGACGAGCGGCTTACACGTGAGCTGAAAAATGATGCTGAACAAGTTTGCAGCACAACTCTGCGATTAATACGACTGAGATGGGTTACGATAGATTGCGCAAACCTGGAATACGGTCTGATGGTAGTGGTCCCACAACGGAAGAGTACACAGCGAATCCTCCTGATTCTTGTAGAAGATTCGAGTAAGTTTGCACCTGGAAATCGAGCAATTTGAGATCTGCGAACTGGCACTTCCGGAAATGACGAACTTTTCTCGGTCGAAGAGACGCCACAGTGAATAGTGACCACGAGACTGCGAGGCCGCCTGGAGATTGGAGATTACTACGCAGTCAAAGCGAAATGCGTCATCACTATGCACTAACTCGCCTCGCCCAGGCGCATCGGAGTCTCAACGGTGAAGACCGGCACGGAGACCTAATAATAAGGAATAATGCCAGTTATCGATTGACCAACGCATACTGTAATCTGCTTGGCCTTCGGTAGCTCGCTGATCATTTGATCGATGAAACTGCCAGAGACGGAGGTAATCCATTCGGAAATGGGCTGATCTGAGATCGCGTAGTGATGATGCAATATCAATTAAATTTGTACTTACTGTTGGGTCGAATGAGATAGCACAATTCTGCGGGATTCTCACTACACAACTCGATGCAATCATATTGATCGCTCTTCGTGAATCGATAAGCGCCCGAATCAGTTAGTGATCGAATCTGAAAGGTGGGCGTATTGTAGTCGAGGTGTACTGTAGTTTGGAAGCGCGAGAGTTGGGTTTCAGGAGTACGGTAATACAGGATATCGATTACCTTACTGGTCCAGCTCTTTTTCTTCTCCATTCCACCATAGAAATTGGACCAGACCGGTTGAGCTGCCTGGTCGGTGAGACGCCACATGAAGGTAGAGGCGAAGGCAGATACGACACAGGCCTGAATGAATAAATGATGAGGGATACTGTACTAGAGCTGAATATTGATTGATAAGGGGTACTGTAGTCAGATATCGATTGATCAGCATGAAGATACTGTACCCACCTGTGCGAGTCGATTTAGGTTCGCATGCATGTCAATTACTGTGGAGATGCGTTTCTGTGTGAAGGTCTGAAGCAATTTCGTCGTCATCAGGTAATCGATAATCGATTTATGATTACAGTAACCAACCGAAACGTCATGATTGATCTTTCTCGCTGTCGCATCTCCACTATCGTCACACGAGAAACAGAGCGGCTTGATCACGGGCGCGTCCTGCAACGATTGTAGCGGTTACGGTAGTTATCGATCGAAAGTTGGACAGATACCGTATCCCCATAGGCTCCGTTGATCTCATCGACGATGGCGGTGATCTGCGGAATCGCGAACTGAGGCTCGATGTAGAGTCGGCTGGAATACAGTGTGCGGGTTACGGTAGACGAAGAGGCAAGGTTGCGTAGGTGAGTATCGTAAACTGACACGAATGAGGGAGGTCCGAGTTCGTAGACAATACAATTGATGGAGGGATGTAGGGTATCGTCGGCGGTTTTGGACTTCTTAGATATGGTAAGATCGAGAGCTGAAAGAGTACTGTAGTTCATGGGGTACTGTAATTCGACAAAGGTTTACTGTAATTCACCAATTCTCGATAGAATAGTACTGTAACAGATTGCCGTAACCTACCCTTCTCCTCTAGCATCTTTTCGACGAAATGGCGAGTCTTCTCATCAGCCGAGAGAGCGGCGAGACCCCATCCGGAAACTGAAGAGATTGCGTCATTGCTAGGCAATATGAAAACATTTCATCATAACTATGCAATCCTAAACACAACTCACCGACGTGGGAAGGAGACACACACGCATTGTAGCAGACGAACGAGCGCCCACGACGCTTCTGAAGATTACGGTAGATTACGGTAAGATTAGTCAATCGATACTTGCCTGTTCCTCAGCCGAGGGTACGATAACGCCCGATCGAACCAGCAGATGCGTACCGTAATCCAGCAGACCGGGCGCGGATACTGAATACTGATTTTAATGTACCGTATCAGATGATTACAGTACCGTGATCTACCGTAACCGATGTGGGCGGTTTCGGTTTGGGAGCCTCTTTGGACAGCTTTGGAGGTTTAGCCAGTGCGACTTTTGTAGCAGGTGCAGCAACTGCAGCAGCTGCAGCAGCTGCAGCAGGGACTGCTATGGGAGTGTTAGGAAGATGGGGGAGAGGTGAAGGGGGGACAACGGGAGGAGGATAGCTCGGCTTGTGAGCTGCAGCAGCCACTACAGGTGTAGTAGGCAGTGTGAGTTTGGGAGGTGGTGGAACCGGATGTGGGAGAGGGGGAGGGGGCTGGGCAATAGGGGTTGCTGCAGCTGCTGCAGGTGCTGCAGCCTTCTTGGGTGCAGCAGGAGGGTTCTTGGCAGCAATGGGAGAGATGGGAGTGATTGGTGTGAACGGAATGCCGGGGGTCAATGGCTGTAGAACCGGAGTCATGAGAACGGGTGGAGTGGAAGGAGGAGTGGGATTGGTGGAGATACGACGGGGGTCCTGCAACGAAGAAGAGGATACGGTAGGAAGAGGTTACGGTAAATGTAGAGTACGGTACCTGTAGTTGCTGGGCGATGGGCGCCGGATGAGGCACGACCTTTGCCATCTCTGGTTTAGAGAGGGGAGTAAGGCGACCGCCGATCAAAGGGAGAAGAGGAGAAAGTGGATGGACAGGGGAGAGTCGAATGGAAAATTCACTTTGGTTTTGATTATTGATCTCATGTAAATCGGAAAGTGAAAGTAAAACAACAACCTAGAAATAGGAGAAAGACATTATGCGAATTGCACAGGATACTGTAGAATGATAAGCAAGAATAAAATTAGTTGCTGATAGCCCAAAGGTTGAAATTTCCTGCTTACAGTGTGCCCATTGCGGCAAGTTCAAACGCGAGCGCCGGTTTGTTTACTTTTCTACTCGTTTGCCGGCCGATTCATGGAGGTAATACAACTCGATGACGACGACGATGACTTCATCCACTCAGTCAACCCGATGGCTGCACGGAAATCCACTTCCCAGTCAGTTTCCCACTCGATTTTCCACGTTGTCCTTTGAAATTTGCAAGTCATCTTTCCTTTGTCTGCTCCGTTTCTTGCCTTATTTAGTTTAAATATCTCTTATTTTAGTTAATTAAAGTGTTATAATTCGAAATGTCTTGTTCAGGCAACCGGCGTCGAAGCCGAACGGCGCCAAGGACACGGGTAAAGTGGCCAAACGGCCGCCGCCCATCAGCACGAAGATCGACAGCGACCCAATTCTGAAGGCATCGTCGAGTTCGAGTGAATTAACGATGACGGACGACGAGTGTCCGATTTGTGGCAGAGATCTCAGTGAGCGATCAGTTTGCGATTAGTCTTCCCACATTTTGAATTCCCGCCAGTTCTTATCATTATTCTTAATTGATAATGTGGTGGGTGGCCTCGAAAGATTTCACGTTTCTGCGCGAATAGTAAGGGCAGTCAGTCCCGCCAGTCTTTATAATTAGCGAAATTAGAAAATGGCGTGCATCCTCAGAGCTCGTGGGGTATTCTTACTTCAGGTAGAAAGCAGCTCTACGTCAGTTCGGCAGAGCTATCTTCTAGCTGAAGTAGCTATACTCCACGAGCACTGTGTAAGCAGCTGAGAGTGTGACGGGTAATATTCAAACTATGCGATGAGCGGTGTTCCTCTATAATTGGTGGAGAAGGAGTTCAATGTCACGCTACTTACTCTCCCTCGTTATCCTTTTTCCATCTCATCGTGGTTTTCACCCTGTTTTCTCTCTTACCCAGTTGTAGTGAAACGCGCATGATTCAGTTAGGAGTCAGACATGTTTTTTTCCCAATGTAGTTAGTAAAATCCCTGAATCATGCCTTGCTCACTTTCAGATCATATTTGGGCACGGTCACCCACTCTGCATTTTCGGGGAACCTGATGGCGGGGCGCTATGCAAAAGTTCAAAATGTGAAAAGCTGGCCAATGCTGGGGTGCACTAGGTAATCGAGTGAAACCAGGGCGGGAGCACTCTGTAAAAAATAACTATAATTTGCTGTACACGTGTGATACTGATTCCGTCATGTTCCCAATACGACCATCTCAGGACTTCTCAACGCTCAACGTCGCACACTCCATCTCAACTCGTGTCTCGACGATGGCGAAGCGAAGGTTCGCTACTTTTTAAAACCTTTTAGTGATTATTTTTTATTGTTTAAAATACTAATTTATTTATGCTACTTAACGAAATCATCCCTATCACTTGCACGTTAGTTGCAGTTAAAGGTAAAGGTAAAGGTAAAGGTGTTAGGTCTTCTACACGCAAGGCGGTCTCGACCACCCCTATGCCTGAGGGGCAACGAGAGCCTGTCCTGAGATGATCAGCGGCCTGTTGCGAGGCTATTCTCGTGTTGTGTGCACGTGAATCGGGGACCCCTTTCGAGGCATGTTAGTTGCACGGTAATGCAAGGTTGAAGAACTAATTTATGCGCATTACATTCTGCTCATTATCTAAATTGTAGACTGATTTTGGGAAGAAGATGGATGCGTATCAGTCGACGATGGACTGTCCCATCTGCAAGACTCCGCTGGCTGCAGGACCGGTTGGTGAATTGTAGTTTGTCAACTTATATCGTTCCTTATTACTGATGTCACTGTTTTTTTCTATGAGTATTTCGCTTATCCCTATTCAATGAAACATCGTCATTGCGGGGTGACGCTAAAATGGGCAACTATGAAATATTCAACCGTTGAATTTCAACGGATACACTGATGAATTTGTTTATGTAGTAATGGTCTGACCCTCTCAATTCTGCATGCTCTCTCACGCTGTTTGTTCGATGAGAGAGCATGTAGAAAGAGGAGAGTCTGATCATTACTCGTTTGCAGTTTCGCTCTGCTCACTTGAAGAAGTGCGGCCGCGAGCACGCCATCAGCGGCAAGAATCTGCTCAATCTCGTGACGACGCAGGAGAAAGTGACGGAGAACCGACGAAAGCGGGCACTCCCTCACACTAGGTACGGCAGGACACGAGCTAAGATGATAGAGAACTGGCTTTGTTCCTTTTAATACGGTAGATATCGATTGCTTTCCTAGCGCGAAGACGCCGAAACTGCGGCCGAAGAAGGCGGCAAAGTTGGACGGAGAGCCGAAGAGTGTGGCAGAGGAGGAGATGTTGATGGCGAAGGTACGATATGAATAAATGGGATTATTGATTGATTGAGAGATTGGATCTAGGTACGGTAGGGGGAGAGGGAATTATTGATTAAGTTGGGATCGAAATTCAATACAAATAGGAAGTACGCTATGGGGGCAAAACATTCTACAGAGACGATTCGCATTTCTAAGGAAAACTTGAGAACAATATCGGAGGCGCAAGCACTGAAAATCCGGTGACGCAATGACGGCGATTCGCGACTAAATTATTTTCAAAACTCCTAGCCTATCGCTGATTAGTGATTGATTGAGAGGTGCTACTGTAGAATGCTCGTGTTGATCCCTTTAATTTTGCAATTTCCTGAGTGACTGTCATGATAAATTATTGTTCAGGCACTATCGGCCTCGATGATGGAGGAGAATGAGGAAGAGAAGAGAGAGGAGGAAGAAGAGGAAGTGAGGCGGAAGAAGGAGAAAGAGAAGACGACGAAGCTGAGTGATGGAGTGTCGCCCCAGTTTACGAGGTACTGTAATCATGATACTCATAACCCTCTGGTGGAATAAAGAATTGAATTGAGTTGAATGATGATGTAACCTTTTGGGAATTGGCGCTTACAAGGAACACGAAAATATGTACTTTTTTTGTTTCCCAATTTTGTGACGCGTATCCCGAACAAATCCTGGAAAATATGTTGTGGGTTTCTAAACGATAGAAAATATTGATTATTTTTCTCAGACTTTTTGGTTTTCCCCTGTCTGTTTAGCGTTTCAACGTTTGACTATGCGAAATACAGATAAAAAATTTCAGAATAATCAACGAGAACATTCGCAAGCGGCGCTCGTACGCCGTCGTCGAGCTGGCGCCGCGCAGTTGCAAGTGTGGCGTATTTGAACTCGTCCAGGTACGGTATCCAATCTCCTCTGATTATCGATCGTGTATACTGTACCTCGCTATTAGAGACCTAACGGACATGTACGAAAAAAAGTCTAAAATATTGTCTGAGTTTATTATGTTTGGCTCAAAAAAAATTAATTGGGGTTGATTTTTTTTTTCAATTTGAGACCTGTGATTTTTTTCGCTTATTCTAATTTCTCGAAATTTCGCCTCACAAATCAAAAGGTGTGGCTATTATTATCGATTGAATGATTGCAGTCGCGCTTCCTGCGCCTCTTCCGCGCGCGCACGAGTGTGCTCAAGAGTGTGCAGAAGAGAAAGGAGGGAGGAGAAGAGAGGAGATCGAAGGACTACGGTAACGAGGAGGATACGGTAAAGGAGCCACTGGCGGAGCAAGAGAGTCGAACGATCAGGAGGGCAGAGGTGGAGGCGGATGTGGCCCATACGGTAGGCATACGGTACTTGTATCGATCGAAGCTATCACAGTTTAAAATGATGCGTACGCGAAATGAACTCCGGGTGTGTGCAATTTCTTTCTATTCCTCGGCGTGTATCTTCATTTCACACACTCTCGCCTTCCGTACTGTGTGTTAACAGCAGAATGTTTTATTTTTCCGACGAGTGTTTGTGATCCTTTTTTTGAAATACCATCTCAGCTGACTCGTCTGGACGCGCTGTCGTGGTCCTACCGTAAGCTGGCGGCGGACGGCGAGCAGAGGGGAGACGCGACGATCGATTGTAGCGATGGAAAGGTACCGTATACTGTACTGCTACTGTGCTACTGTAGTGCTACAGTACTCGCTATTTTGCAGATCCGTGCCTTCTCCTGGACTCTGCTTGCACGGACGACAGCGCTGGGAAAGGTGGCGGGAGTGGATCCGAGGTGAGGGAGTGCGGTAGATTATCGATTTGAAGTGTGATAGATTACTGTAGAAGTGATTCATGAATGTCTACAATTGCAGGATATCGATTGACCAGCCGACTACAGTAGTCCGTCACTGGCTGCATTACGTGTACTGTGCGCGTGTGGAGTGGGGAGCGGGCGAGGAGAACGAGGGAGTGAGGGAGATCGGTGAGTGTACGGTAGTCAATTGGCGATCGATCGACGATTTGGTATACGGTACTTTGCCGATTATTGATTGTTTATTGCAGCGCGACTCCACGGTCCCGAGGGTCTGGTGGAAGAGTGTGAGAGGATGGAGAAGACGAGAAGAGAGTATCGAGGATTCGGACGAATCGGATCGATAACTGAGAAGGAGCCCTCGATTACGGTAGCTACCGTACCCCCTGAAGAGAACGAATCGAAAAATGAGAAGGAGCAGACTACGGTAGCTACCGTACCCCCTCAAGAGGCTATCGAAGTGGTTACTGTGCAGAAATCAATGGAGCCAAGTGTACATCAAGAAGAGCCGGCGTTGCCTAGTGATGATGCAATAGAAGAAGATGAAAAGAAGGCAGATGATGAGGAGGAGAAGGAGGATGGAACGATGGACAGTGAAGGGTCGATGAGCAACGCGTTGAAGTGTGCGGCAGCGCGCCCCGATGCTGCGCAGTCTTCGCAGGAGGCGCGCGCTTCCTTCCTTGCCGCGCTGCAAGCTCCGGCCGTAATTGAAATTGTGGAGATTACCGTGACCACGCCCACTTCCACGACCAGACGGCCGCCTCCTGAAGAGAAGGACTCGTTCCTAGAATCGATAGCTGGTGGCGTGACTCCCGCCGAGAATAAGAAGGATACTGTAGCCCCTCCGCCCCCTGATACGGTAGTCGAATCGGCATTGATCGATGGATCGACAGAGGGACCACTCGTGTCGACGTCGATGCACGAGGGAGAGGCAATGAGGGATATATTGGGTGAGAATTATTGCATAGTCATGATGCAATTATGACGTCATCGCGGTAATCGGATGTAGATATGACTATTACGCCGCCACTGCGTAGTCGCATGCGTGGACATCATTCGTTTCATGGTCTATAAATTTTGCAGATGTGAGCGTGCTCCGACGTTCGCCCAAGATTCGAGTGGAAAAGGGATCGGAGAGTGAGAAGAGAGGGGAGGAAGAAATGGAGCAACGGGGAATGGAGGTGAGGGTGGTGATGCAAGAGGTGCTGGAAAAGTACAAAGCAGAGAAAGAGTTACGGTGAGAAATGAAATAGAGAAAAAAATTAATATAATTGTTTACTTCATTGCAGGATTCTCCCGAACTCTTCTGCGACGACGATGACGATGAGGATTTCGTGCGACGGCCGGAGGGAAGCAAGGAAAAGGGTACGGTAATTATCAGGGTTCCCGAACGACACCGGTGTGCATCCCCAACTTGGTATCAAGCCTAATGTTGAATTCCAAGTTGGTATCAGGCCTGGATGCAACTTGGGGAATTTCAAAAGAAATAGTATGTCAGGGTGAGAGAGAGCAGACAACGAGACAGTGCTTGATACAAAGTTGGAGAACGCGAACTTGATGCCAAGTTGGGGAATTGCTGTCTCGTTGTCTGATTCTCTCATTTGACGCTCTCGTTTCCTAAGTTACCTGAGGCAACTTAGGAAACGAGTTGGTCTCAATCTCAAGTTGGTATCAAGCCTGGAGGCAACTTGCCTCCAGGCTTGATACCAACTTGAGATTAACTTGATACCAAGTTGGGGATGCACACCGGTGGATACACGAAAACTCTATTGTAAAACAGTGGAACAAATGGATTTCTGTTGTTGTACTTTTTATAATCAGGTTTTCGTGTATTTATCATTACGGAACTAGTAATTATGGATTATTGGATTAGACATGAGTCAATGTCTGTTGCACAGGAAACACCGAAATGCGGCCTGTTTCTTGGCGTAGCGTTAGAAAAAGTCAAAATTTCGGTTGGATTTCGTAGTTAACGGGCATAAAAACAGGTTGCATGGCTAGGTGAATTTTCGGTTACCTTTTGGTCTATGACACTTGACATGCTATTATCTCCACCAAGTGTACCGACGAAGTTGTTTGTCCGTGGCGATTCCTGGCGATTTGCCGATTACTCACTCACCCTCTCTTTCTCCTTCAGTGTTTTCTCCTCCTCCGAAGCGGCCGTCCCTCCGTCGATCCTCCACCCAATCGATAGCCGATACAGTAACCCCGACGACTAGGCGGAGTCAGGGAGCCAGACGATCGATATTGAGTCAGCCGGTCCTGAAGCGACTCGACATGCAAGAGGTACTGTATCGTTTTATAGAGCGCTGATGTAGAGTTTTTTTTCAGGATATAATCTACCTCGACGATTCGCCCGCGCCCTCGCCCGTTACAGTACCCAAGTCTCCTACGGTACTCAGCAAGCGACGATCGATCGATAGTCCTCCGAAGAAGGAAGAGGAGGCTACGGTAGACGAGAGTTTCCCAAGAGCGGAGCAGCCGTCGTATGGAGAGGGAGGAATGGATACAGTAGAGTCGAGGTGAGGAGACTTATCGTAAACTGATTGTATTGATTCGAGAAGATACCGTACCCGGGTTTTGAGTACTGTAGTATTGATTCAGGGAGGATACGGTGGATCAGCCAGAAGAAGGCGGGGAAACGAATGAAGGAGAGAACTTTGAGGGGGATTACGGTAGTGGAGGAGACGGTGGTATGGACTACGGTGATGATCATGTGTGGCATGATGAGGGAATGGGATATGGAGGAGGAGAGGGAGAGGGCGATGGGGTGAGTAGATTTTTTTTTTAAATATAGAGTATGGTACATTGGGAATTATGTTTCGACTGAAAAATTTGTCATGAATCGTAGTTTTTTAGTGATCGAATTTTTAAGCAATCTATTATAAGTAAAAGTAAAATATTATCCAGGAGCCGGAGGGAATGGCTAGTCGAGCACAGGAGGAAATCGACTCGTTCCTGCAGTCGTTGAGATTCGCTGAGAGCAGTCCACCAAAGGTTGGGAGAATTGCGTCATTACTAGGCAAGCAATACAGTTTGTTAAATATTTCAGAGTATTGGTAGAATTGTAGTAGCGGAAACGATCACTAAAGTAGAAGAAAAATATTTTCGAGTTTGTTCGGAGCAAATTGGCTGCGAATTTCCCTGTGAAATGTTGAGCGATCTCTCCCATTTTTGATATATAATTATGTAAAATAAATATATTTAGGCCCGATCTCCACCCACAGCCGAAGAAGTGGACTCGTTCCTGCTGTCGATGAGATTCAATGAGACGAGAGAGAAGGAAGAGAGGGAGTTGGCGAATGGTGAGATCATGCTTTATCTTACTATTAATGTGTCCTGTAAGAGAGGAAACTGTTGCATTTATGGTATTTAGTGTGGTATTCTAATGATGAGGGAGGATGATTAGAATGTGCGTGGTGAATGCAGTATTAAGCCGGAATGTAACGCAAAGAGAGCGGGTAGGAAACATTTAATTGGCGGTAGAGATTCTTTCGGTAGGACATCCAAACATTTGACATTAGTTTGAGCCCATTCCTTTCTGGCTGATTGAGAATGGCATTTTGTTGAGTGAAATAAATTTGTCAGGCGATATTCTGGGTGCGCTGAGTCCACTGAATAGACGAGAAGAAGGAGGAGAGGAAGAGGAGGATGCAGCCAGATTCAAGACGCCCATTCTGAGAGGAGGACGAGGAAGAGGGAGGGGGGGGAGGGGGGAGGGAGGGGCAGAGGAGGGAGAGGTGCTGCAGCATTTGGAAGTCATGTCAAGGTAAGTAATATATTTTGTTAACTACGGTACTTGCTATATTTATTTGATGCACCCGCGAAGGATGCAATAGCAATTAGAGAATCCATAAAGAGTAAAATATATTCTAAATTTGGGCAGGGAAGGTGGGGAATTAGCTGGTTCTATGTGGACGAAGCCCCTCGGAATGGGGAGTACGCCGATCTGAAAGTGTTTAGTAAAATATAAGAAAAATGTTATTGTTCCAGGTGCTCAAGTGGTCGAATGTCACGCCGAAGCCCCGGTTCGAGGCGATGGACGATGGCGCGTTGAAGGTATTTTTTTATTTTAATTTTTTTTTTAAAATTTATAATAATCGAATAGTTTCTTTGCGAGAAAGTCTTGCCCACAATTGTCTTAACCATGATGTTGTACGAGTCGAAACAAGTCTAGAAATATGCAGGAAGTTCAGATTAGTAAACAAATTCCCGGATCTGATAATTCTCCATCGGTTTACGATACAGATCTGAATAATTTTGTCGATTTTTTCTGACCAGTTTGAAGTTTCAAAATATCGTTATTTCGGGTTGGACAAAAATGACACTAATGGAAGGATTGCGGAAGTAGACTATTGATGTACTCATTTATTGTTGAACTCTCTCTCTCCCGTTCAGTCCGAGCTGGCCAAGTACGGTCTGCGTCCGATGGGCAGGAAGAGGGCGATCGCCATGCTGTCCGAGATTTACGAGCAGACTCATCCGGGTACGGTATCGATTATTGATTGGTTACAGTACATTGAATATTGGTTACGGTATTTATGCGGTTGACAATGACTACGACGTTGAAAGCATGTATTGATTGCAGTGGTTGACGAGTCGGCAGCCGTCTCTGCGAGTAGCAGTGCTGTCCCGATTGACGACCATCCCGGACCCTCGAAGAGTACTGTAGCCGTCGCGAGACCGTCTGCAGGAAGTACTGTAGATGGGGAGGAGCAAGAAGATGAGGTACGGCTTTTTTAAATCAAATGATAAGTATTTATGTAATAATAACATCATAGTTAATAAGATGTATTTTTATCCAATAATTAGCGTCCACTGATGGACACCGTAAAAGGTAAAGGTATTCCATGTCAAGCGATTTTACAGTAGCAGCCTACAATGCTAGATGGTTGTAAAAAGATACGGTAGAAGGCTGCAAATCAATCGATTTTCTTTTCAGGACCACGGCGAGAAGACGTTGAATCGGGGTGACGATTCGTCGGATGACGATGATGATGAGAGAGGAGAGGGAGGAGGAGCGGCTGAAGAGAGCATGTATGTCCCCGCTGGAGCACTCAAGGTATACGGTAGGGAGGAGATACGGTGTAGTGTATTTAGTGAGGGTGACGATTTACCAATTGTATTGTGTGATGCCGAGCTGGGAAATTTTAGTGTTAATCAGTTCATAATACAGTGTATATTTGGGATGTTTCTGTGGGAGAAATAGAAGATAAATAATTGTCTGTCAGGGCGTGGACAATCAATTGGTGCTCTTCTTGGAGTGGATTCGACTGCCCGACCAGAAAGACCTGTACGATCACGTACTCGCGCTGAGACCCGTCTCGCTGGTGAGTGCAGCATACGGTAGTCGCACACGGCGGTGTGGCCGACGCGATGTTTACTAATCAATGTGATACTGTCTGTTTTCGACATGGTGAATGAGGGCGACGATTATCACTCAGCGAAATTAAGGAAGAACTCGAGATCAAACTGAAGCGCGCCGACTCGGCGCTGTGTGGAATCTCGAAGAAGGTATTTATCATGGTTGTTTGAAACGAGAATAAGACCGGTTATTTTTGCAAAACGGAAAAGAAAATCTAATGAAACAGTAAGAAGTGAGCAAATGTGCTAAAGTCACGTAATTTCCTTTGCTATCACGTGTAGTTTGATCCCAATGATCTCTCTCAGGTGCTGATGTGTGTGCTGGATCGACTGCACATAACATACTCGCTGCCCCAGGATGGATGGAAGAGGAAGAGGAAGGGAAAGTGACCTTTGGCCTTTGTAGTTTGTAGTTATCAGTCCTAGTTGGAATGCTTTCATTTCGTGTACTTTGATCGCCGTTACTTGCACATTCCCGAGTGTTACTTTTGTTTGTATCCATATCATCACTTGTGCTACGCGTTGAAATGCTAAGAGAATATCGATAATATACTACGTGTAAATGTATAAATGCTTGGCTAATCTTGGAATTTAATGTTGTTCTTCCACTGGTTGATGACCAGGATTGATTATCTCATCTTTGATCTTGTAAATTGTCTTAATTCGTTCTCACACTGAACTTCTTTCCGAGATTAGGTGTACCTCACTGAGTTAAGTCAGTGATAGTGGCGTAATCCCCCTTGGCATGATGTTGATTGTACGTTTTGCAACTGCTGCTCTGAAAATAGTATCACGAAGCAGAATTTCACTAGAGGTGAAATGCTGCATACGCACATTCCTCCCTCTCTTCCCTCTGAAACCCCTCTACCAGTGGGCTCGATAGATGTAATCTCTCCCATGTTCTGAAGTTATCACCAAGCTTATCTGTTGAATAGGACTAGAGACAAGGGGGATTCTAGAGAAATAGAGGCGTTGTAGACACAATGTTGCGAATAGTCGTTTATGGGCCACAAATTAGGGGGCGGGGCGTGGCGTAGAAACAGCGAAGTATGCTGGCAGAGACGTCTGATTATGAAGCTAAAGGCATCCCCGCTTGAGCCGAAGGTAGACCAAGCACGCAAGACTGCCTCTACTAGCCAGGTATACTGTGGTTTGACGAGTAAGGGTTACTGTAGCGGCGATCGATAACAGGGTTGTCTGCCGCAGCCACTGAGACGAGCCGCGCGAAGCCTGACCAAGTGTGTTCGGTCCCAGAGCGAAGAGGAGGATATGGTGCAGACTGTGAGTACGGTAGTCGAGTGGAATTGATTTTACGATGCGCTTAAATTTGCACTTTTATCACTATGTGCAGGAGCTGAAAAAAAGCTTTGACGCATTGGATGAGCATCTATTTCAAAAGTGCATTAGGAATTAACCGTACGTTAATTTATCAATATAATTTATTCTTGAATTTGTATCTGAGAGTCTGGGGTCCTCTTTTGATGTCCCACTTCCTTCTTTGTTACGTGCACTTTTGTACCTCTGATTGTGTGAATCAAAGGTCTTCCCCTCCTTTATCACCATACCGTCTCGTTCAGAGAAGATCAAATCACTTCTTATCAGCAACATTGGCAGCTTCCCTCGTCTCTTATCGCTTCCCCTTTCATGTCTATTTTGCAAGTGTCTAAGAAAATCGATCGATTCTTGATCCCTCGTTATCGATTGGTTGTTGACTAAACTATCATATTGCAGAGTTCTCTCTTGCGTACGAAACCCGTATCGTCTGAAGAAATGGGTGAGTGTGTATTTTTTGGCCTGTTTATTTCCCGTTTCAATGGTTGGCTAAAGCTAATCTTAAACAGTTCACAATAGTCCATTCAAATTTTCTACTTTAAAACAATATTTCTATCTACACTCATCCCATAACTAACGTTGTGCATTTTCTGCCCTGTTGATTTCCCGCTTCAATGGTTGGCTAAAGTCCTTCTTAAATAGTTCCCTCTAATCTTTGGTAGAGATTATCTCACTAAACACAATATTTGTTTATTTACACTACTCACATAAATAGCGTAGTTTAAAAAAAGATTATACTGTAATCTTCTTTCTGATTATCGATTGCTCGTTTCTTTGCAGCCGGTCCCGCGTCCGTCGAGGTGAGAAAGGCTGCTGCCGAGTTCATCACCTTCCTCAACAAGTCTGTGACGCCCTTCCATGGTGAGTGAGAGAGAATAGCGTCATTAGACAATCTGAGATGAGGTGGATTTGTATCGGTGATTAGTTGTCTAGTTGAAAGGGGAATTCAAAAACCCTATGTGTGGCTTTAGTTACCGTTTTTTTATGCAAAAATTGCTTGCGTTCGAAACCCGCATCGTCTAATGAAGTGGATGCGCGTGTCATTTTCTGCCCTGTTCATTTCCCGGTACAAGGAATTGCTAAATTTATTCTCAAATAATTCCTTCTGGTTCCTCAGAAAATTCCGTCAATTAGATATCTCTAATTTGTTGCATAAATAACGCAGTTATTTGAAGAACAACTTTGATAATTATATCAACAAGAACTAAATAAACACGTGTTTTTTATAATCAATAATCTCTTTTCTTTACAGCGGTGCAGGAGTGCGCGACTCGCCTGAAGGCCGCTGGCTTCGAGGAGTTGAAGGAGTGCGAGCAGTGGAAGGTGGAACCGAAGAAGAAGTACTTCGTCACCAAGTGAGGGGCTTTGCACAGGAATGATGCAACACTTCATCTGAGTACTGGGGTGAAACTGTGTTTCATTCGTATGTTGGGAAACTGGCATCGGGAAGCCTCCTGATCAAAATAAATTGTGCGAAACACAAAAACAGTAGCTTGGAACTGGTAAGTGGTAGGGTTGACCACTCGAAATATCCTTTGTTCGAGAACAATGGAAGATTAACAACAAACAAAGAACTGTTCCGGAACGGAGTCGAAACGCTTTGTTTCGACTTATCCCTCCCCTCCTTCGTTCTGTTCCTTCTCTCCGTCACTACGGGATAAACTGTGTTTTGCAACAAAACACATTGAGGCAATTGGCTTTTATCGAGCTTAGCGCTACCGACCGGAACAAAATGCACAAGTAATGATGATAGAAGAATATGGAGAATGAGAGGAATGAGATAGGACTTTGATACAGCGAGATGGGAAAATGCTAAAAAGGAGAGAAGAGGGATATGGCACATGGGAGAGGGGGCTAGAGCAGGAAGGTGCCCCCTTGACTCTCGACTGAGTCTCGGATGTAGGGGGTCATACCTTGGGCAGACGTCCATCGTCCCAGTCGTTGGACCTTCTCGAGAGGGACGCCACTCTCGAGTGCTGCAGACGCGCCTCCTCCTCTGAAGGTGTGGGGTGTTAGGGTAGGGAGGCCGAGCTCCTCACAGACACGCTTCAGCTCTGTCCTGATCCCGTCCGTGGTGATGGCTCGGGCTGGGTCCTGAAGAGAGGGGAAGAACCAGGGGGAGGGGGAGGAGGCCAGGTCTCGCGAGTACTCCTCCCAGAGCACTCTTCCCGGCGATCCTTTCTTGAGGCATAGGAAGGTGTTGCGCCCGGAGCGCAATTGGTCGTTCTTGGCCTTAGCAACACGCACCGAGATTGAGATGGTGTTCTCGTCTCCGATGGTTACAATGACCTCTTCTCTCTTGAGGGCAGATGCCTCGCTCACTCGTAGGAGACATCCAAAGAGGAGGAGAGACACGCTACCGATTCTTCTGTCCTTCCTCGACCCGTCTTCCCTTCCGGCCCACAGAAGGATCGCTTGGAGGTGGGGCAGCTCGGCTTTCCCGTGACTGACTGTCGCCCGCTTCCTGCTTGCGGTCTTGAGAGCAGCCCCAATGACGTCACCGTAGCGCGTCCCGAGCGGCGAGACGCCAGTCATGAAGCCGAAGGCGGACACGGCGACGCCGAGAGAGGCCTTGCTTTGACCCTTGAGCAGCTTCTGAAGGACGAAGGCGCAGAGTGACAACGCCGCATCCTCCTCCATCCCCAGAGACTTGGCCAGTTCCTTCCTCGCTCGATCCGAATTGGAGTAGGCGGTGACAGTGGAAGGAGCGAGGCTTCCTCGAAGCGCTTCTTCCGCCAGTTCCCCCAGCTCTCCGAGTCCGCCGCCAGCAAACTCCCTCTGCAGCTCCTCCAGACACGCGCCACGGATTCCTGAATTCAACGCATAGGTACATGACACTTCCTTACAGCACTCCTCTTCTCCCCTTTCCCTTTAGGGGTGGTGGGTTTCGGGAATTTTATGCTCTGCGAAAGCCAGAATGGATTGAGCAGAGCGACTCTTGCCACTTTAGCGTTGCTGAGTATCGAGGCACGCTATAAGTGGCTGACGCGCAGTCTAACGTTTAACTGCGCGGCAATTCAAAACGCCAATACGCCTCAATGTGTTTATACGCAAAACAACACTTATCCCTCCCCTCCTTCGTTCTGTTCCTTCTCTCCGTCACTACGGGATAAACTGTGTTTTGCAACAAAACACATTGAGGCAATTGGCTTTTTGAGAGCAGAAATGCAAAGAGGTTACTATTTGTACACCATATATACATCACCATCCCCGTTGTTTAGAGGGACCAGTCAGCAAAAACAAAAGCAAACTCCGAGGTAGTCTTAGTCGAACCGAACGTGGACTCGGGGGCGGAACCTGGTGTCAAAATATCCGCTCCCTTTCCGAATACTAACTTGTCTCGCACCCACGGAGCCCACGTTCCGTTCTTCCGGATGAGGGGCATGGCTGGGGAACTGTCCCATAGTGGGAAACCCAGCACTGCCCTGCTCCTCCTCTCCTTTCCCATTCTGATCGTTTGCCCCAGAAGCGAGACGGGAGGCACTAACCAGAGAAGATTGCTCCTCCAGTGTGCTGCTTGCTTGAAGCCGTCGATCCCGGCCGCCCCTCGCACCGCAGACCTGGAGAAGAAAAGATCACATTTGGTATTGTGATCGTCTGCGAAAACATCCACAGATGGAGTTCCCCACTTGCGAGAGCACAAGGCGAAGATTCTTTGTTGAATACCCCAATCATCCCAATCGACTTCCCGACTCATCTCATCCGCTTCCTCGTTCAAGTCCCTAGGAATCCATTCAAAACCAGTAGTTATCCCGTCCCGTTTCGCATCCATAAACATATTTACCGCCAATCTGTTCAGCTCTGGTTTCATGCTACCTTTTCTCATAATGCTAATCGCCCCCTGATTGTCATTCCTAATGAGGATAGAGGAGTCGACTATCATCTCCTGCACGCATTGAAATGCGAAACGGATTCCCAGCAACTCTCTTAATGTACTAGAGCCCGCCCTTTCATCCTCGTCTAGGTTTCTGGACCCTCTAAGGGTCTCTCGGCCTCTCAGTATCCAGCCTAAAGCAACCGCCGACGCATCGGTTTCCAGAACCCAAGACCACTCCTCTTCAGTGAGCCTTAGAGGCCGCGATATTCTGCCCAACAGATCTTCCCAGTAGTTCAACTCACTTCTTTCTCTTTCGTCCATTGAAGTCGACTTCTCGCTCGTCTCCTCCATCCGCACAACTTCCAGCTGCATACTCCTGGCCATCAGACACGCTTCATCGCCTAGAACCAGAGACATTGAAGCAATGTGGCCGAGAACCTGCTGTCTCAACTTCATAGACACCTTCCTACGAGCCAGCATTTCCCTAATGCACTCGAGTGCCTTACTGAGTCTTTTCTCGCACACTTCGACCACTCCCTCCTTCAGGTTTATGTCGAACCCCAGCCATTTTCCACTCTGGGAAGGTATCCACTGCGACTTACCTTCGTTAACGCGCATGCCGGCCGATTGGATGTCGCTGTGCACGATCGTAGCTGCCCTCTGTGCCTCCTCTCTCGTGTCTGCAAAGACTACACAGTCGTCTATGTAGATGGCACAGACAATTCCTAATCTTCTCCATCTGCTAATGAGGGGTCTCAGCAACTTTGTGAACGCCCAGGGGCCCGGACTCAGGCCAAAGGGCAGAGCCTTGAACTTGAACTTTTGCTGGATCCCTTCCCATTCCCACGAGAAACCCAGGAATTGACACGCTTGTTCGCTCATCCCAACATGGTGATAACCGGTCGCGAGATCAAAGGAGAACATGAACCCGCCTATGGGCAGCAGATGCCACATGACACGCAAATCATCTAGTTTGAATCTTGTTTTAGGGATGAACTCGTTTAGCTCCGACAAGTCATGAATCAGGCGCAATTTCTCACCATTGCTGACGACAGAGAGGGGGAAGACGGCGAGGGGCTCGTCGGGCTCCGCCTTCACCACCGCTCCCGATCGCAGCCACTCGAGCACCGTGGCCGCCACGAACTCGGCCTGCTCCACAGCGGAGTTCCGATTACCTGTAAACGTGAAGTAATTGGGGTCCATCCCATCCGGGAGATCAAGAGATAGCCCATCTCTGATTACTGACAGAACAAAAGAAGAAGCACCAATGCCCTCCCAGAAGTGGTAGGACGCTCTCAATCCTTCAAATGCCACACCCTCACCTCCGGCCGGCGAACTGGTGGCAGTCGGGAGACTTGTGGCCCTTGCGGCCGCAGCTGAAGCAGACGAGCTTGGCGTCGAAACGAGGCGGAGAGGGACGACGCGCATTGAAGCGGGAGGAGGAGCTGCCGCGCGCCTCCCCCCTTGCTCGAAAGGGCGATCTCGAACGATTTCGCCGCGCTGAAGAGAAGGGACGCTCCCTCTCCGACATCTGCAGAGCCGCCGCGATCAGTCCCGCGTCCGCACCATCGCTGGCGTCGCGGATAACGCGCAGACGCGCGACTGAATCGAGAAGACCCGGCGTCTTCTCAGAAGCAACCAGGAGCTGGACGCGTTGCTTCATGGCCGCAAGAAGCGCATCCATGTCCTCCGATCCGTGCTTGACGCGCTCTGCCTGGTTGAGGAATTCCGTGAGGGTCGACAGCCTCTCTGCAGCTCCTGCGACGACACGCGAGGGATGGTGTGCGTAGGGGCAGCTTGTAGATGGGGGCGGAGGACTTGTAGGAGGGAGGAGAGCGCATCCTGGGGAAGGTCGGGGGCGCGAGCTGCTCCTTGAGACGCTGGTCCGGGGAAGGGCTGCTGGTGACCGGCTTGGGCTGAGAAGCCCGAAGGCGCAACCGCTACGCTCGCCCTCGATTGACCTGCAAGTGACGAAATTGACGATGACGAAATCGAAGACAATAGACGATTGATGACCGATGATAACTGATGATCGAAACACGAAGAACTGACGAATACCGACGAACCTCCCGTGATGACTGATGAAGAAGAGAAGACAGGCAACGCTGACGAAACCGAAGACACGCTCGACGATAACGACGGAATCGATGGTGACGACATTGACGATTGCACGCTTGAAGACACGCTTGACGACCCGCTCACACCGAGAGAAGACGCACTCCCGTCCATCTGAGCGAAAAGTTACACGCGATTACGCGAAATGACGAAATTACGCAAAAATATCTAAAGAAAAGAAGAAAACACCGGTCGGTAGGCTCTGCGAAAGCCAGAATGGATTGAGCAGAGCGACTCTTGCCACTTTAGCGTTGCTGAGTATCGAGGCACGCTATAAGTGGCTGACGCGCAGTCTAACGTTTAACTGCGCGGCAATTCAAAACGCCAATACGCCTCAATGTGTTTATACGCAAAACAACACTTTTCGAGTGGTCAACTCTAGTAAGTGGCATATAAAAGCAGACGAGAAGTCGTAGGAACGATGCATTATTTCAACCTGAACATGGGGAGACGGTGTTTCATTCGTATGCTAGAAAGTTATCACAATAGTCATGTTTACTGAGAAGAGGCTGGAACCGTGCCTAACTTTAAAAAATGTACCTTTCATGGGAGGGAGCTAGGGCGTAGGTAAAAATAAGTTCCATTTTTTTGCTTTATCCGAGAAACAGCCTTCAAGTTACAGTCTCTCCCATACATTGTTGCTCACAATCAATCTATTCCCCCCCCTCATTGCAGTTATCGTTCTCGAATAACACAGTTTACCCTACAGTAAGAGTCCTCCGACGTGTTATTCACAATCAATTCATTGCCAGGATTTTTTTAAAATTTAATTTAATTTAATTGCAGGAACCGTTCTGCCATCCTCGCGTTCGCGGTGGGCGGCGCGTACAAGCCGGGCAACGGCTTCTCCGTAGTCGTCGGCCACACCGACTCGCCCTGTCTGAGAGTGAAACCCATCTCGAGACAGCAGGGAGACAAGTTCATCCAGGTATACGGTAGGCAGAGGGATGGGGATCGATAAATGAATTTAATGTGAAAGTCGAGAGCAGATTACTAAAGACTATTATTTCAGAACGTCTGTCTGTCTGTCTGTGTGTCCGGCGGTCACGTTTTTCGCATTTTCCTTATATTTCGCTTCAAAATCGCGCTATCTTCCCAATTCCTTTTGCATATGATTCCCGACCAGAATACCTTTCAAATTTTACAAAATTTAATTAACGAAATCCATAGCCAAGTGGGTTACGAGCCAAACTTTGAATCCGAGACCCCCAGGTTCGATCCCCGCCGCGGGCAAACCTTTTGCCGCATTTTTCGCAAGTGCCAGAAACTGCTCTAACACGGTTTTGAGTACCGTGAAACACGTTTTCACCTGTTTTGCCGAGTTTTAACGTGAAAAATCGAAATTTTCGATATTTTCCCAAATGGTGAAGGGAGTGTCGGGGATCATAGGAAAAGTATTTTGCTATGTCAGAAACGTGTTTGAACGTGTTCTAACACGTTCTAACGTGAAAAATCGAAAATTTCAAAAAGTTCCAAAATGATTCAGAGAGCGTAGGGGATCACAGGAAAAGTGTTTTGCGATGTCAGAAACGTGTCTGAACGTGTTCTAACACGTTCTAACGTGAAAAATCGAAAATTTCAAAAAGTTCCAAAATGATTCAGAGAGCGTAGGGGATCATAGAAAACGTTTCCGAAATTGCTCTAAAAGTTCTGAACGCACTGTATCCTGCGTTTCCGTTGTGAAAGGCTCGTGAGGCTGAGAGCGGTCGAAAAAAGTTGCCACGGAGCCACGAAGTGGCGTAGTGGCAACTTTTTTCGATCGCTCTCATCCTCACGAGCCTTTTGCAACGGAATAAGCCAGTACTCTTTGTAGCGATTAACACTCCCCAACAAGTCGAGCTTCAATGTCACCTGGGGCCGGCTATCGAGCTCCCGCTGGACCGAACTTGGAGCCGGCTATCGAGCTTCTCCTGGACCGAACTTGGAGCCTGCTAAAAACCCCTGGACCGAACTTGGAGCCTGCTACCGAGCTTCCCCTGGACCGAACCTTCGGCCGGCTGCAAAGCTCCCCCTGGACCGATCTTGGAGCCGGCTACCGAGCTCCCCCTGGACCGAGCCTGGAGTCGGCTGCAAAGCTCCCCCTGGACCGAACTGTGCCCTGCAACTGAACGCCCCCCTGAACCATACTTTGAAAACGTAGTGCGCACCTACCATAACGTAGTTTAACCTCAACACACCCTGCTAGTTGCCGCATCATTTATTAGTGCAACATTTTCACCCAAACACGTGGGATCTGTGTTGCATTCGTATGTTAGAAGACTGGCGCTATCGAGAAACGTACTGAGAATCTCATCACATTGTGCTCTTTATGAGAACCGGAATGTATTTGCAATGAAATTATGCTTGATCTGGTATTGTAAGTAAGATGTGGATACGGTAGACGATGAATTGACAATCCATAACTTCAGGTCGGAGTGTCGACGTACGGTGGCGGCCTCTGGCGCACGTGGTTCGACAGAGATCTGTCGCTGGCCGGTGAAGTCGCCCTCAAGAAGGTACGGTAGAGTCAGCAATAGTAGATTACTGTAGATTAGGAGTTTCGATTATTGATTATTCTGGTTCAGGACAACAAGCTCGTCCGCAAGCTGATCAACATTGGCCGCCCGATCATGTGCATTCCCAATCTGGCCATTCATCTGGAGACGGACAGGTACGGTAGATTACTGTAGTTATTGATTTTATTTTCCCCGCAGAACCAAGTTCGAGTGCAATAACGAGACGAACCTGCGTCCGATCCTCGAGTCGTTCGCTGCCGCGGGACTCGATGGAGGAGCACCCAAGAAGCCTGAGGTATACGGTAGATGAGGTGCACTGTAGTCGACTGAAATAATTGATTAATGAGTGGTCATTGTGAGCTCAAGAATATTTTTACCTGGATAGGTTTCAACAGACTGCATGGCTTGATGAATACCGTAATCTTACATTAACTTACTATTTTTCCAGACTCCTTCCTGTGATCCCCGTGACATCTGCGGCGAGCACCACTCGCAGTTCCTCGATCTCGTGTGCGAGGCAGTGGGAGAGGGCTGCAAGCCCGCCGATCTGGTCGACCTCGACCTCTATCTCTACGACAGCCAGCCCGCTGTGAGTACTATGGGATATTGATTGTTTAGAAGCTGGCGAGATGTTGTAGTTTGAAATATGTGACTTACAATACCATAGTCTATAGAACTATCGATAACTGATAAACGAAGTGCGATTTGCAGGCGATCATCGGAGCAAAGGAGGAGTTCATCTCGGGCGCGCGCCTCGACAATCTCGTCGGCACCTACACTGCGGTTACGGCCCTCATCAACTCGCTCGATGGTGCGTGCGGTGCGCTGCGTGCTACCCGGCCGGTGACTTTTTCCCAATCATCAACAGTCGATATTTGCAGACGACGCCGCCTTCACGTCGTGCCCGAACGTGCGTGTGGCTGCGTGCTACGACAACGAGGAGGTGGGATCGCAGTCGGCTCAGGGAGCAGAGACGGCCTTCACCGAGCACGTCCTCAGAAAGGTACGGTAGACAGAGATTATAAAGTATCCTCAACTGACGATTAAATTTCTCCTACCTGTTTCCGAGAACGAAAAAGAGGTCTACATACATTTGTCTTCTGATAAATGGCAAAAGTAGTATCCTACCACATGGTTTTCAATCGAATGTGCCAACCTGTGTTTTTGCACCTCACAGTGATAAATATTTCATATGTGATGGTAGCCGTGGTGTAGAGGATGGTGTGCAGAGTGCGGTTGAGACTAGAGTTCCGAAAACAAGCGAGCACTCGATAAAATTCACAAACGAGGCCTCGTTTACTCCCTCATTCGAGGCCTCGTTTTCGTCGAGTGGTTGGTGGGGGATAAAATGAGTGCTCGTTGTCTCAACGAGTGTAAAATTTCGCGAGGCTTCGGCACATTTCAACATTTTGGTGGTCCAGTCGAGCGGTTGTTCTGACACCGTCAATGTGTTGATAGGCCTATTCCAATCATCTTCCAACCGCTCATTGCAAGTGGTGTTGTAGTGGAATGGTTAGGAGATTGGAATTGTAAAGACGAGGTTGTTGGTTCGTTGCCTATTTTATGTCAATCGTTTTGCCAATTGTTTTCAATAAAATTTGGTAGTTTACACATCCCAGAATATACATCGAATGACTTTTGGTTAACATCTTATCATTTGAGCAGTTTTCATCTAAGATTTTTTTGAATTCTTGGCAAAGCGATTGACAAAAAAAAGGCAAAGAACCAACAACCTCGTCTTTACAATTCCAATGTCCTAACCATTCCACTACAACGCCACTTGCAATGAGCGGTTGGAAGATGATTGGAATAGGCCTATCAACACATTGACGGTGTCAGAACAACCGCTCGACTGGACCACCAAAATGTTGAAATGTGCCGAAGCCTCGCGAAATTTTACACTCGTTGAGACAACGAGCACTCATTTTATCCCCCACCAACCACTCGACGAAAACAGGGCCTCGAATTAGGGGAGTAAACGATGCCTCGTTTTCGCGCAAACACTCGTTTTCGGAGCTCTAGTTGAGACAGATGAGGATTGCTAATGTGTACGGTAACCTCTGCAGTTGGCCGCCGGCGGATCGACTACCGAGTTTGAATGCGCCATCGGCAAGTCGATGCTGATCTCGGCCGACCAGGCACACGCCGCCCATCCCAACTACTCGGCCAAGCATGAGGTATGGTAGAGGAGGTTACGGTAGGAGAGACGAAATACAGTATTATAATAACAAATGTGTTGGGTAATTATTGACTACAGTACTTTATGATGGAGAACTATTCTCATTGCAGGAGAACCACAGACCGGCCTTCCACGGAGGAGTTGTCGTGAAGGTACGGTAGTCGATATCGATTGGTTCAGCTGATGGTAGTACGGTAGTCCGTGGTTATCGATTTTCTCCCCTCTCCAGGTCAATCACAACCAGCGCTACGCGACGACGATGACGACGCACGCGGTGCTCAAGCAGATTGCCTACGAGGCCGGAGTGCCCCTTCAGGTACGGTAGGCAGAATACGGTAGAGAACGGATCGAGGAATGACTTTGTTCTGAGATTACGGTATTATGATGACGTCACTCTCAGAAAATGATCGTCCGCAACGACTCGCCGTGTGGATCGACCGTTGGCCCGATCCTCTCGTCCCGACTCGGACTGGCTACGATCGATGTGGGTTATCGATTGATTGGAGGGGGTTGAGATACGGTAGATGAGGTTACGGTATTTCGCAATTTCAGGTCGGATGTCCTCAGCTTGCGATGCATTCGATCAGAGAGTTCGGAGACACGTCGAGCATCCTTCAGGCACAGACCCTGTACACGGTAAGTGGATACGGTATATGGGAAATGTCGATTAATCGATGGGTTACTGTATATCTATTTTTTAATATTTATTTTGCGCTTACAGATGTTCTTCAAGAGACTCCACGACGTGCTCGAGCCGATGCTCTAATCTGATGAATTTACCCGATTTTATTCCATATTTGTATCGTATCAAGCGTGTGTTGATGTATTTTCGGCTATAATAATGTTATATCAGAGTGATATTGATAAAGTTATATCTGTGATGAACATGTGTAGCCCGCAAAATAAGTGAATAAATAATGATAAAAAGCCTCAAGATCTTTAACAACAAAGAATAATAAAAACAGTTTGTGATAGTCGCGTGTAGAATATGCGGCCAACTGCAAGAGTTCGTCATTCGTGTATTTTTCTTGCCTTCGTTTATTCTACGTTATTTATGTATTTTCCCAAGTATATTGGTATTTCATTAGGTTGCTAGACGTCAGGTGTATCTATTCTCATGAATTTCGCGTGCAAAAAACATCGACATTTGCCGTGAATGCGCATAATTATGCATAATTTCCATAGTCATCCCATCACGAACATTTCACGTGTTGTTGACGTGTCTTTTTATGTGTGTTTATCTTCTGGCCAGGACGTTTGTTGCGTGCATTATAAGCAATTGGGAATAAAGAGTTACGGGGTCCCTCCAAGTACGTTCATCCCTTAGCTAAGGAGCCATAGTGCACATTTGGCGTTGTCGCTTGCCGATTGATTTACGTGGCAGCACCTCTACCTCTAACCTTTAAGTGGCATGCGTTGGTTCGAAGGCAACGTGTCTGAAGCGATCAATGAGACGCGACGAATCGGCGCTCTCTTCGTCGTGTACATCACAGGAGGCAAAGATGTGGTGAGTCTAAATCGATTTTCGTTGTTTCCCAGCTAATTAGATCAATTAGATAGCTATTTTAACTGTTGCAACGACAAGAAATATTAGATTCATTTCTATTGAGCCTACAAGGCACTTCATTCCACAGGCCGATCAACCAAAGGGCTTTGGATTGAGAGAGCGTGTATAATCAAATTTTTGCACACTCTCGCCCTGACCCCTTTCTGTGGGGTTGTAATCATGCGAAGTTTAATTCAGGAGGAGGCGCACATGAGTGAGTGCTGGGAGGCTGTGGACGTCGAGAAAGATCTCCCATGGAGAGTGGTGGCTATCAAACTGAAAGCGGGCTCAGAGGATGCTAACAGCTTCGCCCAGATTTGTACGTATTATATGTTTCGCTATTTTTTGACGTTGATCAGGTAACGCTAAAGATCCGAGCACAATGACGTCGTACCTATTAGAAGCCAGTCGAACTACTTGGAGCTTGAAAAAAATAATTGAGTGATTGAAAGTATTTTTGCTTGTGATGCCGTCATGATCGACAAATCACTGTTTGCAGACCCAGTTCCAATGCATCCCATCACATACTTCATCGATGGAAATGGAAAGCCGACGAATGTCGTGCTCTTCAATAAGATCGAGCCAATGGACGCCGCCAAATTCAGAGAGAACCTACCCAAACTCGTCTTTGTGAGTCGATATTGATTTGTTGGGCGATATTTTCAACTGGAGTGTTTTTAGTCGTGTTTGATTCGTAGTTAGCGATTCAATCTTACAATTAGTCTTTTGAGTGAATGAATTTCATTTGTTGTGCAAGTAAAATTCATTACAATGTATATTTGCAGCCGATCCCTGGCAAGGAAGCTGCGTCTGGTCTGACGAGAATCGACGGCTCCACTCCCGTTGCTGCAGCTGCAGCACCAAGCACCTCGGCTGCACCCACTGCTGCTGCACCTGCTACACAGCCGACCATCTCGCAGGCCGAACAGATTGCAGCCAAGATTAGGCTGTGAGTGGTATTTGCACATCAACTATTTGTTATTCATGCTGACCTACTTCTTTGGGTATATGTGCTCGTGACGCCTTGCTTTAAAATATGAATTATCGATTGACTGATTTCAGTGCGAAAGCGCTTGTTGAGAGCAAGAAGCAGCAAGAGGAAGAGAAGAAGAGGAAGGAGCAGGCGGCGAATGATGTGAGTTGCTTAGTGATGACGTCATCTTGTCATTTTGTGGAGCACTCTTATTTCCCGAATAAATTGGATCCTCTTAGATGCGAATGCGTGAAGAGAGAGACAGGGCACGCGAGTACGCAGAAGAGCGAAGGAATAAGGTGAACACTTTAATGATCGGTTGTTTTATCGTATATAGAGACTGAGTACAAAAAACGAGAGTACGGTATGTTGACATATTATCGATTGAAGGAACTGCTGGAGGCTGCGGCGGCGCGCCGCAAGGACAAATTGGAATCGGCGAAGGAGAAGGAGAGAGTCAAGGAGCAGATCAAGGCTGATAAGTGAGGAGGCTATTATCGATATATTTTTTATATTACGAGTATTCGAAGGAAACGCTTAAATTTTACCTCTCCTCTCTCCCCTCTCTGATCTTGAAAATTACATCACTTCAGCGAAGATAATTGAATAATTGTTATTGCAAGTTACAATCAAATAACAAATTTACGCGAAGGGATAGAAACAGTTGCAGTTTCGAACTCAGTTCCTTGTAGAAATAGCTAACGCTTTTATCAAGCTAATTCAATTAGTTGTTTTTTTTTTGTTGTTAAATACCACCAATTATTGGTATTGTCTTAGGGCTGAGCGTGAGGCTCGCTTCCGTCAGCAGTCGTCTCAGGCGTCTCCCACAGAGGAGAAGAAGACTGGCATCGCCCCGCCCACTACCGTAGCCAGTGATCGATGCAGAATACAGGTCAGACACTGATCATCAGGGGAAAGCGCGCGAAAATTAAAATTGCAATTTTCATAGTTTTCTTAATGATCATTAGCTAGTGCAAGCTGCCGTTTTATATATTCGCACATTTGAGCTTAATTCTTCCCATTTCTTTACTTATTATGTTCTCAATAATTCGAAGATTGCAAGCGGCAGCTCCAATCAATGAAAAAATCTGTTCCGCGTATTTTTGAACGAAATAAACGACGAACTGACGCCAATGCACAGGCGACGCTATAAATTATTAGGATAAGATATGTACATAGACAAGTAGTGCCAATTACTAGACCCTTCTCTCCGTCGCAAACAAACGTGATGTTTACGTTTTATCATTGGTATTATAAATGTTATCATTACTATGTACAATTCAGTTATTTTCTCCGCTCTTTACACTGAAGATGATTTTCATCTGATTGTAGAGGTAATCTTCAATTTCCTCATTGGAGAATTCATAGGGATTTTCTCCATCTGGTCTATTGAGAGCAGCAAATTCGATGGAAGTCAATTCTTCCTCAGAAAGAGCGGGAAAATGGAGATCACGAAGGGAAGAGAGACGAAATCGACGGAGAAATGAGGGAATTGAGGACTGCAAATATAGAATTAACAGATTTTCCCCCGTTTTCAACATGTTTCAAGGCGCGGAAAATTGCGCTTGTAAATAAAACCGATAAGATAAAGGCACATTGAGTGTGATAGTGGTGCTTTGGAGACAAAAGACTAACCTCCTGAAGCATTTCGTCCATTTGGTCGAGGCACTCTTTCCTCTTCAAATTCGTCATTGACTTCCTCATATTCACAAATGTCAGAGTAGTTCTGCTCATCTTGAGAAGAGTTGGTAAAATACGGGGGGGGGGGCTGTCGGCAGACGGTCGGTAGATGGGCATAACAGAGTTGTGATGCGTCGCGACCAGACCAGGGTAGGTCATAACGAAGGGATGGACGACGTAGAAGGGAGAATTGCCATTGTAGAAAGGGAGTGGCGCAATGCCTTAGGTAGAAGGAGCAGAGTAGTAGGGGTACATACTTAGCAGACAAGCAAGTGTGAGTGAGGATCGAGTCTAATGGCTGGCTTATATAGTCGTCGAAGAGAGGTCACCTAAGGAAGGATATTAGATAGATAGAGATAGATAGGTAGATGGGGTCATCTACGCGTCTAGTGATAGAGACAGGGTCATCTACGCGTTCAGAGAAATGTCTGAGCCTCTTTTCCGCTGACAGCGTACACGAAAAGGCAAATATTTTAAAAAAATCAAAGCGAAATTACTCTTTGAGCTATGGACAAGCGCCATTGACGCTTGTGATGCAAACAGATGGTAAATGCCTAAACTGTTACTCTTGCAGCTTCGTTTTCCTGATGGAAGTGTCGCCCTGCACGACTTCCCCTCTGCCGACACACTCGCATCACTCAGACAGATTGTGGCCGCCGTGAGTGCATTATCTGTTTATGGTAGATTTACGGTAGAGTGTTATTATTTGTTTGGTGAGCCTACCATGGACCGCAATTACTAATTGACGTACGAAGAGCGACTACTCAAGTACCACATGAAACTCGAAAACCGCAAGGCTCATCCAGTGTTTGAATTAGTTTTTCACATGGTAGTGATACAATCTTTGTGTTTTATAAATGCATAATTTATTGATTGTAGGACGCTCGAGTGCGCGGTTCCCCGTTCCGTCTGGCCCAGCCGGCGCCTCGTCGAATCTACACAGAGGAGGAGATGGAAACGACCTTCCTCCAACTCGCACTCACTCCTGCGAGCACACTGCTCGTGCTGACGGTGAGGAGGGAAAATTGAGGAATGGAAAATAGAAGACAAATTGAAATAATGGAGATTGTGTGTGTCTAGAAGTGGAATGAGCATTGTATGTGGGCGGATAGTTTTATTAGGTGTACGTGAAACCGGGAATTGGCGGTGTTGAAGGAGAGGAGTAGTGTTGTTAATTATTCGATCTAAAAACGCTAATGAGTAGAGAATTGGGGGAATGGACAGGGAAGTGCAGCGATTGTGGAAATTGTGTTGGGCCTGTACTCACAGCAGTTGAATGTGGGCAGACAGTGTGATCAGATGTGAGTGAAACCGAGAATGGGTGGTACTGACAGTGAGAAAAAAATGGAGTTCATCAGATTTACTTATTCGAAATAATATAATATTAAGAAAAGCTTTATGTTATTTTATGTAACTAAAGGCATGCAGGAATTGGTGGGTTGGAAATGAAAGAAACAATCTGTTAACAAATACGGATGCGTATACTTCATAATAAGATGTGCGTGAAACCGCGAATGAGATGGATTGGTGCGTCAACAATTATGATGAGAAGGTAGAATGAGTGATTTCAGAACGGGGAAGGAGGGGCGCACGACATTTCTTTGCCTTGCAGGATTCTCCCTCTGGCGGTTTCCCTGCTGTCGCTGCTGCTGTATCTGGTGCAGTGCAGCCGGCGTACAATCCCATGACGACACTCATTGGATTTGTGAGTTTACTCTCTATTAGAATTTAATTCCAATTCAAATTCATTGGATCTATGATTTTCCAAAACTATGCAAAAATTACGGACAACATCGAAAATTTCATTGCCTGTGAAATTTTCGATGAATGAAAAGCACAATATGTATTAATTACGTACTTGTAGGTGACCTACCTCATCTTCACGCCCATCCAGTACATTCTGTCGCTCATCGGAATGGGAGGCGGTAGAGGAGAAGAGAAGAAGAAGGGTACGGTAGAGTGGGGCGTGGGTACGGTAGTTGAAGAGGGATCAGTCGATTATACTTTCACTCTAATGAGAATACTTGCAGATGATGCACAGAAGCCGTCGACTTCGACAGCGCAGCAAGGGGCGGGAGATGCTGCAAATGCTGCAGGAGTCGCAGCTAGAAGGAGACATCAGGTGGGTGATAGATGGTTAGGGCATGACAAGTAGTAGAGCGTATTGATGTGAATGGTGCATTCAGTGTTGAACAGTCAAGACGAGACCGCCCTCTCCGAATTACATGGTCTATCGTTTTGAGGTTAGGCGAAAGATCGTTTTATTCTGAGAGAGTGGTCTCATCTAGACCAGTGACACTAAATGCACCATAGAGCTATTACTTTTGATAGGACAGCTAAAGTAAATTTGCATTTTTTTCTTTTTTAAAAATTTGTTTCTTCCAAAAATTTTCGATTTCTCAATGACGCAAGCTCTCTATTTTCAGGGTGGTTCGACCATCCACACTCTGGGATCACAGGCCGAAGAGCCAGAGAGAAGACCGACTGAGGACGACCCGGAGGCGAATTGGAACGGAAATTCGACTCAATTCCTGTAGAAAGTCACATTCGCACTCTCTCCGCATCCCTTCTTTTTGCAATCGCAATGTACATTACTCGATAAGTTATATCAGTCGTTTTACAGCAAGAAGCAACAGTTATTAAGCTCGTATTATATTGGAAGATTGTTTTAATGTAATAGCTAGTGTACCATTGTCAGTTTCATCCCGATTTCCAAATAGCGTTGATACGGTAATCGTAATCGATAGGTCGTTCGCAAGGCCCGAGTACTCTTGCTAATTTAACTGTGTATTCCATGAATAATTCCCTATTTGTTGTGTTCTATCATTCAGAAGCCAACCTGTGATAAATGCACTGTTTTATTTCCAAAAGCAATGCACTCAAATGTCCGCTCAGTCACTACTTTATCGATCGAGACCTCCCGATTGCTCGTGGTCTCGATTGGAATCGAAAAGAGTACGGTAGTTATCGGGGCCATGGATCTCTATCCTAATTGGCGGCTCTACGGAGTTCTGTAGACGGAGCTCGACGAGACGCAATGAATGCATCGATTTTCGTGATCAGGGGGTCGACGTACATCTGTAATCAATCGATATTCGACATCTACAGTAGTAATGGCATACCGTATACAGATACTCGGATCCATTTGTCTGCGGCAGGTAGAGGTAGACTAGGAAGGCGGCCTTGACGAGGTAGTAGAAAGGGAAGAAACGCAGAATTGCCTCGGCGAAGGTATCAAACTGCAAAATACGGTACATTACAGTACTCTTCCAGTATACGATAGGCCGGACGTCGAACTACAGTACTACAACTACAGTACCACAGAGAAGACTCCGAATACGGTCCAATAGGTCAGCCACTTGGTGTCATCGTCCTTCTCCGGTGTTCGGATAGCCTGAAATGGTTACGGTAGCTTTTATCTAATCGATAATCTAAAGTACCTTGACCGAGATGTAGGCGGGATATCCGAAACCGATAAGATTGCACAGGAAAGAGGCGGCCGATCCCACGCAGAGGAAGAGACCGACGAGCGCGAAAGCAATGTAGGTCACCTTGAGAAGCATCAGTTATCGATTGGATTGATATTACTGTAGGAGAGTACGGTACGTCGATATTCTTACGTGTTCTCTCTTCAGGGCAGTCGATTTTTCGATCGAGTTGATCGCGTTGTCCGTTTGTGAGCAGTGAGGTTGGTACAGGTACTGTACTAGATCTCTCTGGAACGAAATTAATCAATAATCAGTACCGCAACCACCGAGTACTCACATTGGCTCTGTTGACGCCTTCGATTGGCCCAGGACCGGGCATTCCCAGCATTCCATAGGACTTGGATCTGCAAGAAGAGTACGGTACATAGAGGGGATACGGTAGATCTCCAGGGGACAACTTACCCTTCGCCTCTGGAATTGGTTGATTTGAGTAGGTCGATTCGCGAGGTCATAGCCGCACGTTGTGAGTGACGAGAAGAGAAATGAATGGAGAAGGAATCAATCGATTATCGATTTGTAATAAAAGAGTGGATTACAGTATGCAAATAGCTAAGGGGAAAACGTTTATTGCATTCAACCAGGGAATCACTATGTGACGATATTACAATGAATTGATCAGGCATTGCAAATTTCGAGGAGGGCTTGATTCGAGAGATAAATTATAAGGCAAGTTACACTATCCTGGGAAAGTAGATTGGGTTGTTGTGTTGAAAATTAAAAGATTCGAAAATTAAACAAATGCAGAAACAGATACATCTCTTATAGTTAGATCTTTGTCAAAATTAAGGCTATCAGTACATGATAAGTGTTTAGTTGCAGAAAAGAGGTCAGATCCTTCGACTTGAAAAAAATCTCACTGGTGGGCGTTCAAACTGTATTGAGGGGGGGGTACTGTAGCGTGCTACCGTAGTTAGCGAATATCCGAAAAAAAGGAGGAGGAGAGGAGGGGGGGGGGTAATATTATGCGGGGAGATTCATATAGATTATACTGTAAGATCGCTGTGACACGGGAAGATTCACGGAAGAAAAAATCAATAAATGGACAACACATGCAAATAATATTCGAAAAAGCGCGCGACAACATCCGTATAGGAACACAAGTGATTATGTGCAAACATTGCTCAGTTGAGTGTAAAGAATCTAAGAATCATAGGCGACAATTGAATGCAGAAAACCTACTGGAGCAGTTAGTAATCCAATCAATATCGTAGTCGGGTACCGTAATCTTCAGTTATCGATCACATGTGGACGGAGGCGGAGTACCGCACGTGGCTGGAGGGAACTTGCCAGCGAGAAGGTCGATACTGCAAATACCATACTCAATACTACCATATTCAAACTCCATATGCAAGATAAATTTCGAATGTCTACCGTAGTCCTGCCAATTAGCTACCGTAATCCACCGTACTCACCCTGATGAGCATTTGCCCGCTAGCAGATTGGGGGTTGTAGTAGGCGTAGGCCAGCCAGCCCACGGCCAATACGACCATCGTTAGTAGAAGGAAAATAGCGGGAGACCCGACTCCGCCAGAAGACGAGGGAGAGGGAACGGGCACTCCTGCTGAACAAATGGATTAATGTGATGAAAAGTGTGCAGACACCACGTGTGCGCTAACAGCTCCACAAAAACGTAAAGAAGGTAGGTTTACTCACTTTTCTTGTTCGTGTCGAGTGGCACGACAGTCGCAGACGGCGCACTGCCGTCGGTGGGAGCAAGAGTAGTCGATGACCTGCATGGGTTATCATTATAATGCACACTTCAAATGCGTCAAAGGCAGTTTGGCAGGTTGTCAAGATTGTTTTTTGGAAATTTGGCAAACAACAAATATACTCACTCGTCCTCCTCTACTTCATTCTCGTCCTCGGCTGGGTTCGTCGGACAGTAGATTGTCTTCCGCTGGTCCTGCAACGAATATTGATCGATAATCGCGACCACACGCGAATCACGCCAGCACTTCAAATGCGCCAGCCAATCAACACTCACCTTGCAGTTGCCCTCGATGAACTGCTGTCGTCGCCGGTGCAGGCCGGCCTGATCCGTGCAGAAGGGGCCGCCGTTGGCGCGTTTCGCGTGACACCACGAGCAGACGAACTTGCCCAGTGTGGCATTGGAGCACTCGGCACACGAGGTGAGAGACATGCAGGCTGAAAAGAGAGACGTGAGATGAGAGATTGGAGGAAGAATGCATTTTTTGTATTAATTTATTCAAGTTTGTCACTTAATCCACCATAGATCTACATCTATTGACAATGTCAGAAATCAAATAATTTTAGTAGTTCTCGAAACTTCAGATAGACAGGTAGAGTTTATTTTAGAAAAAAGGCAAATAACAAATTGGGATAGCACATTCTTTTTTTAATCCAATTCATTAGAGGGGATCTGTTTGTAACGATAGTGACGAAGGAGGAGATAAAAGAAAAAACTAACTGGGCAATGCTTGGAGGACAACGACCGTATTGTTCCTCACTTTGGTAGCGTTCACCTCGATTCGATGGTACTCGTAGATCACACGCTTTGACATCGCTGCAATATTATCGATTTAAGACATTTATCAAAGATCTAGGAACGATCTAAAAGTGATGGACTATGCGATTTCTCCTCTAACACTAGCCAAAAGTTGCTTAACATATAATTTGAAACGAAAGTCATCGTCAAACCGTGTAATTATACATCCTACGACCACGACTGCCCCTTTAAGGTATCAATCACCAGTTTGTGATCAGTCAACTACAGTAACCCCATCTCCACTCACTACTTATCGATCCGGCGCCGGTGCTCGAGTGGTGGAAGAGGTACGCGTCGGAGATGCCCAGTTTGCACGGATGATGCGCGTCAGAGATGTCCATTGGGTCCACAGGCACATCCTGCAATCAATCGATAATGAACTGTACGGTAGTCGTCCGTCAATCAAGTATTTGATCGATAAATTCCAGGCGTACCTTATAGATGAAGTGCATGGTTCCGTTCTTGTGCAGCACCACTTGGAAGGTGAAATCGCCGTCTACAATGGAAATGTATTATTTCGTAAAATAAATATAACACGTTGACACTCCAAAAGTTTTAAATAAATCTCTCCAAAAACATCACTACACTACTACACAACTATTTTTCTTTTTGCTTAGTTTTCCTTTTTACTTCTTTTCGCCGGTCAACGACTGTTACACGATATATTTTTAAAAAGGATTTCCATGGGGGAGCCCAAATGAAAATGTGCGAGATAAAAGAAGATCAAATGAAACCAGGAATCAGCAAGTCGTCACAATTCATCATTATTACTCGCCCATTTATGTGCATGTTGTAGCGCACTTGTGATGTACGAAAAAATAAACAAATAACGAAATAAATAAACAACTCACAATTCTTTTGCATTCTCAACTGCACTTTTCTCCATTCCACGACGAATCTCTCTCCGTCGTCGGCGTAGAGAATGTTAGAACCTGCGAAGGAACGAAATCATTAGTCAATTGCATCATCAATACTCAACAATGCTACCGAATTTATTGAACCACAATGCGAAAAATAGAGTCGACCGGGCTCTTTTCAATCACTTTCAACTTCTCTATATAACTACAATCTACAGTATCCTAAACTAACCACATACCATCAAGTTGCGTGTCAAAGTTGGCCATGAGTGGTGCAATGTACTGCGTGGCGGCGAGCCACGAGTGCGTCTGGTCGCCGATGTAGCAGAATCCTGCAACGATTGTCATCTTTATTACGGTAACGCGAAATAAAATCGATAGTATTCGATCTACAGTATCTCTAGGGACAAACCTCCAGTGGCGATCGTGAGATTGTTCATCTTGTGCCCGTAGAAGGGGAAGTCGAACGAGAGCTTGGCGCCCTGCAAATGTGGTCATTACTCAAGTACTCTTTTGTTCATTCCCCCCTTTGAACCCCCTTCTTACTAATTTTCTCGTTTACTCGCACATTTATGTACATGTTGTCGCACCCCTGTGGTGTACGATAAATAAATAAAATAAATCATTCAAGAATTCGCCAAGAGATCAGTCGGCAACCAACTCATCGTAAATTTACGCAACCATGAAACAGTGAAATACATGGACCATGCAGCATGGTCAGCTACAAAAAAAAACTCAAAACAGCGTGCCGAAGTGTATATTGCCCAATTTTCAATAAATTTATCATAAAAGTGGTAAGTGCCGATATGGTTAGAAAACCAAGGAAGCAATTCGTTTTGTTCATCCAGCGACTCGATAAAACATTCTCATCAGCCGGTAAGCAACGCATCGTAAATGAGGCAGCAATGAAACAGTCAAGCACATGGTTAATTTCTAAAAAAAACTTTAATCGCGTGCCGAAGTGCAATTTTCAATAATTTTGTCATAAAAGTGATTTTAAATGCGCGAAACATTCAAAATGGGATTTTCCGAAACCATACAAAAGTGCCTATCCTCGCTAGCGAGAACCTATTTGTCTTGTGACTGCTATCGCTCCTTTTCAACTACATTTTTCATTTCAATCGTCAACGACTAATAATCAATACTCCGATGCACTCACCACCGCCCTCCTGTAGCTGTTCTTCAGCAGTGGATGACTTCTGTTCCCGACGACTCCCGGCTTGTCGAGAAGCGCGTCCACGTCCACCCAGTATCTAGAAGATAATACAATTACATTATAAAGGTAAAGGTGTTCCATGTAAAAGTGATTTTACAGTAGCTAGCTATCACGCTAGATGGGCAAACAGGTAAGCCAGCAGCAACATGGGATTAGGTAACCCAAGCTTTCGCAAGGTATCTAGCTTGCATTATAATCTAGATTTAAAAGAAGAAAAAAAATAACGACTAACTGTGAGTATCACTGATTGTGAGTACATCTACGGATTAACAATGACTAATGATATTAATGATGAGCACGGGGCACAAAATATAAATTTGTTTTCCGTCTACATATTTTTAAATATTGCCTAGTGACGACGCAATGTCCACTATCTGATTCGTATCTACAGATTAGAAATGACTAATGATGCTAATGATGAGTAGAGAACACAAACTATACACCGGATTTTCGGACATTCGCTTAGTTTTGACGCAATATTTACTTACTGATCGCAAAATAAACATTTTTTCCTCCGTGTTAACACAGATATTGCCTAGTGATGACGTAATATCCACTCACTGATTCGTCTTCTCAACATCTCCCGACCACGTCTGCATCGTATAGTACTGGTGATCGGTCTGCAGATAGAGACAACAGTCAACATTCCACCCAACGATGCACAATTTTCAGGGGAACTATCCAGGAATTGTAGCAACAGACACATTCTTTCCTCTAATAGATTGCCCAAATTTTCAACAGATAGTTGTCTCACTCCTATACATTTTCCTATACAGTCACAGTAAACATAAACATAGTAAACAGTAATAGTAAATATAATTAGCAAACATAAACTTGTAATCTGTAAATTACTCACGGAATCTTCCTCCTTATCTATCGTCTCGTTGCTCGGCGCAGTCCACAGCTTGTCAACCTGCAAATTAATTAATCAATTAATAAAAAAGGTAAGGACGTGGCAACGGACACACTTATTATACACATTTCGGACATTACTCGCGTATAGTAGATATTAGTAGTAGGTAGCGTAGAAAATCGATAATATGTTTTCAAAAGAAAAATGGTAAAATAAACTCACCGTATCGTCATTATCTCCATCCGTCAGCCAATTCTCCGAGTTCTTGAACCATTTGGGATCTGCAGAATACAGATTTTTTTTAAATCAGTGACCCGGTAATCTCAAGTTTCACAACACAGTCAAAACCTGTCTCGAGAGCACGTCTACGATTACGTGGACTCCGTTTTTTTAGAAATCAATATACAGAACATCTTTGATAACCGTTTCTCACCAATATTGATCTTCTCCACGGGTTTTCTCGTGCCCTTTCCGTCAATCGTAATGGGCGCAGTGGGAGAGGGCTGTCCAAGCACTGTAGATAGATTTATTTATATATTTTTTCATACACCACAGGGGTGTGACAACATGTACACAAATGGGCGAATAAGATAGAACCGGTCCAATCGATATTAAGGAATAAGAAAATTACAGGAGGTGAGGGGCGGGAATGATCTGGGCAACCTCTCGGGAATTTTGAATGAGGGTAGGTACCGAGATAGGGATTGTTTACAAAAATATATTAATAAAAAAACAGAGTAGCTAAATACAGTAAGCAGTACTGGCCATTAGTTTATCAGCAATATTGTTGTTATTACTGGAAAACTACGGATGCACGTAGCAATTTGAAATAAACAATGACTCAAACTGTGCTATAAAAATATTGTATTTACTTCATCAAAACACGAAGCGAATGACAGGGAGGAGTTTGGTATTCGCGTTTTGTAGTTCACAGCTCCTCGAGCACAAATTAAATTCAAACACCCCTATGTCCATAGGTCGAAAGGTACGTAAAAAACGGCGAAGCCAACCCGCACGATTTTTTTTTCAAGCCCATTTTTGACAAACCCAGCCCGCATTTTCGGGGTTTCATGCTAATTTTTGGTAAACCCAATCCGCATTTTGGACTTACCGCAACGCACCCTTTCGACCTATGCCTATGTCTATCTGTTCCCTCACATGTAAAAAGCAAAAAGTGTAACAGAGATAACTTGAATTGAAATTGCATCATGACTACGCCACCACTCACCGTCTTTTGCCTGCCTCTTTCTCCTTCTCCTTTCACTGATCGACGAGAATTCGCCCGCCCCCGAGGGCACGAAATTGTAGGGGTCGAAGAAGGAGAGAGACTCGTCCAGAGAGTGAACTGGAAGGGGAAATTAATTAATGATTAGTTAATTAATTAATAACTAATTAAATGAATTAATTCAGGGAGAAACATGCTGCTCCCACTCTGATTACTGGTCATTCACCGCCTCACTTAGCAATCAAGAATATTTTTGAGAGAATGAATTCGATGCACACGATCGTCGGTGTTATAACAATAAATGTTTAATAAAAGCGAACTGATCTTTCTCATTGCGATTCACCATTCAGGATATTTTTAATTCCACCTGATTTAATAACATTGCCTAATGATGACCGAACTCCTTAGAAACAACAATCCCATATTCACAATCAGCCGACCCACTTCTCCCCACTCTAGCTACTTGGTGATTCCCGGTCCCATTGTGCATTCAAAAATATTTTTGAGAGAATGATTTCGATAATCTCGACTTATCGAAATCATTCTTCCATGTCACAGCTATAAACACTTAATAGATGTGAACTACAGAAATCTCTCCATTCCACTTCTCTCTCTAATAATATTGCCTAGTGATGACGCAACTCTGCTCACCTTCCTCTCCCAGTATGCAGCACGCGGCCGCAGCCAGCACAACCAGCCACTCCCGCATCGAATGAGAAGAGAGAGGAGAGACTGCAAGAGATTGGGTTTAGAGCAACGTCGACTAGAGGGGGAACACGCCAACGTAGAAACAAAAGACAATAAGCAGCGCACGAAACAAGGGATCACGGCTTTGTCAAATAGTATCTGGCAAAGGAGGAGGAGCGGTAATACTATGATAACGAGGCACTAGTAAAATAAGAGAAGAGAATACTAATGGGCGCACACGAAGAACCTATCAATTTCGAAAGAACCTATGGCAAAAAGATGAAAATTATAGCCTCAAGAATGCGACCATGTGGCTACGCTGTTGCAATCACTCTCAGTCTCTCTCACTCGCCCTTTGCCCGATGTCAATGCCAGTCATCCCCATCCCCGCCCTGCCACGTCCACTCAACTCTCTTCCGTCGTTCTCTCTCTCTCTCTCTCTCTCTCTCCTCCCCTCGCTTCTCTCCTTGTCTCTCTCACACATTCCAGTCGTCACCGCCCGAATATTTTCTCACAAAATACACAACAGTCGGCCACATGTCAGCAAGAGAGGAGCAGCGAGAGAGAGCGAGAGAGAGAGAGAGAGAGAGAGAGAGAGAGAGAGATAGCAGGAGAGGAATAAAGAGCGGCGGAAGAAGAATTGTGATGAGCGCCGTCGTCGTGTGGTAAACGAGGCCACGAACAAAAGCAAAGGAGAAATGGCGATAGATTACGTAATGATGACGTCAGAGGGGATCGGAAGATTCAAAAAAATTAAATAAAAAAGGTTCTTTCGTCAGCGCCCAGAAGCAATCAATTTCGAAACGAAACAATATCGAGGCTTTAATGTGGGAAAGGTCTCGGTCCGGTTGAAATGCACTATCACAGGTCGAGAGATACCCGTCTGAGAATCTCAGAATCGCTTGTAAGACGATTTTCGAAATTAGTGATTATTGGTAATAGATAGAAGATGTGACGACGGGAATTGGAAGATTGCTCGCACATAGAGATCCTTTCGCCAACGCCCCGAACTAACAAATTTTGAAACTGAAAATTCTCGAGGTGTGAATGTGAGAGGATTTTCGGCAAAATTTAGTGACGTTGAGCCAGATGTCGGCAGAACTTTCGAAACTGAGCAAAGTCAAAGAGAGGCCGCCAATTATCAGAGGCAAATTGCCAGTTTCAACAAGCGAGTTTTGGTCATTTCCAAGGTTTCCCATGAAGACGAGGAGCTTTGATCATTATGAATTCCGATTAACATTAGTCACGCAGTCAAATCTCCCTCGTAACGGCTCGTCTCCAATAATTTCTCTCTCTCTCTCTACCAGATATGCTGCCGGATAGAGTAAGAGATGGAGATAATCCAGCATGACACTCCAAGTCTCAACGAGGGAAGTGGAGAGAGACTTCTCACTAGACCACATATCTTCTAGAAGCATCTCATCAACTCTCCCCCGATTACACTTCACAAATCATATCAGATGAGACTCTCATTCATCATCCATTTCGTGAATGATTAGAGGGGAAATCGAGGGATCGTTGGGACTCGGCTATTAGGCAGAGTTAGACCTAGCGACTAGCAAGCGCACTACGAACTACAATCCCAATCCGCGAAATCTCTAACCCGACCCGCCGCCATGAAGCGGCAGAAGCAGGAAACATCGTTCCTTGAAAATATGGCAAAAATACAGAAAGAGAGATCAAAGATCGTGAGAAGCACGTATTCTCTGCAATGCAGAGTCTACACGCGCAAAGCCCTCCCGTTTCAAAATTTCATATCAACTCAACAATTCCCTAGACACCACGAAAAAAATGTAGCATTGAAGCTGGCAAAGTGCAATTCGGGCCGAAATTTGACTAGATTTCCTCCCATTCATAGAAGAGGAAAAAGAAAGAAAGAGCTGATTTGTGATGTCTTACTTCTAAAGGTTGAAATTCGGATAAATAAGTGGATTAGATCTCTTCATTTCGTACACTCTCTACACCAATCGGTGGATTTTAGAGTGTGAAATGGAGACATCTGATCCAATTATTAGCCCGACTTTGAAACTGAAGAATAAAGAGTTGATTTATGATCAAGAGAGAGAGAGAGAGAGAGAGAGAGAGAGAGAGATGATGTGTGATCTCCTACTTTTCCTCGATCGACTTGTATTCATGAAGATATCCCCCTCCTAATTCAATCTGTCTCTCTCTCCTTAGTCAAGCACGTCAACAACAAACGCATCAACCAGGGGAGGAAACAGAAAATGGGTGGTCGAAATTTGGAACCGAACCAAATACACAATGGATACCTTTTGGGAGATCCTAAGTAAACCTCTATAAATGTTCTCAGGACCCTCAGGACTTGGAGTATAGATAAGGGGATGCCTTTACCTTTTTACCTACATGTTCTACAACGTTGCCTAACATTTTTTCTGGCCAAAAATGTTCCGGTTCTCAAAAGAAAATCCGAAAACGCGCCCTCATGGGTTCGAGATAACAGCGAAGCATGAGAGAAGAAGAAAATAGCATCTGTATGCAAATGTCGTGAGTCGCTGGGACTGGGTGCAATAATGATGGATTGGCTATTACGTCTCTCTTGTCGTAAATTTAGAGAATTGTCGAAACGCGCCTATGTCAACACGAAACCGCTGCGTACACGGCGCATTTCACAGCCACCAGTCATTCTCGCGTTTCACGTTTCACTAGATAAATTGGGGGAGGGCGGAGGGAGAGAAGAGGTGCACCCGCGTGGTGATCGACTATGCATGATCTCTCGAATTTTGTGAGACAGCGACAGAAACAGCGGAAATTGGCAGTTAGACGAGTAAAATAGAGTAAATTACAGAGAAAGAAGAGAGAGAGAGAGAGAGAGAGAGAGAGAGAGAGATCTCACGTATTCACAGTGATGACGTACTCTTATGATGACAAAACAGGCAGATTCAGGCTACATACGATGAAGAGAGAGGAAAGATGGAAGATAGGGAAAGATTCAAAGATGATAATAAATGATCGAAAGATCGGCAGTGGAAAATGAGCAGTGAGATTAGCCTCGTTAGCAAAGCCTAGAACCTCTAGAATAATTAGTTATTCGGCATTAGTTATTTTTTTTCCTTCAGAAATGAATCGGAAAATCAATTTGATTTGAATTTCCGAAATTTCGTATCTTGCTTCCCACAAGGGATAAAGACTTAACAATTGATCTTTTGGGTCCTCTCAACTCTAAAACCCAAGTTCACACTAAATAACAGTAAAAAAATAAATGAAATTTTTCTGTACACTCACTCTCAAATCATGGCTCACTCAAAAAGATAGGAAAAACACCAATTCGATTAAAATTTCCGACTCACACACGATTCTTTTTTCTCCGTACAATGCAGCCTTACGTGTCAGCGCGGGACTGTAGTCAACTAGGCGTCTCTTCTGCCTTTGTAGTAGTAAGTTGCAACTATATTCCCCCTTTTGCAAAGACTAATCGCACTTGCAAATTGTTGCCACTCGTCTAGAGTTCTAGTAGACATAGAAAAAGTAGGGAGAGAGAGAGAGAGAGAGAGAGAGAAAGAGAAGGAGGAGGATAAAAAGGAAGACGAAGTTGAAGAAGAATAAGACACGAGTTCAAACCTTCCTTTTCCACGACATTTCTCTCTCGACGACTCTGCGACAAAAGAAAAGACCGAAGCTTATTCTTTTCCCAGTGTGCCATAAAGCAACACGGACAAGCGCAAACTGAGGAGGATGGAAAAGTGAGGAAACAGGGGGCAAAATTAAAAGTTATAATGTTTATGTGAGCCACTAGGAGACGCGGTAGAGTAACATAAATAAAAAGAAAAGGCACGAAGCTGTCCCTATAATTATAAGTTTCAACCTGTCTCACCTATTGTGATAGCGCTCATTCAAATCAATCAAACTAGAAACAAAAGACATAAATTAAAAACTTAAAGGACAAATTAACGGCGATTCCATATTTTTGTTTAAAAAATAACAGAAGAAACCAAGCCAAATACTGTTAATTCTAATCAAAACCTACCGATAAATGTGCGCAAAAGCATCAATAACGCTAGTTTCGCCACAAAAAATGGAAGAAAAAGATCGTCGGCCTCGATACAGGATGCACATCAAAAAGGGAACGGGAGAAGAGGCGAAGAGGGGCCAGCCAGGGAGCAAATACACGCTCTCACACACACATGCCAAAAGTGACGCCCTTCGCCAGTCAGCGGGAGGGCCCCGGCCACTCTCTCTCTCTCTCTCCCTACACACTCATCCAACCCCCTCCCCTCCTATCTATCTCAATATCTCCCACCCCCCCCCCTCTCGTGTTCTCACCATCTCTCCACCGTTCCTCATAAACCAACCCGACAACATCGCTCTCTCCCCCTCTTTTCTCTCTCTCTCTCTCTCCCCACATGTATTTATTCGAAATTTGTCTCGACTCCCTTTTCTGATTAACAATCTTTAAAAACTCCCACGCTGTGTGGACAGGAGCTATTGGAATTGGAATGGGGTGGGAGGAACAACTTGATTGTGGGGCATAAACATGCACAAAATAAGGGAAAGAACGGAGTGAAGGGAAGGAAATGGGGGGAGGATAGATAAATCGAGGTAAAGAGTAGGGAGGGAGGCGAAAAAGAGGGGGAAAAGCAGTCTTTCTTAGCCTCACTTCACTCTGAAAAGTACTCTCAATCCATGAATTGAGTCGTCAAAAGAGGGGGCAGAGGTAGATTGGATGGAAGGGAGAGAGAGATAGAGAGAGAGGAGGGGAGGAAGGAAGAGAAAAGGTGGGGTCAGCACGAGTCACTCTGGGGACGGCATAGGTATTGCATGTGTGCCACCCTCCCACTCTCCTCTTTTCACACACTCTCTCACTGGGTTAGAGAGTGTGGGTAATGGAGAGAGTCTAGGGGATGAGGGATAACGTCGACTCTGAACCAAGGGAGGAACAAGTGGAGCGGAATGCGCGCAAAAGAACTGAGAAGAACATTGTTGATGACTGGACGAGTGTGCGAAAGTGAGAGAGCGCAGAGATGTGAGGGTGAAGAGGGCGAGAGAGTGTGGGGAAAGAGGAGAGCGCCGCAACCCTCTCGAGGGGGGGGGGGGTACGATAATTAACGTCATCGATCAATATTTGGAAGATAGTCCAAGGGCGAAATTAACGCCTCGGTTGCAACATGGACAAGGATAAGGAGGAATAAATACTCTTTATCTTACATCTCAATCGATAAATATCGCGCAGTAATATATTGACAATGTGAAAAAAATGATTTGTTTTTAAAAAAGGGGCGAATATTTCGTACACGTTGGTCTCTTCTTATATTCACACAACACAAGAATGGGGCAAGCAAAATGAACAGGGAGGAATCAATCGATCGGGATAGAGGGGGAAATCAATAAATTAGCCTGACGCCTGTCTGTCTCGACGAAGCTTATTAGCCTGTCTCGACGCGAAAACCGTCAACGAAGGATTACGGTATCTCACGCGGCCGTCTGCATGCCCTCGCCCTTCTTGTGCACGATACGCTCCACCTACAAATTATATCGATTGAAAGTCTCCTACTGTACCACTTTAGCACTTAGAAATACCAACACCTACCATAAAAGAAGGGCTAGATATCGAGCGGTGGCTCGCAAAGGAGCTAGCAAATTCAACAACGACGAACTGCTTTTCGAACAAAATTTGGAAAAAGTGTCGGCGCTAAGCACCTCGACAAGTCTCGAAATTCTTACCCCATCACTGCCAACCTCGTCCATCAATTTCCACCTGACTACCGTAATCCTTCTCCTACCCTACCGTATTCTCAGAGCAATGGTCAGACCCTCTGCATTCTACATGCTCTCTCATCAGTCAGTCGAGAGAGAGAGAGAGAGAGAGAGAGAGAGAGAGAGCATGCGAAAGAGCCAGACACTTGCTCTGTGCTCACCTTGACAGCATCGTCGACCAGTCGATAGACGTACACACTCATCGTGTCTCCCTGCACATCGAGCAGCATGAACGAGGGCACCACCTCGCTGAAAGAGGAGGAATCACTCATCTGACCCAGCGAACACCCGAGATCAATCTACCGTATCCCATAACGAAATAAAAAAAATCATCCATGCCTTTTATTATTAACTCTACCGTGCATGCAGAAAATATCGTTGTAATAGTATCAAATAAGTAAATCAATAAACAACTGTGTACCGTACCTCTCCGTGAGCAGGGGCGTGAATGCGCCGGTTGCGCTTCCCGGGTCGAGATACAGTACTCCTTTGTCGACGCGAGAGGAGCACACGTGCGAGTGGCCAGACACGAGCACGTCCACGTCCAGTTGAGTCGCGCGCGCAGAGAGCGCCTGAGAGGAGAGGGCGAGGATTACTGCACCGTTCATTTGAATTTGGCTACAATATATACATCTATTTCAAGTGATACAGGAAGTAATAAAAGTCAAATACGTTCAAAGCAATAATAGTGTTACGTGATCACCATGCAATACACAGCAGCATTCACTGTTCACAACAGACAACCACTTGAAATAGTGAATTGAAATTGTATACTATATTCTTCCCAATTTCAATAATTTCCCGAACCGCTCTAGAAAATAACTGAATTTCGAAATAGATAATATTACATTTTCAATTTAAAAAAAAAAAAACTAAAAGCGTACCTTGGCGCTTCCCCAGGGCACGATCTGGTGGCCGTGAATAAGGCCGATGCGGAACGAGCCTACAGTAACCACCTGAAAGAACATTTAAGTATCGATTTAGTGATCGTCGATGCTCATCGATCTACCTCCCTCTCCCCTCTAATATTTATATACTTGGTGTTGTTCCGAGTGTTCTTTGTTCCGATGATAACAACAGTACGAAAAATCTTTTCATTTATCGATAAAAAACCAAGCAGTTGTACCCTTCTACGCTCGGTTTAAATGTAATACGTACCTTGGAATCGCTGGCAGCCTTCGAGATGGCGGGATCGTCGTCGAAGTCGCCCCTCACTACGTGCACGTCACCTGATTGAGAGAGAAGATTAATTACTGCTTCATTAATAGCCAATCGTACGAATTCATTTCAATTTACAGCTTACTGTTGTAAATGAAAGTGATTGAATAGTTGGTTGCAATTTCTTAACGGATATTTTAGCAACCTGGCACATTGGGTTTTCAGTATGAACTTATCAACGATCATTTTCGTCAGTCGTCAATAATTCCAGAAAATTTTACCAGTGAGCGATCGAAGGTAGTCGAGCATCTCGCGCGTGCACAGATTTCCCGTCGAGAGCACGTGCTGCAACCAATCGATATTAAGTACTCATTTAATTCTGCAATCTCATTTAAGCTACAATACTCCATCACAAATCAGGAAGCAACTACCGTACCTGCATCTTGTTGGGCACAAGCAGCTTGCGGAACTTGGCAGGGATCGCGAAGGATCTGCAGGAAGCAATCGATACTTGACTATCAACTACAGTATCCCCAATCTCGCCTGACTACGGTATACCTGTGCGGGATGTGAATGTCGCCGATGACCAGCACGAGCACCATGTCTGACGAATCGGTTGGGGCTGGAAAGAAATCTATATTTCGCAATATTCAACTTCAAAATTTATTTAAAGCGCGCGAAGAGAGAAATTCGCCCACCCACGCACTCCTCGTGTATGAAATCGCTGCGATAGGGGATATTTCTCATTGGCATTTTGCCAAAAAAGCAGACTACGAAAAGTAGAGGGAATAGAAGAGCCAACGAGTGGCTAATGTCGAATGTAAACTATTGACTCTAGCGCGCAGCATCGTGGGTCTCCTCATACCGTAAACACTCTAGCCGGGGAAATGCATTATTTACTCAGTTTAGTAAAGGCCGCAATGTGAACTTCACATCATGAGATATGAGAGGTATTTCCAGGATGCTTACATAGCAACCATTGAGTAACGCAAGGTAACTCAATATTGGTTTAAAAAGTCTTTATATCCAAAGTAAATGACACAAATTCAACAATACACAATAAATAACGATGAGTCAATCACCCAAATTGTAATAGCTTTGCCCTCTCTTCCAATATCTTTCATCCATAGTACACCTGTTACTCATCATTCTCTCTCTCCTTTCTCCGCACTCTCTCCATTCCGCACACTCTCTCGTCTCTCATCCGAATAGCGCTCTGCGGCGGCGTTTTTTTTTGTACAGCGGGCACGAGTGACAAGACCGAAAAAGAGAGAGTGTACTGATTGGAGAGACTTCAGAGTGTTAGAGCACGGTGAGAAAGCAGGCAAAAGTGAGAGACAAAGGGAGCCATTCATCTTCCTACTTTTTTCGGGCGCTTTCTCACATCGGTCTCTGCGCTCTACCCGTCAATGGTAAAAGAAAAGGAGGAAAATCAACAATATATCAATCGATAATCTACTCTACCGTATTTGACTACAGAACCCCTACTGGGTGGGAGGCGCGTCAGCTGGCGCCTCATCCGCGCCCGCTTCCGCCCCTGGGGCGCCATTGAAGCCAGCGGGCGCACCGCCACGTCGACGTATCAGCGGCTGAACATTCATTATAAACCGAATTATGGATTGCGATATCGTATTCAAATCACTCGTCAGTTATCGATCCCCATTCTCTCCCCTACCGTATACCTGGAGTGTCTGGGGGAAGATGCTCATGGCGAGGAAGCGCTCGCCCATGTCGCCCATCAGCATGTTATACGATTCTGATAAAGATAGTGATGACGTCATCACCACAGTGAATCGATAATTGATCATATACCGTAATCGCCCGATCTACAGTACTCACTGATGAGTTCCTCCTGTTTCTGTCTCTCCTTGCAGCTCTCAATCAATCGACGCAGTCTCACGCCGATTCCCAGCTGGGCGAGGAACTCCCTGCACAATTGGCGTTACATTAACAACTAAAATCATCAAATCAAATATTCAACCGTCAGGCCATGTGCTTGTTGAATGATGAAAATCCGCAAAAAAATTTCAATGGTGAACACCTCAAAAAGGGGTCCTTTTGGGGGATCATATGACGACCGCATGCAGGGCCAAATTGTGATCGGACTACTGCCTCCACAAAAGTTGGATTTTAGCTGCCTGTCCATCTATGATTAAAAAAACCTTAGCTCCCTATCCTACATTACTCAATACCATCCTACAGTATCTCCTACCGTACCTCTGAGTGTGTGGTCCGTAGATGGCTACAGGCGCTCCCTCCAGCACCCTTCTCATATGGCCGAAATCGACGTCCGCCGTCAGATCGATCTCACCTGGCGCGGAGAGAGGATCTACCTGAACGAGAATTTTATTTGCCATCCTAGTGTAGCCTCGTATCCAGCACATACATTTACAATTAATCAAAAATCACGCTTAATTTAGTAATCCAGCTTGTATTGAGAAAATATTATTAAGAGCAGGTGAATAGAAGCTGCAGATGTTGCAGTTAGGCTCGATTAGAGCAAGTGCGCCATTGAGTGACGCATGTATATACATACAACAATTCCACGTCCAACAATATTCTGTGCATAGGCTATGGTTGAGCCAGCTACCCTCTCTTTTTTGCCATAACACAGCTAGACTTCGGTTCATGTCGTCATCTTTTTTATCAGATCCTCCTGCTCTTTGCTCAACGTCACCACATTTTGTCTCCGACCCGCCCGTTTTAGACCCTCCAACAACAACCTTCGTGGCAACCACCGAACTTGTTTGTGTTTGGAGTACGCCCTGAACGACGGCTCCTTTCGACTGCCATCGTGGCCGTAGTCAATGAAGAGGGCGAATCCGCCGTGGGAAGACACTCTGCGAAAACAATATTGATTATGTAATACGTGAAAATATTCAGACGGCACCACTGACGCGCAAGCAAACTGACGACAAGGAGCGCTCACCTATCAGCGACTTGATGCATCACCACTCCGGCGTCGGGCGTGCACTCCCATGACGTGCGAGAGGTGTCGGATCGAATCTCCACAGGGATCAAACCTCTGCGATAAGTTCTTCAGTTCAAACTAGACTCCTAATACGGAAAAAATATATATATTTTCAATATTATTTTATTCATTGTAATCTGAATTTAGCAACTGAAAAAATTCCTAAAACTAACTGAGTGTGAATGTTCTCTCCCTTGCTCCTCACGAACCGCAGTCGATTCTTTCCGTCCAGACCAATGTATCTACAACCGTCTCCATGATTATTGTATCACATTTCCTCTTTCAATAAATAAATCAAAGCCGCTCCCCTCCGCTGTGCTCCTCCGCCGCTCCCCTGTGAATGCCCCGTTCTTGAATAACACTTTTTGTACATTCGTGTTGTTGTGTACGATATTTTTTAAAAAAAGTAAATCGAATCGATAATCTACCGTACTTCTCGCACCACGCCTCCTTGCCTGCTTCCTTCTCGAAGCAGTGGACTGGTAGCGCATCGAGGAATTCATTGGCGATGAAGACTGTGAACTGCAAATACAACTAGCTAATTTATTGTATATTGTTAGGTTAAAATGGGAGTGGACACGATCACCCGGCGCACTATGCGTTTTCTAGACACCAGGGGCTAAAACATTAATCTACCGTACGTATTTTCAATCTCAGTATACATTTAGTGTTCCTTCGACAATTAACAGAGCAAAATGGCCGTTTTTTTCAATTTTTTTTACAAATAATAATAATAACACAATTAAATATAATTACCCCATCAGGTAGATCATCAATGTTCTTGTACCAGTAGACAGCGACTCCGTCTCTCGATTGATTGGCTCGCACCCAGTTCTGTCCCTCCTTCGGAGTGGTCGTATTTGACGTCTTCTGACCTTAAAATGGGTAAAATTAGCCGAAATTATTCATGTTAAAAATAACAAACTATTTAGATTTCCTCTTTTTTCCAGTGAAAGAAGACTCTATAATACAGACTACTCACTCGAGTGGTCAGATTGTGATTATTACAAGGATGAAACTATTAGAGTTCCTTAATGAAACACGTTCGATACACTCGACCGTGCTCGAAGCACACGAAATTTGAATGGAACACGAGATGAGACCCGATAAATAAAAACTAACCACAAAGTGTTTCCTCCTGTGCGTCAATGAGTGCATCGGAGGCCTCGATGAGATGGAGGGAGACGTCCTTCTCCTTAATAATAATAATAATATATATTAACTTTGTTATGATAATTACACATTCCGAATTAAAGATACCGGGAATCCACGAAATAATTTTGTATTCGCGGTATTCCCTGATGATCAATGGCTGCGTCGCGGTCTTATTTTGGAGGCTCTTTCCTGATGATCAGTGCTCTATTTTTTTGGAGGCTCTTTACTGATGATCAGTGCTCTATTTTTTTTGGAGGCTCTTCTCTGATGATCAGTGCTCTATTTTCGGATATGTGGAGCAGTGCCACGGCCTAATTATCGATTTTCAACATTTTTTTCTTTAACTGCCTCTCTTTTACGGCACTTGTCTATTCGATTCCGTCGTAAGATGATCCCTCAAAAATGTGGATTCCCGGTAACTTTAAGGGCATCGAAAGATAAAGCAAGGAATTTGGAATTTGTTCCAAATTATATAATTACATTATCAATTAAATATTATTACTTGGGCTATGATAATTAAACATTTAGTATTCGTTATTGCTACTAGATGGATCAACAACGAGGAAATATACCGAAGTTATGACTCACCCCAAATTTCTCGAATACTCTCAGCAGATCGGATGCTAGTTGGCCCGTTCCCGGCCCGCATTCGACCAGATTCCAGGCTCCTTTGTGACCTGCACAAACGATCATCGGAATCGGAACTAAATGAAAAAATCGGAATCGGAACTAAATAAAAAAATTGCGAAAATTAGATTCATTAAAATGAGCTTGTGAGCATTATTATTTCGAATCGTGTAAATTGCTCGTTTTAGTATTTTTAAAAAAAAAATACTGACCGGTCATTCCCAGTTCGTGGTAGCACCAGATGCCGATCATCTCTCCGAATAGCTGAGTCAACTCGGGCGCCGTGATGAAGTCACCCTCGTCACCGAATACCTAAATGATACAACGTTATTTATCCATAAAATAACCTCATGATTAGCTTAAAGCACGATACCACTGTAACTGCTTGAAACATTTGTAAATATTGATCCAGAAGCGTCAAAATTTGCGTAAAACAACATAATACATAAGTAAACAATCGATACCTTCTTCTCATCAGAGTGCTTTCCGTAGTATCCCACACTGGAGGATGCAACTGCCGTCTTCATATACTCCGCCACGGTTATCGGCCCGCTCACTTTGATCTTGTCCACAAGGAAACGCTCGAGCGCATTCGGCGGCGCTCCAGCAGCCGATTCTGGCGCGGCAGTCGCGGACGCGAAGGCGCGCGTCGCGGCCGCAACCGCGACACGTGAGCGACGCGCCAGAAGCATCGGAAAACAATAATGTCATGACGCGAAAACAACCAAGGAGCGAGAAAATAGAGAATTCGCCGCAAAAAGTTGAACGAGGCCGTGAGTGACCGCGCTCTGACACCACTCGCCAACTACGGTAGGTGTTCACTGTGTCACAACACTTATTTTGAGATATTATTTTTCTCTAATCGTTTCCATATCGTTTTTTAGATAAAAAAGTTTATCATTAGCCACAATAAATATTTAGCAATACGTCCAATACATAAATGATCGAAATAACGGGCAACAATTTAGCCGTTATGAGCTCATGTGAGATTGTTTTAGCACCAGATCACAGTAATTATCCGTCGTAATTTTAAATAAAATGAATATCACAAGTGGGAAGAGAGGAGTAAATTGACAAGTGTAAAACAAATCTTAGCCTACTAACAAGTATATCGGCCTAGCAATTAGCCCTAATTCTATACAAACACAATTCAGGATAGGAAATGTACTCGTGTGTTTTGTGCGGGGGATACAGTAATTACAAATAAAATGTGGTAAATTAGCATATACATAATTAGCACATGATCAATCGATATAAAGGACAAGTACCGTAATCTCTAGTGGTAGCTACCGTAGTCTACTCAGCAGGTGGCACGACAAAGGTGGCGTTCTCCTTGTCTCCCTCCTCGTCCTTCTGACTTCCCTTCTCCTCCTCCTCCATCTCTTCCTCCTCAAAACAGAATGCCGTGTCCTCCTCTCCATACTCAGTGTCGTCATCGTCGATGTAATCATCCATATCCATTTCCACCTCTTTCTCCTCTCTCTTCTCCTCCGCTACCGTAGTCACTCTGTCCTCCTCCTTTACCGTAATCACTTCACGCTCCTTGATAGGAGACGGGCGCATGTGGAGAGGCCTACAATGCACATGCAATAATAATGATAATATGAAAAATACGGAAAAAAATCAATGTTTGGAAGTCCCTATAATCGATGATATATCATCTATTCCTCATTATGCATTTATGGACGCCGTTTGCGTTAGGATCAACAAGGGTCGGGAACAGGTCAAAAATCGAATTCGCTGAAAACATGGTCCTAGGGGTAACTTTCGATGCTGAACACGCTGGCGTCATCGATTTCGCAATAGGACGCCGTTGGGCGCCGGTATGGCGCCGCGCACTTTGGGCGGAAAACACGTTTTTCGATAATAACTTCTCAGAAACTCGTCAAAATGGCGGGAAAATATCGTAATCAGAATTTCGCGCTCTATCAAATCGCGCTAATGCCACACCATGAAGATATTTCGTTACGGAGAAAAAGTCGATTTTTGACTCAAGCCCTATCGCGGCCGATCCGGGTACGAGCTTATAGAGCACATTTTTCTGATCATTTTGGTGTATAGCATGAGGTAGTTGACCCCGTGGAAAGTTGTTTTATAAGCATTAACAAGAATTTCACGCGCGCGGAACGCGTGTCCGCATGCGCATGGTCGATGCGGTAGTGGTCTAGAACTTTAATCCGAAGGTCACTGGTTCGATTCTCATCGGTTGCCAAAGTTTTTTGCCGATTTTTTTTTCATTGAAAAAATCATTTTTTTGAGATTTCTGAAAATGCGCCAATATTGGCAGGGGGTAAAAATTCGATGAAAAAAAAATCGGCAAAAAACTTTGGCAACCGATGGAAATCGAACCAGTGACCTTCGGATTGAAGTTCTAGACTACTACCGCATCGACCATGCGGATGCCGCGCGTGTACACGCGTTCCGCGCGCGTGAAATTCTTGTTAATGCTTATAAAACTCTGAAATTCTTGTTAATGTTTATTTTGTTTATATCAGTGTCTAGTCGTCTTAGAGAGCGGTCGGTCTCTCCCTCCCTCCCCTAGTCGCCACGTCATCACTCCCTTTCTCGTCTCTTCTCTCAACTTCCGTCGACTTCCTCGTCAATCTGCTAGCTGGCAAGTGGGGTGCCGGCGCCAAGGTGTGGTTTCGTAACCCACCTGACGAGGTGAGTCAGTTTTAAATTCTTCTCGCCCTTCCCCCAATCAATCTGGAAAATGAATGGTACCGGTACTCCCAAGCCTCCCATTCCCTCTCGTACTGCCACTACCTCTCGTTATGCGACACAGGAGTCAGTCGATAAACTGACAATCGAAGTGAAGGAGTGCAAGTCCATGCTGGCAGAACTGCTCTCCATTGCCAAGTCTGCCCCTCCTCCTCCCGCCCCTGCCCCCGCCCCCGTCCCTATCCCCTCTCTTCTCTCATCTATCGATCGGACCCGAGAGATGTATGAGACATTTTCGAAAGTGATCTCTGACAAGGCCGTCTACAAGGACAAGGCTCGTCGCTCTATGGTCATCGGACTTCCAGAGGTCAAGAACCCCTCCAAGGGACTCGCCGCCGATGAGAAGACCGTCAAGGACCTCATTACCTACTCTGGATGCCCCGAGGCAATCAAGGCCTTCAACAACAATGAGGTGACCCACCATCGTCACCCGAGAGATCGTTCCCCCGACCACCGTCCCCTCAAGATTGAGTTCCGCGCTGATTCGATCAATGACTCTTTCCTATCCGGAATTCGATCCAAAATTGGCCGCCCTACCCCTCTGGTCGAACATTCCTTTGTTCGCATGGATCTCACCCCGACCCAACTGAAGATGGAAAGAGAGGCTAGAATCGAAGTTCGTCGCAGAAACCTCGCAGCCGGCAAGCTGCAGTTCGGTGTTCGCGATTACTATATCATCGAATACCGTAACCCCCGCCCCCTCCCTGCCAACTATGGAAATCGGGCTCCCAATGCTCGTAACAAGAACAAATCTGCCGATTCGCTCACTGCAGATCTCGCTGCCTCGTCCTCGTCGTCTCTGTGCTCTACTTTCACCGCCCGCTCTGGATCGTTCACTGACGTCATCGACCCCAATGTCACCCGCAGAGTCACTCGCAAGTAGGATCCCGGCAGTAAGGGTATCCCTTCACTTTTGTCTCTTTCCATTTCCTCTCCTGTTTCCTCCTCTCTCTCTTCCTCATCTCTGATTACATCATACCAATGCAATCCCTCTAGCGCACGTAGACAATCGATATCGCGCGTCTCAGTATTCTATGCTAATTGCCGCTCTATTCGATGCAAGCTCCCCCAATTGTCCTTTCTTCTCTCATCTCTTGATTTCCATATCGTCTGTCTCACTGAGACTTGGTTAGACTCTACCGATAGCGACGCTTTTTTGATCTCTGGTCATTCCGACTACATTGCATTTCGTAGTGATCGCGCAATATCAGATGACGTAGGTAGAGGCGGCGGAGTCGCTTGCATTGTTCATCACTCTCTTAGTCCCGTATTTCTATCCTCATTTGCATCAACTCTCCTTGATTCGATTGTGATTGATGTACATTTCACGTACACTAAGGATCTACCGTACCATAAAATCAGATTAGTTAATGTTTATCGATCCCCTTCCTCCCCACCCAATGCATTTATCGACTTCCTTTCTTTCATTACCCCTCTTATCTCTGATACTTTTCCATGTATCCTTATTGGCGACTATAACTACCCTGATATCGACTGGAAAACCCTATCTTCTCCAACTCCTTCCGATCTTCTTGATTTCATATCTGACCACCATTTCTCCCAGTTTGTCTCTTTTCCGACCCGCCTCCAGAATTATCTAGATCTTGTATTCAGTAATAAGGATATCATTCACAACATTTCTCCCCCAATCAGTGATCATCTCAGTGTGGTCTTTGATCTCCGCATCCCTTCCCCTCCCTCTCGTAAACATACCCCGTCTAGAATGTACAGATTGGCCAACTGGCAATCGATTAATGATTCTATTTTTCACCACAATTGGACAATTGCTTTATCCCATCTTGATGTAAATCAGTCTTACGATTACTTTCTCAAATTTATTAATAGCTTGCTTGAAATGTTTGTCCCGCTATCCAAGCCATCACCGTTCTCTAGATATCCCCGTAATGTTAGAATACTTTATGGTAAGAGTAGGACTCTAACCAGGATTGCACCTAATAGTAATGCCTGTATTGTTATGACCAAACGATTTAATTCTGCCCTTCATCGATTTCACTGTCTCTTAGAGAGCAGAGTTGTTGCCTCATCCGATTCCAAAGCATTCTATAAGCTCTGTAGTAGTAGACTTAATGCCCCCAAATCCACGCCTTCTGGAATTATCGATCCTAACGGTAATTTGCTTCTGTCCAATGACGATAAATGTAGGGCATTCTCTGACTTCTTTTCATCCGTGTTTACCAATCCCATGCATTCCCCTCTCCCTCCCCCTTCTCCTTCAATAATCTTTGATCTCCCCACAATCTCTCATTTACATATTATAAGTGCTCTCAGTAATCTCTCACCTAAGATCAATATTACTCCTGACAATATTCCCAGTATTGTTCTCACTAATTGTAAATTATCGATTATCGCCCCACTTCTTATAATCTACAATAAGTCTTTGCTCACTTGCACAGTTCCTTCATTGTGGAGACATGCACTTGTTAAGCCCATCCCTAAGAAAACTAGTAACTATATATCCGATTTCCGCCCCATCTCTTTGACCTCTTCTGTTTGCAAAGTCTTTGAGAAGATTCTTATTAGTGAAATCACGACTTTCCTCGACCAAAATAATCTTTTCGACCCTCATCAAACAGGGTTTAGGTCTTCTAGATCCACTTCCACTAACCTGGCTGCAACGCATGCCCATTATCTCAGAATTTTGCATAAGCATTCCCCTTTCGATACTGTATATATTGATTTCCGTAAGGCATTTGATAGTATCGATCACCGACTCTTGCTCTTTAAAATGTCGCAATTAGGAATATCCTCTCATTTAGTATCCTGGTTCGAAGCATAATTATCCGATCGCACCCAATCTGTTTTCATCGATGACTCATTCTCGCCTTCAACTGTAGTTAGATCCGGTGTGCCACAGGGCTCTTGCTTAGGTCCACTCTTGTTCATCCTATTTATCACTGACATTTCATCACAATTCCCGCCATCTATTCGCTATTCCGTTTATGCTGACGATTTAAAGCTTTATGCGGAAGCTCCCCTCTATTCTGATGACTTACAATGTGCCCTCGATGTTATCTCTACCTGGGGGCTGTATAATCTGTTAAAAAGTTGGCCATCTTTTCGTTTTTCTTTTTCGTCAGTTGTTGACTTAATCTTAATTTCTTTGCATTAGTTCGATAAACCACGATGAAAAAGTAAGATTACCAACGAAATCAACATAAAATATAATGTTAGCGACTAGCAAATCCGTGTTGAAGATAGCCTTAAATTAGAAGTTGGCCATCTTCTGTTTGCGCGGGCTAGACAGTGACGAGAGAGCACGGGGATCGAGGAGAGGGGAAAGTATGCATGTGTTATTTACTTTTATTGCGAAACTCTGCGCTCTCTCTTGTTTACGTGCTCTCTCGTCACTGTCTAGCCCGCGCAAACAGAAGATGGCCAACTTCTAATTAAAAGATGGCCAACTTCTATTTTAAGGCAATCTTTAACACGGATTTGCTAGTCTCTAACATTATATTTTTAAGTTGATTTCTTTGGCATTCTTGCTTTTTCATCGTGCTTTATCGAACTAATGCAAAGAAATTAAGATTAAGTCAAAAACTGACGAAAAAGAAAAAAAGAAAAGATGGCCAACTTCTAACAGATTATACAACCCCCTGGTCAGTACAATGGAATCTCGGCTTATCCGAGACCAAATGCTCTATTATGCACTATGGCCTTCACAACCCTTGTAGACAGTTCCATATCAATAATGTCGCCCTTACACCCAAAAAGACTGTTAGGGACTTAGGAGTCGTTTTCACCCCTTCTTTTTGTTTCTCTGAACATATCAAAGAAATTATTAAGAAATCAAATTCTAAAATGCACTTCCTTTTCAAAGCTTTCCGTAGTAATTGTATCGATATTTATGTGAAATCGTTCACAACATTTATTCTTCCTAGTCTAGAGACCTGTTCCATTATCTGGAACCCCATTAATTCCGTTGAAACTACCAAAAATATTGAACGTGTCCAACGCGACTTCACTAGGAAGCTCTATTTCCGTTGTTCTCTGCCTTCAGTAAGCTACTGTAATCGTTTACGCTCCCTAAATCTAACAACTTTAGAACGCCGTAGATTTGTCACCGATATTGTCTTTCTCCATTCCATTCTTCATAGGAATTATGAACTTGATCACTCTTCCCTCCTCACTCGTTCTCCTCTTACTAGATTTGTCCGTAATTCACATCACTTCCGTATCTCTCTGCCTTTCTTCCCTCCCAATTCCCACACCACCCTTGCCTCCAGAACCATATCAATTTGGAATTCCCTCCCTTCCCCCTCGGTTGATTTATCCCGAGATTCCTTCCGAAAATTCATCCGCTCCCAGCCCAACTCCTTTTTCCCTGAATCAATTGTTAAGAATTGGCTCTAACCCTTCTTCCCCATACCCTTGCTGCCATGCACAAAACCGATTCGACTACGTCGACGGACATCCGTTTCTTGCCCCTATTCACAGTTATTTTTCTTGTATGCGATACTCTGACGGAATAAATAATGAATGAATGAATGAATGAATAAAACAACTTTCCACGGGGTCAACTACCTCATGTTATACACCAAAATGATCAGAAAAATGTGCTCTATCAACTCGTACCCGGATCGGCCGCGATAGGGCTTGAGTCAAAAATCGACTTTTTCTCCGTAACGAAAAATCTAAATGATGTGGCATTAGCGCGATTTGATAGAGCGCGAAATTCTGATCTAAATATTTAGTTTTCCCCGCTATTTTGACGAGTTTCTGAGAAGTAATAATCGAAAAACGCGTTTTCCGCCCAAAGGGCGCGGCGCGATTCCGGCGCCCAACGGCGTCCTATTGCGAAATCGATGACGCCAGCGTGTTCAGCATCGAAAGTTACCCCTAGGAGCATGTTTTCAGCGAATTCTATTTTTGGCCTGTTCCAGACCTCTGTTGAGCCCTTGTTGATCCTAACGCAAACAGCGTCATAGATCAACCGTCAGATCTGCGTTTCATTCGCATGGCTTACTTGCGATCGTACGAGGTATTGTAATCACATTATCAATACATATAGTGGGAGAGTACCGTAATCAATAGGAGTAGCGGGAAGTCCCGTAGCCTACTGAACACATGGCCCAACAAAGGCAACTGTGAGCGAGAGAGCATGTGAAATGGAGAGAGCCACATACTTCTCACAGGGAAATAAGTCTACGTTTGTAGACTTATACCTAGACTTTCAAAGTCGTCGTCAGCCCCCTGAGACTTGCAAGTCTAACGCTTAGACTTGGAAGTCTAATAGTTAGACTTTCAAAGTCTACACCCTCCGGTCGGCTCGAATACGGTACCCGCCCCCTACGAATCGCTGAAAATCGATTCATACATTATCCCCATTCAATCAGTTGTATGTTTAGTGTGCTACGAGGAATAGAGGATTATTGTATTTATAGGAATAGATTTATGGCACAAAATAATAACAAATCACGAAGAAAAAAAAGTAGATTACTGGCGTGCTTCGTCAGATTCTTCATCAGTGAACAATATAATATATTATAATTGATGCCTGCAATAGTGTATTTTAAGGCGATTGAAAAGGCGATTGATACTTTCCAGTATAAAGGTACATAATCCAGTAGGAGTCAAGGAGGAAAGCGCATACAAAAATGAGAGCTTTCTCGGGTCCTTCTCGATTTCATACATCCTTTCGCTCTTGACCCCTTTTTGGAGGACCTCAGTCGTGAATATAATTAGTATTGCGAATTCGGCCAGACTGATCTGGGAGTGAACGTGAGAGCCGGCGAACAAAGATGAACACAAAAATGAAAATGCTGCTTTTTTCCAACATTTTTCCACGGCAACAGATCAGTAAATGCTATTGATATATAATTAATATGCAATATGTGGGAGTAACTTAATTTCTTATGTTCTTCAAGTATTTTTACCGAATTCGCAATATTAGAGCTAAAACTCTGCACCACATCACTACCCATGCGAATAAACATGGAATGTGATGGGATGGAGTATGTTGGGGACCGAAAGAAGCAAAGAAATGGCTGACCTGGTTTGGAATAGAAATAATAAATATAAATAAGCAGCAGCAATAGAGCGTAATATTTAAATCCTGAAATGAGAATATTTGATAAAGTTTGAAAATATACCTGCGCGATTGAGTCGACGAATTAATATTGAAGAACCAATATAATTAATGAAAGAAAAATCAGACCCTGCAATAGCACCAACGTGAATCAACGATCTGTCGACCAACAGGCTGATAAGTGAGCTTGAGTACCCGTTTTAACCCGGGGTCAAATAACCGATGGTTTCGTCAAAAAAGGGTAATCACGGAAAATTCTGTTCCGGGCGCGAGAATGATTCCCAAGTTGAGTCAATCTAGCACATTTAGTGCGAATTTTCAAACTAAACGAACACCTCGAGGTCTTTAGCCGCGGTACCAATTAGTGGTCAGTTCTAAGTGAGTCAGTGTCAGAAGTTGAGACTCTCTCCATATCCGGTGTTCACTCACCTATGCATACATGGGCCAGGGTGTAGCCAGCAACAGGATCCTCCCGCTTTTCGAAGAATACCCTCTCGATTTTGACTAACCAGCAACAACCCTTGCCCATCTATGCACATATGCCTGACCATAGATTTTTGCCGCTGATTTAACGTCAAGTTTTAGTGTGAAATAAGAAGCATCAAACTCGACTCACCTCCCAATAACATACGACGATATAGTCGTATCTATTAGTTAAATATTTGAATCTGTAAAAACAACTTGTAACTTCGGACAAGTAAAACTCACAGTTAACTCAATTTATCTTGATCATTGTAGCCGCCCCGCATTTCGTGTGAGCGTCGTGACCTACAAATGCTCCTCACAAGCCATTTACCGTTTTAGAGAGCACTTATTTTTGGCACTTCTTAACTTTACCGGACCAAGCAACCCGAGGTGGGGTCTTCATCCATCACCTAACTCTGAATATATTGGCCTCATTCACTCCCAGAGGGTGATTAGCATCAAATAGATAGGATTAGTGTTTTTTCCGCTGAATAAATTGTCATTCCTCCGCCTTCGCCTACAAAAATCTGAATTACCTCCCTCCGATTTAGTTTATCCTTCTTCCTCCGGGAAGAAGACGGGATGATCTGTCCCCAACAGAGTGCTTCCCCCCAAGAGAGGAAAGCTCGCCCGAGATGGGACTTCGGGTTGCTTGGCCCGGTAAGATAAACAAGTGCCCTTATTTTCGAAAATCCAAAACAAACGGATAAATGACTCATCTAATGAACATGCAGCAGAGTTAGGCGGCCGATTCCCCGGGTAACGCTGCGCGAACGTCGGTTAAGCTGTAAAAACGGCTATCAAGATAGAAAATAGCTTAGCAAGTCGAGCAAAGGGTAGAGTAACGAAATGCGTATTTCCTATGTGATTTGAGCCTCTAGCGCGGTCAATCAACGATGCTGAGTCGCTCGCAACGTGAAATATGCTCTGTTGATTGACCACACTTGAAGTAGAAACATAAACAACATAAACAACAAACAGAACAATCGATAAAACGGGAAATACGAAATTTTGAAATTTTGAAAAGCACGGTAAAATTCCGGCGAGGTTTGTGAGAAACAACAGAAACGCACACACGACGAATCGTTATCTGATTATTTTAGACTTTGAAAGTCTAATTGATAGACTTTGAAAGTCTAATTCCTTGACTTTCTCAAGTCTACGGGGGTTAGACTTTGGAAGTCGTAGACTTATTTCCCTGTGAGTTTTCAAAGGTAAGACAACTCACAGAGATGTCCTTCTCGCTCCCTCCTCCTCCTCCTTCTCCCTCACATTCTCCACCATCAGACTCTCCTCCTCGTAGGTGAAGTACTGGACGTCGTCGTCGAATCGGACGAACTTAGTCTTTCTTCTCTGCAAATTGCATCGTCATTATGCAATTTTATCATCAATAGGCAATCAATCAGCTCAAAGCGCCCCACTGCATTCTACCTCTACAAGCTCATAGGAAGGACTAAATCTTCTTCAAAAAACCTATTACATCAAAAATAATTCACCAATACCGTATACTCTCAATCAATCTACCGTACCTTCATCGCTGGCTCCTCCTCACTCTTCGATTTCTTGAGTTCTTCAAGCAGTCGCTGTAGTCGTTCCTTCTCTTCTCTTTCCCTCTCCAACTCGACTCTGAAATGAGCAACCAATCTATAACCAAACAATAGTCTACCGTATCCTCACACCATCTCGACTACAATACCTTTATAAATGGTACGATCATACCAAAAAGTCAAAACAAGGACATCCACTTTTTTCAAACAGACCCCCCTCACTTTTGCGTGTTCTCTTGCCTTCGGTAAAAACAGGAAGTAACATTTTGACAATTAGTTCGATCGTATCAGTTAATAAATGTAATAAAATACCTCATAGACTCCTTGCTCCTCTGTTCTTCCTCTCTCATCTTCTCTTCATTCTCCTTCATCTTTTCCTCATTCTCTTTCATCCTTTCCTCATTCTCTTTCATCCTCTCTTCATTCTCTCTCATTTTCTCCATCATTTCTTCCATTCGCTCCACCTTTTCCCTCCATTCCACACAGCACTCGCCACTCTGCAATGAGCAACACGCATTATCAATAAATCAAGAAAAAATGTAGATGATACCGTATCCCTTTCTAAACGAATACATTCGTACGACCTTGCCAGATATGCAAACATCTCCCTTTCCGCTAATAAAACATTTTTTTCGCCAAGCCAAAAAAACTTGATTGAATTGCAGAAAATGTGCTATTATTGAGCTGCCTGGTATTTACCATGTCCGCTAGGGTACAATTCGCTCAGTAATCGATCGATAATCGTTCCACCTACCGTAGTCTCGACGACAGAAGGGGGCGTGGTCGCGGGCGTCTCTGCCGTCTCCTCTCTCCTTCGATACTCATCCAACTGACGACGCAGCGTCACCAGCTCTGCTCGCTGTCTCTGCAATCCAACTAATTTTAATTTCGGCAAGAAACAGTTGCATTCCCGTCTCATGCTGCGCAAATTTCATGAGTGGAATTCCACCATATGAGGGTGGAAAACTAGTGTAACTCAGCTCATACTGAACGAAATCTCTCCAATCAAAAAGGAAAATAATCCAAACGTGGCTTGCAACCCCTGTATCAAGTTTGGAAGTTGTGGCTTCACTAGGAAAGAAGTTATGAAATCTTGCACCCCATGAAATTTGCGCAGCATCAGATTGGTGTTATAATCCTTACACGAATTGGAAAACGGCAGTGTTGCAGCCTTTTCGACATCCGAATACACCAATGGATTGCACAAAAATCACACGATGACGTCACTTTTATGCAATGTACTCAATGGTCACCTTGATGATCTGTTCGGGCGGTTCGGTGGGCACAATGAGTGTGTTCTTGATCGACTTTACCATGTCAACGTATCTGCAATTTAGTTTGTGACGTCATCATTCCGCTGCAAATACTCGTGTTTGTCTAGAAGGTACATTGAGGTTCCATATTGCTCTCTGTTAACGCACAACATCAATGACTATGCAATCTTCCTCCATCTATTCTAAATATATAACCATAAGATAATTCCAGATGGAAAAAATACGCACTCCCGTGTTTGTCCAAGGCGAGAGAGCGCACAAAAATGAGACAATACTAGTCGAAAACAACGGAAGTCCACGTTTCGTCACTTTTGGTATAAAGGTATATCTGGAGCAAGTGTCTGGCTCTCTCCATTTCACATGATCTCTCTCACCGTCTGACCGAAGAGAGGGCGTGTAGAATGGAGAGGGTGTGACTATTACTCTATAACTTTGCTAACTGTATTATCTCACCGGAGAGTGGACAGCGTCTCTCCCTCGTTGGACACCGACGGCGACGCGCACGCAATCATCACAGTGTACGAACTGCCGCCCAGTGAATCTGCAAACCAATCAATAAATCAATAGATAGAGACAGTATCCACCAAACAACCCAAGGAATCAATGTCCAGATGCATAGGCAGTCCTCTACACCTCAAAGACACCCATAATTGCAATTTGCGATTTTTCCCACACTAATTTACAATTACAATTATTTAAACCCTAACCCGGCGGAATAAATCATTGTAAATAATTGTAATTGCAAATAAGTATGGTAAAATTGCAAATAGAAATATCTCTCCCGTTCAAAATACCATTCAACAGTGAATCTATTCTACCGTATCTCCTACCGTACCCTGCAGCAGTCTCGTAATCTTCGATCCTCGATACGGTACGTGCTTGCTTCCATCAGTCGCGAGTGCCTTGATGACCATGCCGATCGCATGCAATCCCTCGTTGATCTTGATGCCCTGAGGGAACATTTGCGTAGTGATGACGTCATTCGCATCCTCCCCCGTCCTACCCGCCCTGGACGCAATTCCCCATATGACTACTGTAATAAATGACTGTAGACTTAAGTTAATAATAATTTATCTACGCCCGACACGCAACAGGATCTGACATTCGATTACGGTAGGTTTTTTTGGATTACGGTAGTTATCCGTCTACAATATCCTCAAGGGAGATACCGTACCTCCTTCTTCCTCGTCCCCTCTGCTTTCGTCGCCTTGAATCTCTCGCTTCCCGCCAGGTCGACCAGTCGCAGCTTCGACTCCCACCCACGATCCCTGCAATTTTTCCTGCGTTTAGCAGCGGATTAGGTGCGGAACGTTTTATTATCCCCACACACGTCCGTGGCTCCAACACCACCAATCCTTACATTACTGCCCCGGACACCTCAACCACTTCCCTAAACACCGTAATCAATGTCTGCAGTATCCCCATGTCTACCGTACTCGGTCGAAGAGGGCAGCTTCTGCAGATGAATGGTGTAGACCGCGTGGGATCGCGACGAGGAGAGATTCATCGCCGTCGCTCCCTTTCAATTCAATCGATATTTTTTTCGATCTACATTATCCTCTCATCCGCCGATCTAGCGTATAGCACAAATTTCAAATGATACGTTCATGAAAAGGACTACCGGTGTGTGTGTACTCTCTTTCTATACCTCTACGTGTCTCTCGCTTTGTGATGCTCTCTCGTAGCCGCATCTATCGTTTAGAAGCGGAACGTTTTATTCCTCCACTTATAGGAAATCAAAATGTCTGTCTGTTTGTCTGTGTGTTGGTTTTTTTTTTCCGTGCGCGTGACGGACATTTTTTTCGCACATTTTCCGCTATAAATCGCTTCAAACTCAAGCAATCTTCTCAACTCCTTTTGCATACGATAACCCATCAGAAAACATTTCAAAATTTATTTACAAAAAATCGATAATTTCATGGCCAAGTCGGTAGCGAGCTCGAATTCAAATCCGAGGGTCTCAGGTTCGATCCCCGCCGGTGCATAGTCTTTTGCCGCATTTTTTGCAAGCGTGAAAAGTGGTCCAAACACGTTTTTAAGTAACGAGATTCACATTTGAGCATCTTTTGCCGTTTTTCGAAGTGAAATATCGATTGATTTCACTTGATTTCACACGATTTCACGAAATTTTCGTACATTTCGCTCCAAATCATTCCACATGCCTGCAAACCTCGCAGGAAGGGGTTCTAAACGAGAGAGCAAGGGAAATCGAGAGGGACTCTCTCACTTTGGCACACTATCTCGCCCCTGACCCCTTTCTGGAGGCTCGGAATCACGTATCGGGAAGCTTTATAAAATGCCTCAAAATCACTCTATCTTCTCGGATCCTTTTGCATACGACAACAGACCAAAATCCCTTTCAAATTTTAGAAATTCTAATTGACCAAATCCATAGCCAAGTGGGTTACGCGTTTGGCTTTCAATCAGAGACCCCCAAGTTCGAACCCCGCCGCGGGCAAAACGTTTGCCGCATTTTTCGCAAGTGCCAGAAACCGTTCCAACACGTTTTTGAGTACCGTGAAACACGTTTTCACCTGTTTTGCCGAGTTTTAACATGAAAAATCGAAAATTTCGAAAAGTTGCCAATTGATTCGCAGAACGTGGGGGACCATAGGAAAAGTATTTTGCGATTTTTGAATCGTGTCAGAACGTTTTCTATTTAAATGCACTGCATCTTGCGTTTCCGTTGAGAAAGGCTCGTGAGGCTGAGAGCGATCGAAAAAAGTTGCCACGGAGCCACGAAGTGGCGTAGTGGCAACTTTTTTCGATCGCTCTCAGCCTCACGAGCCTTTTGCAACGGAATAAGCCAGTACTCTTTCTAGAGATTAACATTCCCCAACATACTAAATTCCCCCTGGACCTGGATCCAGTCTGGATCCAGTCACCGACCTCCCCCTGGACCGAACCTGGAGCCAGTGACCGACTTCCCCCTGGACCGAACCTGGACCCAGAACTATGCATAGAGCGTAGTGTACGCATAGAGCGTAGTGTACGCATAGAGCGTAGTGTATTTAACCTCAACACATCCCGGCTAGTTATAATGGATGAGTGGCTGTGAATTTGCAAAACCTGGGCGCGGGTGACGTTTCCCTGGTGCAGCAGTTCGAACATCGAGTGGACGCTGTCAATCTCGTGGATGCTCAGATCTTTGACCTGAAGAGAAATGAAGCTAACGATTAGCGTCCCAGCATTACCCTTTTACCGCACCATTGAATCCAGAAATCACCGCGAGTTTTATGAAATGTTCCTTAAAGCAAAAGCAAAGCAAACAAATATGACCGACATTGGAAGATTCTTATGAATCATAATAATATCGACGCACGAATGGTTCTCCATCCTTCTCCCTGATCTCCAGTCCTCGATTCCTCTTTGTGCCGTCCGCCTCCAGCAGATCCCTCACCAGACTACCGTATACCTCCACAATTGAGAGACTCACACGGAATTCCTGCCAAGTTACAGTAATCAATCGATTCGCGCCATTCACGTTACTACACTATCACATTTATAAAATGGTACGATCAAACTGAACAGTCTAAAAGCGAATTTCCGTTGTTTACCAAAACAGGCAGCTAGCACTTATCATTCCGCTGTTCGAACTATATAGTTCCAATTCATGCGTGCATAGTGCACAGATGAATAATTAGTAATCGATACTGATACCGTACCCCGGGAGTGCGATGTACTGCATCGAAGATGGCTTCGGCCGATCGGCAGACGATTCCTCGCTCGACAGCCGCCGTTCCTCCTCCTGTTATACACAGTTATCATCGAATAACAATAATATATTCATAAAGTTATGTACTAATCGATATGTAGCATTTCGACAAGTATATCTCCTACACAATGGATTAATTTGCACCTCGAAATAGCATTTTTAAACTGCCAAGGAAAAGAGTTTTAAGAAAGAATTTCAACTGCAGTGCCTAATCGGACTACATAGAAAAAAATTTGAAAAGTAAATATTTATACAACTACTGCAATTGCAGTAAATCGAATCCAAGTAAATGTACTCATACGCTATCAAATTTCGACATTATTTTCTCCATTTATTCCCTAACCATCGTTCATACCGCAGTCGACTACAGTGCCTTGCGTGCCCATCGTGTGGGTCTTGCCCGATCCCGTCTGTCCGTAGGCGATCACCGAGCAGTTGAATCCTGTAAATAATAATTAACAATAACTTAATTTTAAACTAATGTGAATGAGAAACTCATAGACTCAAGAGTGAATATTCCAATAATAATCAATATTCCTCCGTGGAGGATCGGAGCGGCTTCACAACATTCTATCCATTAAATCAATGCGAGATACCGTAATTGAGAGATACTGTAGACTCGACTCACCTGCGAACAATCGACCGATAAGGGGAGCGGCGGCAGTGTGGTATACTGCTTCCTGAGTGGAGGAGGCGTCGAAGACTCCATCGAACACGAATGACTTATCGTCGATTGAGATCTGAACAACAACGATGCACTCTGACTACCGAAGTAAGAGGGAAACTAGTGATAGAAATATGTTAGAGGACATAGAAAATGTTAATTTTCTAAGGAGAAATGTCTGGAAGATGGACTGATAAACTAGAGATCGTGGCTTTACCATAACAGCCTACCCTTGGAGCCAAGATAACCGTACTGTATTGGAAAGTAAAAGATAGCACTGATGTCTACTAGTTTTCCAACAGCTGCCAAATACCGTATCTCGATTACGGCACGACTCAGGTAACTCGATCATAATCTGATCAGAAGTTTTTGCATATTTGAATCTGATCAGATGATATTTGAATCTGATCAGATCTAGAAATGCGCAAGAAGTGCGCATGCAAACTCATGGCGTGTTTGATTCTCGAACTGTTGAGCGCATTTATGGTGCAACATACTTTTCGTTATTTTCCATTGTTTCTATGTGTTTTAAATAGTTTTCACAGTAAATGCAATGTAATAAGTTGGCCATTTATATGCTCCCTCGCGCACGAACTGGTATTATTGTTTTCAAACACATTGCCACCAAATAAACCGTATATTCGCCATAGCTAACTTTTTAAAAACTGCTCACTCGTCGTTATCCATGAATAATCGGATTGCATTGCACTTCACCTGGCTCTGGAAAAGGACAGCAGCAATGGCCTGGTATCAACTCCCCGGTATCATGTTCCCACCACTAAGCGCTTGTTCATTATGTGGTTCGAGTCCCTAACTAGCATTGATATTCATCCGACCCGCTCTCTGAAGCGCATGTCGTTATAATTTAAACAAAAAAAAGTTTTGTTTCACAATGCATTGTACGTTATGAATATTGTACCTTTGGATATAATAAAATATCATGATGTCGTTCGAAAGAGCATAATTACACAAAGAAATAACAAAATGTGATCAGAAAGAATCAAGATCTGATCAGGACATATTTGAATCTGATCAGGAGATATTTGAATCTGATCAGGGGATATTTGAATCTGATCATGCCAAAATTTAATTTAGATTTCTCCTGATCAGATTCCTTTCTCCATTCTATATTGACACCCCAAACTTTTTTAAGATGAGACAAGACGAGACGGTCTCACCCCTGCGAGGGGAGCGATCTTGTCTTGAGTCACAAAGGCGACAAAACATGAAAGACGAGGGTGGGAGTCGAACCAGCGACCTTTCGGGTGGTACGCAGACGTCTTACCGCCTGCGCTATCCGAACCATTGAGCGGGAGCGGGTAGGGCGGGCTCGAGGAGGGAGCGGGTGGGGAGAGGGGCAAGGGAGGGGAGGAGAGGGGAGGGGAAGCGGACGGTCCGCGCGCGCTTGACGCTAATGGCGCGTGAGAGGGATAGGGAAGGCGGAAAAACAGTGGGGCGATATGGTTACGCGTCAGAGTGAGCGGCAAGCGCTACAATCGTTAACATTTCAGGCAATGACACGGGAAATCAGCGAATAAGAGGCGAACAATCACGCACGCGACGCGTGAGCGACGCATATAGGACGCGTATGGTTCGGCCGCGTCCTAATGCCCACTCTAAGCCAACTCTTGCCCTTACACATCAAACGCGCAAGCAATCAACATTTGGTGCGCAGACTGCAAAAAGTTGTCAGATTTGAATTGAATTCCCGCGCTTTTGGGTCTCGTGTGGAAAAAACCCTGAGCTACCGTTAATTTTCATTTTTTTTTGTGTAATTTTTCTTTTTTTTTCTTTTTTCTTCGTTTTTTTTCTGTTTTGTCGTATTCGTGTTATTTCTGTTAATTCTATTATTGCAAATTGCAGACCCTCTCTCCGGCCAACCAACAACTGCCCGGCCATTCATTCTCACCGATCTGCACGCAAGAATGGACAATCTCGCAAGAAGGTGTGAAAAGGAAAGTCAAAAGGAATTTCACCGGCCAACTAATCGGAAACGGTTAGTCGATTTTACTTTATTTTAGCTTCTATTGAACCAAAAGCCTTTTGTTTTCAAACTAGTTTGCAGACCGCTTCCGGCCATCGTCTCCAGAAAAATTATCAAAACACGGCGCTTGTTCGGCATCGTAGATGGCGGATGTAAACTTGGAACATGACACGATCGGCACCGTCACCACAAGCTCGGTATGATTCTACTCAATTAATGTCAACAATCTTTGAAGTTTTATATATATTCATTATTTGTTAATAGGGCCTATTTGTTACGTTTAAAAAAGGAAAGGCAGCGATGTTAGGTAGTAGTAATATTTGAATTGAATGTGAGCGCAGTTATCACGTACGGATCACGGAAAAAAAGCATGCTTTTGTGCGTTTTTTTACTTTGATTTCTTTTATTTAAATTTATTTCCTCTAATTGCGACTGCTGATTCGGCCACTCAAACACATTTTGCGGGCGCTTATAAATGGCGTCTGACCTGGCCTTTTCAAAATAGTCCCGCCAAACGATGGCATGTTGTTAACCATTTTTTAATGCAGATCCGGCAAACTCTTCCTCGCTCCGGCCTCTCAAAACTGCTCGGCCAGCCATTTCCACCGGTCTACATGCATGAATGATTGACAAGCTTGCAAGAGGTCTGAAATGTGGTAACCAAAGGAATTGTGCCGGCCAACCAATCGGAAATAGTGAGTCGATATTAATTTATCGTTTAAATTTAAATGCGCGCGCAGTAGTTGGTTCACGGATAGAGGCGCCTGCTTTTGGGCACTTTTTTTACTTTTTTTTAAAATTCACTCACTCAAATTGCGACTGATGATCTGGTTACTCAAAACATTTGGCGGGTGCTTGTAAACGGCGTCAGAGCTGGTGCAGTCCTCTTCTCGTCCAAACATTCTCGGCAATACTATTTTCAAAAGAACAAAGCTGATTTTAGCAAATCTATGATTAGTATGTACTGGAGGTCGCTAAAGATAATGGAATCAAATGGTATTGTCTTCCTTTTACAATAATTATTTTTAGATTATTGAATTGCGTAATGACGTGCGTTCACCACCTTCCGTCGTGTCCCCAGCCAACTGAAGATCAAGAAGTCCAAACCGGCCCATGAGATGATTAACCGGTCAACACTCTTCATCTAAATCATTCTCTTAAAATTTTGCAATAGTTTTCCCCGTGAACCGCTGTTTCATTTTTTAAATAACTCTAACATTGTTTCAATTTTATATAAATTGATAAAATTATTAAATTATTAATGTTCTTAATCTACACGTGTAGTTATTCAACTATCACCGATTAAATTTACGGTTCTATTGTTGTACATGACACCCCTGTTATGGAGCATGCTAACGGAATGTACTGCGCTATTTACCAATGCTATCTTCAGTCTTGAGTATTCTTCATGGATGAAACTCCTCATACGGATACAAAGTCTGATATTGGCCGGTAAAACGTACCATCCCTCTCGCGCGTTTAAAGAGACGAGAGAGCCTTGTTAGCAGTCACGAGAGAGCTCCATGATCTTGTAGGAATCGGGGATTGAGTTGAGAAAGAATGATTTCCCGTATGGGTCGGGTATTGAAACGATAAAGCATGGTAACTGTTTGATGGGACTATTTAAACGAGCAGGCTCGGTTCTCGTATGGATCGGGGATTGAGATGAGAGAGACGGTTTAACGAATGGATCTGGGACTGTAAAGAAAACTCCAGGTAATCGTTCAGTGGGACTATTTAGACGAGCAAGCCTTGTTCTCTTATGGCTCATTTGGATCAAGGATAGTAAGGAAAGCACCAGGTCATCGTTAGGTGGGACTATTTCGACGAGTAAGCCTGGTTCCCTGATGGCTTTTTGGATCAGGGATAGAAAGGAAAGCACCACGTCATCGTTAGGTGGGACTATTTCGACGAGTAAGCCTGGTTCCCTGATGGCTTTTTGGATCAGGGATAGTAAGGAAAGCACCAGGTCATCGTTAGGTGGGACTATTTCGACGAGTAAGCCTGCTTCCCTGATGGCTTTTTGGATCAGGGACAGTAAGGAAAGCACCAGGTCATCGTTAGGTGGGACTATTTCGACGAGTAAGCCTGCTTCCCTGATGGCTTTTTGGATCAGGGACAGTAAGGAAAGCACCAGGTCATCGTTAGGTGGGACTATTTCAACGAGTAAGCCTGGTTCCCTGATGGCTTTTTGGATCAGGGATAGTACGGAAAGCACCAGGTCATCGTTAGGTGGGGCTATTTCGACGAGTAAGCCTGGCTCCCTGATGGCTTTTTGGATCAGGGATAGTAAGGAAAGCACCAGGTCATCGTTAGGTGGGACTATTTGAAAGAGAACTGAATTGAAAACAAAGCGATTGATTTAAATTGAATATTTCTGATTTAAATATGTTAGAAAATTTTCGAATTTTATCGGGCTTGTAGAGCCTGGTTAACTAGTTCAAATAACTCCTGATCAGATTATGATCGAGTTACCTGAGGATATCCATCGATACCTGGTTCTCGTATATCTCGACGCTCTCCTCATCATTCTCCTCCTTCTCGTTATCGGACTGCGGACGGACCCTCACTAGGACTCTGATGGGGACTACGGTATTGGTCTTGTCTCCCATCTGAGAAATCAATCGATATTAGAGTGTGAAATGTGATACCATCATCTCTTCATTTCGCACACTCTTATCCAACGGTGTAGATAGTGTGCGAAATGAAAAGACCCATGTCTCACATTTCACACAATCAATATCAGCTGAAAGATCATCAACATCAACATCCGATAACATTCTTGAGTTGGCAAACTCATGAGAGTCAGTGAACCTCCGGGTACCGGAACACGTCGACTCAAAAACAATATTTATACTTTTGATTATTACAATTATTATTAAATATTGCAAATGAGCTCTATAAGAGAAAGGGTACGCCAACAACGTGCAGGGTAAGAGGGTACGGTAGTTCCAATGGGAAGAAGGCGGTAGATCACAGCTGCACACTCAAATTATAGCAGAATACACACAACCAATCAGAGCAATCAATCGATAATTGAACAATCAATAATCCCGATCAAAGAAGAAGAAGAAAAACATTGAACAGATTCGACTACCGTACACGAAAAGTTTCACAACCAATGTTTGGGGGGAGGGACGTAGACTTCGAAAAATGACGAAGAAAATGAATAATAAATGAGCGTCGCATGCATGATCTCTAATATGCTTTCTTTACAATAATAAATAATTTAGTAAATTTAACACACACAAACATGCAAATACTCTACCTACATCTGATCACAGTGGGGGGGGCCTGAAATACATCATAATTATGAGTGAGCATCTGAATAAATAATAGTTATATTCCGTGTCTATAAGTGAGTATGGGCGATAAGTGAGGTCTAGCAGGAGAGAAGCGGGTCTTGGCACGATGACACTACTTGGCAGAGTGCCAACGCGCGAAATCGGCATTGAGCACGACAATCGCGCCCGATTCCAATCCTGCCAGCACGAAGCGCTGATTCGAAGTGACAGAGACGGAGCGGATAGGAGCCTCCATGCGCTGTAATGAACCAGTTATCGATTGATCGACTGCATACCGTAATCCGAATTAGAAACGTGAATAAAGACAGTTTGCGATGCCAAACAGTCGTGTATCTACAGTACACTCACATGGTACGTGTACAGCTGCTCGAGGGGGAAGAGTCTCCACAGGGCGACGATTCCCTGCTCGCTGCCCGTCACAAAGTACTCGCCGTCCCGCGTGAGCGATACACAGTCTGCAATGAGGCCAATCAAGAATTCAGTACTCTCACAATCATCTTATACCGTAACACATCAAATCAATAACTCACCAATCGAGAAAGGCGACTCTCTTCTGTCCAGAACTCTCAATGTGTTGGAGAACACGACCAGTCCACGTGAGCCCTCCTGCAACCAATCAATACTACCGTAATCCATCCGCCATCTACCGTATACCTGTGCGAGTGTGAGACAGTCTCTCGATATGGCCAGGGCGGATACGGTGGCCGACAACTGTGATCGTCGCAACAACTCGCCAGCCGTCGTGTGGATCACCACCGCGCCATCTGCAAGGCGACCAGTAATCAGTTTCTCGACAAAGCGAGTTTTCGGATATCTTGTCGCACGCCACATGCGCCTGTTGCATTTATAAAATGATACGATCATTCCATAAAGTCAAAACACATAATTCCGTAGTTTACCAAAGGAACGTTGTCGACTCTCCTAGTTTTGTGTGCTCTCTCGCATTCAGAACATAGGAAGTTGCATTCTGACATTTTGTTTGATTGTATCATTGTATAAGTGTAATACCTGCACATCCGGATATGACGAGTCCGTGCTCGGCGCTGACTGCGAGTGCGGTAATAGGCGCCTCGTGTCCCGTCAGAATGGCGCGAGAAGTGGCGCCAACCTCGGGTCGATCCGCGTCGCCCGCCACACGACCCATCTACAGTAAACACAGAGATTATGTATTACAAGTTACAGTAGCTAAAGTTCCCCTTAGTATCTCTAGTAAATAAGAGAAATTATTGTAATGATTGATCGTTATTTGAAACATAAGTCGGTCATTTCGCATTTCGAGTGGAAGGTGTAGACCAATTTAGATGCACAATATTGATTTGGGTTGTGCGAACTTTTTAAGAGTCATAGTATGGCAACTACACCACTGAGTCGTAGATATTGGGAGAAGCCAAAATAATAATGCAGATACTCATACCTAACATCGTCAGAACTGATCTGTGGAAAGTTTAACTGTTTCCTGCACACTTTCCTCACTGAAAAAACCACATCCAAAATCGTATTATGCTACAGTCTCCTTCGTACTTTCAGTCTACCGTATCCCCATAAACTACTGTACCTGTCCACTCCAGTGCCACAGATGTACGGTGCAATCGAGTGAGCCCGTTGCCAGATAGCAGTCGGCATAGAGGGAAGTCTCCGATCGCGCCAGGCAAGTGACAACGTCCGCGTGACCGTACACCACTTGACGAGTCGTGCCTGAGAAACAGGAATATTGATCTACCATAGAGTTAAAGTATCGAACTCTATTTTCATACGGCACCTTACTTCCATACAACAATCATCATATCCGACTGCAGACTCATTTCGATTCGTGTTACCGTAATCAGTACATCTACAGTACCCTCAATCGATACTACCGTACCCGTGTCAGTGTCCGTCACCCTGAACGAGTAGTCGGGATAGGCGCAGCTGATGATCGAACGAGAGTCGTTAGTCGCCACAAAGTGACGGGAGGAGACCTGCAATCGATATTCGAGGGTTAATTAGACACATCAAAGATCAAACGACAAGGATCACTCACCTTAATCGTTTGATCGATAATGGACTGTTTTTGTTAGACAGAGGAATACTGATCGACCATAAGGTTACAGTATCCAATACAATTTCCTACGGTACCACCGCATTGCACAGTATTTACACACAATGATCTCATTTCCTACTGCAAATCAACCTACAAACTATAAACTACAACGAACACTGACCTTGATCGTGTTCACCATGGCCTCTCCCAGGTGTCGTCGAGGGGGCGGCGCAGAGGGAGAGGCGGAGATGAGCAGAGGATCCACCGTCAGAGGAAGTTCCGCCTGAGAATAATCAATAAATAACCTTTGAGCGCTACAGTGCCCACTCCTTGGTTAGCCGCAATCAATCAATATACTTACCGTAGCCGCAGACTCGCCCTCCTTCTCGCCGGAGAGCGCGATGCTGCCCGTGCCTCGCGTATTGCCTGAGATAGTTCAAAGTTACGGTGAAAGTTCAATGAAAAAATCAATTTACGATGTTCCAAGCTACAGTACACTCACCCGTGTACGAGTTGTGCCATCGATTGAGCGAGTAGACGAGGTTGCCGGTGATCGAGAGTACGGTAGGCGTCGGCAGCTGAATATCGATTTTGCAACTCCTTCCTATATCGCTTTCATTCTTCCACTGTTGGCCAACACTCCAGTCAATCGATATTCCCTCCCCGTGGCTACCGTATACCTGTGCGAAGGTGTTCGCTGCAAGATACACGACGGGCGAGTTGGAGACGAACTTCATCGCCATGCACAGCTCCTCCTCCGTGCGACCGAACATCAACGGAGACTGCAATCAAAAATCGCTCAGACTCCGCCCCTTTTGATCGATCTCTTCATACTCACCACAGTCATCACACTGTGCCGGGGCGGATGTGCCTCGGTGAGCAGTTGGAGCGGCGTCTGGCCGAAGGAGGCGATCTGGTTCTGAAATACGTCCAAATATTTACTCAGTTTTCACTAAATCAGCAAAAAAATACATTGTAGTGCAAAAATGTCGCACTTTTCCATTTACAAGTAATTTTAGGCGGGAATTCAAAAAAATTCAAAAGAATATCTCTGACCAGCAGCGCCTCTCTCCTCACGGGATCCGTCTCCTTCTGCAGGTCGACGCCGCCCTCGTAAGTCAGGTAGTAAAAGACGTTGCAGGCGCGCGCCTGAGAGATTATCGATTAGATTGAATTGGATGAACAAATCCGATTCGGTAATCGCTATTACTTCCCCACACTTTAGGCCGAGTAGCGCAGTGGTTGTGTGCTAGAATGCGAATCGAATGGTCACAAGTTCGACCCCCCGTGCCTGCAGATCCACCCAACCAAGGGGGCTAAGAAATGTTGGTAGTGATTGGTAAATTACGATCCAAACATTCCTCGAAAGGGGTCCCCGATTCACGTGCACACAACACGAGAATAGCCTCGCAACAGGCTGCTGATCATCTCAGGACAGGCTCTCGTTGCTACTCAGGCATAGGGGTGGTCGAGACCGCCTTGCGTGTAGAAAACCTAGCACCTTTACCTTTACCTTTTACCTTTACTTCGATGTGTCGGTACCTGAAGGATTTTCAACAAAGCGATCACGTAGTGCTTTTCCCAATTGAGAAAACACACTACGTGTACGCTGTCCTGACATTCCTAACACTGTGAATTCAATCGATAAATCTCTCTTGATCTTTGATCTCTCACCGCCTCTACTCCCTTCTGCTTGAATCCGAAGATGAGATCGATCCACTGATTGAGTTGGCACGAGACGAGATCCGACTCGAGCGCCTGCAATTGTTGTTTGGTAAGTAATATAAGGCAAAGAATCAGTAAGATAGGGTAACTATCTGTGTATCCATGCACCGTGTGAAACGCAAACACACCATCTTAACCAGTTGCTTTCCATCAATTTAGACTATAACAGCGGAGGCCAACTTCGCAACGGGATTATCTATAGGAAAACATATTGCACATAATGACAGAGTGAAACTCGAGCCCACCAACTGTGTTTAGAATTCTCCCATTTATATATCGTTCGGGCCCTTCCCATCCCATTTCTCTCCCCTAACCTGTCTGTGTATCTGAATAAACTGCTCCGGTGTCTTCGCCCATGGAGGCAGCGCGACGTCGCCCATCTCCACGCCGTCCATACTGTAAAATAGTCGAAATTATAATATAACATTTAAAATATAATTTACTGACACATTTTCCGAAAGCAATAAGTGCCAAATTTTATGTAATATTTTTTTTGTACCACACGGATGAAAGTAGAATCGAGAAAACACCCACAGCCTTGTCATATCACAACTCAGCGAAACACCAACTCACCGCTTCCCGAGTGGGAGATGGTTCGAATTACGCAGCATCTCCGGCAGGTAGAATAGCTCGGGGATCAACTCCTGCATGGTTATTTTATTACTTTGTATCGGACATCAACAGTCTATCAGCTATCCATTAATTGATCTTGACTAGTATCATCTATGGAACCGTAGTTTGCCTAGACACCGACCATCTCTTGCAAGTTAGCTTAGTTTCTTTTTTATTGACTCATCTTAATCGTACTAATCTACCGTAATTAAATTCCGTTAAATCTACAGTACTCTTACCGTACCTTCAAAAAAGCTACAGTACTCTTACCGTACCTTCAAAAAAGCAACAGTACTCCTACCGTACCTTCAAAAAATCTACAGTACTCCTACCGTACCTTCAAAAAATCTACAGTACTCCTACCGTACCTTCAAAAAATCTACAGTACTCCTACCGTACCTTGACATCGTGCGTGTCCCTCTGACAGCGTGCCCACGTCTCTCCCATCGAGTGGAACATTCGATCGGGACAATCGAAGCGGCCGCCCTGCAGGTTGATCAGCATCGTCGTGAACGGCTCCTGCAACGAAGAGTGTGAGGTATTATGGCAGTAAAGACGATACTTATCGATTAGTTAGCAATGCTCAAAGATCAGCTCGAAACTGACCTCTCTGATTATCTCTGATTATGATTATCGATTAGTTGGCATGGAGCAAAGACCAAAGATCAACTGACCACTCTCATGAGCCAATTGAGTGTGAATGCTGCAGTCGAGTAGTGCGTTCCGTAGTGGAAGGGAGGAGTGCTCGGATCGTCCCACGTCTCAACACAATGGTAAAGGTAAAGTTGCTACCGGAATCTTTATGTCGACAAGCGACCACTCTGCCGAGGCTGACCAGTAAGGCTGCTGCACCCTACGTATGCCTACTTTCAGTAATAAATAATAATAAAATATTTAATCAATTCCTGCCGTAACTCATATTAGCAACTACAGTATCTAAATTCGATAATAAATCAATAATCTCACTTGGAATCGTTCTTCAAACTGCTTCCTCCGTGCTTCCGAGAGAGCACCGATGGGCTGGAATACGATTATAGTTTTTTTTTGACAACACCATAAAACACAAGTAAAATGAGCGGGCAAATTTTTAAAGATATGTTGATGTTACGCTTCCCAGCACCATACGATGATAGTAAATCAATATGATCATCGCAATTAAAGTATCGATGCTGACACCTAAATCTGCCTAGAAACGAAATTAAATCGATCTCTATTTTATCAATTCATAATCAGCAACCGTACCTTGCTGAGGTCTCTGAAGTTGCTTGCCACACTCAGATCCAGTTTCTCATCTGAGTAGTTGGTGAGCACCCAGGGGAAGACGGGATACTGATTGAGGTCGTTGAACGATCGACCCGCCACTGTGTTCAGGAACATGAGGTAGTCGAAGTTGGAGATCTCACGCTGCAAATAAAGTCAGTTCGCGATTGGCCTACCGTATCAAAATTTCAACCTTATCTTCATCTGAATAGATTGAACTACATTATATATCAACTACTATACAAAAATCAGTACTCGATTCATCTAAATACCATATCCTCGTTTTATCTTTGATCTCTCACCTTCTGCCACCGTTCGGTCATGTCCGAGTGTCGGAACAGTTGACGGGGCGTCATGAGGGAAGCCTTCCTCGACTGCGGCAGACCGTACTTGACACCCACGCCAACCTGCAGTTAGTAGATTCCAATACGCCTCTCATTTTCACATACACTCTCTCGTCACAGTGACAGTCTTCGTTTTATCACCAATTGCGCCTGATTCCAACTGATGATCTCCAGTTTCATATTATTCATAGATCATTTTCTTCTGACCCAGTTCAATCTCATGCCGTTGAGCAATTCCAATACAATATAGTTAGCACTCAATCAGCGCAACATGACCCTACAACAGTCTCCTCTCCTCTCCCTTCCCATCCCTCCCACTCACCCTCGGTAGATGTCCGACCACAGTCCTCACAGTGTCATGGTCGGCGAACGCGAACATCACGGCGGCTGCAACCACATGTATTGGGTTTTAAATATGAATGTATCTGCTCAGGATACCATCCCGATTCACTCTGATGGACCAATTTAGCTGTAAGGAAAAAATAAGAGACTTTTTATCATTGCGCGCAACCCGCCCGATTAGTGTCGCATCGCTGATATAACAGCCAACTATTGACTAATTAATTCATCTGCGAAGAACAGTTGGAATAATAACAAAAAAACAACTTCAAATTTGGCAAAAAAGTTGCCAATAAATTATTTTTTAACAAAATAAACAGTATGCTCACTTCTGGTCGCGAGGAACAGTTCGAGTGCCGTATTCTGCAGTAGATGCGCCCGCAGGAATATCGCTCGAATCTCCACGAGCTGCCATCGACCGTGCAGATTATCGCAGTATCGCAGCGACTGAAAATTGCAAAATAAATAAAATTAAATATTTTTTAGTGAATAGGGTAAAGTCTCCCCCCCCCAAATCATCCTTCCCCCGGCTTATTCTCGTTTCATGATTTATCATAATAAGTCCCTCTCTCTCTCTCTCTCTCTCTTCCTTTCCTGGGAGGGCCTTAGAGAGAGACGGGCCAGTGACTGATTACCCCCGTTCTTTTTGTCTCCGTAGCAGTCAGTCCTCCCATTTTCTCCTATTTCGCCTCTACATTTTACTTCATCTACACTTTTACAGGCCCAAACATCACCCTCCTTTCAGCCCAATTCTGTACTATACTCTCTTGTTGCTGCCTAATTTGCGAAAATTTCGCATTAGCCTCCAGCTCTCGCTTATTGACAACCGAATTAGTGTAGCACCCGCCCTCGCACCACAGACGACACAATACGAAAGAGACTAGACAAAACCAGGTTTTGCAAGCTGCATTTGTTTCAATTTGTATACCAGTTAATCCCCCCCCCCCCAAATTCACATGCCCTAACAGTCCATAAATCAATCCCTCCCATCAAATATGACGTCATCGCCTACTCACCCAAGGACAGATCCTTTCCCATCCCGCGAATCGGTCTCCTTTCATACAACTTATCAGGCCACCGGAAGGGGGGCTATGTTACGCCATCTGGCCCTTCCTCAAAATCCGACGAGATTCAATCAGCTCATCATTTCTCCCATCCCTTTCCTGTCCCACAGTCCGCCCTCATCAAAAGTGGGCGGAGTTTCTGTCGGCAAGAGCGGGTGGTCATTCCGTGACTCCGCCCCTTCCCCCTTCTCTCCCACCCTCCCGCTACTCTCGACCCATCTCATCGCTCCTCTTCTCAATTCAACAGACGAAGTGTGTTAATCACTTGATGGATAGTGTGGTGATTAGATACGGACAGCAGAGGCAGAGAGAGAGAGAGAGAGAGAGAGAGAGAGAGAGAGAGCAGGGGCAGTTGTCTATCTCTCTTTTCCTACTTCTACCTTCCTCCCCTCCCCTCCCCTCCCCTCTCTCCCTCCCCTCCTCCCCTGTCACTACTTCCCCCATGCGACGATTGATCTTGCAGCAGCTCTCATCACTCTCCCCTGTCTCTACCTTTTCCTCTCCTCTCCTCGATTGACCACCCTTATCTATCGACTTTTCCCCCTTTCATCCCATTGTCGCTTATCATTATCACACCAATCAATCAATCACTCCCAGCTACGCTTATCATAATTGATGATTTAGATCCCCAACCGAGCCCTTGCATGTTATAGCATCGAGCAACAATGCTGGGCCACAACCCAAACATCGGCTATCAGGTCGGTCGATTTCATTCACCCTCAGTATTAAGTATAACTCAAGGCAAAAAACTATTGTCAGGTGAAGCAATACTGCTCCGAAAAGGTGCAGATGCGGAAAGCCCACGTCAATGACCGCATCAATCGATTGGTCAAGGTAACGGATCCTTCTTTGTCTTCATTGACTTCCCATGTCCTCAACACATTTCAAAAGGCACCTAAACTATGTCTCACCGAATAAATACGGAGACAAGCACCCACGGAACAGATAGAAAATAGAAGCTTAATTATAGATCAATTGTGATTCTGATTTTAATTTCCAGGTAGTCATGGATATCATGAAGCAAGTGGAACAGCACGAGCCCCGATTCATTCCCACTCTCATCCAGAGTGAAACCAATGGACGATATGAGGGGGTAAGATAGGACAAATAGTCAGTGATGTTATATCTCTGACCATTTCCAGCTCATCGTTCACTCGCCGTCCGAATACGAGGTCATTCTCTACCTCAATCAGATGGGCGTCTTCAACTTTGTCGACGACGGAAGCATACAGGTTAATAATTTACTCATCCATCGTGAGGTTGGATCTTCAGAATTTTCAAATTTTGTTCCGTGTGATCCATAGCATCTCTGAATTCATTCAGTGCCCTTTGATTCTCATTCTCCTTCTCAGGGCTGCGCCGTTCTCAAACTCTCCGATGGTCGGAAACGTTCCATGTCCCTGTGGGTGGAGTTCATCACCGCCTCGGGCTACCTCTCAGCAAGGAAGATCCGTGGTCGCTTCCACACACTCGTCGCCCAGACGCTAGAGAAGGTACGCAAACTTCTCATATCGTCGTCTCCACTAAGTGTCCATAAAGTGTGTACCAATAAGTGTAAGTGTTAGCTACTATATTCATTCATCTTCCCCCTTTGCAGCCTTCCTTCCGCACCCATTGCCGCCTGCAGCCAGATACGAGTGACGTTCGCATACGCGTCGACGACGCGTTCACAGTGCAGGTGCGCTCGTTCACTACCTTCTTTTTCAATTGATTACCGTTACAGTGTAAACATCATTGCACATCAACCCATCGCGTGCACTTATGATCGCTAACTTTATCTCATTACAGATAACTTGCGCCTTCCGATGTCACGGAATCTGGCCTCGATCTGGCGCACATTGGCCTGGCGGAGCGCCGTGGCCTATGCAACAGTGCGCTGCACAGGTTGGTATTTCTTGTCTACAAATTTTCACTGCCGCGCCATTCATCTCACAACAATAGAGCAGTGAGCTGGAATTGGCTATAACAGTGATCACAATTCGTCATGCAGGTGAAGCAAGAGGGATTCGATCTCTGCAGTCGTGACACTAGTCTGCAGATCGTCGTACCCAAGGGGCAACAACCGTCAGCATCTTCGATGGAGGTACGTCTCTTATCAATGCTTTGCTTCGCTCTTGGTAGAAGCTGATGTTAGACATCGTTCGTACACAAGCCACATGAAGAACAAATCTATCCATATGACTCAAATTATCACTATTGCTGCTGGAGCAATCCACTTCCAAATTCCATCAAATAATTGGGCTCATTTCTTCAGGGCGACGCATTCGCCATGTGCATGCAGACCTCAGAGAATCTGCTCATCGTCGGTCAGCGCCGACGTTGTCTAGCAATGCTCAAGTGCCTGCGCGACACTCATCTCGATGTCCCGGTATGGTGGATACTTTTCTGCCTTGTAAACATGGCTCCGTGTTACACAGGCGCACCTGTTCGAGTGCATCGTATCAGTTGAATACTGTCATAATCGGTGTTCAGGGAACACCAGTCACCAACTACATCGTAAAGACGCTGCTGTTGGGCGAGTGCGAGAAGCATCCGCACGAATTTGAGTGGGAAGATGAATGTCTCGGAGACAGAATCATCGGTGAGCGCACTCCACATTAAAAATTTTCCGAGGTATCACAACATTGCCACAAAGACGCTTCTAGATTCCTTTCCATTATTGTAACTGTGTCAGAAAATCTTTAAAAAAAATCAGAAAAGAAAATCTACCGAACACACTATTGATTTCCATTTCTTGAAATAGCCTCCTTCTTTGATCCTCCTTCCAATAGTTCCAGGTAGACCTTCAGTCGGCCTTCTCTATTTTCCTCTGTCTGTCCCTTTCCTCCCTCATCTCCTCGCCTCATTCTCTTCATCTCTCTTCGCTCGTTTCACGGGTGACGGTAATTCGCGCTGACAGCCCCCGCCTGCCTCCACATACGAATACACACCGTATGCATTTCGAGCGACTCTATCTCCACTCTATTTCTATCTTTCTCTATCTCTCCACTCCTCCCACCATCTCCTCTTACGGCGCCTCTTCTTCTTCATGACATTGGCTCGCAACATGAGACATCATGGCGAAAGGGACAGTCGCACGCCACTTGATAGAAAAATACAGACAATGCATTCGCCAATAGAAAAAAAGAGAATGTGCGGTGCAAAAACAATTGCCATTGAGTCCATCTTGCCACGCATCGGTTTCTCGTTTCAATCATTTCATTTCTCATCCTTGTAGAACGATGCCCAATGCACTTGCGGAATAATCGAGAAAAACAAACAATCCTTATTCATCATCTCTATTCACACTCGTTTGGAACAATGTCAAAGTCGCCTCAGTCCATAGTATCCACTCATCGGTCTCTCTTTACCTCTTCCTCTTCTCTCTACTCGAGTTCTCTTCTCCACTGACCGTACTCTCCTCTTCTTCTCTCCTCTCCTCTCATCGCTCGACTGCCCCATAATAGGCTATGCATTAGTGCTGCTCATCCTTCTCCATTCATCCTTCCCTCACTCCTCTCTCTCTTCTTCTCCTCCCCCTCCTCACTTCAGGATCCTCCCGGCAACAAGTAATAAATGACCTGGGCACCCCACTTCGTGTCACAGCTAGTCTTAACGAATCATAGATCACGATTACGTAGTCATGACACAATTCTTCCAGGCGTCTTCCTTCAACTCGTCTCATGTCTCCAATGTCGCCGCTGTCCGCACTACTTCCTGCCTCAGATGGATCTCTTACGGGGCAGACCGCCGCAGTTGCTCGACCAGGCAGCTAGACAGGTACGTCGTACCCACTTGGTTCCGTGGCACCGGGTACCGAACCACTTAGTTCTATGGCCCTTTGCAGGTCTGGGCGCTGCTCCGACGTCTCATGCTCAACGCTCACGCCCTCGAGACGCTGTGATCTTTGATCTTTCATTCTCAGTCCTTCCAAAGTGTCTTTCTTCTTTACGCTCCACTATTTCTTCTCTCTCGCTTGTCCCGGGTATCCAACAAATAACAAAAAGACAGTTGTAAAATCTCCCCTCTGCTTTCACGAGTTCTCTAATAAATTGAATGCATTCATCCTCCTTCGTAACATCCAACTGTAGACAAAACGTTATAGTTTACATCTAAAATATGTTAGTATATTGCACATCATCGTACAAGGTGAAATCTAGCTGCACTCACTTCATATCTTCATGATCACTCTTTTCTCTACCCTCTTCTCCTCTGTTCATTAGTGAGTGACACGTATCGCGTGCTCACTCATCTCTATCCCCCCACTGCCTCCGAATTCACTGATGAATTAACATCCTCCGACTTCTCGATGATGCGAGAGAGCGGGCGAGAACGAGAGTGCAGGTAGTGGGAAAGATAAATAACCATGCGACAGCCGGTGAGAGAGCGTGGGATTCGGAGAGAGACGTCAAGGGGGGGGGGCAGATCGGACGAGAGATCACGCAAATAGAGGAGAGTGAAAACACTGGCGGGACCCAATTTCTGACACGATAATGACACCCTTTTATCAGCCCCTTCTCATGTTCCCACACTTCTCACAAGACGACCCGCAATGGACAACATCGATTCACAAAATCTGTTAACCGTATGGACTAATTGTTTCATTCGAAATCCGATATGGTCAGTTGCTATATCTGCCACTTATCCTCCGCCATATGCAGGGATATTTGGCAGCACATTGCATTCGAAATACCGTACTCCTCACTCTACACTAACCCCTCCATACATTGGGGTCTTGTTCCATTAGCACATCATTACCGTAATACCGTATCCCACACTCTACGGTAACTCCATCGAATCTTGGGCTCTCGTTACGTTAGCACGTTATTACCGTACCCCACAGTCTACCATAACCCCAGCGTTACCCTCGTACTCTACCGTATCCCCTACCGTACCTTGGGATCTTGCTCGGCGTACAGCGGGTCGTCCTCATCGGCATCAAAGTACAGATCGGTGGCCGTCACAGAGAGAGTGCCGGGCACGATGATGCCAGGGGCGATCAGACGAGCGGGAGTGGAGTAGGACGTCGACTCTGAAGGGGAAGAGGATTGACTGGTGATGATGCAACTTGTCCCAGTCCAAAAATGGACAATTATTTAAAATTGAGGAGGTACAGTATGACTCTGTTCAGCGAACCCGAATTTCGGAATAATTATATGAGGCCGTTTGCGAGAGAATCAAACAATGCCACAACATAGATCGGACAGGTCAAAATACAAAATCTCAGTTAAACATGGTTTCCTAGAGATTTGAGGGTAGCGATCACGATGGTCAGTATGCCATGTTATGCAAATATATATATGAAATTGCATGGAGAATCTCATGGAACTTTCAGAAATGCAAATTTCCGTGTATTTCACTTACTTTTTGTCTATTTCTCTATGTTAAACTCAAAAAAGGAGTCTGGGATTAACACAGTATGTGGAGAGTATACATATCGTACTGCCTCTTTAATTTGTACGCTGTTGACCTCGAAAAATAGAGTTATGAATTTTTAACTGAGCGAAAAAGCACTGTTCTGACGAGAAAAATGGCCAATTTGCATCTAATCACCCTCTCACTTCTCATTTGCCCGCTCGCGCGGTGTCTGAGAGGGCGAAATGAGGGGGTGATCGCATGCTAATTGAGCAGTTCTCTCATCAGGTCAGGTTTGTCACTCAAACTCATTCAGTTAAAAATTCATAACTCTATTTTCCGGAGGTCAACAGCGTGCAAATTAAAGAGGCAGTACGGTGTGTATACTCTCCACCTACTGTGTTAATCCCATACTCCTTTTTTGAGTTTAACATAGAGAAATAGACAAAAGGTAAGTGAAATACACGGAAATTTGCATTTCTGAGAGTTCCATGAGATTCTCCATGCAATTTCATCCTAATTGAATATTTACACGACGTGACTCTATCTTTCGAAAGCACAAAAACACGCGAAATCAGCCGAATTTGGTAATTTGAATAACACTTCGGAGATTGATTTGCATAACATGACATATTCGCCATCGTAATCAGCACCCTTGAGAGTACCTAAAACAATGTTCTCCTCCGAAAATGATTTTTCTACTGTCCGCCCTTTGCTCGATTCTATGGCAAACGGCCTCATATCTCGTTTGAAGTTTCACCTGGCAGTTCGACGTTCCACTAGGGCTACAGTTGAAAACTTTCTATAGCTTTCCATTGGATTGTTACCCCTTAGTACCAAAAAGCGCCCAAAACAATGCGTGGCCAACTCTGCCACCTACAGTACTCCTCCCTCTCTTCCCCCTCCTGCCAGCGCAATTAGCCCGCCATCTCGGCTCATTCGTCAAATCTCTAGTAGGGTGGTCTCTCTCTCTCGACAGTGCTATTAGCTCCGTCTCTTGGTGGAGGTGCACCTCATGGTCCTTAGCTTCTCCCTCCGCACAAATCCCATAATATCTCAATCTCTCTCGTCTGTCATGGATCTGTCATAAGAACAGACATCGGAAGTGAGGGGGAAGCTCAGATTGGAGGCTGGCAGCAAGAGAAAAGAACGGGGGGGGGGGGAATATCCATGTCGTTATTATTGTTATCTTCTATTCCAGTAATATGACAATCAGCCATTATGCGGCAATACGATTATATCTTAAACTTCATCCTGATCAGTAAACTGAAATCACCAAGAACGTGGGGAGAAGGGCAGGAGAAGAAAGACTCGGGTAATATCCATGTTAATATTATTAGTAATATATTCTACTCCAGAGACGTGACGCATTACAACAATCAACACTGCCATTTTTATTTTAAATTAACCTTGATCAGTAACCTGAAATCACCAAGAGCGCGGGGAGAAACATATTGGTTGGGGCTGCCAGGAAGGAAAAGAACGGGAGAAATATCAATGTTATTCTTATTATTGTGTTTTACTCCAGAATCAGGCAGTAATCACCCAATCCCATTCTACCAGAAACTTCATCTTGATCAGTAATTCGAAATCACCAAGAAAGAATAACTCTACAAACTTTACTCCCTCCCGATACCACCCACTCCCATTTGATCCGACCGCTGCATCAATCACTGATTTCTCCCGTCTCTCTCTCTCTCTGTCTCTGTCTCTCTCTCTGTCTCTCTCTGTCTCTCTCTGTCTCTCTCTCTCTCTCTCTTCTCCCACTCTCGATCTCGACTCGCCCTCAAGTCCTCTCTCAGGTATGCTTCATCCATGTCTTCCCTCTCCCTCTCTCCGATCAAGGGACAACTGCCCTCTCACTCTATCTCCCCTCACTTCCTACAATCCATCAATCAAGAATCTCTCTCTCTGCCCCTCAGGCGACGATAAGCGGTCTCTTCTCAACAGAGAGATTGCACCTGGGAGCAGAGCAGAGTCCAGGACGGAGGGAGGGGGATCATCGAGCCCCAAGTACTACTCGAGACGGGTTTGACGGCTACAGTAGGAACGATATTCCCACTCAAGCTCGCTAACAAATAAAATAATATTAGGCACTAGGCATCAGAACTTAAATAAAGCAATTCCCAGTTCCGGAAAATCACCGATACAGTACCCCCTAGCTACACTCTATCTCTCCACCAAATCTGCACTGCTGTTGATTTATGCGCGCTCTTGGCGCGTTCTCATAGTCAACTCTTTTTTGCCCGCCCATCTACCGCGCCGTTTTATTACCACCCTTTCCGCTACCAAATAGGGAAGACATTCGCGGAGAGAGAGGAGAAACCAGTGAGACAACCGTCGAATCATCAGATAAGAGACCCCGTGCACAAGTCGTTAAAGCGCCAGAAGGATGCCTGACTCTCCTCGTTTCACGTAGTCTCTCGTTTCCTCTGATCACGAGAGATCAGGTGAAATGGAGAGAGCACGCGCCTAATGGGCGGTTGGACACCGTTGTTGGGCAAGCGCGACAGATTGTTAGAGGAGAGGGGAAGATGAGAGAGAGGACTTGATGTGATCGGGCAATGAAATATGAGAGACATGAATGGGGGAGATGATGCATTTCCGCCGTTCATGTTCAAACGTTATAAGTCCCAATATATTCGTAAAGGAAAAGTGAATTCTCAATCAACTCCTAGAAAGCCGACAGATATATATCTCCGTTCTGAAGCCAAAATCAACTGAATTATTTCATAACCTCATTGCACCTGTCCGTTTCCCTCTACCAGAAGAGTGCCCACCATAATCTACCGTCACTTCATCTATTGGAATTTGCCCTCTTCTACCGTTTCCATCTATTCTACTGTAGCAAGCGCGACAGATTGTGAGAGGAGAGGGGAAGATGAGCGAGAGAAAAAAAGAGATGACTTGATGAGGATCTCAGCCGTTCTTGTTCAAATTTATAGCTATAATACTATCAAAAAAAGGAAAACAATTCCATCAACTAGTAGAGAACCGACAGTAATTTATTTCCGTTCTGAAACCAAAATGCACCGCCCTCTTCCACAACGTCACTTCACCTGACCTCCTCTACGAGTAATAGTGTCCACATACATATATCGCAACCCATGGGTCAAATAGGTCTTCGCGTGCGAAGATAGGCACTTCTGCACTTTGCATATAAACCGGATTAACGTAGCGAGAGAGTGCAGGACAGACACACGAAGGCATCTGTCTACATCCCCCGCCCTATGCTAATTGCGATCTTGCGAAAACCCCATTTGACCCATGACGCAACTCAATCATGCTCCTCTCCTACCGTAATCCCTACCGTACTAGTGGGAGGTGGTGTCTTCCGCCGTTCACTTTCATACGCTATAGTCCTAATACCGTAATTTAAAAGAAAGAGAGCGATTTCATCAACTCCTAGAAATCAGAAAGAAATGTATTCACGCTCTGAAACCCAAATCTGGTTCGCTTTTATAACATAATAGTGCCTGCCTGATTCCCTCTACTAATAGTACCTGTCTGACTCCTTCTACAAGTGTCCCCATAAATCTACCGTATCCATTTGTCCTCTACCGTAATCCCTACCGTGACAATAACAACCCTACAGTAATACTACCGTATCCATTCGTCTCCTCTACCGTACTCCCTACCGTACCAGTGGGAGGTGATGCGTCCACTTCGGTCGCCCACTTCTCGATATCCGATTCGTCGACCAGCTCGATCACCTGCCCGCGGCCCGGAGTGACGCCCTCCAGTCTGCAAGGCAATCTTTCATCTATTACATCATCACTAAGCAATTCGGGGGAAATAATTGGGTCTATTTTTACAAACTAAAGGTCTTCCAGCCTGCAAGCAACCAGTACAATTCCATCGATTGCACCATCACTGGACAATTAGACGAAAATGTCGAATCGATTTTACTATCGCTAGCTCACCTACCCGAACATTCGCATCAACAATCGCGCTTCGATTTGGACAGGGATTAAATATTTCTCGAAATGTGCATAAATTTTCAGGAATGAACACGGCAGGGAAAAAATATAGCAAAATAATAATAGAATTAGTTTACAACATATGTACCTATTTCTAGTCTATTAAAAGTAATACTGCTTAAAACTGCGATAGGTATGACTGTTTCGCTCGGGGAGCTCGAAAGTGATGGACACATGAGTTAGGCCAATTCAATTTTTTTAAACAACAAAAAAATGGTCACTTTGATATCTCCTCCTCCTCAATCTGACTTCCGTCTCCTCTCTCCGTCCTCTCTGCCGAGTAGGCCGTCTCGCACTTCTCCTCCATGTGTCTGAACGAATTAGTCTCAATAATTCAGAATAAGCATTCCGTCCCGGCAGTTTCAGGTTCCGTCTGTGCAATATTTGCGGAAATTTCGTAATTGGGCGTTATTATTCCCTTTAGATTGCGGAAAAATATTAACTGCAAAAGTACCATCATGGCTCTTTCTTACGGATTATACAGAGAGAGGTTCTGAAGATGAAAATGTATCAAGAAGATCAGTCCATTAGGATATCTCACACATCGATTCATACTGGCAATTCCTAGTTTCAATAGGACTATATTTACAGTTATCTCAAATTGTGATATTGGAGACGGCATCGTATAGAGAAAACTAATTTATTGCACGACTCTCCAGAATCTCCAGAATCTCCAGAATATATGATTCCCAATTTGATTCCGATACTTCTACGTTGCCTGCGGTAAATGTAAAAAAATATAAATAAAATCGTAATTATAAATTGAATGGTAATCAGCACCATTCAATATTGATTTCCACCGCGGAAGTTTCACGCTTCGTCAATGAAACATTTCCAACTATTTCAGAGCGGGACAGTGACGCAAGAAAACATTCAGGCAACGTTATATTATAATGTTCTCTCTCTCTCGAACGACCAATCTCTTCTAGATCTCACCACAAAGTCACCCCGTCAATTCCGCGCTCCACCCTTGTAATAATAACATACATTTTATTGGAAAATATTCAAAGATCATTATATGACTGAAAATTAATAGCAATACTGAGAGTCCTCAAAATTCAACACCCAGAATCCCACGCTCCGCCATTCAAACGTTTGTAGCCATTTAAATACGCAGAAGAAAAAAATAATTAAACCCCCTACTTTTAATGGAAACTTTAAGATAAACGTCGATCTACAAATACGAGTGTATTAAGCTCACAAAAAAGAGTAAAATCAATACCGAAAAGTATACTCTATATATATTTTTTGTTTATAAACCAATACCGTAATCCTCACCTGCTTCCATATTGATTGGGGACGAATCGCAATCTCCTTCTGCTGTCATCCTCCCACACATCCAGCCGCCAGAACTCCTCCATCTGCAAGTTAATCGATAATCGGTACCGTAATCGATAAATAGTCACTCCTCGATCATCCCTCCTTCCCCTACCGTACCTTCTCTCCTCGTTCCGCCTCCTTCCACGCTCCGGACGGGCCGGTGAGCACTCCTTTGGCCTTCTCGAGCAGACGAGTGGCCACTACCGTGTCACGACGACGAGAAGCACTGAAGTTGTAATAATAATAATTTTTTTAAATAATTAAACAATAATACTAATGATACTGATAATATTTCCATATATGTTGAGGTGAAATTACGAGAACGTTCCAGATTCCCATCAAAAGTTTCTTTTCTTTACAACATTTAAGAAAATATAATCGATAATATCCCGCCTTCCATACCGTAGTACATGCTCCATCCTCGCCTCTTCCGCCTTCCTCGCATGCAATTCCTTCTCAGCGAGCGCCTAAGAAAATCGATAATATTTCTTCCTTTTTTTCATTCCACACTAATCGTTAGCTATACATTACTATCACAAATAAGGACTGTGCCCTACCGCACTGCATTCTTGAACTACTCGTTTGTGGCAGAATAACCCCACAATTCGATTTTAAATCGGGAAATTAAAGTTTCGCGCGCGCAACATTAGCGGTCGTTACATACTAGTGGCAATATTTCTTTGTCAGAGATCCTAGCATAATTTTTCACACAAAAGATTTTTTTAAAATATTGTTCCGCACAATAATACGCTAAATTGCGATTGCGCCCCGCTGTTTACGTGAGCTACCGTACCCTGACTGCGGCTCAATAAATCGCACCAAAATAATCACCCGGGAATTTAATGTTTCGTCATTATCTCATCAGCCGCTGTTTCAGATTGTGGTAATAGTTCTTGCATTATGCTTGCAGATGTCTACAATATCTTCAACCGTATTCTATGCAATCACGACTGCGCCCCGTCGCACTCCTCTCATCCAGCTACTACTACCGTATACCTCGAAAGTGGCGTGCTTGCTGACGTCCTCCGCCCTCAGTCTGTTCAGGATGAAATCGGCCTCGTTCGCCACTCTCAACACGTGGTCGCGCGTCGCGTGCGCCATTAGACGGCCTGGAAAGAGAGAGATTGCATCATCACTAAGTAATCGATGAGAATGAGAAGGGTCAGGAAAAATTAAATTAGCAATATATGAATTTGTATTTGATCAGAAGTTGTATTGTCTCCTAAAGTAGATTACGGACCATCGACGGCAAGAGTCGAAAATCCTCTTCTATCAAACCCGAAACCACAACCTGCCTTGTCCAACTACACGTTTGTGTGAGACTATGTGTTTCTATATAAGGGCGTCAGGGTATATCAGAATTGAATCACTGAATTACATCTATTCCAAAAGAAATTAGAAAGCTGGGAGAATCGGAATGTAGACGCGCGTGACGCCGTTCAGTTCCACGTAAGCTTTTTTGTACGTTTCTATCTAATAAAAAAAGAATATGAGTAGGTACTATCGAACATTCAAGGAATTCAAACACATATTACATGCTCGAAACCGTAAGTTGATTTGTTTGAACAACGGCCGGAATGGTCCCAATTCCTCCCCATTTTCAACCCAATTAGCCCTTTGTTGCTCAGTGAGCAATGCTCACCTTCATTGACCAACTCGATGAATGCCAATCCCGCGTGTTTCTGCAGTGAAGTCTGCCATTCCTGCGAGCAGAGCAGCATCACCAACTCCACCACCGAACCAGACTTGTTCTTCAGAGTGTCCAACACTGCAGAGGATAAATAAATCAATAATATTGAGAATGGGCAGTTCTAAAAATTGAGAAAAAATTAAAGTGAATCAACATACTACGAACCCTCGTGAATTGGAGCAACACCAACAATATGAATAACCCAGATAACGTCATTTTGTCAATGCAGAGAGGATTTGTATCAACATCAAAATTTTTTTTGAATATTAACTCATTTCGGAGGATTGCGCTTGTCCCGCGACAATTGAAGCAACATAGACAAAAAAATACACATTTCACCCAATTTTTTTCTCCGGAAATTTTTCTGAAAAATTATGGCTCCTGGTGAATTGGAGTCGCACCAACATCATGAATATGTTATGAGAGATAGGTTAAACAATGGTCGCTAGCCAATGAATTCGAAAGACCGTATCCCCTTTCTCACCCTTGGTGTCGTTCATAATCTCCTGTCCGTGCGTGCCCAGCAGCGTCTTCTGGAAGAACGAACGGAAGTCCGTCATGATCTCCCTGCAAAATAATTATTTGTAAAAGATCATAAAAATAATATTTGAAATCAGACATGCAGCTCAGCGAAATGCCAATCTGCAGCTAGTCGATTCATAAATTCTAATTTGGCACAATTTACAGACCATAGATTAAAGATCAAAGATCAAATTCCTACTAACCTCAGTAGGGGCGCGGTGCTCTCCAGCGCCGTGCACAGCTTGCTCGTGAGGTACGCGCGTCTAGAAAGCTATTTATTGAAAAAAAAGCCCCAACTCTTCATGAGAAACACTAAAAAAATATTATGCTACTTAAAAAAAGCATATTAATTTTTATAGGAAAAATCGATTCTACAATAACCCGATATCCACAAATATTACAGTAACATAGATGAGTTATCGATCATTTACTCACCTCTCAGCAGGCGGCTGCGACGAGACACTCGCAGATCGGGCGGCTAACCGTGGCAGCTCGGCTTCACTGAAATACATCCTCTAGTCTCTTCCCTTCACTTTCCCGTTTCAGGCCGCAAATATTGTGACACACTTTGTGATGTACACTAATCGGATAATCACGCACGTATTCAAGAAAAAAATCAATTTCTTACTCACTAACTAAATCTATTTTTTTCCAGCTCTAACATGGCATGGTTACAACAAAAAATGTAAATAAAATTGTAAAATGCTTTGTATCCCTCACCGATGCGGGTGCTCGTCCTTGACTCCCTCTCCTCCCTGCACGCGAATGGCCGACACCTCCTTGTCCTTCTCGATCACTTCGTCGTCTGAGCCATCTGAATGAGATCAAAGATTATATGAAACTGGTTTGAAGGAATATAACTACTAGCCAACAATTGAGAAGAGAAGAAAAACAAGCCTAAGGAATTGATGACAAGTGCTTCGGACCTTGGCTGGACACTGACCACCAAGATCAATAACCCCTGCATTGGCCAGAAGCAGCTTGTTCAAATCTCATTTATTGGGACTACTAGATACGACGGAAATATTTCAATGAGATTTCATCATTCAAGTGAATATCGATTGCTAATTCAAGTGTACTACAAGTTGAATAAGTTAAAACTATAGTAACTATAGTAGACTCTCCAATGAAACGCGCCCTCACCACGTCCTCCATTTTCTCCATTGACTCCATTCGTGAGTCCATTCTCGTGTCCATCTCCCGATGCTCCTCCATTCACTCCACGTTCAGAGGACGGAAGCATGCCAGAGGATGAGGGAGAGGCTGCAAGTGGGTGAATACATAATTTAGGAAAGAAAGATATAGTAACACTAGTTTTATTGTTTATTGCAAAACGCAAAGGAGCCAACAGCCAGCAACACTTGTGTTTCCAACATATTAAAAGATAGATGGTTGTTTAGTCATTAATTGGTATCCCTCAGACAATGGAAAAGAACAGAGAATGCAAGTGTGAAAACAAAATTTTTAAAAAAATAGCGATGCTATAGCAAAGAAGATGACTTTTAATCTCACGAATATAACAAAGAGAAATATGGCATCAATAATATCAGTAAACGGTTGCTATGATTTAGGGTGTAGTACACGATGTACGGCGTATATTGCGCGATAGGAAAGAAAGGCCACACTATTCTGGCAGATGGTCATATTCATGCCGCAATATTCTAAGAAATACATCCCTGCTACGCACATTACCAATTTTTCAGGTTGTGCCGTTTCCCAGAAAAAATGCTAAGAGTACACAAATCAAGGGATGACGTCCGTTTAAAATCTGAAAGAGAGCCGCCCAACCTGTCACATTCACGCATCAACTAAATCAAAGCCTCGCTAACAAATCGTTAATTCAGCCGTGCCTCCGAATTAAAAAAAAATATATATAAATTCGCTCACAGTGCTCACTGGCGTCCTTGTCGTTCGTCGAGTTGAAGAAGGGCGAGGGAGATGCAGGCGGCTCCAGAATGTCCCTGAGAGAGGAGAGGCTATCAATCGATAATCTAGTACCGCAATCACACTGCCCCTAGTTCAAATACGAATCGTCTTAATATTTAACGCCCCGTTTCCCACAACAGGAAAAGCATTATTAGACATTTGAAAAAAATCAATAATCTACCGTACCTGTATCTCGACACCATGAGCACACTGAGCAGGTAGATCACGGCGAGTGCGAGGAACTGCGCCTGCCTCGTCTCCTCCTGAAACTTGAACACTCCCGGCGTGTGGCAGGGCGTACTGTGGGACTGACCCGATCTATTTCTACCGTATCTCTATACTACCGCATCCGTCCCTCACTCTGCTCACTTACCATATCCCTGTAGACGACTCCCTTGATGCGGGTGAGGTCAACCTCCTGCATCAGATGCTCCATGTCATGCAGACCCTCTTTGCCGCGCTGAAATTGAGTAGAGATAAGAATAGTCAGAGATCAAAGATCAAACTACAATATGACTCACAGCCTTGAGAGCGCCCTGTACAAACTTGGAGATCGAGTCCCACTTCTCCGTGGCTCGTGGGTCCAGAGCGAAGGAGGGCGGGCGCTCCCTGTAGAGATTGAGATGAAATCAGATATCGTATTTCGCAAAAGTGAAACCCAGCAATCATAAGAACAAATATTGTGTTTAAAGTTACCGGGAATCCACGGAATAATTTTGAATTCGCGGTATTCCCTGATGATCAATGGCGAGCGTCGCGTGTCGCGTCGCGGTCTTTTTTGAAAGCTCTTTTTTCTCATTCGATGTTTTCGTTACATAAATTCTAATACGACAATAAATTTCAATAAATAAGGAGGCATTGAAGTATGCAAAAAAAGAATCGAAAAAAGGATGGAGCGCAATAAGACAACATGATGAAATATTCACATTTGAATTTGCGCGAACTTTCCTGATGTTCAGTGCTCTATTTTCGGACATTTGGAGCTGTGTCACGGCCTAATTATCGATTTTTGACATTTTTTGCTTCGACAGCCTTTCTTTTACGGCAATTGTCTATTCGATTCCGTCGTAAGATCAGACACCAAAAATGTGGATTCCCGGTAACTTTAAATATCATACTACCAAACTTAATAATAGAGCAAAACAACAATTAAGAAAAGCAGTGATCTAGGGTCATATACCCATCTTGAAGCAGCAAAGTACCTGCACGCCAGAATGTGTCGCACACTGCAAGTCGCGATCAGACGGAGCGTCTCTCGCAGAATGCCGCCCGTAGGCATGTTCTTCTCCTGATAGCAAATGAAATTATACGATATGGAAGAGCGAATACACCATACCTACGCCTACATACCATAATATCAAATACGAATCCTGAGAACAAATAAATCAATTCAGAAGAAATCAAAGACCAAAACTACAACAGCGCAAAATGAATACAAATTACTAGTTTCGTCTCGCAACGTTCCTAGAAGTAATTCAATATGTGAATTTATCAAATATGATGCAAGTGAAACGGAGAATCCCCTATCACGTTTTCACAAATCGTTCTCACCTGTTCCAACTCCACGAGTGATACGCTCGACTGGAACACAAAAGTGTCGGCGAGGGAGGCGAATCGAGAGAGAAGATCGGCTGCGGCCTCGATGGGCAAATCCTGAAAGGTTTATTTAATTGAACAAAATATTATTACGAAGAAAAATAATTAATTATCTTGCAAGGCAAAGTTAGACAGGCTGCATTTATGTTTCTACATCTCAATCCCATTAAAAAATAGAATGAACGCTTTCTTATTTTCATATAATCCATTGCGCATCATAATAGCACTCTCCCACATTTGCACACTTCCCATCCCCCCCTCCTCGTACCTGTCCACAAGCGTCCTTAATCTCCAGTTCCGAGTTGGGCGAAGTGGCGGAGGCGAGCAGCGGCAGCAGACCCAAACAGAATAACAGTTACCTTTTTTTAGATTTTACTCCACCAAACACAGTGCGAATTCGATCAATTTCAAATACACCTTTCCTATTTGATGCCAGCGCGCATCTCCAATGCGCCTGGAATACAACACAACATTTCTTGGACGTTGAGTTAGCACCGTAAAATAAATCGATCGATATATTTCCCTCCCATACCCCTTTCTCCCCCCTGTACCGTATACCTCCACAGGCCATGATGAGCGAGTCTGCCAGCTGCGAGATGACGTGCACGACGTTGCTCACAAACACGTGGTTGTCGTTGTGGTTGACGGCGTCGGAGACAGCGTTTGCAGGGTCGGTACTGGAATGGAGAGAAGGGATTGCATAGTGATGATGCAATCAATATAGTGTATTATTTTTCGCATATTCCGTATTAGCTGTTGCCACAATATATACAAATACGTGAACCCCTTGGCAGGATCGGAACTGCAATCGAGAGAAGCGATTGCATAGTGATGATGCAATCAATAAATAGTTCGGCCAGTAACATTTGCAGTTGTTACACAATATTTAAAAAAAACGCGGACGGTTGTTTTAGAGCGCTCAATACTTTAGCGTGGCGAGAACGAATACTCGGCACATTGTCGATACAAGCCGACCTCAAATCAGAACGGAGCATCGCATTTTAATGCTGACTCCACATCCGGAATTAAAAATAAATCCTTTCCTTTCAGTCCGTTTTGTATCCAAAAATATTTTCATATACGTCCAAGCAGTCAGAAAGAATTTTACATGACATTTAATTTGGTATCTGCATTATTCTAGATATTTATATCCCCTGCTACGCATGTACAGCTCTTCGAATGGATCTACTGCGCAAGATAATTTATATTCCCTCACCCCTGTGCTGTCCCGGTGCATTGCTGCTCCATTCTGACATCAAATCAGGACATGAAATTTATTTCTAAGCTTCCCGCGTCTTCCAACAATATGTAAATATATATTTGCATGTGAAACCAAACAATTGATCATTGAAACTGATTTGAGGCCGGTGTGTATCTGCATTGTGCCGGGTCGTCCTATTTAAAATTGCAATTGTGCGTGAAAGGCTCTTCAAATTGCTCTACTCCTATACTTATCGACGCAAGTTCCCGTTCCCGTTTCAATGTATCTTTGCGCTATTCCCTCACCCCTGTGCTGCTCCCGTCCTCCACTCGTCGATGACGAACTCGATCGATTGCAGTAGATCACGCAGCAGTCGCAAGTGCACCTGCAATATTGATTTATAAGGTTGGTGCGAAAGTTCTTGCCGATTTTGCTACTAGAGTTTGTGCTGCCCGATCCCGCTAGTCGAAAATGCCTACGACCTACCATCAATAATTTATGTAGTACCATCCTTGGTCTCTATAGTGACACCACGCAAAGATATATGGGTTGTCCTATCAGAGAGAAAAAATGAAAATAAATTTCTCAAAAGGCGCCCGTGTTTTGGAAAAATATTCAGAGAGCTAGAGTATTGTCACCAATGGTTTCCCATAGAAACACATGCAACTGTGAGTACCTAGAGGTCTTCTCTTTCGAATAGTTTTGCAAGTATAACGCTCAAGGCTTTCAAACTAATTTGGCAATAAAAATAATCATGATACAGTCAAAAAAGTAGGCGCTCCAAGATTATCTCCAGATCTTGTTATGATGAAACATCCCAAATTTGCATGGGTTGAAAATATTTAATAACTTATCCTGTTTATAGCAACACTAGACTTCCTAAGCTAGCATCTTCTAGAAGGAAAATATATCAAGTTTTGTAAAAATACATTTAATCTATGAAAATTGTAGAAATGTTAAATTTTAGAGATTTCATTGGTCGATCACTGTTCGAATGTTCGAGATGAGTGGACCAAATATAAATTTTATCTCATACTCTAGTGGTTGCTTAATAAAATAGTAGGTTGATCTCAGTATTCGATGTACAGTGAAAAGCGGAACGCTCATGTGAACCTCATTTCCGACCTCGCAAAAATGATCCATGAGCTCTCGCGTTATATATTCTTTACCGCCATCCCAATTGTCCATCCTCTCAGCGCTTTTGATAGAGCATGACTTCTCAATTGTTTCCCACCAGAGTAGGTAGAACATGCTCCATTCGTTAGAAGGTGAACAATAAAAATATCCAAGTTCAGTCAACTGAGGTCTAAGCCCTCAACTTCAAGAACATTTCTTTGGCAGGACGCAGCTGTGTACTCCATTATTATGCTATCGCCGCATGCCCTACACACTTGCCTATCGATATATAGTAGTGTCATTGGATACGGTTGACTTGTGATGGAGAACGAGCCCGATTACTGACCCAATATATAAGTCGACCCACCAACTTTGATCCGTCATAATTTTAGTACTATCAGACTATGAGAGTAAATGGAGTGCGCATTTTAAAGGCAAGTGTATGCCTCACTAGTCGCCACTAACACTTCTTTTCCGATCAATCCTTGTAAAAAGAAAACAAGAAATTTCTACACCCCAAAAATCGGCAAAAACTTTCGCACCAACCTTATATTAAAAACATTTTAAAATTATTCCCGACCAATTTTTGTTCCATTTGGCTATCATAACATTATGCATTCAATGCCCAGCACGATTCTTGTTTCAAGCTCAGGTCGTCTATAAACTTTCGTGAACCCCCTCGATTTTTTTTACCCTCGACCAGGAGAACTCGGGTGTACGGTAGACGGGCGTGGGTCGATCCTCGGCGGGCGTTTCCGCTCTGAAGAGATCAAAGATCACAATTCCATCATCTCTCCGCTTCGGCATGCATATCTCACGCTATGAATTATGTTCTCATAGTGAATCCGTTTCTGACGTTATTTCACTAACTCTTACATTTCCAAAATTTAGTATTCCCAATCGTTTCCCCCACGTTTAGCAACAATTACCAATACCTCTTCTCTCCCTCTCCCTCCTCCTCTCCATTCTCTCTCGCATCTCCTGCCTCCTTCCCCTCTGATCCACTCTTCGATCCAGTCGGCGATGGTTGACCTGAGATTGGGAGAATCATCGATTAGTTACAGAAAAAAAAACTTTCCAAAAATAGTAAATTCGTTGTTAACATTTCTGTCTATGATTGTCATTTATTACTCCATAACTGGAATTTGGACGGAAAATAATAATAATAATAAAATAAATAAACATAAAATAAATACCAGATGAGATGCTCTTTGTGGGCGTCGATGCCGCCTTCTCTGCACGGAATCGCTCCCAGGAAACCTGAGAATTGTAGATTTAAGCAAAGAAAAACCAAACATCAAATATGGACATCCGGTTGCTTTCGCGTTTCACTTATCACATAAAGTTCCTAGTGTAAATGTCTTACCGATAAAGATTTGTATTCTCTCCTAGTAACTTTCCCGTTACAAATATCGTATAGACTCTCTAATCCTGGTTACTTTCCGATCGCTCTAAATGAGGGAAAAATCATCAACTCGCCTTGGAGTGTGCAATGGCCAGTGTGTCCACCCACACTCTCCATCCTCCATATTCGTGTCGAATGGCGTGGTGGAGAAGGATGTTGAACAGATCGTACACCTGACACACATTACATGATCAAACAAAAAAATGTACTTTCTTATCAAGAAATTGTTCGAAACCCGTCACTACGCCGCTCCACTCTTCTATGAAATGCACGATTTTCAACGGCCTATGATTATTGGTGGTAACCTTCGTGAAAATGTAAATCGCCTAACCTATTCAACTCTTGGAGAAAAAATCAAAATCCCGTAACTACACAGTTTCAATTTCCTTATGACAAGGTCAATGGCGAGAAGGATTCTGATGGCAAATGTAAATCCAATCAACGTGACTAATGCCGTATCCCCTCGATCAATCCGCTCAAAATACCGTACCAGTTCGCAAATCTCCGCTTGGGAGTCGTCGGCAGGGTAGACGTACGCGAGGGAGATGAGCCACTCCTGCCACACTGACATCTGCAGGATCGTCCTGAACGAGACAACACATGGTAAAAAGGTAAAGGTAAAGGTGTTAGGTCTTCTACACGCAAGGCGGTCTCGACCACCCCTATGCCTGAGGGGCAACGAGAGCCTGTCCTGAGATGATCAGCGGCCTGTTGCGAGGCTATTCTCGTGTTGTGTGCACGTGAATCGGGGACCCCTTTCGAGGCATTTTTGGATCGTGATTTACCAATCACTACCAACATTTCTTAACCCCCTTGGTTGGGTGGATCTGCAGGCGTCGAACTTGTGACCATTCGATTCGCATTCTAGCACACAACCACTGCGCTGCCACTTATTATTTTATTTATTTATTTATCGTACATCACAAGGGTGCGACAACATGTACAAAAATTTACTACCTGTATGTTGATTCATATACGAATAAAGTCGCGGTCGAATTAATCCTAACCAAACCTCAGCCGACGTCTAACATCTGTGAGGCACGAAACTAGCGGGAGGTTTGAAAATATAATGAAAAATCCTCACCGTCTGTTCTCCCTCGAATCCTTGCACATCGTGATTAGGTCGATGAGGAACGTCTTGCGAACACTGAAACATGCATATTATCTTATGTGTTTAAAATTATTACGAGCATTTTGAAGAAAAAAAAAAGAAAAAAGATTACAATCCCTGTCATTAAGCAGTTTCAAATCCACACGATAAGCTCAATGTTCGCATGAGCTCTAATACGTCCCTGATTCAGTACAAGTCCAACCAAAAAAATTAAACTCGCTTCATAGCATCGGGCGATTCATCCGACGCCGTCAACAGCTGCGAGATCACCTTGAGCAGCGAGGCATTCTCGAATCTAAGAATAAAAATTAATTCAAGAAAATCAATAACACCGTAATCTACAGTAATCCCGACGCCTACCATACCCACTCAATAAATGTATATACTCACTTTGCATCCTTCGAAGGCGGCATGTGATCCGTGTACATGAGCTGGGCAGTCATTCTGGAACAGGAGGCCTGTTGCATCATCACTACTCAATCAATTCTTGTCTACCGTACCCCTAGATGCCTCCTTATCTTTACTAACTTCTCGGTCTTGTAATTAATGAAAACTCTCTTGATAAATAACTACTAAACTAAAAAAACTCACTTCTCGGTTAGTATCTCAAAGAGAACACTGTAGATGGGCATGGACAGATGCGGAGTGTGCAGGAGCAGTTTGTCAGCCAGCAGAGCCAGGGCGTTGTTCGCACCCACTGCTTCCGTCTTGCGCCTGCAATTGTACGGTAATAAATCAATAATTATACAAAATACACTATTATTTTAAACCATCATTCGTGTTAAAATAGTAACTATGGATAAGTTATATAAATAGAGAAATGACAACAAGCAATTGAGCACAGAATAATGTATCAAGATACTATTGTGACACAACAAACTGCCTGGTTTTGATTTTCTTGTTTTGTTTAGCTCATGTAAACTTCGCGCCCACACTAATGAAATTACTGACGAAACATGAATAATACCCAACTGTGAAACCTGGTACTACCAGGCTGTAATGAAATAGTGGATTGAGGAAATTGAGCTAGTAGGAAAATTTAAAACTCACTTCATGGTGCTCCTCGCCAGGAAGAGTCCGAGCAGTTTGAGTGCTGGGATTCGGATGAGTGGGGAGGGTTTGGCGAGCAGGGAGAAGATCATCCCGATGGCATGGTCACGGTCGAGCGCTGCACAATTGTATTTATATATTATAATAAATAAGAAAATTTAAAAAAAACTAATTTTCGACGTAGAGAGAATTTTTAAAATGTAATTAGAAATAAAATGATGTTTAAAAATACAAATAATACTTACCAGGAATGAGAAGCTGCGGGTGCTCGCCCAGCAATCGATTCACGAGCGCCAGCACGTCGTACAGATTGTCGTTCTGGAAGAACATAACTTAAATTAGTTTAATTTAATTTCCGCAGTAAATTTAGTATTTTCATGAATGTTAAAATCATAAATAGTTAGCACAATACTCTACGCGAGATCTACAATGTCAATCGATAATCCTGGCTACCGTACCTCGTTAACGGTCGCGACGAGATTGAGCAACGCGTGAATCTCCTGATCTCGAGGGGATGACGGCGCCTGCAAAAGGTATCGGTTTTCCCCTTTATGATATAAAAAATGATATTAACAATAAAATTATTCGTCGGAAAAAATCATCCAACGATTAACATTGAGCACAAAGCACCCAAGAGAAATGTTGTTTCACAGTGTTACTAAAATACAGCAAGCACAAGTGCGTAACTTCATCCATTGAAGAGTCTAAATTGCATAGAACAAATATTATAAATTGGTAATCGTAGATCAAATATTTCAAGAAAATTATACGTTCATTAGATGGACTACTGGTGTGTGCACTCTCTTTATATAACTCGATGTCTTGCTTTGTCACGCTCTCTCGCCAGCCAGTGTGTTTAGCAGCGGAACGTTTCACTATTTTTGACGAGTGTGAGTTTGAAATATCACTGTTTTCTCACCTGTCCCTCCTTGTCCTGTCCGAGGAAGATGAGCTTGTTGATGAGCACGAGCAGACACCCGCGGATGGTGATGATGTTCTGCGAGAGATCAAAGATCAAAAGTTGCACATTATTATTTAGATTTCGCATTTCCACCTCCTCAATGGTCTTATCAGACATTTGTGAAAGACCAAATGAAAATGTTCCGACAGTAGCACCGATGTCACGGGTTTTCATAAAAGTTTTATAAAAATATAAAGGTATAACATTTTTTTCTACTTTCCTTCAAGATCTCAGAACGAGCATTTGCGACTAGTGATCTTTTTAAAATATATCATGCGTATCCAAAATCAGGCGGGATTCGAAAAATACACCTTTCTATGGAATTTTTTTTCATAAGCGATCACACTAAAGCGAGTATTCTGTAATAGTATAATAGATTATTTACAGCGGAATTCTTCCATCGATCTCTCACCTCTGTCGACAGTGTGGGACATCGTGGTTCGGGCACCCAATCAGACGGATTCCTCGCCGCCACGACGTAGTAGTAGTGTTTGAGTGTGTGACACATCTCGATCACCTGACAATGAGAGGAAAGGAAATAATGAGTCGCAAACAACAAGTCAAATAGTAATAGTATCATCATCGTGGAAAAATACAGGGATTCGCTGAAATTCCACCTTTTTTGCATTAATATTTTTTCACATCTGACAGAACCGCGTTTCGCGAGAGCGTTATGATTGCTACGTCAGCCCTGTTTTTGCTACGATTTCTAGTTTCGAGGCAAAACAAAATGAACAACTAGAGAAACAATTACATGACTTCCGTAATATCCACACGGGAATCAATCAATAAATCGACTTATTCTTACCGTCGCGACTCTCTTGATGTGCTCGGGGAACTTGCTGTTCGCCATGAAATCGCCCGAGAGATACGTGTAGAATTGCATCTGAAAGAAATAAACAGATGATGAGAAACACCAAACCAAACTACCAACTACAACGATCAAAGATCAATATACCCACCTGCACCGCAGGATCGGCCATAATCCACAGCTTGGGATTGAAGAGGATGTGATCGAGGAGGTGTCTGAAAGAGATGAGATGGGATCATTGACGAAGCAGGAGGTATTAAAAGCTAAACATGATTGATGGCGCGCGAAATCCGCTGGTCGCTGGTATTCGGATTATCAACAACTAATTATGAACGCTTATAATAAGGGACCGAATAACTGCTATTGAATATCAGCAAACAATTACTGCGAGCAACGATTGGCGTATGGACGGTATCAGAGATCAAATATTGTATGAGATGTGTCGATGTATAAGCGCCGATTAGTCATTAGAGTAATGTACGAAATCCGACTAAACATATGGTGCTCACCTCATGAGGACGGGTCCGGAAGCGACGGAATTACAGAGTCGAGCGAGGGAAGCAATGCACTGCACTACATCTGAGGAGAGATGGCGAGGGTCCGACTGAACAAAATTTTTCACCAACCAACCATCAATATTTTTCACCAACCATAATAAGCTTCAAAGTAAAACACGGATATTGGTTCATAGCCATTTATAGGCCACATGAAAAAGTCAACTATTCATATGACATAATGCAAGATGCTAATGAAACAAGGGAAATTGATGTTTCACTCTCCACATACCTTCTGGAGTGCATGGGCGATGATGAGTATGCCTCGCGAGTGCACAAACTGCTGCTGGAAGGTGTACGAGCACTCCAGCAGACGGGTGACGATGGACAGCAGAGTCGCGCTGCAACATTGTGAATTTAGAAATTGCACCATTATTAGGCAACTGCTACTACGTGCTTCGTATTCGAATTTCACCAACTCTTAGCCACAAGGGACGGACAAATATTAAGAAATGTCCTCTTCACTATCATATTGCCGTAGTTGCCAATACGAGCATCCCATTGGTGATCCCAAATGCGCCCGTACTAAAAAGGACATTGAAACAGCGAATTTACTAGTTTCGGAAAGATGGCTATGATTTTATATGTTCGCGATCACAATTCGCATTTTGTAACTGTCTCCATACCCTTGCCCTCCACCGTACTCTCCTCCCTCCTCACTCACCACAGATCGATATTCTCCTCTCCTCCTTTTCTCTCCACAGGGGCGTCCAGCTGGTCGAAGAGTGGCAGCAGCATCTGCATGCCTCCCACCGATTGGAGGGACGACTGCAGGGAGTGCGTGCGAATCACCTCTACGCCCTGTAAAGAAAATCATTTATCGATTGACAACTTGGTTGCTACAGTAGACACCTTTTGTAAGCTACAGTAAACCGCCATTTCAAAATTATATAGCTAATTGTCTCTCTATTCAAACATCAAATCTAGCCATTTTTCGATTAAAAATGATTGCCTACCGTACCCCCTTCATGACGGCGTGCGCAATCTGGACGTAGTGTGCCTGAGCGGCCTTGTGGGGCGGCGTGTACAGACACAATTGGCCGTGGCAGTTCTTGGGCGAGTAGAGAGCAAGCAGCGACGAGTGCAGACGGCCGTCGAAGAGGAACTGGCAATTAGGAATGTTCACAGCATTAAAAATAAATTGATTGAAGATCAGTCAATGGATACAGCTACCGTAATACTCCTCCCTCTCCCCGTACCCTACCTTCTTGTATCCCTCGGGTAGATCGCACTCCGCCTCGTGGCGCAGCGCCGACATGTAGCCGGGGCCCATGCAGTACAACGAGTGAGCCTGAACAGGAAAAAAACAATATTTGCAAGTGGCGGCGGGATATTGAAAACTACGTACCTGTTGCAGCGTCACCGACTCGGCGAACACGTACACGCCCGCCATCTGACCGGTGAACGAGGTAAACGGCGGTTCTAAACGGAATTTCCCCGTTACGGTATCCAACTTGCTTTGATTTTTAAAAAAAAAATGTATACAAAAATGACTTACCGGCCTGAACTCCTGCAGACGCTCCTCCGACCGCACACGCCGACCACGTGTCTGCTATCGTAATCGCCCTAAAAATAGCAAAAATCGATATCAGAAAGCTGTATACCGTAATCAATCGATACACTATTAAATTTATAAAATGATACGAACACACAAAAAGTCAAAATGGTACTTCCTGTGTTTACCAAAGCGAGAGAGCAGGTAAAAGTGAGAGGGTCGCGTACGTGCCTGTGTGATAAACAACGGAAGTACGTCATTTGACTTTTTGGTGTGATCGTATCATTTTATAAATGTAATACAGTACTCACCAATTGAACTCAATCGCGTCGACCTGATGGCCGTCCACAAAGCACACCACTTCACTGCGTCCCCATCGAGAGTAGTTGTGAGAGAGCACGATATGGTGCCATCTGAAATACGGTATCAATAATTTATTGATTTTTTAAAAGTAAATTACAATCGGGAAAATAAATAATGACCCACTTTCTCGGCTTCAGCTCGGTCCGCACGCACTTCTCTATGATGGGCGTGCCGGCCTGCAAGGGGTATAAAAAGTTAGTTTACTATCTCACACTGTATCGAAAGAGGCTACGGTATCTCTATTCGATTATCGATTACCTTTCCCTTGTCGATCGTGATCACGATGAAATTGGCGACAATGTGACACGAGTACGAGGCGCCCTTCGAGGAGCGGAAACTGAAAGAATAGCGTAGCATTATTTAATATCAAAATTTTTAAAAGCATCAACTTTCTCGTTTCACTCCCGCTTTAATTAAGTAAAGCTGCGTCGAATTACACTGCGGTTGGGTCTTCTATTCCCTATAAAATATAAAATGACTAAAAAATTGACCAAACTTCATAAAACATAATAAATTGCAACCATTATTAATTATTTACCAAACTTCATAAAACATAATAAATTGCAACCATTATTAATTATTTACCAAACTTCATAAAACATAATAAATTGCAACCATTATTAATTATTTCGAAAACAAGAACGAATACGATATCTTGTCCTACAACCTCAGCTCAAATCACTTTCGGTATTTTCACGTTCCGGTTAGGTATCTCCCGTCATCTCTTGGCACTGAATGTCCACAATAAAAATTTCGCAAGCAGTGAGTATCGCGTTTCACCTTAGATTCAATATCAGGAAAATTATATCAGTAGCAATAATTACAAGAATTCATATTTATATATTACTGGCAAACATATTTAAATTCTCATGCGATGGGACAATAACTACCGCGTATCTTACAAATTCTACAATGCCAATGAAAATTCACCGACAACAATCAGCGCGTTGTCTGGCTACATACTCACTTGTAAATGACTGGTTTCTCCTTCTCGAACACATTTCCACTGGGTGGATCCATTCTCAACCAGGCAGCAAACGTCCATCCCGCCTGGTAGGGGAAAGAGCGCAGAGGAGGCAGGAACATTCCCTGCAATAGCAAGCTAGTCAACTCTGGCATAAACATTTTTCAATTGCAATTGACATCTGATCTCAAAATAAAAAAAGAGGTTTGTAATCTCGGCTTCCACGTCAGATTGCAGCTGCACACACTTCTCTAATGGTATATATTTCCAGCAGGATTGGTAGAGCTCCGAATGTTGAGCCAATAATATCAATAAATAAATTCGACAATGATCATTAATGAATGCAGGACGACTACTCACCGCTCCGGGAGTGCCGGGGAAAGAGAAGAAGACGTCGGTCGAGTCCTGCTTGGGCAGCGCACGCATCTCCTCCACGAGGCGTAGTGAGTTCGGCCGCTGCAAGACAACAATTACCGTATCTTTTTTTCTTATCGATCAGTGAACAACACAAAGCATTTATTTTTTAGCTGCACACGTGCCCACATTTAAGTTAAATGATTTAACACCAAGACAAGAACATTTACCAATCGCAAAGAAAGAAAATGCCTAAATTTTAAAAAAAAAACGATAAAGACGAGCGTAAATACCATACCCATTTCCCGTCGCTGGTCAATTTGAGTGCTCTCAGATATCGCTTCGTTTCCTTGACGGTGATCGAGTACTGACCGACGAGACCAACCAACTGAAACATTGATACACATTAAATAATGTTGTATTATTCATTGACCGGTATCTACTATTAGTAACTAAATTATGGAGAAATATTTGAATGTGTGCAGTGACTATCATGTTTCACAGTGGCTAGAATTTAGCTTTTGATTAAGAGCAATGTATATCCTGCTCTGATCAATCGCTCAATCCCTATGAAAACCCTCACCATATCACTTGCAGGAAGAACCATAGTAAAATAGAGAACACATTTTTGTCGAAGTAAACCGTGCCGGAAATTTTTTTTCGTGTAGTAACTTTCAAGTTTCACAGCTCCTATAAGATAGTCAAGTTTCAACTAATCATAGTACACGATCAATCAATCCTCCTTCTCATAAATCAATCCTCGCAATCTCCACCCCTCCTTCTCACCTGCAGATACAGTTCACTGAGCATGTGAGGGGCGTTCTCCAGCAGGTCGAGCAGTCTCGATATCAGCCCCACTCTCGAGCACATCTCCACGTTGCGAATGCTCTTTCGGATGAGAGCGACGAAGACGGACCACACTTCGGCCTGCAAATACTATTTATTATAAATGAAAGGTTCTACATTAGTGAATGCTGCATACACAATGCGCTTCTGCGAGAAGCGTTGAGCCGCAGATCACCAGGTTTTTTTCAATCGGGATAAATTTCGAACAAGAAGCGCAAGACTATTATCTTGCTACCAACCACTCCCAAATTCTTGAGCACCCCAATTTTGATGATCCTTTATTAAACATCGTTTCATTTCTTGCTGTCGCACTCTTGGCGCATGAGCCACATAAAAAAAGAGTAGTTTCTTTCCACTTTTTTTTCTATAATTCTATATGGAAATATATAGCAAAGTATCTACCCACAATTCGATATTGTCATTCCTCTCCCTCACCTGGAAGTGTACATCTCCAATCTGCAGCAGTCTCAGCATCCTCTCGATATTGGCCGAATCGTCGATTGTGAATCGAGCCTCCATATCGAAGGCGCCAGCCACCAACTGAACGATGCAAGCATTTCATTAGCTGTTTCAGCGTAAATGATATTTTTTTTATTTAAAAAAACGTATCCTGTCAGGTTATAGTTTCATGGGGTCAATAGGACACATCCAATCGCAAAACAACCGTTACTGCTCGAATCATTGCTAATAAGTGCGTATAAATCTCCGTCGAATTTGGATTAATAATTTTTGCATATAACATGAAATGAATAGAAAATGCCCGAGAGTTCACCAATCAATCGTCTCCCGAATGAAGAATAAAAAAACTACCGTACCACATTGAAAATGGTATCGACTACGACGTTCCTCTGTATCGTCCCATCCTTCATGCCTGCCTCCAATCGGGCGAAAGTGTCTGCCGGCTTCTCATCCGACGACAGGATTACGGTAGTCCGCAGCAGCTGCTTGGGCAGCTCCAGCGCTGCAGGTGCTGCAGCGGCTGCAAAATCATTGTTCAGCAATTGGTGTCCACACATAGGTCAAATGGGGTTCTCGCAGGTATTTCGTGCAGAAATGCCTAAAATCGCGTGCCGAAGTTCATATTGCCCAATTTTCGACAAATCTGTCAGAAAAGTGGTCAAAAGTGCATGAAACATTCAAAATTTTAGTTTGCCGACATGGTCTGTACGCCATGCAGAAGTGCCTATCCTCGCTAGCGAGAACCCATTTGACCTATGTGTACACAAACAAAACTTTTTCGGTTATTATATTAGAAGGAAGAAGAAAAGACTCTAGAAGAAATGTAATAAACATACGTTCTGGTGCTGCTGCTTTCGGAGTTGCAGCTGCAGCAGTCGGCACAACAATCTCTGCAGCTGCAGCCTTCTGATTCTCGACGGCCTGCTGCTGCTACAAATAGCGCGTTTGTTTGCATGCACTGTCCATGTTCTCCATCCAGCTATCATGGACAACCTTAGTCTGAATATTGCCCAAAGTGTCATCCAATCATCAACTTCCCTCTATAATATCCTCTCTCTCTCGTCAATTCCATTTTTTTTGCCCCACTATTCCCGCCGAAAATGGGCGTGGTCGGCTTCCCCTAGAAATCCCGCACTCGGAATCAGGACGTTCCAAATCAAATCTTGCCCACTTATACTCCTCACCTCTGCCTCTCCTCCCCTTCTCTCCTCCTCCTCCTCTTCCTTCTCCCTCATCTCCGCTTCTTCCTTCTCTCGCTGCTCCTTGGCTGCAGCAAGGGCAGAGTGCAGTTGCTGCAGCGGCTGCAATAATAGAATTCAATTATGAATATCGTATCTGATAAATTGCTCCACACTGTTTTACAAGAGTAATCTTTAAAAAAAAGATAAAAAAAGATGAGATATTTTCCTATATTATATTCAGAGAATAAGAAAGTGGACTCTCTTTCACATACACATTTTTAAAACTTCATCGATCTATTGATTAAACGTACTGTATCTGCGGGAGTGGGCACCGTACTCCTCTCCTCTTCTCTCTTCTCAATTACCGTATCCTCCAGCTCCACTTCGTTGCTCTCGATCACAATTTCATCCATTGCTTCTTCCAGCGCGGCTACCGTATCCTTGTTGGCTGGGGGTTCCGCAGCGACTTCCGGTGTGGATACTACGGTATCGGTCGTCACTGTATCGACCAGTTTGGGGAACGAGTCGAAGGACTCATTAGTGTGAGCGCTGAAATAACCAACATTACTATTCCAAATTTGAAATGATATGTTGGTGAAATCGACTACTGGCGAGTGTGTATTCTCGGCGTGTCTCTCGCCTGGTCCTGCTCTCTCGCAGCCATACTTATTGTTTAGGAGCGGAATGTTTTATTATTTTGTACAAGTGTTCGTGAATTTATCATACGATTATAAGACAAGTCTTATCGAGTTTCGTCATTCCTAGCCAATCTGAATCATCAGCTTCCCCCTTTCCATTCAGTTCGTTCCTGTCGTCTCGCTTACTCATCTCAGTACGTCAAATGTCACGAGATTCGCTCATCTCCATCAATCAATACTACCGTAATCATACAGTAATCCGCTCTCTTTCCGTGCAAGAGTGAATGCCAATCCACCCATCACTCACTTGTTGTTCTCGGGCGGCCTTGGGACCGTCTCCTCTTCCGCTACTTGCGGGGGCGGATTGACTGGTGCTGGCGCCTGCGAGGCGTCAGTCGCCGCTTCCGACGCGGATGGCGCCTTCCGCGTGTCGGGCGCTGGCGCGTCGATGCCGACGGCGCCCTCGTCCTCCATTACCCGAGAGGATCGCTGCAGACAGTATTGATCTACGGTAAATCGGAAGGCGCAAATACGAAAAGAGGAAAGTTGAGAGAAACGAAGATATTATTAAAACAAAAAAAAAGTTATCGATAGAGTATCCTATAGCTATGAAACATAGCCATGAACAAAGCGACTGAATCACTGTGCAAAGCGCCTTTCCAACTCAGAATCTCCACCTGTCCCACGTATTTCTGCACTAAACGATGTTTTATCGGGTGTAGAATGGCAAAACCACGTCAAACGGGTGGTTCAATTGACCGAAACGTAATTGGCATGTTCGTACCAGCTCGAATAATAGTAACCATGACTACAAATACCTGCACGGTAGCACTTATGCAAAGTGAAACAGTACAAGATCAATACGCTAATCCCGAAAAAATGTATACAATTTGATGGGGAGCAAAAGTTAGAGAAGCGGGCCCTAGTAGTCTCGTAATTGAATAGTGACCACTCCCAACAAGTGTGTGTGCGGGAGAGATATGAAAATTTGGTTGGCACTGGCGCAACGCGACCGCGACGCGTGCCTTACTAGCCTTACTGTGGTACACACGGGGCGAGACCTTGACTGGAGCGAGGCTCCCTCGAGGGAGGGAGAGAGAGATGGGGAACGCAAGATAAGCGCGCCACGAGCAAACAAAACGAAAGGCTAATCTTCCCGTCTCAACGACTGCTAATCGATGGAAATTACAGTATACCTTACCTCACGCTTGCCTCCGCCTACCGTATTTTACATCTCTCTCGATACCAATATCAGATCGCGTTTCAACGATATTATTCACATTCACAAAATATGTTCAAAATGAAATATTTATTATTATCTACAAATTCGGAATACTTATTATCACAGTGAGCATAATTGAGTAGATCAAAAATAAGCGACAAGTTACAAATAATGGAACAATAGGGGAAATTCTGTGGTAATACAATTCTGGTATTTACTTTGAAAATATACAAATCTCATCCATAAACCCAATTCTCAATATCCAGCATTTAGTCTCCGAGTCTTCTGCCCGAACCTCCGAAAGCTCTGGTGGGCTGAGGTGCGGCAGGGGCTCCGGGCGCGGCGCCCTGTCGGGGTCCAGCTGGGGGCGCGGCGCCGGCGCCACCGGGCACGTATCGATCAAATGGGGAGGCGGACGTCTGTGCGAGGGCGACGAGTCCAATCACAGCAGCCGCACCCATGGGGCCGTAGAATAGAAGGGCGGCGATGGCCAAAACGATGGCTGCCGGCTCGAAGACGAACCCTCCTGCCTGAAGAGAGAAAGCGGTGTGGTGAGAACAGGCGACGAGTGTAACACAAGCAAAACAAGACAAATTTCTATTGTGTGTGCGTGAACGACGTTTACGCCTTACTCACCGCAAACTGGGGCATGCCCATGGTGCGCAGACGGTCGTTGGCATTGTGCCAGAGCGAAGGCTCGCCCGCATCGGGCTCGGGCGCCGACCCGGAACCAGAGCCAGAACCACCCGACAGAGAAGCTCCGCGCTGCAAATAATGATGACTTGGTCTACAATTACATAAGGATTCAACGGACAACGTGCAAGCAACATATACCCGCTTGCTCTAGCATCCATTTGAATAATAAATATCATGCGGTCAGTAATGGCTCTCAATAGAGCCAAATTAGAATGTGCCCTATTCCATTCAGAAAGAGAGATGGGGAAAAAGAAATGAACGTTCGTAGCCCTTAATTTGTAGGCAATTTGTTTCCGTTACTTCAGGGCAAACGACTTATTTGAAAGGAAAAGGGAGAAGAAATGGCATTTAAATTCTATTTTAAAATAAAACCAATAAAACGAACAAATCGTTCCGCTTACCCCTCCGAATCCGCCGCTCGATCCTCCTCCACTCGCGTACTTTCTTACCATGTTCTCAAGCGACGACGAGTCCGCGCCCCGCACCATGTCCTTCTTCGTCCTGATATGAAAGGATCGATCGATAAGGAATACTGTGTCTCGTGAGAAACGATTATTTATCGTGGCAAAATGTGTACTGCGAGCTTTCTCATCCCTGATAACACTGCGTAGTAGAAGGTTCAATTTGAAATTTTTAATCGAATAAATAAATTAATAGCCCACCTGTTCACAAACATCATGAACGTCGGCATGGCTTGGACGCCGTTGCTAGCAGCGGCATCTTATAAACATCATATTCTATTCAGATACATAATTTAATTCAATCCTTCTCTCTCATTACCTCACTGAACCCCAGTGAAATTCATTTTAGAGCGAAAAAAAGTCAAATAATGTAAATAAATGGATTAAATACTTACTTGTGCACTGATCGACGTCAACCTTGAGGAAGATGACGCTCGGGTACTTTCCCGATAGCTGCTCGAAGAAGGGAGCAATCTGCTTGCATGGACCGCACCTAGAACAGCTCTTTTATTGCTTAGCTATATGCACACTACCCAATCTAAGAAGAACAAAACTTTGATTCGACTTATTACTTTGAATTAGTGGAGGAACTCAAAATCACCACCGCAATTGAATGTTCGCAAACCAAGCTTGAATCCAATTCGAATAATACTGAAGAAAAAAATGCGGGAAAGTCTCGTACCATTCAGCGGAGAAGTCGACACAGACGGGTTTCGTGCCTGCCTTGCTCATCTCCGAGTTGAAGGCATAGTCACTGTTGATGTGCTTGACCGGCATCTAGAATCAATCGATAAAGAAAATCGACATTCTTAAGAATAATCACTGGTAACAGCAGCGGTCAACACGGATAACAGACGGGAATAAACGTGGGTAGTATTGTACAGGACAGTTATCAAGTGCGACCATCATTGCACAACATAGCGCTCTCACTTGGTGACTTGGAACACAGTTCGATTCCCGAGGAACAGGTGATGACAACCTCAGAAACACGTTTATTCGTATGATAGAAACAAGAATTGAACAGGGAGAAACGGCGCGGATAGAGATCCACGACGGCAATCATAAACCACGTCAGCAAAGTTTTTTTGGACGCAGCGCGTGGTTATCTCCTTGCAAGGGGAGGTTGTAGTGGTCAAAAGAATGGCTCGGATAGAAGGATCTAATTGCTCGCGCATGGGATGAAGAAATACAATGTCGGATTACCCTGATACACTCGAAAATTCGATAAAACGGAGCAAGAACAACGCGGAGCACAGTTCGAGGATTTGATTTACAGTAATCAGGAGTGCGATAATCGCGAACTGTTCTTTTTTCTTCAGAAATATTCATTTCTTGTTCGTTTATAGTTATTTAAAAATTTAAAAAAATAATTTGAAAAGGAATAAAACCTCTTCATCATAATCGGGAGAAAAATAAATATTCAAATTACTTCTTTATCGATCAAAGCCAGATTTCTGGTATTTAGTAGATCAAATTTGAGAAGGACAAAAAGAGAACAATTAACGCCTTTCATGTGGGAGAGAGAGGAGATACAATAAGAGTGGAAATGTATGTACTCGGATCAGAATATTGAATATTCAGATCAGAACTTGACTGCAAACATGGAAAGTACGCCGAAACATCAAAAACAAAACAATTTCTCAAAACTGGATAAATAGTAAACATTGACTACACACAACCTGTATTGACTAATTTGCAGGACAACAGAGCATTAAAAACGTGTTACATCGGTTACAACTATTATAATTATTATTCATCTGCACTGGTTACAAATATGCGAGTGAGAGGTGAGGGAGGGAGGGATACTATCAAACAGACATCGTGAGTGGGCGGAGTCTGACTACCGTATCCACGCACACATACTATCGATATCTGTTACCGTAGGGCTGCGCGGGCACATCACGGTAGTGCACCTTGAACCACGACAGCATCTGATCCAGCGACGTGAATTGCTGCTTCCTGAAACGAAAGTGATAAGTACGGTACTCGTCAGTATCGTAGTTTCAAGAAATCGATACCGTACCTGAACCGTATTCCATCTGGTTGGGGCGTGAAGTACTCCTGCCTCAGCTTGCCCACCAGATAGTTGAGAGTGAACTTTCCAGGAAAGAGGGCAGAAGGAGTGAAGCAGTACCTGCAAAGGATCTTCCAGAAACTACTCGTTCCAGGGAAATTCTAGTTCCGCATGCGTTATTATTCTATTATAATGCGCATTAGTATTATTCTGCACTATTATAATGCGTTATCAATGTTTATCTGCAAACACAAGTAATATCAAGAGTCTAAAATTATACCAAAAAATTAGTGCGAAAATTTAGTTCCATGCGCTTTCTCGTTCCGCCTGTTCATCATAGCACGATGGTAATATCGATGACGATTGGAGGCGGGCAATGAACTTTCAAAAAAAAGTAGTACACAACATATTTCCAAATTGTGATTTAATGTAATTACTTTAGTGACCTAAAAGAATTCTTCCAAGGACTTTCTGGTTCCACGCCTTCACAATAATGTGCTACGCTATACGCGTCATTGTATTTGATACTATTTACAAGAAGAAAAAAAGGATGAAAATCATCATAGGTCAAATGGGTTTTTCGCAAGTTCGCAATTAGCATAGGGCGGGGGATGTAGATAGAGGCCTTCATGTGTCTGTCCTGCACTCTCTCGCTACGTTAATCCGGTTTACATGCAAAGTGCAAAAGTGCCTATCTTCGCACGCGAAGACCTACAGTCGCGCGCATAAGTGAGTGGACACTTTTGAAATCACCTGTAACTTCAGTGCCAGGAAATGAATCACTCTGAAGTTTTGGCTTGGTACACCAAATCCATCGACGATTATGATGCTGATATTGAAATATTTCGAAATCCCCCAGTTATTGCATAGTGATGACGTAATCAAACCATATTTTTTCGGAAGTCCATTGTTCTTACATACATTTTTTCAGGCTAGCCAAACTTTTTGAGCATAAAGGTGGGCTGAAGGGCTGCCGTGAAAATTTTTTTCAAGTTGCTGCGACTTCGCACCTTGGCTGCAGACTTGCTGCAATTTCGCGGTCGTAAACTCATATCTCGGCTTCTAGACAAGCTAGAACGTCGTTCTAGGAATCAAAATCATCCTTATGTGGATTGCTGACGATTCTGAGAATATGATACATGTAACTGAATAATTGGCCTCGAGGTACCAAAAAATCAATTTTTTTTTCATGACCCATTTTCGATCGATCTCAACTCTGTGGAACAGTTTAACAAAAATCTAGATTTTGCGTAGACGTATTGCAAATGTATTGAAGAACTGATGCCCAACTTTTGGTACGGTTGGCGTTTGTTTCCAAGGCGCCTCGATCGTTTTTCTGAAGGACACACGATAGGCCACGCCCCCTTTTCGCCTTATTGACCTACAGTTTCATTAACATATTTTGTTTTTCTGTAACTTTAGAGCCAGAGGAGGTAGAAGTCTGAAATTTTAACTGGAACTCCTGCACACTCTGGGGCGTCGATTCTGTATATTTCATAATAATTTAATTTTTTCTTCATTGCGTAATGATGACGCAACATTTCGTCGAAATTTTAAAGGTGGTTTTTTTGCTCGGAGAAAATTTTGCAAGCATCGTACTTTGAGTGGTGATAGTTGACATGGAGATACATTTGAGAAAAATTAGTACCACATTGTACGGTTCCATACCGGACCAGTGCGAGGTCTCAAAGTGGGTACCCGAAAAAATGGTTTTTCGTTTATAGACGTGCTAGAGACTCGTATTCAACTTCAAAATTACCGTAATGGTGTCTTAAAAAAAAAAATAAAATAAAATAAAACTCCAGAAAAAAATGATTTTTTATGCCCTGAAGGCATATGACGGCCAATCAATGCCAAACTTTCGGTATTTTACTAAGACACCATTACGGTAATTTTGAAGTTGAATACGAGTCTCTAGCACGTCTATAAACGAAAAACCATTTTTTCGGGTACCCACTTTGTGACCTCGCACTGGTCCGGTATGGAACCGTACAATGTGGTACTAATTTTTCTCAAATGTTTCTCCATGTCAACTATCACCACTCAAAGTACGATGCTTGCAAAATTTTCTCCGAGCAAAAAAACCACCTTTAAAATTTCGACGAAATGTTGCGCCATCACTACGCAATGAAGAAAAAATTAAATTATTATGAAATATACAGAATCGACGCCCCAGAGTGTGCAGGAGTTCCAGTTAAAATTTCAGACTTCTACCTCCTCTGGCTCTAAAGTTACAGAAAAACAAAATATGTTAATGAAACTGTAGGTCAATAAGGCGAAAAGGGGGCGTGGCCTATCGTGTGTCCTTCAGAAAAACGATCGAGGCGCCTTGGAAACAAACGCCAACCGTACCAAAAGTTGGGCATCAGTTCTTCAATACATTTGCAATACGTCTACGCAAAATCTAGATTTTTGTTAAACTGTTCCACAGAGTTGAGATCGATCGAAAATGGGTCATGAAAAAAAATTGATTTTTTGGTACCTCGAGGCCAATTATTCAGTTACATGTATCATATTCTCATAATCGTCAGCAATCCACATAAGGATGATTTTGATTCCTAGAACGACGTTCTAGCTTGTCTAGAAGCCGAGATATGAGTTTACGACCGCGAAATTGCAGCAAGTCTGCAGCCAAGGTGCGAAGTCGCAGCAACTTGAAAAAATTTTTCACGGCAGCCCTTCAGCCCACCTTTATGCTCAAAAAGTTTGGCTAGCCTGAAAAAATGTATGTAAGAACAATGGACTTCCGAAAAAATATGGTTTGATTACGTCATCACTATGCAATAACTGGGGGATTTCGAAATATTTCAATATCAGCATCATAATCGTCGATGGATTTGGTGTACCAAGCCAAAACTTCAGAGTGATTCATTTCCTGGCACTGAAGTTACAGGTGATTTCAAAAGTGTCCACTCACTTATGCGCGCGACTGTATTTGACCCATGAAAATCATTGACCAAAAACGTATGTTCTCAAAGTCCCAAATACTGTCTCATTTTACCATTGTAGAGTGAAAACCCGAAAATAATGTCTGATTTTTCGAAATTTTCACTCAAAAAGTCAAAATGATGTCCGACTTTTTTTCGAAATTCAGTTCAAAAAAGGCAAAATGCTGTTTGGGTTTGTTCCGTGGGACGAACTTTTTGGTCTATTTTTATTAAAAATGCAATAGAAACACCACGATTCTAAAATATGGCGCAAGATTTAAAATTCAAAACATGCCACTTACGGAATCTTGCTGGGCGTTTCCCTCTTCTGCTGGTGCAGATGCACGTCGATGTCCTCCTTCTTCTCACTCTGCACATTCTCCAGCGCGTATCGATGATTGAGTGCCTGATGACAGAGAGGGATTACTGTAGGAACCACACGGATATCGATTGACAGATGGATTACTGTAGAAATCACATGGATATCAATTGACCCAGAGAGCACACCAGACCAACTACCGTATTCACCTCTCGACAGTAGGACGCCATCGGCTGAATGTATCGGGACAGAATCTCCTCGAGATCTTCGAACTCATCGCCGTTTCTGCAATTTGAATATCAGAAATAAAATAATTTAAAATAATTATGATTTTTTTAAAAACCTATTATTCCTAGTATTTTCAACAATCACTGATAGAACACACTTGAAAAAAATATATTTTGGCAGGAATAAAAACCGTCTCGCTCACCCTATAATCAGCTTCTTTCCGAGTGTGAACTGATTCAATTTCTCCTGTTCAACGACATCGACATGACAGTAAATGCCATCTGCCACCTTCCACGTCACGGTAAGATTGTTGGCTGACTTTGAAGAGGGACGGATGATGGCGTCGCCCTGAGGAGTAATTATTCACTCTCATTCCACCTCATTTCCGTATATTACGTCATGACCATGCAACAATTTCCGGCACTAATTTTACTTAACCGGACCAAACAAACCCGGGCTGAGACCCTGATTCATCTTCTCAATGTGTGAATGTAGCGGCCACCTCTCGTGGACCGGTAAAGTAAACTATTGTGCAATTTACAGTATTGCATCATCACTACGCAATCCCTCTTCAATCTCCTCCTCCTCCTCACCTGCTCCAACTTGCTCAACATCCGCTCGGCGTCCTTGTAGGCGACATTGTGGAAGTTGGGATGCGAGATCACTCGCTTCACGAACTGATTCGCAGCTGCCTGCAAGAAGTTACGGCATCACAAGGTCACACACGAAAAATCAAAATCTTGTCGATTTTTCAACAAGGCCGCTAAAAAGTATCGTTTTCATGCGGGAAATTCAAAATCTTCCTACCTGCTTCTTCTTCTCAACCGCGTCCTCGTCCTTGCTCTTGTCCTCCTTCTCGGCGTCGTCATCCCAGAAACTGAACAAGAACAATGTCGCATCCATAAATCGATTTTCACTACTGCGTTTATCGTAGCTTCCGCCTAATATCGATTGTACTTCGGTATTCAACTACAGTACTCACTCGTCCTTGTCAAACCAGTCGTCTCTTCTCAGCTCACTCGACTTGCAGGTCAGATCGACCGAGTACTTCTCAGGGTCCACCTTGAGGACGCGCGCGTGCAGCACTTGATGCAACTGCAATGAGTACCGTAGTAATACCTAATTACCGAACAAGCTACTGTATCCAGTACGATTGAAGATATCCAACAATGGAAGCCACTTTATCGGACCAAGTAACCCGGGGTGGGACCCTCATTCATAATCACACAGTATGAATCTGGCGTACCGCCAATCGATACACTCTTACCTTGACTCTCTCCGCGGGACTCTTGAAGTTGGGATTGTCGGATATCTGCTTGTTGTGGATGAATCCAGTGAGGCCGTTATCGAGCCGCAGCTGAAATTAATTGTTTGACGTAATAACTGGCATACAAACACCGATCATAAATACCAAAGAATTTGGTCATCAAGCGAAACCGCAAACAACTAGGCCTATTTCCCCATTCCAAAGAAGTGCAATAGACGGTAAATACCGTACCCTGATTCCGACGGGCGTTCCGGGACATCCTCCATTGTTGATATCCTGCTCTTCCAAGTGACGGAACAGATCGGAGATTTCGGGCACCCTGAAAAAAAAGCGCAATTATGCATAATTTCTGTATTTCTACATTCTATACTTCAAGTTTCACAGCAAAAAATAAACATTTCACAGTTATAAAATGATGAATTATTGATGAAAAGCTTACTTCTTCATGCAGTATGCACACTTCCACATGTCCGAGTTCTCGTCTCGAATCGGCTCCGCTTGCTCGCTGTCCTCACGATTGTTCACTCGACGGAACACGACGCGCTCCACCTGAACAAACGATTGGGGGTACTGTAGCCGTTGCATGAAAAAGTCAATAAATTGGCAGCCACCGTACCTTTCCAGTGACGAGTTTGCCCGTGAAGAGTGTCGCACACGTCTCCTTCGTCAGCATGCCGAACAGCGTATTCGCATTCGGCTCCCTGCAATCAATCGATAATCATCCGCGATACCGTAATCGAGAGCGAGGGCAATCAATAAACTGACTGATAGTTCTGTCTGAGATCTTTGTAGCGGCAGAACAACTCGGAACGAATGTCGTAGAGGGTGAGGCCCTTGTTGCCGAAGCCCTGGAATAACGTCATTACGACTGTTCGGAAATTTAATCAGTTCGTGATCCACCGCTCTTGTACTCTACAGTACCTGTCTCTGCAGTTCATCAGCGAACGCGTCCAGATCCAGATCCTTCAGTCGATCCGGCTGCTGCAAGATCTCCTCCAGCGCCGCAGTCGGATCCGTAGCGTCGTCAACCTGTGTACATCATTTATACAGTACTCTCTATTAATTGCCGTCATTAATGGACAAGGCTTATTGCTCGAACGAAAAAAGGGAGGCTCGGTGGCAAAACATGGTGAATTTGAGTAAAAATAGGGGTGCGTCTGATCTAAAACCGTTTCGGCATGAGCCAAAAATCCTGAGTCGGCGGCAAAAAAGTGAGAGGGTATTATTGCTGGCTACAGCATAGCCATGTTTACTTGTACAGTACCCTATTCGCTACCATCTCCCCTTTGACCATTCCGTATCCCGATCTACAGTACCTCGAGTGCATCCACTGCCATCTTCCTCGCCCACTCGTACGTCTCCGGGTGCACACGAGAACCGTCGAGAATCTGCAAATTGAAATTTAATATGGAAAATAATTAGATATTTCAGAGTTGTAAATACGAAATCACTGCCAGGTACTTCCTCGTCCCAAACCTTAGTCATAGTATGCTAGCAGGCATAAGAAGATAATGCGATCAATGTAGGAAAACACCTATCGAAGCCGATGTAGGAAAACACCTATCGAACACTGGGAAAGAATGTTTTAAAGGGAAAGAATAAGAATGTTGAAAGAAAGGAAAGTTATAAAAACAAAATCACCACCAGGCGCTTCCACGTTACACATCCTAATCTTGCAATCTGGCATTAGAAGGTAATGCGACCGTGGAGCATTGAAAAAAAATTGAACACAGGGGAAGAATACTTCAGTTGTAAACACGAAATCATTACCCGGAGCTTCCTCGTTCCAAACCCTAATCATAATATGCAATCTGGCATTAGAAGATATTGGGGCGACAATCAGCAGTTGAAATTATTTTTACTGAACATTGGGAAACAAAAAAATCTAGGGACATGTCCTCACCTCCACATACGCGTCCGTCCTCTCCTGTATTCGCACCGTGTCAATCTTGATGAATCCCGAGCAGTTCATGAACACCTGCAAGCGAGTTCGTGTTACGTCATCATTATGCAATACCAAAAAGATTTTTTAAACCTCACCTTGGGTCCGATCTTGCACAGCGTCACCAGCTTCGTCCTCGACTCGAGGCACGAGCTGTTCTGTCTGTAACAAACATCGATCCATTTTCATCAGTAATCATGAATCTGCCCCGTCGAACTACCGTACCTGATCGTCTTGAGCAAATACGACGCCTTTCTCGGCCCGAGTCCGCACACAAACTGTAGCAGGCCTTGATGGTGCGAGAACTCGACGCACTTGTTGATGTCGACGCCCACCTGAAAAAAGGAAATATTTACAAATATCGTCGATGACGTCACCACCAACCCATAACTACCGTACCTCGTTGACTCGATTGATCAGCTCGAGCATCACAGCCTCCTGCAAGTCCTCCTTGTTAACCTCAGCCTGTAGCGCGTGCAGCGAGAGACAGAAGATGTCCTGAATGTTAAGGTATGAGCATACTGTAGTCAGTTATCGATAGCCCGCTGATACCGTACCTCGTCTATATTGTAGAGATGCGAGTACTCGACGAGGGGGTCGAGCAGACAGCGGGCGAGGGACAGCGCCTGACGCAGATTTGGAGGGTAGTCGGGGTGCTCTGCCTGTAATTGTCAATTACAACTAACGCTATACTACAGGGGGAAACGATATTACAGTAAGAATTAAATCATAAAGATCAAAAATCAACTCGCCACCGCCTGCTTCGACTGCATGTACACCTTGGCGGCGTCGTTGTCGTGGATGACAACCTGAGGGGCGGAGAAAATAAATAATATTCCGGTAAATCACAGACTACCGTAATCCTACACGCATCACCACATGACTCACCTGGATGTTGGAGGATATCTTGCCGTCGGCGTACAGCTGCATCACCACCTTCTCCATGTCGAGTCTGTAAACAGGCTAAGATTAGAAATGAGATCAAGCTTCAAACTACAACTAGCAGATAAAACTACTATCAATAACAATTAAACTATAAACTCACTTGACGAATCGCGCCTGCAGATTCTCACCGGCGACGGCGATTACGTGCGGTCGGTGCTTGTTCACGAAGCGAGTGAACTTGGCCATGTCATCGGCCTGAAGCGATCAATAATTTCCCTATTACAATAACCATTACCGTACCTTCTGTCGCCCCTCCTGCGGTCCGCGTCTGTTCATGAGGTACGGTAGTCGGATCGTATCTATCACGCTGCCGTCCTGATCGATGAGCGCACCAAACGAGACCTGATTTTGCTGACGTAGATTCTTTTGTATTAGACATAGGTCAAATGGGTCTTCGCGTGCGAAGATAGGCACTTCTGCACTTTGCATATAAACCGGATTAACGTAGCGAGAGAGTGCAGGACAGACACATGAAGGCCTCTGCATACATCCCCCGCCCTATGCTAATTGCGAATTTGCGAAAACCCCATTTGACCTATGGTATTAGATTTTGTCATGACCATGTAACGAAGGTGCGGCACCAAATGTCAACTTTAATCCATAATGAAACGCCAAGTCACGAGGGCGCATTGTCTGATAAATTTCTCGAAAAGCACTAAAAAATCTACCAACATCACCTTATGATATTTATCTTACTTAAAATTATGAAATCATTTGTAACAAAGTTTTAAGTTCATTATGACTTGCAATGACGTGATAACTCCTTCCCCTCACCTCATCTCTCTCCGTCGAGTACACTATTCCGAGCACCCTCACTTCTCCCCTGTCCTCATCATCATCATCGTCGTCACCGTCCAACTGCAATCGATCGATTACCGTATTCCCCCACTTTCTCACCGTATCCCCAACGCCAACCGACCTTTCTCGGAGGCTTGAACGACGAGTATATGAGGCGCGTGTACATGGCCTCCGAGCAGCGCTGCAAAAGCGACAATCGATATATGTCTACCGTACCTCAATCTATAGATACCGTACCTTGACGACGTAATCCTTTGCCTCCTCAAGCAGTTTTCCGTGCAGTTCCCCTCTCAATTCGGGAATGAGCATCTGGCCGATGGCCATAGTGACCACTTCCGTACGCAGTTTGTTCCACGACTCCGCGACTTCAGTGTACTCGTCCTGAGGGGAAACATATTGCATCATCAATATGCAATACATGAGAAGTCTCACGTGTGTAAAAGATGTGAATAGAGGAAATGGGAATTGAAACAAGTGAATTCGTAATACGAATACGTGCTGGCTTTTGCTCCACCTGGCGGACATTCTACCGATACATTACCCTACACGATTATGGATTCAAGGAGACATGATATTCCGACTGGGAAGCTAATTATATTGAACGCAAGAAATTGCCGCAATGGAATAGTAACAACAACTAAACACGTTTTAAAATTACCAAAACATCAAAATCAATCAATCTCAACCTTCTTACCCTGTGGAATGGCTGCTCCTGCAGGATATTCTCCAGTAGTCCATTTCGAATATCTTTGTCCATCTTCTTGTCCACTTCGATTGTCACATCCATCATGCCCGCCTCTTTCAGCTGAATTAACGAATTATTTCAGCAGAATTATTGATTTTTGCAGCTGAATTATTGATTTACTATTACTATATTCGGTGTCTGTCCACATCGACACCATCACCTCTGTCTAGAGGAATAATTTTTAAATAGTTGAAAAATAAGATAAACGCACCAAGTGGTACTGCAGGTAGTCGTCGCCCTCCAGCTCCGCGATCGGCTTCTCCTTGATGTATCTGCAATCAATCGGTAAATCGATAACCTCCTTTCAACTACCGTATCCCTTCTTCTTCTCCAATCCTACCGTACCTCTTCCTCCACATGGGATGCGCGTCGTCCATCGTCTCTCGTCCCTTCAGAGTCGGTCTGCACGTCACGACCGCACGACGACGGTAGTGCTCGCGAATACGCATGCGAACCTGTAGGGAGAGACGAATCACTAATGTGACCAAACGATCGCCTTGTGCTATACAGTATACCAGTCATGAAAATCCCTACCTACCCCATGAGTAATGAATCTGTCCCATCGAATTACCGTACCAGTGGCTCCCTCGATATCTGCTTGGCGAGCATGAAGATGGCTCCCTTGATGACGTCAGCTGCACTCGAGAAGGAGGTTGTGATGTAGTCCTCCGCCGCCACGTACGGATCCACCTGCACGACAACATTAATAAAAATTTCATCACGGTCAATATTCGTAAAATCGAGGGACCCGCGGATTTAGTGGTATAATGAGCCATTGTAACCAGACAATATCGTAAGAATGTTAATAGGGTTGTCGGTAGGCCACTAACACGCCAATAATAAATAAATTAATTGTTTAATGTATTTCAACCTACCGGATCCTGCTCGACATCGTGTCTTCTCCAGTCCAAATTCTCTGCAAACTGCTTCGCCGTCAGACCAAATCTCGCCGCCAACTCGCCCAGTCCGTACTCAACGCACATCTGCAATATGTATTATTCATACAACTTGCAAATTTGATTTTATCTTTTTAAAATGTAAGTACAGCACTGATAAAGCCGGCCGTAGTCAATTGAATAATTGTAACGAAATCATGTCAACGCACGGAAAACCCGCACATTTCGGTTGCACATACTAAAGATATAGTGAATTTGACTGCTCCGTCAATGAGAATCCATTCCCTCTACCGTACCTGATACTTGTCCTTCCTCGTCGCTTGCTTGAATTTCGTGCTGACAATCTCCCGTTCCAGTCCCTCCGCATCCTCCTCCGTCCCCTCGCCCATCAGACGTCTGCGAATCAATAATTTCTGTCTACCGTAACTCGGTTCGTCAACATTTGACTCACGCGTCTACCAGACTTGTGAATGAGAACAAACAATATCACCGGTTTTTTTAAAAGAAGCATACTAAATTATTGTTTTTCTTTTTTTTAAACTATGGTGCTTTGGCGACGACATGTATTTCCCCCTCGTTCAACTAATCGTTTATATTAACTTTTAGGGATCCCTAAAAAATTTCCCATGTTTCAATCCAAAACGGTTGGAGTTGGCTACGATAGTTTTGCAGTGGAATTTAATATTTCTGGCAACCATACTTCTGTGCCTCCCACTCCATCATCTTGGCAATATCGGGTGCGTAGAACAGCTGGAATTGGGTCTGGACGTCTGCCAGAGACTCCGTCGTCTGCACTGCCTCCACACTGCAAATCAAATACAATTCAGTTTTTAAAAAAAACATTTTATTCTCCTCTTATCATGCTTTACGATGTAGAATATCCTATCAGACTGCGATTCTCTTGCATAACTACCATGCAGTCACTTTATTTCATCATCACTATGCAATACTCACTCGTAGAACTCTGCATCAGTGAGCGGCTTGTGGTGCTGCTCGCCCGTCTCCTCGAGGTACCCTTGCATCCGTCTCATCAGTTGTATCAACTGAACAGGGGGCGGGATTCATATACCGTAATCTAATCGATACCGGCCAACAGCATTCAATAGATACCTGTCTACAGTATCCAATCGATACCCTCCTACAGTACCTTGTTTCTACGATTGAGGAGATGGCACCACTTCTGGTCCCACTTGTACACCTTCCAGAGGTCGTTGATGGACAGCAGGTCGAAGACGCCCTCCTTACGGTAGAACATGATGAAGGGAACCTGAAAAAGCAGCGGAGGATTACGTCATCACTATAACTTGATTCTTCTATGTATGGCCAAGAGACGTCATCACTATGTAATCTCCTTCCCTACCTCGAATGCACTGTTCCTGATAAACTTGAGCGTTTCCTTGATTCGATCCGGCGCATCGTTCTCAAACCTCGCCCTGAATTATAATTTCATTCGGGCGACGAAGCAATTAATAATAAGTTAACCCGCTAATTTCGTGCCACGACGAAATATCTAAAACAAAGACTATCGTGAGCACGCCAATATAGCATTTCTTTTTTCTCCTACCATAATGGAACAGTTATTTCTTTTAAATCAAAAAAAAATGTATTCTCTTGCCACCGTAATCTCCCCTGCACTCACGCGTCCTCCTCCGAAACGCCCTCATTCTGCATCACAGTGAGCGAGGGATCGTCCTGCATAACAGATCGATATCTACCGTATTCCTTCCTTTTCGTACTACCGTATCCCTCTCTCTATCCTACCGTACCTGCTTGGTGAGTGGCTTCTCCTTGAATGCATGGGCATAGATCCAAGCCGCCTCGAGGGCCAGCTCCTCGTCGGTAGCCTCAGTGATGGGTACGCGACGCAGTTGGAATCTACGAAATCACGAGTCTGACCCGCCAAACTACCGTACCCGTCTACAGTACCTCTCAGGTTTGTCCTCCGACTGGATGCTCTTGTCCTGGGCGGAAAAGTATCCCTTGTCCAGCTCCGATGGTTCCATCGTGTCCAGCAGAGTCTCGCGCTGCTTCGACTTGTCTCCACCCTTGCGACGCGCCTGCAACACAGATACCGTAACCCATCAGTTTGCGGTCGGTATGCAATGGGTTACTGTCCATTGAACGACCGTACCCTCGGTCGCTCCTCTCCATCAATGTCCTCCTCGTACATCTCCTCATCTTCCACCGGTTCGGCCTGGAAAAGGTGAGAATTCGTTTTCCATCAATACTTTCTCTTGTCTTACATCGCCCTCGTCGTAGAATTCATCGAAATTGAAGTCCTCGACTCCGAAAATGTCGCGAGCCTCGTCGAGTGCACTGAAAGGCAGATATTGGACATCAATCAATATTACCGCTACATTACAGTGCGAAATGTGAGACCACGGATACGCAGATACGTTTTGCATTTTGCTTTTTGTTTTGCGTTTTGCAGATAGATATCTACGCAGATACGTTTTGCACTCTACACTACGCTACCGTATTCCAATAAATCCATTATATACCGTACCCCTCAGCAAAGTTCATCTCCTTTCTCTTCCTGTTCCTCTGTTTCATTCCCCTCCTCTCTCCCTTGTCGTACTCGATGAAGTTGTCCTCTCTACTGCCGTCAGACTCCGAACCCGATCGCTCATCTGCAATAAACAGCATCAATCTTAAGATAATCTCCTATTCTTCCACCCTAAACCCTATTACTCAAATAACATTTCCAACGTGGATAAATATCTATTTTATATAAAAACAAACACCACTATGATAATATTCTAATTTTCTTGCCCGACTCACCGTCACTCCTCTCCCTCATCATCGCATCTCTCCTACTCGACTGCGGCTCGTCCTCTTCAAATCCACCGAATATTTCCTACAAATTAATTTTTTTTCTTCAATTTTTCAATATTCTCTACTAAGGACACCTCCTTCTACATCATACTGTCCCTCATCTCCTCCTCACCTTGGAGATCTTGTCTCTGTCCTCCTCCTCTTCTTCATCCGAATCTTCGATTCTTGCCACTCGAGCCTTCTTCACTCCCTTCACATCGAGATTCTCCTGCAATCGGCAACATTACACATGCACAGTCGAGTGCATAGGTAGACATAGAGATCCAGGGGCACAACATTTAGATGCTCTAACAGTAAGTAGTAATTTCTACAAAGTGTGTAACGGTAGCGCCCTGCAATAGAGAGGGCACCTACAAAAAGGAATGGATAAATGCTCTCGATTTATGGTCGTGTGTCCCAGAGGATGCGCTCTTCTGGTACTCAGAGGCGCTCTGGCTAATCAATATTAATAAATCAATAATTCAAACCTGAATGAGATCGAGGTCATCGTCGTCGAGGTCGCCCTCATCCGAATCCGACTTGCCTCTGTCCGATAGAGCGGCCTGCAATAAATGAATATTAAAATACACATACAATTTTATCGTGAATAATCTAAATATGCATTTGGGGGAGCAGAAAACGGATTAGACCATGTATCCAATCGTACATATGCGCATTTTCCCTCATCATGAGAATAGAAATAATAGTGCAAATACCTCCTCCTCCTCTTCCTCCTCTGGTTCATCAACGAGGAATCCCTGCATTTCCACCTTTGCTTTCTCTTCTTCGTCCTCCGAATCTTCCTCATCGTCGTCACTACAATGCAAATGTTAACTAGCCAATCAATAATATAAATAATATTTTTTTAAAACAATAACTTCAATAAAATCTATATTTTTCGCCAGATTCTTCGTTTCCACTGCAAGCAGACATCTTTAACAATATACCGAGGTGCTAACTGGCTATAAAATGGTATTTTTAAAAATTTAATAAAGCATAACATACCTGGAGTCAATCTTCCTCTTCTTTTTGTCCTTCTTACTGGGAGGAGTTATCTTTCTCTTCTTCTTAGTCTCTTTCTTCTGTTTCTTCACCACTGGCTCGTCGTCCGACGTCGAATCGCCTGGAAAACAGGGAAATCGATAACAGAGGAATAAATCACATGGACTCAATCTTGCCGGCTTCAGATCTAGACCCCAAGTAAATATCATAGGACATAATTTTAATGGATTCTAACTGTGTCAAGAAATAGTTTTCTATATATAAGCTACTAATACGCTGAATCAATAATTATTTTGAGGCTTTCGGTTACTAGTGTTTATTGAATATATGAATTGCGATACTGAACAAGTCCAACCAACATTTGCTGTGTTATAAACGCGAGAATGAGCATACCTGTGGATTTCGACTTTGCGGAGCCCGCATCGTCGGACATTTCGGACTCAGAAGCTTGACGATCGATAAAGTCAGCCATGACCTGCGAAATAACGTAATAATATGGGAAAATGAAAAGTAACGCCTTCCGCATAGGTTTCTCGCCGCACAAATCGATAACGGGTAACGCGAAGAAGAAGGATACAACTCCTATACAATTTATACCAAGAAAGAGGGCAAAAACCCGGTCAAAATGAGCATAATATCGGCATTTTGAAGGGAAAACAGGCCAAGCGACGCGCAAAGAACATTCTAGAGGTGGCTACGTGGCCTACGATCGATACTCATCGACAAATCGATAGAGAATAAGACGAGGATGAAGGGCACAACTCCTATACCATGTATACCAAGAAAGACGGTGAAAAACGGGTCAAATTGAGCATAATTTCGTCATTTTGGAGGGAAAATAGGCCAAACGACGCGCGGAGAACATTCTAGAGGTGGCCACGTGGCCTACAATCGATACTCAGCGACCCTAAAGCAAGGAAAATAGGAATAAAATAGAAATAATGAAGAAGAACGATTTGAAGATCAACATGAAACATTTACAGAACCGCCGCTACCACTACGGAAGTACGGTGGCTATGAGGGAAGAAATGTATACACAATAAATCGCAAACTGAGTTTTTAAGATTGTGCAACTACCGTACACCTTTCCCCGATAAATATCTATATTTGCATTGTGAACAATTTTATAAAAATTTTAACTGTATTTTTAAAATAGTAATAAACATAATTATAATAATTATAATAACTATACTTATAATTTATCTGCATACAAATTCTTTCACAAACAATATCGAAAGCACACACGCCCACCGCAACAACAAACATTATTACGCTCTATATATTAGACCTTTCTTTCACAAACAATCGTAACAAGCAACAATTGGGAATACCGTCTCAGCCTAGCTACCGTAATCTTCCGTTCAAGAATTGGCAGTGATGGGGACGCTATCGATCTTGATCGTCTGGACAGCGGGGAAAGTCTTCTTGATGGCTCCGGCCTGTCTCGTGTGAGAGCAGACTGCACGAGAGTAGTTGGAGAAGAGGGCGAGGATCGGAGCTGTGCCCAGTGCGAGAACCTCAATAAACAGAATTAGTCCGCTGTCTTCATGTATTTGATCAATCTATTTGAAAATATGACATCATCCGCCTAAATCCCTTCTACAGTATTGATTTTTTTTTAAATTAAAGAATTAATATCAAATGTACCGTACCTTGGTCGGATCGCTGTCCCACACAGTCTGCGAGAGGCGTCTGAAAAAAGAGAAATATTTTTAGAAATTTAGTTTCCGGTTTTAATTTTCATTTCCAGCTGAAATCCTACCCACCTCAAGTATCCCGGATCCTTCTTCTGTCCGACGGAGAGAACCGATCTGGATCCCGCAGAAGAAACCGTCGCCACCTTAACACAATGCGATTATCGACTATTCGGAAACGTCCCTGCGAGTGAGCGCACTCGCAGCACCACCCACCTTTCTGTACAGATCACAAATGAGCGATCGCTTGGCGGCTTCGAACTGCGTTGCGTCCAGCGAGCCTCTGGTCAGCTCCTCTTTCTGCAATCGGAGAGGGAATGAATAGTCGTCGGAGTGGCGCACTCGGCGCACGCACTACCGTACTCCTCTACCCTCCAACCACACCACTCACCACGATCTGCTCGACCTTGGCGTACGCCTCGGGGATGTTGGCCGATCGATAAATGGTCATGGACAGCTCCTGCACATCAACGTTCGTCGAAATCCAGATACCGTAGGCGAGTCCGTTGCCACGCACAGACTTCCACAAAGGACCTGCGAAAGGATTACTATACCAAAATCTCGGGAGATCAGAGGTTGAAATATTCAATAGCTCCAATTACATTTTTTAAAATTATTATAGATTTTTTATCAACAACAATGATCAGCCACATGAAATCCAAAAAAATATACAAATTTAACCTTCGTGAAACATCAAACTACCGTAGTCATTTCAACAAATCAATAATATACCGTACTCCTCCCTCTCTTCACTCACCCTCGCACTGGCTGAGATACTGCGTGAGCAGGAGCACCGGCGCCAGCACCTCCGAGTTCCAGTCGCACACAAACGGCGTGTTCTGCAAATGAGCTACCGTAATCAAATTACCGTAATCCACATCATTGTTACAGTAGCACAATCAACTCTTCATACCGTATCCCAGCTACCGTATACCTGGATCATGAAGCTGCTCTCGCAACTGCCCAGCGGCACGATGATTTCCTTGCCGGTGAACGACTCGGCAGTCTCCTCGCCGAAAGAGAACTGTAATTTACATCATTATTATGCAACTCTGCATTCCGTCAGAAAAAAATCAATCGATAATTCTAATCTACCGTACATTCAATCTGGGCGTTGCCTTGTCTCTCGCAGCGAACGCCCACATCTCCTTCGTCGGAGGCTGCTTGCCTGAACGAAAACAGTCATTTTGAAAAGGCCATCCAAGATTGTCGGCCTACTGGGCTCTGCTCATAGCGCCTAGTTGTTTTTTTTAAATTTTTTGTTGCTATTAGATAGTACAAATATATGTATGTACTCAAGTATTCGTCAATTGTATGAAGAAAAGAGGTGAAACACTACATCATCAAATGAATTTGCGAAGATAAAAATTTGGTGAAGCCACATTCTGACAGGATCATAATTTTAAAAAAATACCTGCAGCGACTGCGGCGGCGTCGCACAGCACGTGGGCGTTGAAGCCAGACGAGAGGAGGGTGGTGCGCAGCTGAAAATTGCATCATCACTAGGCAATTGGTTGGTGCAACATTTTAGAAATCAATCAGGTTCACAACAAAAACATCATGCGATGATGAAATCAACAACTGGATACTACCGTAGCCACAGTATCAATAACAATAGTCTACTGTAATCTACTGTAGATCTACAGAATCAGTAAGAAGTCTATCAGCTACAGTATCAGTAACAATTCGACCACACCTCCTCGAATCGTGCAATCACTCCCTTCGGGTCCGTCTTGACCTCCTTCGCAAGTTGCTCGTGCACCTACAGTAAACGTAAATTACTACAAGATCTTACAGTACTCCAATCGATAATGGGTTCAATTATCAAACAAGTACAGTATCGAATATATTTTAAACCTTCTCACCTTCTGCAGGATCAGCTCGTTCATGATGTACGCGTTCGAGTCTGCAAAATAATAAATTTTTCTCCTTCGTTAACAAAATAGCCTTCGTGTATAATTTTCTCATATCGTCGTCAAAGAAAAGGTTTGCTACAACCACATTGACTATAATAATAGTGAATTAATTGCGTGGAACGATCAATAACTGAATATATTCAATACTATCGTATCCACACTCACCATGTCTGTACGTGATTCCATTCATGGCCGTCTGGCACACATAGTTGCCGTCTCTCTTGTTCTCTCTAGCGTCGCCCGCCAATCGAGTGGCAATCTGCAAATGAGGAACTCGCGTTTCAGCGGCACATCTTCCGTTTAGGAAATATTCAATACTCAATAAATTGCTACGTCATTGATACTATATGAAATATTCCCCATTTAACGATGGATGATCGAGATGTGGAGGAATCTCTGCATATCGCAGAAATATCAATCAATCGATAACGTACACTCTTGATCTTGGAGGCGTCGATCTTTATTCCCTGCAGGAAGATCTCCGCCCACTTGGCCACGTTACCGTAGCGAGCCGCGTCCACCTGTAATATTTCAGTTGTTGATGTTCCCTAATCTTTAAACTTTGAAATATCCCTACGACATACACACATTTTTTTCCAGCTGCAGTATACCCACTACCATATCCCTCTCTCCGACTAAAGTATACCTTGAGCCAAAGGACAAGGGCGCGGTCGAAGGACGACGAGAAGCCAGTGTGCAGAGAGTGCTCGAGCAGATCACGAGTGAACAGACAGCACACCTAACAACATACTGTATTCTTTAGAGTCAACCTACCGTAATTATATCGAACAGTCACACATCTACCGATTCTGTGTCCATTGATTTCTCATAACCTTAAAAAGTTAAAGGTAAAGATACTATCGGAATAAAGAAGATATTACGTCGACAAGTGGCTACTCTGCCAAGGTCCACCGGTAAGGCCGGCTGCTTGCTGAAACGCAATCAAATAACCTAACGATCTCTCGACCACTCTATCTACAGTACTCTACTATAAGTACTTCTACCGTACATCATCTGCCTTCCTCTCCTGTCCATCAACAACTGCGGGTGACTCGAATGGCAGTTCACTGAATACGTAGAGTAGCTTCCGCTGCTCCACAGTCAACGCCGCCGTGTCCATCGCTAGCCACAACTGCAATTATGCATTGCTGTTTTTCTTTCGATTTTAATCCCCCTCTTTCCCAGCAAATATGCACAAATATCTCTGCTACACAATATCAACCTAATTTATTCAACCTCCATTGTTTTCATAATGATAAGTCAATAATCTGACATAGGGACTCAAAATCTTTGATTTCTAGATACTTTGTCCGCTTCCATTCCACACTGCCTACTCCACTATTAGCTTCCATACATTTCCATTCATGTCACACACTTCTGCCCTCCTCCCCCCTCCCCCCCCCTCCTCTCTCACACTTCCATGACTACCTCCTCATCTTCTATTTTCCACTCCCGCCGATTCTTCTCTCACACTAACACGACATGTATCTTCCCATTGTCAGTCGCTATAGATACGAAATTGGGCCTGGACATTTTCCACAAAATAATGTCACGATTTCTTAGTATCAGTTAGATCCCACCCATGCCAAGGGTATGGTACGTTTTTGAAATGCCGTTCAGGAACCCGAAAATATAAACGTTTCTAAATGTTCTCAAACGTATCTCAGACAAATCCTGGAAAAATATGTTGAGTACTCCCAAATGGCAGTTCCAAAATGCCCTTTCACCCATGCCAAGTTTTCCATTCCTTTCGCTTTTCCCACGTCCTTTTCCGCTTGTCCGATTCTATCCATCCAACTTCAAAATACCAGTTCAAAATTCTAGTCTCCCCCACTATCGATGATAATCGTCTGTCTCTCTCCGTTCATCGTGTTCCCTCGGTTTCTCTCCAGGTTAGAAAAAGGAAAGATAGGTAAAAACCTGATGAGGCCCATCGCACATCTGGTACTCATAGGTTATTCTTTCATATTATTCGATAGATGCATTACTCTATTTTTCCAAGAGCATGCAATCCCTTCTTACTTCCTCCATTCCTTGATGAGATTTTAGGACCACATGTTAGGGATCAGGGAACATTCCAGGACTTGTTTCTGTTACCTATCAGAGAAGGCTTGAAAAAAGTACCAACGTCACGAAACCAGTTGACTCACTCTCTAATCTCTCATCACACTGTTTATCCCAACGGAATCTCGCTTCAAATCGGGCGCAAAAACAGTTCGCTGGAGCGGGTAAAAAGTGACGAGATGCCCTCAGGCATCCGCCCCTTCTGCAGGCCATTAATCAATCCTTTTTGCACTCCCTCTTCAATCTTATTCCTCGCTTTTCTCTCAATCAGATCCATCTCGCTCGACATGCAGTCACTTTGATCCCCGCCCCTCCTCCTTCAGCTTCCACTAGTTATTAGCAGATCTATCCTACCTACTAAACTCTGCATTCCTCGAATATAATTCATTAAAAATCCAGAATGGACATGGAACCAGAATCTACCATAACTCTATTTCCAAATTTTCAATCAAAATAGACAATTAGCTGCTTGACGCTAGCGTAATGAGGTCTGTTGTTTTCCTCCAATCAATTCCTCCTAGCAAAAATAATCCCCCCCCCCACATTCACACCCTACTAACCCCGCATCGTCCACTATCATTAGCGTATCTCCCGTCGGTCTCCCATAAATATCCTCCGTTTGCAGTAAGACTACAACTTTGTAGTCTCCATCTCCTCCATTCATCCCGTATTCATTCACTTCTTCTCTTTCCTTCTCCTCTTTTCCCCTCTGCCTAATAAGAACAATAAAGAAGAAGCACAAGCCTACAAGACCCGTAATTAGCCTAGGTTTCTCCCCTTGTCTAATCCACTTCCCCCCCTCCTCCTTCCATCTTCTTCCGCACGCCAAATCCTCTCGCACTTTCTCTAACCTCTGCTGCTTCTCTATTCCCTCCGGGAACAATTATGGTAGGACTTCCATGTCTCCAAACTTCTTCCCCTCTCGCGCTCCATTCGCATTTCGAACATCACGCACACAAGCTTATATCATTCTTGTGCACTTCACTGAGCAACACCCTGCACCTTGCGCGAGTACTATGAAATTATTTATTGGGCCTCTCGAAATAGCAGTTTCCTACTACTCCGCAGGTAGTCCAAGTAGAAATCCACCAAAAATAAGCAAAGTGGCAACGTCGTAACAATATTGTATAAATCCAACGTCACCATATCTACCAAACCTATTTTCTCCTTTTCTAGCTGTTTCTACTTCTTCCCTTCCGTTCTTATGCCTTGAGGGGACTCCAAATCCGATTACACTTCCCAACATTCTCCCATCTAATTCCCTACTTTCACGCCTTCTGGAGTCCAATTCCATCCCCTCCTCTCAAACATTCTCACCAGGGCTGTGCATTTTACGTTTTACGATTTTTTTCGTAAAAAATTTACGTCGTTAAATTTTACGAAATATTTTCGTAAAATTCGTAAAAAAATCCCTAAGAAAAAAGGTTACTTTTTTGGCGAATAGCGCACTAAACTTTTTTTTATCAAAAAAAATATTTTCCATTCTTTAAAATATCATTGAAAAAGTGCAGCTTTTGTTGTTTTTCCTGATCACTTTTTTTCCCGCAACAACGCAGGTTACGATTTTGTGATTAGGTAATTCATATCAGTTTTAATAATCGAATTTCGAATACTAACGTATGGTTTAGTTAAAACTTTATTCAAAAAGCAAAATCAAAGACGTTGTGGGGCAATTTTCGGCAAAAAAAATTGATTTGGAACAGTTTTCAAAATTTTACGAAAATTTTACGAATTTTACGATTTTTACGAATTTTTTTTCCGTAAAATTTACGTTTTACGAAAATTATTTTACGCACAGCCCTGATTCTCACATACTCGATACATTTTCGCATCGTTCTTGTTATGCAACTCATTCGCAGAAGTTCTTTCAATTTCTCCTAATTTCCCTCTCATTCTTGCAATGTCTCATTCTAATTACTAGAATTAAACACGAATCAAATCCAAACTATGAGCCTTCTTTTATCGTCTTTCTCTATAGTAAGTACTCCCCGTGTTTACTTGTTGAGTCCTACTCTCCTCTCCAGAATAAGACATACATCTCATGTGTCGTTCACACATACAACACGTTTCTCATTTCCCATTGATCCATCCACAGATTCATTTCATCCCTCACCCCACACTCAAACAGCATCTAGACTACACCAACACTCAACAACTGCTTTCTTGCCAAATATGACGGTGCTAAAATAGCACCATCTCTCACCCCAGTAGTGCAAAGACTATCGTAAAAAGACCATCAAAAACCCGCATTTTTTTACATTTCTGTTTCATTGTGGTGTTACATAACTTGCCACTGGGAGAGCCCCTCTCATCATGAACAACTGTTCCTCCTCTCTCCTCTCCTTCCTCCTCCCCCTCTCAGATGACGTCACCACCGCCGTGCTCTCTCAAATGCAATCCACCATTCGCTTGCGAACTCGAAGACGGCAAGGAGTGGTGTCTCTCCCCGAGGAATTTCGTCGACTTGCGTTAGTTTTTTTTAAAAATTTAATTGTCCAAAACTATCATTTTGCCATGCTAAGTAAAACCACTCAAATGATTGAATAAGCTTGTACCATATTCTATGAGTACTACAAGTAATAGTGTTCGAAACTATAGGTGTGACTTTTTCGTTCCCTTAGACAAGTAATCATAGTTCGAGATATATCACATAGAAAAGCCTTATAACCCTAGCATTGTCATTGAACTCCGTGGTAAGTCCAATTTCGCATCATAATTGCAGACAAAATAATGGCGGACAAGAAATCGACCACTCCTGTTCCTCTTCCTGCCGTTCTCTACCGCAACGCGCCTCTCCAACCTACGCCATACTATGAAATAGAACAGCCTCAGAGGTGATCGCTCTTCCCCAATTCTCAAAATTTGAAACGTACATCTTGGTCATACATTTTCATCACGCAATCTCTCGTTTCACACACATTCTCTCTCACACCTAGTATTGTGACATATAAAATTAGCCTGAAACTTTCATTTCACTGCCTCGATACACCACAATTTGATGAAAACTGGTCCGCAGTGGGGTGATGCCTACTCATCTCAACGTCCCGCATATTCCTATATAGATAATATTAATCAATTTTTAAAACCTTCTCATTCGCAAAAAAAGGGTGAAATATTGGCACTAATAAAATTAGTTATTGAAAATGTCTAATCTAGGGGGGGAGGACAACTACACATTCTATTTTATCTAATGCTCAATCGATAATCCTCATCCTTTCTACAGTAACCTCTTCACCGCCATTCTGATCGCCCTTCTCGGTTTCATCACAGTATCCATAATCGCCATCTGCCTCTGGGTATGCACATTTAACCTAATTAAAATTCCAATATCAACTGATGTGCGATAGCCACAGATTAAAAGATACCGTAGACTGACGGTTCACGTTCTCCTATCTTATGGTTTCGAAATCAAAAAAGAAAATCTGATGTGTATTTTTGGTCTAACAAACATGTTTTCAATGAAAATTATTGCCACATTATTGACAAGAGCTTCGAAAACTAAAAAAAAGAATCAATCTACCCAACCACAATATTTCGTTGACGAAAGTATACATTCAACAAGAAAAATTCAATTGTCGATCCGCCTACCGTATCCCATTACAGTATCGCATCTGTCGTCACCATCCCGCCTGGAGCACTCGCCCTCACCGCCCGCCCGTCAACCCCGATTCTCCCGACGCACTCATCGTTGAGAAATGAGCTCCCATCCAACATCTCCCAACCACGACCACTGTCTGTACGACGTTAAAACACCCCGTCCCCCTGATAAAACACTACGCCATTCTTAGCTCCGACTTCGCACCGTGCCAACACATTCAAATCACGCGTAATTTCTCTCTTACTCTCACCTCGACGAATCTCGTGTCGGCCGAGTGGTGTACGGTAGCGGGGAAGGGGAATGAGTCGAGAATCGATTTGACGGGAGCGGGCGCTGATGCTGCGTCCTCAGAGTGATACACCTCAACAAACATCAATCAACAATAATCAATCAATAATAATACAATCAATGTTTTTGAAAGCGAATATTTTTTTAAAAAATTACAGCAACCCCTCATAGTACGTAGTACTGTACGAGGCTCGTACAGTAACCCTCTTACAGTAACTTACATCAATGTGGAAAGTGTCGAATCCGTCGAAGTCGTTGACCATCAGCGAGTCGAGCAGCTCCTTCGGCGGCTCTCCAGACTACAATAATATAGATACAGTAGCTATTCTGTTCAATAATTTCTACCCTACTTCTTCCCTCAACTATCCAATGTGTTCTCATGTGGATACCGTAAGAGCTTCTGTTTTGTAATCGCAGCATAACTACAGTACCCTCCTCCTACCGTATTCTCCGTGACAGCCTTGCAATGGTCGGCCTTGCATCTGTCCAATCCATCACAGCCCAGCTTCTCCCTCTGTGCAGCCACGCGAGAGCTCTCCTTCTCCGCCAACTGCAAAAGAGAAGGATTACAGTTGCAAAATTACACGATCATAACAAAATTACAAAAAAAAATTGGACTTGTCTACCATCAGGGAAAATCGTGACTATCTCATTTTTTTGCGTGAAATTTCATATTGTAATGTTGAACGTTCGTTTAATTTTGCTATTGATAACAGCGAAAATTACTACCACGACCCGGAGTGATCGACGTTTCCCACCACACTTACAGTCTCAATCATAGTCTCCGATGGCTTGCCAATCAGGGACACCGAGGGCGCCGAGAAGAATCTGGTGACCTGAAAGTGGGCGGAGTTTTAAATAGTGAGCGGAGTCAGCATCAACTTACCAGATCCGCCCAGTACTGCATCGGCTCCTTGGCCAGCTGCTCGATCACCTTGGCCTGCAAGATGGACGACGTCATACATGGGCACGAGGGGGCAGGGGCACCGTGCAAATTGGGGTCGGGGGTTTCGGGGGCCCTGTGCAAAAGTGAAAATGAGATGGATACTAGAGAAAATCGAAGAAAAAAACATGCCTATTCGATGGTTCATATTGTTTCGGGGGCACTCGCATATACTATAGTGAATCGGAGGCACTGTGCAAAAAGGCTCGGATAAGTGCCGCCCACCTATGGACGACGTTTGCCACTGCCCATACCATCAGAAATACAGCGCAATCGAAATTGCGACAGGCGACGTTTCCCACTGCGCACCACACCACTCACGTCATTCATGCGGTGCTCGAGGTCGTCGCTGCTCGCCTCACCGTACAGCTGATGAGTGATGAGCGAGTGGAAGACGTTCTTCGACGGACCCGTTTCCAGCTGTAACGAGAGGACGACGATTACACCCATCACACACACAACCAGCCTACCACTCACTCCCGTTGCATTTTTTGACAAGGCGACGTATCCCACTACCGTATTCCACAACACTAACCGCAGCGTGCGCGTTGAGCACGGCCTGCTGGCAGACGAATCCCATACGTTCGGCATCGAAGGCCGACGCCTCCTGATGCTGCTTCAGCACCTTCTCCATACTGCAAGCACGAATGGACTCATCATCGGTATACTCCATCAACTCAATTTCATCTGGACCACCAGTAATAGTTCGGAAACAATTGTGAATAATTTATGTGACAAATCATGCACTATAATTTGCTAGATTTAAGCATTATTATGTATTATTGTATTAGATATATTAACGATTCTGACGTCACTCACATGGGTAGAACCTGGTCGAGTTTGTCTGCAGGCACTCCCTGGAATCCGAGCGTGATGCAGGAGGTTGTCTGCTCCGACATGTGGAAACCCGCCTGCAATCAGTCTGTGTTATGTCAGATGGACCAATTTAATTGAAAGCAATTCTCAGCGCTTTTCGCAGGTTTTTTTCTAATCGTATCATCAATAATTATTATGAATCAGTTCTTGTTTCCAAAAGAGACTGGATCCAGCTTCATATAAGTTTTCTTCACAATTTAGGTTATTTTTTAAAAATTCTTTATCGTTCTTTTAATTGCTGTCGCACCTTTCGCGGGTCTATTAAAAAAAATTTTAAACTGCTATTGATAAACAAATATGTAACTGACATGACTGGCCAGCGGCTCGGGAATGTCGATAAAGTTCCTGTGGAAGGGCGAGACAGCCGTGTCCGTGAAGTAGTTGAACAGGACGTCAAGAGCCTCGGAGGTGATGCAATCACGAGATGGAGGACCGAACCTGGATGGAAGGGAAGTAGATAGAAGAGTACGACACCAGCATTTCTCAGATCAACGACAACAAAATCCGAATCAAATCAAACCGTGTATACTGTGTATTGATCGATCAATAATTTCCGTTCTCACATGAACTCTCTCTGGAAAATGTCATGGCTAATAAAACACGTCATAACTACTATATGTCAATTTCTCCCTTTTCCACTCACCATGCCACATGCACTCCTCCATGCGAGGGGTCATCCGACGGACACTCCACCGTCTCAACGATCGATGTAGAGAGGGAAGGAACGGGTGTCTGTAAAAGATCAACACACATTATTATTGTTCTCTTTATTTGCGCCGTCACTGACCGGAATTAACCGAATCCCCTTTTCCAGTACGGAAACAAATTGTCTGTGAATTTATCTAGACATACAAAAAAAGTATTGACCGTTGAATGATGGACGATGATTTTTAGTAGATATCGAGGATCAAAATTCAAAGTACTCTCACCGAAAAGGGAGTCTTGAAATCAGCAGGGACTCTCGTGAGCTCCGCCTCCTCCAGCTCCTCCAATATCTTCTGCACTCGCATGTGATCTACCTGGAGAAAATGTACGTTTGATTAGTTCATGATTCAATCGACGACTACCGCATCCTCGGCAGTCGCTTAACGTACCTTTCCGCAAATTATGGAGAAGACGTTGCCTACGTGATAGAACTTTTTGTGGAAGTCGCGCACCTGTGAGAAGAATCGATCGATAATTCAGAGAATCACCGTATTAGCGGAAAATATAATGTGCTGCATCTTTTCCGCCTATCATTTCTTATTGTAAGATAATAGTGACTACAGTATATTAGCATACGCTACATACATTTCCGTCCAACTAGAAATAACGCTAAGTGGTTCTTACTAATATTGATCTCCCGCACATTTCTACATCTGTTTCGAGTCTTTAAATATGGTTTTGGAAATATAAACTAGTTGGACACCGAGAATCTCGGTCTACGAAAATGTATGATACGGTATCCTCTCTCACCCTATCGATCGAGCACATGTTCCTAATGGCCTCCAGCTTTCCTCCGGTGTCGATGGCGTATCCGTGACCGTCGGGGTACAGCAATCGGCGCATTCTTCGGTCCAGAATCGAGTCCATCTCCGATTCGTGGTCCTGCACGGAATTGCCCCTGATTACGGTACCTGCCTCTAATCGATACCTGCATCTCACAGTACACCACTCCTCCATCCTCGCCCTTCTCGTTGATGTGGTGCACCTCGGTGAGGTACTGCGATTTCTGCAATCAATCGGATTACAGTACACCGTTGGCTTTAGTAATACGACAGATATCGATTTCGAAACTAACAGTTAGCGTCGGCCTCAAGATGTGGTTGAGGTAGACGGGGAAGCTCTTGTAGAATCCCTCCGCTCCCACCTGCGAAACAAAGCCGTATTTTATGACGATCATCCCTCATGCCGTATTATAATGATTTCCCTTAGCAATTATTGCTCATAGTTTATCAACGATATCAATATCTCACGCGCAGAGTGCAAGAGAACCATTGTTTGGGTGATAAGGTAGCTGACCGATAACCGGTAGACCAGTTTTCAACTCTCCAAAAGTGCATGCAACCCATGACGTCACGAATTGATAACGAATTAGTATTACGCAATCCGAATCTTACTCTGATAACAGAACAAGTATGATATGACGTGGCATTTTGGAAAGATCACAATCATACGTGGGCAGCATTTTTTTTGCAGAATCCTTCCGAGCCCGATTCAGTCGGTTTGCAGAGTGCACCGGGGTTTCTTGCCCACATATGATTCTCAATCGAAGCTGGACATACCGTGTCAATGGTGTACGCCGTGTGGTCTTGGTCAGTCCAGGCATTGGTGCCCGAGGCGAAGCATCGATTGGCGATCACATCGAGGAAGCCCTTGAACGGGTACTTCTCCGATCCCATGAACACCTGCAACAGTTATTGTATTGATAGAAGGCTGAGGGTATGAATCATACAAGGGCTAGGGTATAGCCAACAACAGAACCCTCCCGCTTTTACCGAAAACTCTCATGGTATCTGTTCAAACCGTCAAGATTCCGGATCAGACCCAGCCCGTTTTTACTAAAACTTCATCAGGTTTTGTCACTGATCCTCCCGCTTTTGACCTACAAGCAACCATTCTAGCCTATCTATGGTATGAATCATGGCAGGAGAAGATGGCCAATACTCGACTTAGGCACTAAACTGACCAGATGCTCAAGCGTATGAGGCAGACCGTCATCCGAGTGCGCTTCCGTCACTGTAAATACAATTGTTCTTTTGTTCTATTCGTCTCTTTCCCCGAATCCAAAGCGGGGCATTCAATTGGGCGCGAATGTGGAAAGAAAACTGACCGAGGGAGACGCAGGCCTTCACCATGGGGCCGGGCACATCGCCGATCGCGAACCGGAGGCCGGTCCTCAGCGAGGTGTACACGGCCAGCGGCGTGCGCCCGTTCACCAGAAGGTCTACACGCTTCCACAGCGACATACCCTTAAATGCAGAGTTAAAGGGGCCAAAATCGTCAGAAAAAAAGAGTTCTTCAGATAAATTAAAGTGATCGATAGCGATGCATGCATGGAGATGTAAACAACTGGAAAGCTTGAATAATCTTATAAGAAAGAGCTCCAGAATAGGAAAAATTGATGAAATTAGACGAAATTCGAGTTTCAAGTCATGAAACCGGAAACCGCAAAAAAGATTTCAAAATGTACCGTAACGGTTCATAAGAGCAGATTCATTACCACTTTTTGATACTTCAATCTTAAATATCTCATTAACTAAAGCGATTATCCTTTAATCATTTATTCAATAAAACTTTAATTGTTTATTGCATATTTAATCGACAATAACATAACTAATAAATAAACGAGATAAGTACATAACAGTCTCTGAAAACGCGCACCAGTGCACTACCGTAGCATATACCCTTACAGCTTGTCCTGAAAGTGTTGCGCAACTTTCAACGCTCCTTTTCTTATTTTCGCCGAAAACGTCCACTCTTTTTAAATTGAAATGCATCTCATTGTAAGCGCGTACTTCCGGTTCCTTCTTCACATCAGCGTGGAACAATATTTTAACCCTTCCTTGCACTAGCAATTGATTTGGCGCATTTGAAAATGCGTCATGCTCATTTACCTTTTTTCACGTCTATCCATATCTTCGTTCTCCATTCTTGCTGGAATTTCCCCAGTATAGAGCTTAAAATATACTCACCAAAATTTTGCACTCTCTGTTCTCGAATGACCGAATCGAAAATGATTTTTTTCTCCCTTATCTCACGAGCTTTCTCTGCAGGGTTTCTCCGGCCATGTTCAGGATTCACCACTAAGTCAAGCGTGTTATTTATCAAATCTACGCCCATCACATATCCAGTCATGTCCAACACAATCGCCGAGGGAGATCTCATCTCTATCTTGGATGCAACGGTGAGTGCACCGAGTTCATTGAGTCATTTATTGCTGGATACTCATTGCTCCTCGGATATAGCTTCTTCTGGCGAAAAGGCATAGCTACGTTAGCTAGAAGGCAGAAGTTACCTGGGAAGTAACAAGAAAGCAGCGCTACTTCAGCTCTATACAACTGAAGTAGCGCTGATTTCTAACTTCTAGCTGAAGTAGCTTTTCCCCACGGGCACCGAGTGCGCTAAGTTCTCCTATTAAAATAATATCATTATATTTAAAATTTAAAAAAAAATTTTCAGACGATCTCTCCGGCTGGTTCGGCTACGGTCTCACCCACTCCCACCTCATCCGTGCTCCCATGCGAAATGTGCCAGAACTACGAACATAGTCTCAAGAATGCTCAGGTGCATAACTGATTCAATCTCTTAGTCTGTTCAGTTGTCCCTTCTTTTCATCATAATCCAGAAGCTCCTGGCACCGTGTCAATTCTCACTTCAATTTATTCCTCTTCAGGACAACGAACGCAAGCTGCAGGACGAGCTGCGAGCGGTTCGATCGCTCGCGGAGAGATACGAGTCCGAACTGGTTGAGGAGCGACAGTATCGACAGAATCTCGAGAAGAAGATGATGGAGGTATACGGTCATATCGATCGGAACCTAATCGATAATCGCCTACCGTACTCTCCACACTACGGTATCCTTGCAGACTGCGGCTCAGACTGAGGAACAGCTGAACGATTGCGCCAAGAGCTTCTCCAATCTGAGCAATCGATTTGAGGAGGCGATTAAGGTCCGTCTTACTTACGTTGAAAAGTTTGCCCTTCAGATCAAGCTAGCATGTTCAATGTTTATAATGGTTAGTGACTATTTCTGACCAATTTTCTAGCAAATGTGAACGTTTTGGGGATGAAACCTTCTTTTCTCTTCCTGTTTTGCACTTAATGGTGTGCTGAAAACCTACGACGAGAATGTACGCCCGGGGGGGGGGGGGGGATCAACCCGATGGGTTGCAGTTGCAACAAGGAATTATCAGGAGTGAGTGGTGCCGTGGGTCAATTGTTCTTCCGAATCGGGTACTCTGAATTTAAATGGAGAGTTTAAAAAAAGAAATGTAATAATTTCAGGCTTCTGGCAAAGCTCGGCTTGAGACGAATCTGACGCTCGCTTCTTCAAAGGTCGGTTTATATTTGATCGTAGAGCATTTATACAGTATCTTCAACTTGCCTGGCAATGCCAATGCACGAGTGCATAGATGGGCAAGGGTTGTTGCTGGTAGGTCAAAATCTGGAGATTCTCAGCAACCAGGTGTAGCGTCTGATCCAAAATCGTAACGGCTTGAACCGAAATCGGACCAGGAGTTTCGGCAAAAAAAAAGATGGAGGGTCCTGTTGCTGGCTACACCCTAGGCCATGCATGTACCGTACATGATGTACGAATGAGACTGAAAACTATATTAGCTTCATGTTTATGGAAACTTTTTAATAATATCGATGTTCCTCGCAGGAGCAAATTTCGCTGCTGGAGGCTGAACAGTTGAAACTCACGGAGAAGTACGAGAAACTGCTGGGAGTGAAGGCGGCCACTGCAGCTGCCATGAGAGAGGAACCCATTGTGAGTGGGGATACTGTAGACGAATGGAGTGCTGTAGTCCAAATCAACAACTGATTCTTTTTGCAGGACTTCTCCTCCGACGTGGACACGCTACAGTTTGCGATGCTCAAGATCCGCGAGGAGCTGATTGAGTGCAAGGCGTCGCGCGAGTTTAGAGAGACTGAACTAACGGTGAGAAACAGTGAGATTACTGAAGTAAACGGCCGTTGTCTGTTTAAGGATACGGTATTGAGTACTGTAGATCTGGTAAATTATACGATAATATGGCGTATACCTTTTCACGTCTCATTGCCATCCTCCTTCCAGTGAATCATACATTTTTCCTCATTACCATTCGCTTTTGAAACACTCGCTCACCAAGTATTTCGAAATTTAAAACTGGTCAGAAATTTTAAAACACCTGCCCCATGTATGCGGCGAGTTTTTGGAGACAGATTACATTGGCATTTACCCATTTTTGGAAATCGAATGTAGAATTTTGCAACAACGACAAAAATGAGCGAGTGAACTCGCATTATGTGAAAAAAGTTGCATAATTTGCCACCCATGTGTGTAACGATAATATTGGCAGGACGAGGTCGCGGTGCTGGCGACTCAATTGCAAGAGGAGAAGGAGTCGACGAAGAGGAAGGAGGCGGAGATGCTCAGCCAGCTCAATCAAGTAGAAACCAATCTAGGCATCGCTAATAGTCAGGTATGACATGATATTTTCCCATATTTAGAATAGTGAAATATGCACTGGCAACATTTTGGCTGTTTAAAGTTAAATTTCGAAAAATCGGACAATATTTTCGGCTTGTGGTACAGAGCCTTTAGTCTATGAGCGGCAGAAATAAAAAAATGAGTAGATGAATCATTTGTCTCTTCAAGTCGACTCATTTCCATCTCAGATTTCGACTTCCGAAGAGGTGGCGGCCAAGTCGGATGTGCAGGCGCGACAGATCACGGAGCTGCAGCACACCGTAGCCGAACTCGAGCAGCAGGTCCGTCTCGAAGCGAAATGTGGAGTACGGTAGACGTGGGAGGTGTTTTGGGGAATCCATTGGGAAACCAAACTAAATTAAATGAAAAAAATGAATTATCCTATTTTTCAACGGATCTGATGTTGACTTTAAAAGGATGAGTGCACCTATTTTTATTGTGTTCGGTTCTAGGAGGGACTTACTAGATAGGTAATCTCAATGGTAAATCGATCGATACAGGTGCAGCAAGTGCAGGGCGAGAGATCCGCAGTGGAACAATCGGCGGCCAATTACAGAGTGAGCATGTTCAATAATATTTTGCATTTATAAAAAATTAAATTTCATTCGAGCGATTATCTTGAAGTCAAGATCACACGTCTTATCTTTTCTGTCCTCCCCTCCTCTTCCCTCCCTCCCTAACTCATCTCTCTCCTTTTGTAGCAACGTGTCTCTGCCCTTCAACATGAGTTGGACGTTTCGGAGCAAGTGCAGAAGGACTTTGTCCAGCTCTCCCAGTCCCTACAGATTCAACTAGAGAAGATCCGCCAATCGGACCAGGTCAGTCGACTACCGTACTCATGTGCCATAAATTCGAAAATGTTGTCTGATTTGTTTCGATTTTTAACTGAACAATCGAAAATGTGGATCTTTTTTTTTAATTTCCAGACCTTGAGGTCCTAAAATGTGTTATAAGAAAAAAATACTACCTCGAAAAGTCAAAAAGGTGCTACGTGCGAACATGCCTTTTGGTCTATGTCCTTATTCTCGCCCACCTTCCATCCCGCTTCAGGAGGTGCGATGGCATTGGGAGGACGAGATTTCCGAATGCTCGGCGCCCTCTTGCACCACTTCCGTCGCCCGGATGCGGCCCAAGCCCCGCTGCATGCACTGCGGCAAGATATTCTGTGCCCCGTGCGTATCGACTACCGTACCCGCTGGTGAGTGTAATGTGTTTCGGACGGAATCGATAATTGAGCTTTAAGGCAAAAACGCTCGTCCCGCTCCCGTGTGTGCAGTGTGCCATACTCTTCTGAACAAGTGAGTGATCGATTATGTGATCCACCTACAGTATACCCTTCCAGGGACTCTGCACCATTCTTCTCGAGAGAACCCAACAAGTGAGAGAGATTATCTAGTGCAATTTGTTCTACCTCTCTTTTGACTTGCTATCCGAGGCCGGTATGCACTGTAAATGTATTTTTTTAAATAGTTTATGTTCCTGATCAATCTGTAGATAGTACAACGACACATTCCAGTATACATTGAGCAATATTTTGTCTATTCTATCTTCCATTGTAAGGTGATGCTAAAGCTAAAGAGGCGCAATTATTTTGATAGAATTAATGCAGTTGTCTAGTCTAGTCCTTCCTGCCTTACTTTCCACCGTAATCCAATCAATGTTTCCATCTGAAACGGGGGTTATGCAATCATTTTACTTTCGCTTCCTGTATTCACTCTGGGTTTGTGACTAAATAGTTGTGCATTGTATTAATAAATTTCACTGGATTCTTCAATTGTGTTGCAATGTCTGTCGCAGTGTATTTACATCTTGAATCATTTTTAAAATTTTATATTTTTTCTCAATGAAATGTGATCTTCATCACACGAAAAAAAGAATAAGTCGACGACACGATAAACAACTACAATTACAGCAGTGGGACGGATGAATTGTACATTTCGAATGAGTTTGTAGACACAAAGAATCATCACGCCCCTGCACAAAATACAAAAGACCGTGGAGTAACTAATGAGTGCAATTCAATAGACAATAAGTAAATCAGCTACTTCTGGTTCATCATAAGAATACGGAAGGTGAATGAGGAACGAGAACATTTCTGGAAAGCAGGAGAAAACGGGAAAAAATAGTGAACCTCGTAATAACACATTACAATAATCAGGGACAGAATATGAGGACAGGCTACGGTATCTCAAGTCACATTGATCTTGAATAGTCAGATCAGTCACAACCATTCGATTCATGTCGACTTTTGAGTAGATCAGTGCCAAGTGGAGCATGGAAAGATGGAAAAGAGTTTACCGGTTGCAGTCACACTATAATCGATCAGAAACGACGTCAAAAGATAAAGATCGACTATACATTTCATGCTTGTACTTTTCGCTCACAAATACCATGGCTGCCCTCGAAATAAATGAATAGAGGTCGTCAGAAGGGGGGATAATAGGGAGAATGAGATGATCAGACGCACAAAACAAATTGCAACGAAACCATATACGTGTTTTGAAAGAAGAAGAGGTATTCAGAAAAGGTAGAGGGCGGGTGAATATCTGATAGAGGAAGGGGACAAGGGGCTGACGCGTCTTTACGATGAGAAAATGGATGTGCCAAGTTGTTTGAATAGAAGCAACAAGTAAAAACTTTTAGGGATAAATGTCTTTACAATTATCGGCTGTTATTCGCATACAAAGTATAGTGCATAATCGCTTAAAACGAACGATCTTGGGGGAGTTGAATACATAGGGAATGATTGGGCTGAAATTTTCAGAGGGGATTCAGTGGGGGAAATGAAAAACGACGAAAAAATGTGTTGAGACCATGCAAGGGATGAGAGACACGCACTATTAGAGAGAAAGGGAGAGCGGAAACAAACGGGAAAATGGGGACCATAATAATAATGAATACATCAGAGGGGAATATGGAGTTTCCTATACTACGGGAGAGGGGGCGGATGCAGCAAGAGCAAAGGAACGGGGCATTCCTGCCATTTGGACAGTCGATGAGCCGTTCTGCTTCCTCGATGGCTTGGCTGGAAGAGTGGGATGGTCACCGGTCCTCGCTCCACTTTCCTCCTCTGATGACAGCGTCGCGTACGCAGAGATGCGGCCATTCACGTCACCGTTCGTTCTGCAATGATATCTCATCATGGATTGTACGACTCCAACAAAATAGAGCCGGAATAATGATTATCATTAACTACTATAAAAAATCTACCAGAATGCTAATTACCTGATAGATGAAGTGGGCGGAGTCCAATCGGACGACGAGTTGCTCTCAGAGGGCGAATTTGATGGTTCTCTCCACGGCTCCACTAGCTGCACCACCATTCCGTCATCTCCTTCAATCGAGGGAAGTGACTTCTCGGTGGGAGAGCAGCCAGATTCACGAGAAGACGCGTCAGGGTGCTGAACCAATTGATCAGTACAGTCATCGACAGATGCACACGTGAACAAATTAGTGTAAATCTCTCAGAAATAATGGATATTTCTCCTCAGATGCCTTTCAGAGTGAGCTGAGTATGTATCATCAGTGAGATCAGCACGCTCTCTTCTGGTTTTCGCTCACAACTAGCAGTACCAATGGTCCTCTCAATTTCCCTCTCACACTCATAGGTCAAATAGGGTTTTCGCAGATATCTCGTGCAGAAATGCCTAGAATCGCGTGCCGAAGTGCATATTGCCCAATTCTCGATAAATGTGCCAAAAAAGTGGTCAGAAGTACTTGCAACACTCAAAATGTTCGTTTGCCGACATGGTCTGGTCGCCATGCAGAAGTGCCTATCTTCGCTAGCGAAAACCTATTTGACCTATGCTCACACTATCTCACTTTCCACCAGTAGTCTACCATATTAGCGAGCAACTGGTGGAAATTAAAGAATATGGAAATATGAAAGAGCCCTTGATAGTACTAGTGGTGGGCGAAAACCAGAGTTCGTTCCTTCTTCCCATCTCTCCTCTCCTCACCTTGACTCTAGTCGCCAATCTGCTTGCCACTGCCTCCATCGCCATCAGTTTGGAGTGGACCTTCCATGGGTCGGCTGCTTCGTCACTGGCTGGGGCGACATCCATGGCGGCCTCATAGCCGCCCACCATTCCGTTTCCCGACCCGATCCCGTTAGTGTGGGGCGCGGGGGAGGCGGGGACTGGCGCCAACGTCGACCCGCTGCCGTTGGAGACTCGCGGAGAGGGCGCGGTCGAGTCGGGCGGCGACAGCACCGATGCATTACCTGCAATTGGAATATCTTTAGATAAATAAAAATCAGAAATCAATCAATAATATAGATACAGTAGAATAGAGAATACTACCGTACCCGATGCGAGATGCAGATGGTGGACTGGCGCCGCGCCCGCGCCTAAAGGGAGCAGATGGATGGGGGTGTTCTCTGGATGGTCGTGGTCACTCGATGAGGTGGGCGAGTCTTCGATGGGAGAATCAGACGACGTTCCATCCTCTTCGTCCATCGTCACATCTTCATGGTGTGCCTGTCGACCTCTCGTCTCTCCTCCTCCGTTCGTATTTCCATTCGCCGTCGATGCCAATCCCATCACATCCATCAGATGGCTCTTCATACTAATTGGCGTCGCTTCCTCGTGTTCCGATGGCGGGGATGGCTCCGCCCCAGTCGCGTCCTCCTGCCTCGGCGGCGCGTGACGCTTTGCAGACGGAGGCGCGGTGGATGGGGGTTCGGGAGACGGGGAAGGGGAGACTGCGGAAGCGAGCCAACGCGTCTCCGCATCCGCATCCGCCTCCTCGTCCTCGCGTGACCACGTGGATCGATATCGAGAGGAGTAGAGGTAGCGAGAAGAGACGGGAGGAGATTCAATCAAGTCATCGTCCTGCAAGGAGATACATGAGAAAAAAATCACAATTAAAAATAAAACAATGGAAAAAAATGAACAAATAATTAATCGTACCTCTTCCGCCTCGATATGCGGTCTCTGTCGAGCGCTCCAAGTCGTCGTTTCTGCACTACCCATGGCTGCACAATCCAACTCGAACGGGTCGTAGATCAAGGAATTCGTCCGACCAGCTACATAGCTGCTCCTACAATATAATCATTTTTTATGAAAAAAAGTTAAGATTCAAAAGTGCAATCAATGGCTGAGAAAGTCTTTCAACGCACCTCTGAGATGTCGTAGATGCAGCCGCTGTCGGCGGTGGCTGTGGGAACCGATCAAAGATCACACGACCACCTCGACCGATTCGACGCCGCAGCAGCACTGTCGGAGAGGAAGTCTCGATGGGTAGTACAGACTCGATGGATGCAGAGGTGGTTGGTGCATCCGACGAGGGCACTCGAGTGTCTTTCGATGTCGACGGAAGAGAGACGTAGTAGAAACGACGCTCGGGTGGAATCGACTCCAGACTTGGGACAGATCGATTCTAAAAGACGCAGTATTTTTCCAATGATTGTTCAAATGAAGCATTCCATTCGTATTTTTAAAAGAAACAAATAACGATAAATAATCAATAGAATAGTACCTTGTCCTTGAGTGGGATGGCGGATCGATAATGGCATCCTCGTCTCCGTTTGAAGGCGTATCGACCGTCGGCATTCGCTGTATTCGCAGCAGCTATCGATTGATCGACCTGCAACACAACCAATTCCATAAAAATGTTAAATTTTGTATTTTTGGAATTGCGTGGAATACATAATGAAATGCATAAAATCGATAATCGCCTTACCTCAACGGCTGGCGAGCAATTGGACATTCCAGATATGAAAGCAGTCGGCGACTGGTTCCACACTTCTGCATTCTTCTTGAGCCATGCCTGAAATACAATAATTAGCTTCACATTCCGAAACCCGTGCCTTCTGTTCAAAGCCTACAACAAATATCTCTCAGTTACAATGGAAAATTCTCCTCAAGTTTTCTCGGAGTGAGCTGAGTGGATCATCACGGAGACTATGTTTAATGCCAACATAATTAATAAAATAGGTGATTAGCTGGTACTCACTTTATTCGGTAGTTCTCGATCGAATGCAGCTCCGAGTACAGTCCTCAATCCAGTGACTCTCTTCCTGATCTTCTTCCTTCGCACTCCATTCTCCTCTCTCAATGGCTGGGCGGGCGTCGTCTCATCAGAGGTCGCTCCAGTGGGGGCAACTCCATTTGTTGGCACTCTCTGCTCCTCTTCTGGTTGCAACTTGGCGACAATCTGGTTGTACACCACACTGCCATAGTCTCCCAATTGGGCGCGTGCAGTCAGAATCTCGGCGTCGAGGTCGAGCATCGCTAGTTTGCTCTTCTCTCGTCGCTTCATCATCTCGAACAGATGCACTGCCCGTCGCAGATCGTGGCCCAACCGCAGCACCTGAACAAAACAATAAGAGTATTTCCATTAAATTTACGCAACTACACTAAATAAGCCCGTAAAAGTCAATAATATACAATACCGTACCTTTTCATAGCTATCCTCGTCATTTTTCCTGTTCTTCCTTGTCTGCATCTTCTCCGCTCGTCGTCGAAAGGCGACATACGGATTGAGCTTCTCGTTCTCCTTCCGACATTCCGTTCGTATCCGAGGGATCAGACCGCCACTGCAATTTATTGATAGTTAGATCAACTTAATATATTTTTTATAGATTTTTTTCAACACTAACCGCAAACCGGATGCCAACTAATCGTAATAAAATAGGTAACAGGTTCAACAAACTCACAATCCGAGGATCTTTTGGGTGGCGGCATCTTTCCGCTTCGCAAGCCAGTAGTCGTACACATCATCTATTACGTTATCATCAAAGTGCGGCATGAGTACTTTCCGAGCCGTCGCCGGTTGGCAGATGGCCGACTCGGATGACTGGCCCTCTAACGATTCGATGATTCGCTCGAGATCTCTGCAAATGAACAATTGCGACTCATGTGACACAAATACGCATGTATACAGAAAAATATATATCAAGGCAAATAATATTACATCCACAAAATACATTAAAAAAAGAGTGTTAAACAACAATAAATTACATACCTAGCATTGATATGCGGTTTGTCCCTAAGATATTCCTCATCTTCCGAGTCCATGTCGTACTCTGCCTCCTCCCGCTCCATCGAAAGCCATGCTGAAATTATGGACATTAATTTATTATCTAACAATTTTCTTTTTCACAACTTCTTTCTCCATTCCCATAGCAAAAATCTTTTACAGACAAAGGAGGGATATTTGTAGACAACGAAGGCTGAGAATGTCTCTGCATGATTTATGCTTCCTTTCCTCATTCATCTTTCTTCTATTCAACTCGCAGCTGCTCTCTCTCTCTCTCTCTCTCTCTCTCTCACTCTCAGTCTGTCCAGAGCCCACACAATCTTCTCGCTCCACTGCCCCCTCACTTCCTTTCCACTTCGATTCCCCCTCTTCTACACTTTTCCCTACCATTTCTCGCTTGATTATCACTCAGGCGCGCCTATCACCGACCATTCGAGAAGAGAGGAAAATACCCCCCCTTCCAATGCGAGGAAGAGGAGTATTCACAAGAGTGGGGAGAGAATCGCATAAAGAGATAACGAGTGATCGGTCAATGTTGACATTTGATAACGCTGGTCCCCTTCTAAATTCTCCCCTTCAGATCGAATGGCGCCAGTTGTTCAGTACACACCACTTCCTCTCGTTCCAGTACAGAGAGATGGACAGGGAGTGTGCGGTTCAATGGTTATTCAATGCGGAGAAAGTGACAGTCGATGGAAAGAGAGCAGATTGATCAACTAATTGGAACGAACGTGTCTATCGATTCACATAGCCCTTGATCAATCTCGTTCACTCAAAAATATCGCAATCGTATTATTATGCATATTCGCAAAACTAAAGTAAAATGTGTTAAAAAATTTGTTTGGTTTTTTTAATACTTGCAATGTGCCCCAGTCCCTCCCTCATACTCTTCGATATCATTTGCTTCCATATTAATTGACTTCTCTCCTTGAAATGTTAATTGACTTCTCTCCTTGAAGTTCAGTGCCCTAGCCAATATTTAATGGAGCGCAAAGTCAATGAGAACGCCGCAGAAAAAAAATCAAATTGGAAAAAAATATAATCTATACTAAATGCCATCGTCAAAAAAAATTTGGTCCCATTTCTATGCCATATTTCTAGTAGAGAATACCGAGGAAAATCCGAATCCATTCATAAAAGAGAAGGGACACATACGAGACCCCTCGTTCTATAAACTAGAGTGGGATGGGGGAAGAGAGGCGACAGAGGGCACACAAGTGCAGATGGCGAAAGGCGATTTGCGAGCGAGAGGAGCGAGATTAGAGTGGAGAGAGGGGAAGAGAGCAGAGAGAACAGAGAGACAAGAGGCATAAAAGATATGAAAGACGGCAAGAGAGGGAGAAAATGATGATTCAGCACGAGAGGGATAGAAAGAAGGGGGAGAAGAGAAAAAGAATACACGTGGAACCCTCCTCTTTTTGCCCGTTCTTTCGTCGCATTTCCGTTGTTATTTTTCTCTCCTCTCTTCTTTACTTCTCGTCTCGCCATTTGCAGTGCGACTACACACACGGCGAAAGAGATGGGACGAGAATAAAGGGAAGAGAAAAATTCACTTGAAACGGGGGAGGATAATACTAGGAAGTAGAAAACGAAATTCAGGAAAGAAAATAATAAACAAATATCACATTTGTATAATGTAATGCAATGATTCTAGCCAAGAAGAGATACCTAGATGTGTAACATAGCAATCTTCGCTCCCTTCCGCCGCCTCCTTGGCTCTCGCCTTTCTTACACTAATCTACATAGTAATCATCATTACTATGACGTGAAATATCTAGCGTTCTCTTGATCTCGTCTTGATTGGTCTTGATATCGACTTCATTACCACTAAGTAAGGGTATGAAAGAATGTACGATAAATAAACGTCTGATGATTTCTTTCGTTTCAATATAAGAGATTCTTGTGCGTGGTCAGAATTCTTAATTCGTAGCATTCATGAGAGAAATATGAAAAAAATATGAAGGATGGGAGAGAATGCGTAATTAGAGCTCTTTCCAAAGAGCCATCGAATATGTTTAATTGGATAAGTAAAAACCAACTACTATATTTATACGATTTAAGCAAAACTTACAAAAATAATAGGGAAATTGAAAAGCCGAAAGGGTAGATAGGAAAATGATTTTTAAAATGAGACAAGGTTTTCTTAATAAGGCATGAAAGTTGCAAAAAAATGCGGTGACGGGTTTTGAAAATTAGGCAACAAAATGCCAAAAATCAATTGTAAGTGTTGACTGCGAAACAGCAGTGTTTGGCTATGATGAGCGATTGTCTCATAGTGCGGAAAGAGAGAAAAGAGAAGCGGGAATTTTGCTACTTGGAAACGTAAAAATCCTTCTAAAACTATTTAACCCTGCAAACATAAAACATAAAATTGACGCCCGTTTCGTTGGTACCTCACAAGTTCTAAGAGTATTCACAAAGAGTATTCTACCGAAATTTCCCCATCGCCAGTAATTGCAGAAAGTGATTCATCATCACATTAGAATGGGTGAAATCAGAGAATTTAAAGCGTTGACCACAGTAGAAAGTAGAGACAGACCAAGTCTTTGAGCGAAAGCAATTCGTCAACAAGCTGACGATGACAGCATTCCCCCCTCTCCCTCTCACACATTTCCTCCTTCGCTTCGCTCGTCCCTCAAATCTCCTCAACCCCCTTGCATCTTTTCCTCTCGCTCGTCTGCATTGTGAAATCCCCCTCTGCCAACAACTCAAGCGAGGGAGCGAGAGGAATTAGACAAGCAGAGAAGAGAGGAGAGAATTCAGCCACTTCAGAGATCCCAGACAGCTTGAGAAGTCACGAGAGACAACACAAACGAGGGAGTCTCATTCTTGACGTGCTAGCCAATTTGGCACACGTCTCGAAGAGAGAACAGCGAGAGAAGCAGAGTAATGGCGAGAGAAAGTGGGGAATCGAGAGAGCAGAAACCACCCGCTGCTTATGCCGCTTATAGTCTTGTTTACGTCTTTCGAATATTCCGAGCGAGACGAATGCTAGAGAACGATGGTCAGAGATAGTGATAGTGAGTGACAAGTCACGCGAACTTAGTCATCATCATTTCAACACTCGAGTGTATGCACCCTTTCTCTCTCCCTCACCGTCCACTGTTTTCACTTTCTGCTCATTGTCCCACGCCCGAATCATCAATGAAGCGCGGCGCGTGCTTGCCAAACAAAGAAAAGAGAGAGAGAAGGAGCAACTCGCGATATATTGCACATTTTTTATCGGTGCGCGTATCGCGTTTACACACTTGCGCGCACTACTATGGAAAGCGATAAAGAGGCGAAACGCGCGCAGAGAAGAGAGTAGCGAGAAATCATAGCATAGCTGGTTTAACAAGAAGACGAGAAAGAAACAGAAAAAAGGGGTATGAGATAAACAAAGAGTACAGAAGCCCTCGCAAAATTAAACAACGAAAGTGAGATATATTAACAAACAAACAAAACATACCCTGTACTTTCATAAGCTGCGCCTTGCATGGAGGTTGGACAGGATACACTTGGTCGAATCGGGCATCGTCGATGTATAACACCTGTAAGTAACGACGTCAAAAGTTCAAATATTTATAAAATAATTGAAAATTTGATTTGAAAATTCACCTTCGGGGTAGGAATGACATGGTTGTCGGATATGCCGGAGGTGCTCGCTTGTTGGGCAAGAATGGCATCTTGAAGATGGACTTCCTGGAAATGAAAAATTATTGTACAAGGTTTATGACATCTTGGATGCTTCACCATACTTTCATCAATCATACGGGCCGCGCATCCATTATATAAGCCGTCTACTCAGACAGCAAGATAAATATAGCTAGTATATACTGAGAAAGGAATGCAAATATTTTGCAATTTTTATAAAATTTTGAGAGAATGTTCAAATATTCTATGTAATTTTTTTTTGAAATTCATAAATATCCAAAGATAGCTTATAGATTAATTTGTAAGTTAAAAAATAACCGCATAACTAGTACATCATCACCAATCCCATATCGTGAACCTTGGAAGACCGTCCTACACTACACGAATAATCCAACTATGTTCAATGCCGTCCCGTTCCCCTTATCCCAATCCAATTTTTGTAAACCATAAAACATTAAGCTTAGTCTTGTCAAAGAAAGTCCCCAACAGTGTTTGAGTAAGCTTGGAATGTTTGACTTTGCTCAACAATCGATTAGAAGTCGTATATGACGTCACGGTTGATGACGTCATCGATCATGATCAACCACTACATCGTACTATCATTAATTGATGCATGAGGCATGTCCAGTATTACTCCAATGCATGAGCTCAGTGAGACACTGATCGATTGTTGAGCTGGTCTCTCACTACTACACTAGGGGGAGGGGCGGCAGCCATGCTCAAAGTAAGAGGACTCACCATCTCTTCCTCCTTTTCCATTCCTGTAGGCATCGGATTGACGCCACGAGCAATGGGGGCACATTCCGAGATGTCGGGGAGCTCGTCCGCATAGAACACCTTCATGCCACGGTTGGCATCCAGGTTCCGGGAGCGGAACGAGAGCTTCGACGTGGTGGTCATTTTGGCGTACTCGCACGATGTAACTGCGGAGTGAGTCGAAATGCGGCGCGACGCCGTGAATGGCGACGATAGCGTTTGCGTAGACGCTCATTCGCCGCCAGCCGGCGCATGCATGGACGAATGAGTTCTGTAGAAGGACGGGGTAAGTAGTAGTATAGTAAGCGACTTGGTCTAGAGGGGGAGAGCGTGCCCGCAAGAGACGCAGGCTAGTCCTCCTATCGACTGCGCTCTCTCCCCGCGCTGGGAGAGAGAGTGTGCACAAAGACACAAACACACGCAACCGCGCCGCGACCGCGCCAACGCTTCTCGTAGAGCTCGCCCGCCTTCGTTTTCCTCATTTTACATAATTCATTTTTCACTATTTTACATATTTAATTTAATTTGATTCGTTAGTTTTCTTCTTCCGCATCTACTCTACATTCATTAGCGCTTCCTCTGATTGTATTATTCGCCTGTTTCAGATGGATGAAGACAACAGAATGGAGGACGAAAGTTTCGACGATGTCGACAACGACGGAACTGAACGACTTACTGAAGACGAGATTCTCAAAGTGATTCCACTGGAGGAGTTTCTGGCGAGCGGAGGCAGAGCTGCCTTCTCTGACGGTGAAGACGACGATATCGATGGACAATCCACCTCGGGGTAAACCTTTAATCGATAAATTTACCATTAATAGAGCGTATCTACAATAATAACAATGAAACTCGCATTTGCAATTAGTTACAACGGCACCGGAATAACGGTCACGCGAACTCGTAAACATCTCTCGCAATTTCTATTGTTGGTCCTTACAATTCTCCGTAAATAGGACAGGTGTCACGCGTTTTTTATTCAGTGAACTCCCGGATGATTCAGTCGGGACACTGGAATGCCACCAGAAGGATGTTTTCGCTGTCGCCACTTCAGGTTCCAGGTAGAACAGTGTATTGCCCATTATTGCTTGATATATTTAAACAAACTCTTAGTTTCCCTTTGTAACTCAGTCCGTGACTTAAATATATGTATATCTAATACAGATGGATGGCTACTGGCGGCGAAGATGATCGTGCGTTGATCTTTGATCTGGACAAGTCGGGTGAGTATTCTTCATACAATTCCATCCACCGCTTTTATGTGTGGGGTCGTCACCGATCAGGAATTTAGACATTCTTTACAATTAGTGTATTAATGTCTTTGTTTTGAAGTTGAATAAATAAATATAACAAAATCAGTGAAAACAGTATCAGGAATTTTCCGTTCAGAGTCAGAGCCCGTACTGGAGATCGCGCATACTGATTCGGTTACCTTTGTGTGCTTCAACAAGGCCGAGACGCTTCTCGCCTCTGGCGATATGTCAGGAAAGATCTACATTACTGAACTGGCGACACTCCAGAGAAGAATCGAGGTGAATATGGTCATAGGGCGACAGGGATGTAAGAAACGTATGAAATTCCACCGTCCGGCCGTAAGCCCCATCCAGCATTGATATACATAGATCCATAGAATGCTCAGATTAAAGAATGTTAACCTATTGCTGAGTTTTATATCGCTTATTTTGGATGGGGCTTACGGCAGGATGGTGGAATTTCGTACGTATGTAAGAATCGACGAAGCCTACCCACTTTTTGTTATTTTGAGAAAAATTGTAAACTCAATATGACCCCTATCCACATTTTCGGCATTTTCCTACCCACATTGTCGACCCTAGGATATTGTTAGTTACAGCTATTTTAATATTTCTTGAAAAGCTATTCTCGGCTTATCAGCACCTGATTACTTCCAGTTGGACGACTGCTCCGATTTGGAGTGGCTTCTCTGGCACCATTCGAGCGATATTCTCTTCGCGGGAGATAAAGAGGTAGATATTTTTGAATAACTGCAAACTACATGTACACTGCAATCGTTTGTATTTCAGGGCCTTGTCTGGATGTGGCTAATTGGAAACAAGGGAGTCGCCCAGTCTAAGGTAATATATTTTCCCAATCGCAAGTTTAATTTCGCGCAAAATTCATTCAGTTCTTAATTCTCGAATTGCGTTCTTGCATAATTCATGTCGGCGAAAAAAGAAGTAGATCTAATATTTAAGGATTCTAAATGGGAAAGCGTGAAATTTTCCATGAAAGCGAGATGATGAAGGAAATGAGTGTTCATTTGATGAAGAAGGTCTAATTACTCATTCATTAGTCATGAGAAAAGAGGTGAATGACGTTGTGCCGGATGTATTACACAGGCTAGGAAAGATAACTATTTACTTCTGCCGGTTTTTGACCGTTTTCGTCCCGAGGGAATTATTTAATTGAGATGCGTAATGTTCCAGATTTACTCTGCTGGTTCGGGTGCTCGTTGCACTTCGGGAGTGCTTCTCCCCGATGGAAAGAGGCTACTAGCGGGATACGAGGACGGCCACCTACGCATGTGGGCACTCAAGGTATTTATATAATTACTTTATCAATTATTAATAGAAATAGTTGTTCATTCTTCGTAAATATGGTCAAATCGCATGGGAGCATGACTGTTTCGCATTATACTAACTCCCCGATTCCATGTATAGAAAGTGAACAACAACGTCACCGAATTGGCTTGTTTTCCTCGTTACCCTGGGGCTGAGTACATACACACACGGTGAACTTTGTCTGCCCCGCAAACAGTCGGACGTGTTTGCCTGTTTTCTTTCTCTAGAGAACCTCGAGGGCTCGCGCCGTGTTTTCAATTTTTAGATGAAAGGAGTGAGGGGGTCGAAGATGAGTTATACCGTTTCCTCCTCCCAAAATATTAGTTTGCACCTTTTGGGAAGGCTGAACTTTGGGCTATGCACATTTTGACCGATAATTTTTGTTGGCCGGTAATCCCGTCGGAAATTTTTAAACAGTTCACGATTCTAAACCGATCTAGAGATGTGCAAGTGGTCCAGATTAGGTAAAAAATAACATCATTTCTGGTCGGACGAAAATATATAATTTGACCTTCTGTTTTGTTTGCTGTGAATGAGTTGTAGTGGATGCGATAGGTTGAGCCTATTTCGGGTGCCCTAGATCCGTCCACTCTCTCAGTTTGGCGCAGTCTCTGCTGACCACTTGTCGGTAGTCATAGGAACGCGTTCGTGAATGGGGGTAGCGAGAGATTGCGGGAACGGAGAGAGCACGTGAACGGGGAATGTGAGAATGAAGGTGGAAAACAGAGAATAGTGTTCTATGCCGACGAGAGAGAGGGAGGGGACCTGTTGACCTCTCCTCATTTCACATGATCTCTCTCCGCGTTTCCCGTCTGCGCCCTCTTGTTTTCGCCTGCTCTTCCGTTTCTATGACTGCCCTCACACGACTTCACACTAGGGTGTCGATGCGTCTTTGCCGTGTAAGGGCAACCGAGCAGGCAAACAGGCAGGTGAAATGGGGTGAGAGATAGTGGGAGTGGAGAGAGTGCAGAGAAATCCAGGGCGCGAGATTAGGGAGAAAGCGGGGAGGAACAGAGAAATAGACAGAAAGAAAAGATTAAGCGAAATGAGGAGAGCGGCGAGAAGGGACAGACGGTGTTGACGTGAAGTCGGATAGGGGAGAGAGAGAGGGAGGGGATAGTACACAAATAGGGGAAGCCTCTGACCACTCTGGGCTCTCTCTCAAAGACACTGACACTCAATGACGGAGTGTGGGAGAGTCTGGACGACCTCTCTCTCTATGTAGTGAACTCACTCTGAACAGAAGAGGAAGGAAAGAGGGAAGAGAGTGGAGGGGGGGGGGGTGATATTTGCTCGATCTATGAGAGTTGTCGGCGCTATTCTGACCCCTTCTCTTGCTCACTCGCGCACTTGGGAAAATAGGAGAGGGAGGCTCTCCACGAGCGTTTCCCGTGAAGGCAAGGGCTTCCTGGTCACGATTTTGGAAGAGAACCGAAGAGAGATCATGTGAAATGGAGAGGAGCAGAGAAATCAGACAGAGTAGAGATTAGCGTGTATCTATCTGGGAATTAGAGATTATAGGTGGAGTGGAGATAGAGAGGGAGGGGGAATGGAGTAGATCAAGATAATAGTGGAGGAGGAAGAGATAATTGAATGTCTCGGGGGATCGGATTGAGAATGTATCAACACTACGAAAATATGAGACCTTGAATTACGCACGTAATTTTTTTCTGGTCAAAATAGACACGTGAAATTTCACCTGCGCGAAATCAGATTCTGCCGTGACGTTTTGTTCTCTGGGGGAAAAGTAGCGGAAATGGCAGAGTCAAGTTTGTAGTTGTGCGGGGGATTTTTTTTCTAGCGTTGTTTGTGACTGGGCTGATTAGGGGAGCGGCGGGGTGGAGATGAGTGGCGGAAATAGACTTGTAGAGTGCCTTATTAATAGAAGAGGAAACCGCACTCTAATTGGAGATGTGATAATTGTTTTCGGGGGCAGTCAGCGCTTTCAGGATGGAATTGGCGATGTTTGTCTTGAATTGTGAATTTCCAAAATTTCCCAATAAATATGAAGAATGCGATGAAAATATAATTATTTCAGGACCAGACTCATGTAGCGTGGAAGATTAACAACGAAGTGAACACTGTCGAGGTATTTTTTTGCTATTCGGGGATTGTTTTTCGCAACTGTAGAATTGTCTAGACTTGCTAGTGATGAAGCAATATCGGCCTTGTCAGGTGCACCCCTCCCTTCCCGTTGCTGCGGCTGGCACCATCTCGGGAGATGTGCACATGCTCAGCATGGGTACGCAATTGCTCTCTCCCTGTCTTTCTATTCATGTGACATGGTTGCCTAGTGGTGATGTAATCGGCTGGTAATTGCAGGCCCCGTTGAGGAGCCATCGCTCAAGCGACACGCCATCTTCCGCCCCCTGCCCCCGCCACCCAAGGAGGAAAGAATGGTAAGCTACTTTTTTGTATTACTTCCAAGTTATAATTTATAATATAGTTTAGTTTTAGTTTAGAAGTCGTTTATCAAGAGGCTATTCGGGTTCACGGGGAATCGAATGGGAGCTCTGACGACGTTGAAAAGGCTCAGTATCTTCGGTTGATTTTCATCTGAAGAGCGAGTCATCTTGAATGGTTTTCGAAGTGAGGATCGGTCTCTTGTCGGTGAATGAGTGGAAATGAGAGACGATCTCGATAGTCGAATAGGCAATGGCGAAGGGTCCATCCGTTAGAATCTCGTGCGAAACAGGGATCTTGGATTGGAGCTTGAGCCAGAGTCCTCCAAACTCGAGTCATCGATCTTAGAGAGAATCAACGAGTATACTGATACTGAGGATCAATTCAACTTGTAGGTCATACCCATTACACGGCGACCACTCCGGCTTGTATGGGGATTCAAGTCTTCTGTAGTCGATAGTAGAGACGAGAGGTACTAGGGAGCCTGGGGCTGAACTAGGGGAAAGTCCACCTCTCCAAAGGAGGAAATGGAGAGGCGACCGCTCGTGACGACTGACAAAATCGAGAAAATTATAATATAAATGAAGTATTTTTGTATGTTGGTATTTTTAATGTTTTTTTTTAATGCTATAACAATGAATGTTGGTATTTTTCATTGAAAATTGTGCATATCCATTCTCACTGTTTTCCTCCATCTGTGCTCTGTCCGTATTGCGGAAGTATTTTCATGTCTCTCCTCTTGGGATGCTAACGCTATTTTTCCCCTCTCCCGATGCAATTATGCTCTAGTATCTGATTTTCGATCCCCCTTCTTTTAGTTGTGATTTGAATTTGGCGCGCAAATGTCACGGGTTGGGAGGAGGTGAAGTGCACAGTGTCTCAAAACAAATGACAGCGAACTGGCACACATACACTGCCGCTCTGTATCTCTATAATCCGCGCGCTATCTCGTAACAGTCAGAATGTCTGCGCTCTCTTATTTCCTCGTAATCTCTCTCTTTCTCTCTGGCCACTCAACGAGAGAGTCGATCTCTCACCGTGTGAATGGGCGCGAAATTAACGCCTACCCCGTCAACCTGTCATTTGAAGGAAGGATAGAGAGAAGGGGGATTGAAGGGATGGAGATCGGCGAGAGAGCACGGTATTATGAGAGGGTGAAGAGAAAAAGGGCCTATGGGAGACCTCCAGAACTTCAAAGGACACTTGCGAGAGAGTGTGCGAAAACGAGAGAGACGACAGTTTTTGCACAGACATCTGCCGAGGTTTTTATGCGATTCTTCCTTTTTTCGAGGTCTTTTTGCTCACGGTCGAATCGTCCTTGGAACCGAGGCGAAGTTGAGATAGAGAGTGTGTAATTGGGAGAGGGCAGAGACATGAAAAGAGGACGAGAGAGTGTGCGAATGGAAGAGGGCAGGTAGTGAGAGGGGAGGGTGGAGGTCGAGAGTGGTCTCTCTCTCTCTCTCTCTCTCTCTCTCTCTCTCTAAATTGCGTATGCACGCGCTCTAGAAAATATTTCGAGAGTAGTCTGCGGGGTTACTGCAGTAAGATACAATGTATGGGGGTGTAGGCAAATTGAAAAGATGGAATAGTCAAGAATATAGTTTGAAATTTGTGGAAAGGGATTGGCTCGAATTGAGATCATGGGTGCGGAAACTTTGGAAATGATGGGATTCCTTGGAATGGATGGGGGAAAGAAGGGGAGGAGGGGATTGAACGGTTCATTGCATCGAGAAAGGAGAGAAGAAAATAAATGGAGAAAAATGGAGGTCAAGAAGGGAAAACGCGCTGCTTTTTATAGTATGCTGCAACAAAAAGAAGAGAAGGGGAAACATCTTGAACGAGAGGAGACTTTATGAGCATGAAGTGAACTATTCCGTGTGACGAAGAACAGTTGGGAGAGGGGATACGTTTAGAAGAGATGAATGAATGAACAGGAAGGATTGTATATGAATGACTTCAGGAAGGAGAAGATCCGGAAGTGGACGGAGGAGAGTACGATGCAGAGAGCATCGATCGATGCGTCGAGACTATCGCATTCGGAGGAGCTACGACCGGTTAGTTTCCTAAAATACTGTAGTAATATGTAAATTATTGAACTATTTTTGTGATTATCATGTATCTTAGGTGCTTCCAACTTTGTTGCAATCGGCCGCAATGACGGAACGATCGCAGTGCACGCCGTCGACCAGGTCTCGCCCCGATTCACGCACAGGAACGACTCGGCACAGGTACGGTAGCTGGAGAAGGGATATCGATTACAAAAAAAGGTTGAAAAGTAAGGTATCCATTGAGAGACACTATTAAGTTACACTATGTATACTACTTCTGTTGCTACGCTCCATGCGTATCCCATTCATAATGTGGTTTTCTGTTGCACCAACAAAGGAACGGCTGCTTTATGGTAGAAGTTCCATTTGTTACAGGCGATTACTCGTATCCGATGGTGCAGTACTGGTACATCCGTCCCTCCCCGCCCACTGCTCGTCACTTCGTCGGTTGACTCGTTTGTGAGGGCGCACGATGCCAGGGACGGATCCATGGTTAAGGTACGGTAGAAAGCTATGACGTCATCACTAGTAAATCTACCATGTAATCTCGTTAATGTTGATTTTAATTTAAAATGAACATGTTCATTACAGGAGTTGTGCTGCGGTGGTGACTCGGTGCTCGACATGGTGGTGCTGCAGACTGATCCCGTGTGCAGACTGCTGGCTGCATGCAGTGAGGGATCCATCAGAGTGCTGCAGATTGATGAGGAGGAGAAGCAGCAGTAATCAATACGACTACAGTAACCCACAACTACAGTAACCCATCATCTTCCCTACAGTTTTCATCGACACTATTAGTTACAATACTTTCTGTTTTTCTTGCGATTTTGATGCACTTATCTAGATCCAGTTTTTTGATACGTTATGAGAACATTGTTATCCACAGTTTTGCTCAAGAGTTCATTCAGAGTTGTTGTTTGTTGTTAGTTTTATTCCCCGTTGATTGTTGCTCGTTTGTTGGTAATTCAGGCATTCCAGCGGGTTAAGTTCCGTTCCGATTATGTTGCCTCTGATTGTTACAAACGATAAAACATTTTTTTCCACATTTAATAGTGTGAAGATCCGTAAGCTGTATATATCAGCTAAAATACCTCTATATTATAAATGTGAAGAAGAATAATTTACGTTGTTAGTGTTCCAGGCGGGACTCGAGCAGTTAATCGATAATGGCCACATATCAGCTGTACCGTAACACCACAGTGGGCCAGGCCCTCCAACAGACGCTGAATGATTTTTTGGCTGTAAGTTTATTGATCGAATGAGCAGCTACAACACTATAGCAACGGTGATTTACATATTCCTTTCAGGAGGAGGTGTTGAGCAATGCGCTGGCCGAGAGAGTGATGGCCACCTTCGACAAGGTCATCAACAAGACCCTCAACACAAAAGCCAAGAACAAGATGAACTTCAAGGTACAGTAGTGAATCGATAATTCAATTTATTAATCCATTAATCACAGGCTGAGAAACTGCGCGCGTACCGTTTCTGTGACAACGTGTGGACGTTCGTCATCGAGAGGGTGGGTGCAATCTGGAGAAGATTACCTAATGATGATGCAATTGCAGGTTGAATTCCGAGAATCTATTACTGCTCCCAAGGAGAGACTGAAGATTGTTGCGTGCGACGGAACCAACAAGAACCTCCCGCCCACGTCGGCTGTCAATAACTCTTGAAGTGATCTACCGCCCATGGCTAATCTATCCCCCGCCCCCTCCCCCATACTTACAGTACTCCTAACAGCAATATCAGAGTGTACATAACAACATAATCTCTAAGAACAGAGTTGTTATTTTACGATATTTTTATAGTTGTAAAGATTAGCAATAGTAGTCTTTCAGTTGCGCAGGCTAGGTAAACATCCAATAATAGTATCATAATCGTGTTTCTCTGTACCACGCGTCTGTGGTTGTGATATGTCTCTCCTTTGTCTATCTTTCCCTTCCCTCCCAGCTGCGATTTGCTATTCACCTGTTCGATTCCAATGCATACTCAACTCGGTTCACTATCGATCGATTCCGCCGCCTGCATTTGGCTGCCTTCGCAGGTCCTACGGTAGTCCTACCGTACTCCTACCATATCCCAAATCACCCACTACCAATCCCTGTTTCATGCTCTTCCTTGTTCCAATCGAATTGTCTCTGTGCACAGCGCAAATGGATCGATAAACGTGTTCGATGCAGGACTCTGCCTGAAAAGTGACAGTGAGAAAGTCGTTCGCACCAGCGACTGTGATATCTCCCATCGATCGATATGACAAGTTACCGTAACCCCGGTGTTCGTTGCAGGATGGCGACTCCCTACTATCAAATGTACCGTGAGACGACGATGGGAATCGCCCTGAAGGAAGTGCTCGATCAGATGATCGAAGATGAGCTTCTCCCGAAGGGACTGGCAATGAAGGTGGGTCCTGAGGTGATTATCTGATTACGGTAGTCCAACCAACGCGCTGCAGGTACTCTCCACCTATGACAAGAACATCAACAAGGCGCTCGCGTATCGTGCCAAGACCAAGGTATTTATTAAAGGATTATGATGTCATTGTTGATTGAAACGATATTATCTTGTTATTTACCTGTGTCGGTAGTTTTGTCTAATTCTTTTAGTTAAATATCGATACTTCCATTCTCCCTTACAGCAGTTCTCCCTACCGTATCCTTCTCCTCTTCAGGTTCAGTTCAAGGCGGACAAGTTGGTGGCGTATCGATACTGCGACAATGTGTGGACGTTCCTGATGAACAATGTCGAGTTCCGCGACGTGAACAGACAGTTGGACGGAGTCCAGCCGAGGTACGCTGGTAGTACGGTAGAGAGTACAGTGGGGACACTGTAGAGAGTACGTACGGTGGGAGTACCGTGGAGATTATCAATTAGGAACAGATAGGGATGCCATGCTAGAATTAAATTTAAATTGAAATCGTGACAAATAAATTCTACGATAAAAACATATCTTGCTTATGATGCATGACAATGACCGCACACCATACCATTTAAGTAATAGTATTAACTAAATGTTTTAAATTAATACCTAATTGCAGAGTCAAATTCGTCGCGTGTGACGGACGCGCCGTGGCAGGTACTGATACTAAATAATCTACATGACACCACAATACACCTACCGTAATCTACCGTATGGTGCTATGCCCTTGTTACATGTATTTCAATTTCCACCCACTTCCATGATTCTTGTCATGCTTTACTTCTCTTATCCATGGTCTCAAAAACCTAACGTACGTGGTTACATTCACCAGACATCAAAATGTTGATCTAGACATCCCTGAATCTCAATATTTCGTTCAAATCGTGTGTAGTTCCTGAATTCCATCATATATCCCTGCGTAATTTTGTTACTAAATAAATCCGTTGGATTACTATCCGCATTTAAAACACTTTCAAGTCAGTATTACAATGAGGTATAATGGATAATTTGGATGCAACTTTCCAATAGTTGCGAAATGGATAATCGGTGAAGGCATAGATCTAGTGATGACGAATTTGATGAGTATTGTGTGCAGAACTTTCTTTCTCACACTGAGCTCAAATTTGCTGGTATGGCCGGTTCAGGAGAAATTAATTACAAATGTTTCATGAAAAAAACTCTGTGGTCTCTCAGTTTCTCACTATCCTAGATTCGTTACTCAAAACCGTACTCAAAACAATATTTAATTTCATGGGATCAAATGGCAAAAAAAATGTTTGACGTTATCCGAGAGGTACCGTGAGAGAATCGTACATTTTGGTATGGATGGAAAATTGAAGAACGATTATCTGAATTTTTAAAAAATTCTTTCCTTATCTTTTTATTAAGGTTTTGTAGAATATAATGTAAGTACTACAATGTAGTCTGAAAAAAAAAGTTCTCGCGATCAAGAACAAACGTGGCGAATCAGAATTTCCTCTGAAATCACATTTGAAAAATCATACATTAAAGGGACTAGGCAGTTATTTTTAAATAAAAGAAAATCCTGTTCCCGGAAGAATGCTAAAACCGCATATTTTTGCGATTTTTTTGAAATTAGTTATGAATTTTCAAAGTTCCGTCTTTTCTCAAAGACAGGTTACGGTAGCGACTACACCATAATCAATTTCTCTAAAACCAGACATTTTCATGAACATTGGTTGTGCGCAATGATTCAGGGAGTGGCCAAAACCCCCGCGTTCCTCTTTTTGTTGCATTATCTAATCATCCGACCAATTTAAATAACTTTCTGTCTTTTCGGAAATAGGCGACGCACCGTTCCTGACGCTAATTTTAAATTAAAATAACTAATTGTAGAAAAATGCTAAAAAATTTAGTTTTTTCTTCATTTTTCATTAGATCATTTGTTGAGTAAAATTCATTAAAAAATTACGAAATATAAAAATCTGATTTTGCACGCTGCCTTGTCCCTTTAATACCTTTAATATATAGTATGCATACATTTATACAATACATCAAGGCACATCACGGCCATAGTTACATCAAGGCAAACCGGCTTGCAGGAAGTTAAATTCGGGATTAGAGGTGGTTGGGGTCTTCGAACGGGTTCAACGAAATGGTCCATGCTTGGATTCTTCGGTCAATTGTGCTGCCGATCTTGGACAATAGACATTGTATGTGGAAGGGGATTTTCCAGCCTCCTGATATATTTTGACTATTTATCGACCGAAATAGGAACTCACGTCATAGCCTAGTCTACTGAACCTTTCTCGATATTTAGTTAGATAATATCGATCTGCTTGACGTGGTACAAGGTGGGCAATAGTTGTCGAGGCTGACTCCTACGGATTATGCAAACTGGTATGGGAGAGAAGTGGAAAAGCTATGGACCATCCGTGACGACGTACAAAATGAAGAATAACTAAAAAAACAAAAGTAAATAAAATAAAAAAATACAATTCTTAAAAGAATAAATATACAGATTAATTTGTTTAATTGTTTCTCATTTATTTAGACAATATCAAACAACAATTAGTGAACGATGCTTTGAATTAACATCATTCCAAAGAACATAGTTCCTCAGTAATCCTCTCACTGCTCTCCTCTCATTGGCTGGTTCAAATAGGGCGGAGTCTCCTGATTCGTAGGATGAAGCGTAGGCTCCGCCCCTAAGATGTGGGGAACAGGCACATCTGAGCACCCGTCGATTTTGCTTTGCTGTTGGTGTGATTTTTTTACACTGGGAGGATCACTTTGAGAATCTCATCTTCAGTAAGTCGTTCAGTGCCGTCGTTGTCGACATCGTCAAAACTTTCGTCCTCCATTCTGTTGTCTTCATCCATCTGAAACAGGCGAAAAATACAATCAGAGGAAGCGCTAATGAATGTAGAGTAGATGCGGAAGAAGAAAACTAACGAATCAAATTAAATTAAATATGTAAAATAGTGAAAAATGAATTATGTAAAATGAGGAAAACGAAGGCGGGCGAGCTCTACGAGAAGCGTTGGCGCGGTCGCGGCGCGGTTGCGTGTGTTTGTGTCTTTGTGCACACTCTCTCTCCCAGCGCGGGGAGAGAGCGCAGTCGATAGGAGGACTAGCCTGCGTCTCTTGCGGGCACGCTCTCCCCATCTAGACCAAGTCGCTTAATAAGAAAATACTGTGAACTACGGTGGTCCAAAGGCAGATAAAAGAGAAATCACAAAAAAATCTAACAAAAGAGAAAAAAATCACACTTATCTCCCGCACTTAATTACTACGGTATAAGTTGTTGTGTGACCCACACGTTTCGGAGCTATACCGTAGTAAGCCATTCATTTCGCGCGTCGCGGTCGTGGCCAGCCTCTTTTCAAGTCGATTCTATTTTGGAAAACGGATTTTTTATCTCCCTAGACCCAGTCCGTCTACAGAACTGGTTCCTCTCTGTTTGGGTTATATTCAGGTTTTCGCCGTCTGGTGTTGGAATGAGCGTCTACTCAAACGCTATTGCCGCTATTCATGGCGCCTTTAGGTTCGGATTTCGGAATGTGAATGTCAACCATAGCATTGAGATGTTTTATGTTGAGGAGTTCCTTTCATCATGGAAGATTGTGACCAGCCACACAGAGGGCGCTTATCCTGACTGAACGAAGGGTGTGCAAGACCGAAAAATAGCGAAACTTGCAGAACATTTGCCGAATCGCACAACATCATAACACGACACAGCAATCTGTGCTTTCCACATCCGCACGATCGTTTCCGAACAGTCGCTGGAGATTCTTCAAGAAGCCATTCGAGGCATCGTTTTGGTGTATTCGCAGGAGGCGCAGAGACGCATGAAGGTCACACTCGCCGATGGAAGTCCTCATCGGCGTCACGAATGCCGACAATTATTTTCTGTCATCCTCAGAGCTCATTTAAAGATCGATTTTTCCTTTTCTTAAAGTCCGAATCGCTAACGATTACCAGAACGGGACGTCGCTGTTAGAAGCTTTGTTTCCTTTCTCAAATCATTTTGGGCTCAAAACATATTACGTGTAAAAAACCGGTTCCAAGGCTCAATTCTGTACGAAATAATCATATACGATTTTTAATACGTGCCCCGAAACGATATTGATAAACTATTTACAATACGTATTGTATTGAACCAGCGCCCGCCCCTAAAGCGAGATTGATGATTTGAGTTTGTTTGACGCAAATTCAAGAAAGCAGGAACTGTCACTCTTTCTTCGAACGTAACATCATGCCCGCAAGAGCGTTTTCTTCATTCTCCAGCCAAAATTCTGGATCTGTGATATGGAAAGAAGACCGATCCCGACGTTTATTTCTGAAAAAAAAAATGGAGCATTCTAAAGAAGACCATCGACCACGTCTGAAACCAATACGAAACTTGCTCAGCGCCGCTAAAGCGACACCGATAAATATTGTATTGTATTGTATTGAATTTTATTGAGCAATTACAGATATTCTGAGTATACTGCAAGATGGTATTTTTCTCTTTAACAGAAGAGTACGGAAACCCCACCATGATATCATGAGTATCATGAGTTGCATAATGATGACGAATTGGATAAATGTTGTGGGTGGAGTTTCCGTATTCACACTCATTTCAAATTTGAGTTCGGTTCACAAGACATCAAAATCTTTCGGAATTGAGAAAACTTTGTGCTCTCTCACTTCCGGCAATTCTACGTTGCATTTCAGCCATTTCAGCCGAAGATCTTTGCCCCTTTCTCAGAGTGTCACAATTACACGATAATTCTGCAATCAATAAAGACGACGATGTGAAGGATCCGTTTATATTCAGTGTATTAGAGTTGAATTTGTTTCTGGTTCTTTCAAAGTTCCGAAAACCCTGGTTAGTGAGTTCCAAAACGTATTATCGCTGTGACGTGCAAATTATGCAGTACTCTTTTGAGCTCTCATATCTTTTCTATTTCCGCGTTTTCTCACGATAGTTGTTCCAGATTTGATTGAAGTTATTTCAAGCATAGTTTGTTTCAAATTATCAAATTAGGTGAGTGTGAAGTATTCATTACATCAATATTCATAGATGTCCGATGACAATTCTACTGCAGCCGAGTTCACTCTGGATGAGCTCACCTTCGAAGCATTCTTGTGAGTTCGTTGAGGAGCGTGTTTTTAAATTATTTGTATCCAATGTGCGCTTCAGTAGCACCTCAATCCGTGCCGACGATCGTCTCGTCGTCAGTCTGTGGCTCATTCCCATAATCTATGCCTTGGGGGCGAATCATCTCGTGCTTCTTGCCATCCTTCGATGCCCCAGCATGCGCGGAATTCCGTCGTGAGCTATTGCGTTATCACTAGGCTATCTTTCGGGATAATGAATTGTCACATGTGACTCTTTGTTGACCAAGTCGTCTCTGATCTTCGCTGCTTAAAGAAGGTTCGATGGTGCAATGGTCTTCATATAAATTAATAATAACGGATGGATTCAACGACGTTATTGAATTAGTATGGTAATATCTATAGTTGTGTTTATGTGTACTACAAAACATAATGTTGTAGGGTTTAGTAGGTATGACTGTTTCGCTCCCTCAGCGTCAGACAGTCACACCTCTCCTGGGGGGGAGCTCGTCAGTGACGTCCCCAGGAGTGGTTAGGTCTATTAAACTTGTTCATAAACAAACTTAGATGAAAAACTAGAATCTAATTGCCGAAAAAAGGGACTAGAAGTCTAATCAAGGGGAGGGGAGAGGAACCGCAGAATTTTTCGATCGAATATGTCAGATATTTCTTCATCATCGAAATGTGCCTGTGTGACCTCACAATGCTGTACGTCTCAGTATTCGGGCCCATCGCTTATACGACCTTCCGACAGGCATATATTTCCGATCCCATGTAAGTGATTGAGCGACCTTAAAGCATCCGAAACGGACTGAGAGAGTATCTATTAATAAAAAAGAGAGGACATGATAGACAAAGTTGCGGCATAAAGCGACTCTGAGGTCTTAGAATAGAAAATGAGCTCCTGCAGATGAATCAAGATTCACGGAATCTCATTGATCTCTTCTTTACGCAGTCAAAGCCACTTTTGGAATGAAATTAAATCGGAAATAACGGCCAGCCTAATTGCGTGGCACGGAAACACACCGCTTTCGTGTAGAGCTCAAACTCAATATGAAACGGACAGATTATTGGATTACTAATGATCTTTCGACCTTATTTCGTTTTCCGAACACTACTTTACGACAGGGAAATGACAGCTTTAGCAATGCTTCTCACGTAGCAACCCCCTCAATTGCTATCTGATTTCGCATGGAAGTGCTCACCGATCTCGGCACTGAAAATGAATGAAGTGTGATTACTCGTCTACTGACTTCTCACGAAAGATCAACGTGTTTCGATAGAGTTTGAGGGGGGATTTCCCATGAGTGTACAAATTCAGATATGTACTCTGTTATGTAGGCATAATAACCACACCGCCTACAGATTCCATAGTAATAAAGTAAATGGACGAAGTAAAGCATACATATTTGCAAAATATTTACACAGATCGCCTGCCAACTTCGTCCCGTGGTACATCTATAATTCGTGTTGGTGGACATTTGTACTCGCACTGGTGATTATGGCTGTCAACAGGTGAACTGAAGAATCACAAACAATTTGTTTTACTGAAGATACAACATGCAAAATTTAGAGACAGTATGTACGACCACACAATTAAAACATGCATTGTATAAAATTTAAAATGCACTGATTTATCAATTGTTTTCAGGCTAGTTTGTACCATTTCCCCTCATAATTATCAGGTATTCCGTAAAATCTGCATTCTCGTTCACAATGTTGTGCTTCCAGAACATCTTCTCGACACGAATATCGCTCGGCCTTGTTGTCGGATGTGCAGTTGCGGGTTTGAATTTTGGTTTTAAAAAGAACTGCGTTTGGAAAACATCAGCGCTATCCATGTCTCGTTTAATCGTTAGAAACGGCTGGAAAATTGAAAATGTTCAGGTTTCCTAATGGGTCTTCCCAATCTTCACGAGTGCTGCTATCTACTCTGGTTCCCGGAATCATACAGTTCCTCCTACTGGCCAATTGATTCATGGTATCCAACTTGTGCTGCTTACCCACAAGCACCGTGAAATCGACTTCTTGATCCACACGACCTCAGTAGACAAATGTGATGATATCTGCATTCATCTGCAGGTATGCCAAATTCGATCAGTCCTTCTCTGCCACATCGTCTGCCATAGTCGTCGTATGCTATTCGGTCGTGCTCTACTCACTCAGGAAAACGACCAAGATGGTAAGAAGAAGTTTACCGGAATTGGCACCAACTATCTCGGTTCGCCAACTGTAGTGTTTATTGGCTTATTGGCCAATAAGCACTTGCTTGAAATGTCAAAATGGTCAACAATAAAAAAATATGTTTTGGAGTTATAAAAATTCCAGATCAAAGACAGTAGCATGAAGAGGGAGTGGAGAGTCAGCATTCAGGTGACTACAGAAGCTGATCAGCATCAGCACTACGTTCTCTCTCTTTCAGGTGGGCATCGTCAGCGGCGTCTACGTTCTCACTTTCTCAACATGGTTCGTTCTACCGTACACCGGATCGACATCGAAGGTATCGCGGAATGATTTTGTTGTTATGACCGACCATGAGTTTCTTGCAGTGGCTCTACTCATTCATGACATCGCTATGGTTCGTGCAAAATGCTGTGAGTTGCGAGACTCATATTTTCTATTGTTCGCTCGGTATGGTTCATTCTACATCCTTAGTGCTGAGATCACCCGCTGAAAGCACCACCATCGTAGATGAAGAGGAAGAAAAACAACGTCGATGACTGATATATGGCTGATACAATCCTTGCAGACCCATCCCACTATTGCACTCGTGTTCAACTCAAAGGTTCGTTTGTGGAGCGTGGACACACTGCGTGTCATCTATCAAAAGGTAGTCCACTCGCACATGCATGTTCACTGCACACGACGAAATGACGAGAGGTGATTACACAAATCACACAAAAAAGAATCACGATACACTTTGTTAGTATGATGCTATATCGATCATATGATTGCGAAACCCGGCTCGTATACGCCTTAAATATTTCTCCTAGGTTCGCTCCGAGGTCTTTCGTATGTTCGGTCGACACACAATTTCAACACCCGTTACTACGTCCATCTCAAATCGATTGAGCAGAGCGTCGAGAGTTTCCAGGGTTCACTGATCTGGGATTGGTGTATCCAATAATGGAAACTTTATTCTTTTTTATGTGCCATCAGAATTCTTCTAGAAGGCATACATTGTTACCGTTTTTTGAATGCTCCAATACAATTATTTAAAAAAAAACTTTGAGCAAATACAGAGAGGAAGAAAACAACAAAACGCGTAAATACATATCTACATATGGCAAAAGTGTTCGATCAGGATGAGATTCGAACTCACGCGGGGAAACCCCATTGGATTAGCAGTCCAACGCCTTAACCACTCGGCCACCTGATCACGGAATCGGATCCTTTCCAGTACACTCGTGAATAAATGCTCGTTCATATTTGTTCAGCCCCAAAGGGATATTCTCATCGTCGACTTATGCATTCTGTTCAACTCTATCACATTCCAAATGAACGTTATGCTCTCTATCCTCTCGGAGCGGATCTACTATCTTCTCTCATTATTTCTAACGGATGAAGGGGAGCTAACAAGAATCCCCCTGTCTCCATAATATTTCTCCTTGATTCAAGACCATATCGGACTAACAATATAACTCCCCCTCCACCTATCATAGATCAGATTCAACGTTGGCCAGAGGTTTTTGTTAATACACAAGTCAGAGAAAAAGTGGCATAACGCACTTTTTTTTGGAGAAAAAAAAACACTTTTTGTCGTTCATCAAGATAAACAATTTTGCGAAAATGATTGGAGAGTACGGGAAAAAGAGGGGGAAAAGGTGTGTAGTGAGCACATTTAAAACTGCATAAACATAGCTGCATAGTCGATCACCGAATACTTCCGCAAACGACGGTATTCCCATTTCGGATCACATTATTCACACCATAACTCAATTTAAGAGAGTTACGGTGAGTACAAAGAACCTTTTCTCCGGAACATTTACGGAATACACCTCTCATCCCTTCCGTACGTATTTGATACTTCATTTCCAAGTTTCCTGACGATGAAATTCGTTTTTGGAATTCTTCTCATCATCGGGTTAGCGTTAGTTCGTAGAATATATTCGTGATGGATAAATTGGCTTGTAGATGCGCGACTTCCATACCTCTCAATTTCAACTGCAGTAATTTCGCCGTGAAGCACCACTCAAACGGATCAAGTAAGCTGACATGGATTTTGAAACTCCTAGAGTTTGTTCTTTGTGAGGTTTCCTGATTGCTTGATGAATTCTCAGGTGTTATTCTCCGTAGTGGCGACGACCTCCGATGCCCACTTAGCTGTGAAACACGTGTATTGCGTGATGAAACTGACGGAGCACTCACGATGATCGGGTTTTGTGTCAGTTGCTTCCCTCTCTCGCGCTACGAATTATTAGAGTTTGAAATTCGGGTATTCGATCAAATTCCTTTATTTCGAACAATCTCACCGTTCAACCAGTGTAGAGAGTGTGTGAGAAATTAAGAAATCTGATCCAATTTTTTTACCCGAATTCTAAACTCTATGAATTATCGAAGTGTGAACATGATATGCAGAGTGCTACACCTCCCGAGCAGATCAGAGGCTGTGAATGGCTTGTAACCCCCCAGATTCGCTGTGATTGTGCTGAACAGTGAGTATAATTGGTTGTACCCCAAGATGTAAGAAACTTTTGGTGAAGGCCATTCTGTAATGGGCTGGAAATGTTGAACAAAGAGATTGGATGATCGGAAAATTGTTCAAAAGTTTGCAGAATGACGTTCCCCAAAAATTTCTTACATCACATTTTGGGGTACTGCCGTAGAGTTGTCCGCGTGAGAAAAATACCGCTCTTTTCCTCGAAACTCGGCAAAAGCTCTCGAGTAAGAAATGATCGGGTATAATTGGCTTCGAGATCTCGACAATATAAATTAATAAAGAATAATGAGAACTTTTGAGAAGATCACGAAATGAAGGAATGCCTATTATGATAGTTTAGAGATATCAATACTCACCTATTTTTCTCAAAACTTTTAGATAATTGAATTAAGAGTTTCGAGATTCTATTTTTCTCTCTCTCACGAGGTCAACCCTAAGTAAGGCTGCAGTTGCTGCCACTTTCGATCATTTCGAAGACCTGATTAGCAAAAATATAACTGCCGATGGTGGGAATATCATCATTGTATGCGAAAAGTTGAGCCTACTCGAAAATATCCTGAGAAAGTATTCAAAAACAGATTGCTCTTTGATCGTAATCTTGTAATAATTAAATCAGTCAATGCAACGATGCGAGAACAGTCGAGAAAGCAGCGAAATTCGAACAAGATTTCAACAAGATGATCGAATGGCGAGAGAGGTATTAGAGGCCATAGAATTAGTTACAATTAGAACGCATTCTCCGTAACAGCGGAGATCTCGTTGAAGGAGGGTGGCACAGTAAACTCCAAATGGCCGTAGGAACCCCATACTATAGGGTTAGAGTCCCTAGAGGTGGGATACACTTCAGCCAAAAAATTGGACCCAATTATCGATTTTTGACCTACCAAAATCGAAAAATTCATCATGAGATTTCTGCCCCGTGTTACATACCATTCGATAGAGCATCAAAAGTTATGCAGGAATCAATGTTTTCGAACAAATCGAATAATCCATGTTCGAGAAATACTCAAAAAAATCGATTTTTCTTCAAATTGACGGCGAACTCGAATTTTTCCTGCTACATTCCAATCATTTCCACCCTTTTTTGAAAGTTGTATATAGTGTAAAAATGGTTGCTGATTCTCATAAAAATTATCTGATGCCAAATTTCGCCTGTCTGAATAGGTGTTTTGAGCTACCCGATTCGCAGAGTTAGGTCGTAGGTTCGATTCCGCCTGCCCACGGCAAATTTTTGCCAACTTTTTTTTGGGCCAAAAAGTAACCTAATAGTGTTTTATCACTGTTTTCATACATGTGGAGATGTGTTTGTGGTTTATTCAATATAAATATTCACAACAATAGTCTTCATAACACAATGTAGTGTTAAAATAATACATTATCCTTATTTATTTGTATTTCGCTGAATCTGCACACTTTTCCTGCTTAATTTTGTTTGCTTCTGCTCCATCACGTCCACTCTTTACTAAATGAAATTATCGTGCAGATTATATTCGATTTCTGTCACCAGATTCTTGCCATTACTCTCAAAATCGACATCGTCGAAGAGCACTGATATCATCGAAGTACCAAGGACAACTGCGGCAAATTAATCATCACAACCATCACAACCTCTTAGTAGTTTGGTCTCTTTCAGCCCTTCGATGCGCGACTGAAATTTGATCCGACTGTATAGTACAACTGATTCGCCCGCTCAATCAACAGCTTGTTATGGGAAAATACGAGTTCCGTTTGTATTCTTGTAAGATTTCGTTTAATCTCGTCCTCTACGCAACGGGGCCAATCATTTTTTAAAGGGACAGTAAAGGCACCGTTGAATTCCCGCAAATTTCAAGGTCTCGCCACGACTTTCGGCCCGTTGGAAGAGACAAAAGCATAGGGTGGGTATAGAACCCGCGACCTCACGATTGCTAGGCTAACGTTTTACCGCTGCTCCACTTGGGCTGATGTCGGGTAGGGCGCACACTACCTCTATCCCTACGTCGCTCGTGGAAATTGGATCAAATGAACAATAATTGTTGTGTTTACTGTCCCTTTAAGAGGTTGTGCTGGACGATTAATTTGCCGCAGTTGTCCTTGGTACTTCGATGGTATCAGTGCTCTTCGACGATGTCGATTTTGAGAGTAATGGCAAGAATCTGGTGACAGAAATCGAATATAATCTGCACGATAATTTCATTTAGTAAAGAGTGGACGTGATGGAGCAGAAGCAAACAAAATTAGGCGGAAAACGTGTGCAGATTCAACGAAATACAAATAAATATGGATAATTTATTATTTTAACACTATATTGTGATATAAAGACTATTGTTGTGAATATTTATATTGAATAAACCACAAACACATCTCCACATGTATGAAAACAGTGATAAAACACTATTAGGTTACTTTTTGGCCCAAAAAAAAGTTGGCAAAAATTTGCCGTGGGCAGGCGGAATCGAACCTACGACCTAACTCTGCGAATCGGGTAGCTCAAAACACCTATTCAGACAGGCGAAATTTGGCATCAGATAATTTTTATGAGAATCAGCAACCATTTTTACACTATATACAACTTTCAAAAAAGGGTGGAAATGATTGGAATGTAGCAGGAAAAATTCGAGTTCGCCGTCAATTTGAAGAAAAATCGATTTTTTTGAGTATTTCTCGAACATGGATTATTCGATTTGTTCGAAAACATTGATTCCTGCATAACTTTTGATGCTCTATCGAATGGTATGTAACACGGGGCAGAAATCTCATGATGAATTTTTCGATTTTGGTAGGTCAAAAATCGATAATTGGGTCCAATTTTTTGGCTGAAGTGTATCCCACCTCTAGGGACTCTAACCCTATAGTATGGGGTTCCTACGGCCATTTTGAGTTTACTGTGCCACCTACTCCTCCGCTGTTACGGAGAACTCGTTTTAGATCGACGATGTTCACGATCAACACAATCAATCAAACATTCCAAAAATACCCATAATATTTTACTGATAATTTCGAGCTCGCCATTGGCTGCAGTCAATGTGACCATTTTGCATCGGAAAGGTCGGATATTACAACTGCAGCTTTTTCCAATTGGAATACGAAAACGGGAATCGTGAGTTATCTGTCTGAAAAAAGAAGTCTATAGTTAGAATTAGAACAAATAGTTAGAACAAAAGGTATAGAAAGTGATGAAGGTTGTATTTTTTCTGTGGTCTCTAGATAATATGGAAAACAAGACATTTAGAAAAATCATTAAATTTAAATATGATTATCGAATTTATTTGCAAAATCCGTGGCAGGCAAGTACATCTCCCGAAGAGAAAACGAACAGTGTGCACATGGCTGTGGCACTTTGATTGCTAGATTCAATGGACCAACAACGATTTGGGGTTTTTGTGTCAGTTATCTCGCTCTCTGTCTCAAACCCGGCTCGAATAATGCACCACTTATTTTCTTACAGGGAGACACTATAGGATCGGAAAAATGTGCGCGCAGGGCGGACGGCGCTGTGCAGTGCAATTGTGAGGGCGCGTGAGTTCACACTTTACCGAATATTATATAACGCACAAACCAGTCATTTGTTCGAATATTTCCTTACGGACTCTCGATTTTCTCCTGCTGATAATGTAAAATGAATGTTAAATTCTCATAATCAGATTATGCAATGAAGTGGGAAGCAATGCGGCTGCGGCGGAATTAGAGCAAATTTACGTCAAGAAAATGACCAGTGGATAAACGAGCATTCCACTATTTTTAACGAAGCTTGGCATAAAGTATAAATATTCCCCCAATGTTCAAAGTATTCTAATGTTGACTCGTTTTTTCTCACCTGAAAGACTCTCCGAAAAGCGATTCAGGAGTCCAGTAGTGATTCGTATGTCACGATACAGGGAGACACAATGAGCAAATTCACAGAAAGAGATAAGAAATGACACATTCTTGCCTGCCCTTTACTACACTTTATGACGATGTATGAGAGAATAGGGAAAGGGCGTCTCTTCTCCATCTTCTTGCTCACTGTACCATCTGTTCCTGTTCTCTCTGCTCGATGTTTACTTGCTCACAACGATTTTGAGAAAGATTTCTTCTTGTTTGCTTATTTGCAGAATTCTACACATTCTCGGCGTGTCGGTGGACGTATATCTATGTATCTAGGGATTTTTCGTTACTTGTCAGCATTCTTCACGGCTCTGGAGCTTTTATATCGCGAGATTGAGTAACGTCAGACCGAAATACTCGCAATACACGAGTCGATAAATTAACTTGCCTCTCTTCATTAGTCTCTACAGTCATCAATCGATGGATTTTCCAAGATGATAATCTCTTTGGCTGATCGTTCACCCTCAAGTTCATCTCTCGAGAAGAATGTCAGTTCTTCTGTGACGCTGCAATCACATGAGAGTGATAGATGTGAGATAAAGGAGTAAGTTATTTTAAATCAAATTAGTAACAATACTCAGTATAGCCATCGTCGATTGCCTAGACACGAAATACAATTTCTCATCTTATTTTGTTTTTTTTAATTGCGCAAGCTGCAATTGTACAAATACTTGTGATCAACACTTAATAAAACCTTCTCACAAATTCTCAGACAGTCTGATACATACAAACTCCACCACTATAGAACATTAAAAAAACCATTAAAATTAAATCGGCAGAAACGACTATTAAAACATTTCAGAACACTCGAAACTCCCGTACCAGATGCCCTGCTGTTACAAGCAACCCTCCGTACCGTACCGTGGTCCAACCACCAGTTTCAGAGGACCAAACACACGTCCCAAATGTCATCGTGACGGTTTTTGCTTTTGTGAGTGGCCTTGTCATGCCGGCCTAGTACACCAGCGTTCTGGGGCAACCCAAATACTTTCCCAGATGGGATCCCTAGAACCCCGTCCCTATAAACCTCCGTCCACTAAAGACATTTTTCATTTCTAAACGCCCAGGAAACTAAAACAATATTACGTTGTGAACTTTCAACCACTTAACACATTATATTGTCCATCTGTAACAATAACACTTTTTACAAGACATTCCTTCTTTGCTTTCCTTTTCGGGAGTTTCCCGATTTAGACCAATTAAAAAAAACTGAACAAAAACTTCTCGTCTCTCCGGAGTGTTCTGACGAACCCGAGTCAAAGAAGCCTTTGATTTTCGTTCTGATTTTGCAACTCTGAGCAACCACCTTTTTTCTCAGGCTTAAAACTACCGTAAAACGTGGCGCTGTCTGGGTGATCCAGAGCAGCCGGAATATGGCAAAAAGTGTGAGACCAAGCATGGATGCAGTATATATCAAGGAGCAACACCCTGATGGCATCTTCTCTACCGACTCGGCTCTTCTGTATACCACCTCTCGTCTTCATACATTCTTTAGCCTAAACCTTATATCTTATTTCTGCTTGATAAAACTATATCGTAGTTAATATTTTATCGAACATATTTGTTGCATACCCACCCGGTTTATCATGACGAAAAAATATGCGAAAAGTAGTCAAGAGTGAGGGGAAAAGGAAGGGGAAATGCGTTCAGTAGAGCACATTTAAAACTGTATATACCTTGTCTTTGATTGAATCATTCAGTAAACGACGGTATTCCCATTTCGGATCACATTATTCACACCATAACTCTATTATCAGAGAGTTATGGTGGGTACAAAAGAACTTTTCTGCGGAATATTTCATTGAAAGACAGAAAAGATTAGTGCTCAGACTTCAGACGGCCCGTGGTTCAGACTGATTCGAACCACGGGCCTTCCGCTTACCGGGCAGATGTCTTAACCACTGAACTATCCGAGCTCTTCTCTGTCTTCTCTCTATGTGATAGGCATTTCGCCTGGATGATCCTTCGCTACGCAAGATACATTGTATCATTGCGCTCTGGGGGAACATAATTTCCGAACACCAGATTTAACGCGTCGGATTGATGGAACATTTCAGAATCAACTTTTTTCTGAGTAAACTCTATTTCTGAGTAAACTAAAATTTCAATGATCATGTTCTTTGAGCCTACTCGGCAATGAATAGAGTTTACTCAGAAAAAAGTTGATGCGGAAATTCGTTTTTGGACTCCTTTTCTTCGTCGGCTCTGCGTTTGTTCGTAGAATTATTAGTGATGGACAAAATTGTTTGTAGGTGCGCGACCCTCCCACCTCGCAATTTCAACTGCAGCAATTTCGCAGTGAAGTACTACTCAAATGGAACAAGTATGTTTCACAGAACCAAAAACAGTTTGATTATCCATTGTAGAGAGTATTTCCAACCGCAAAGAGCGAGTCCTAAAATATGGATTTTTCTTTGCAAGTGTTCCTGACTACTCACTGAATTCTCAGGTGTTATTCTACGTAGTGGAGACGATATACGATGTGGACCTAGCTGTTCTTGGATGTAACCAAAGCAATTGCCCTTACCTCCAAGTCTGCAAAAAGCAATCATCTGCAAATAACACAAACTTTTTTATCATGTAATAACATCAGATTTGTTGGGCCGCAAAAAGTAGATTCTACTCGGCAATAACCAGAACAATTACTCCGAAATTATTCTGATTTTTGATCATGATATTGATGTAATAACAATTAAATCAGTCGTTGCAATGACGCGAAAACAGCCGAGAAAGCATCGAAATTCGAACAAGACTTCATCAAAATGGTGGAGGACCGAGAGAGGTAAGATCGACTCAAAAATCAACTCATTTACAAGATTTTCACGATCGATACCATATATATTTTAATAATTACTCTCCATTGACTGGAATGAGGGTGTTGACTTTTCAGCAGAAGGGTCGTAAATCCCAAATGCAGATTTGTCAAATTGGAATACGTCAACGAGAATCGTGAGAATTCTGTTCAAAGAATACGAATGTGTTGAAGGTAACCTAATAATCAGCCAAATGTGAAATGCATCTTAAAATATATTCATAAATTTAATTATGATGATCGATTTTAATTGCGTCCATTCCCATTACATCTGTCTAACATTCCTACAGCGTTTAATATAGCATCATATTTTTTGCTTCTGATCTGTACGATAATCATAAAAAAGTGCAGCTCAATGTCATTTGTAGTTGGTAATTCTCTATACAATGGGTAATCAAACTTGTTTTTTCCCTGTTCAACTTAATTGCTCATCTGTTTTTTTTACAAAACTTTCCATTCTTTAATTTCCTTTTCGAGAGTTTCCCGATTTAGACCAATTAAAAAAAACTAAACAAAAACTTCTTGTCTATCTGTAGTGTTCTGAAGTACCTCAGTTTGTCAATATCATACAAGCCTTTGCGTTAGTTTCTGAACTGTGCAAAGACAAATACTCACCTCTGTGCAACCACCCAAGACATTCTCAGTCAGAAAACTATCGTTAAACGTAGCACTGTCTGGGCGATCCAGAGCAGCCGCACTATGGAAAAGGAGCAGGACTAAACATATATGCAGTATATACACAATCCTGAAGCGACATCCTCCACACTGGAACATCCTGAAGCGATCTTTTCGACGCAACTCATTTGCATACAATCATTTTCTCTTCATAAATTCTTCAACCTAAACCTTCTATCCCATTACTGCCTGATAAAACTCTATAAGTATTCACTGTGTTCAGTCATATACTAGTGGAAAGAAGTGGTAGTCGATAAAATTGAGATATTCACGACAAGTTGGATGCCAACATCAGCGAAGAATACTTCAATAATGGAAACATGATGGTTCTGATATGGGTCCTCTCAGCTTATCTGAGAACACCTTCTTTGTCACTCCATGTGACATCGTATTTCATGTATGCCGTTATTTTCACGTAGCCTCAAATTTATATTTCTATTTTCTCTATAAATTGCATGATAAACATGATTAAGCATTGAGTTATTAATCTATCGAACGCATTTGTTGTGTACCTATTCCCCCCATTCACCTCTGCATTCTTAGGGCCGAGACCTCATTTCGCGCTGTTGTTCCTTTTACCCCCAAATGAGAGAGAATTCTCCTCCCGATATCTTCTTTAGACCTTGTTATCGTATTCACTCTAGAATTTTGAAACCCTCTGTTTACATCACCAGCACTTATTACAAAAGAATTTTTTTTATAATGTGCACGTTCATTTACTCAACACATACTTTTTTAAAAACTTATCATGACGAACAATTATGCGAAAGGAGTGGAGAGTGCGGGGTAAAGAGTTGGGAAACGAAATTTCGGAGGCGTGTGATAGGAGTGAACACATTTCAAACTGCATAAACTAGTCGTTCATTGGCTAATTCAACAAACGACGATATTCCCATTTCGGATCACATTATTCACATCAACATTCTATTATCAGAGAGTTATGGTGAGTACAAAAGAGCTTGTTTTTTTTCGGAATATTTACGGAATACAGCTCTCGTTCCTTCCTCCCGTGTTCACTATTTGATACTTCATTACACAATGAAATTCGTCTTTGGACTCCTTCTAATCGTTGGATTTGCGTTAGTTCCTCGAATATATTCGTGATAGATAGATCGATTTGTAGGTGCGCGACCCTACCACTTCGCAATTTCAACTGTAGCAATTTCGCGGTAAAGCACTACTCAAACGGAACAAGTAAGCGTGCGAAAACGGGAGAGTTACTTTCTCAGTGTTTTGCACCCTTTCATATTATTTGAGTTCTAAACTCTAAACTCCGTCTCAAAATATGTATATTGTTATTTTTTTGTTGCTGTAAAATTTCCTGCTTGCTTAATGAATTCTCAGGTATTAGTCTCCAAAGTGGAGCCGACTTCCGATGTGGACCTAGCTGTAGGACGTACATATTACGAGATGACACAGACGGAACAAGGATGTCCGGTAACTGTGTCAGTTTTAATTGTCGATGTAGACAAAATGTCAAGATGCTATTCAGGGCACAACAATGACCTCTGACCCCTTCTTCGGAGACTGTAAATGGCTGGGACCCAACGCGATTTCATGTGATTGTGCAGAACAGTGAGTAAGGATGCAATTACTGCACGGCCCTTTCGTCCAAATCTTCATAATCAAAAAATACAACAAACTATAAATGAGTAAAAAAGTAAAACCTACTTGGAAATAACCAAAGCAATTGCCCTTACCTCCAAGTCTGCAAAAAGCAATCATCTGCAAATAACACAAACTTTTTTATCATGTAATAACATCAGATTTGTTGGGCCGCAAAAAGTAGATTCTACTCGGCAATAACCAGAACAATTACTCCGAAATTATTCTGATTTTTGATCATGATATTGATGTAATAACAATTAAATCAGTCAATGCAACGATGGGAAAACATCCGAGAAAGCAGCGAGATTCGAACAAAAGTTCAACAAGATGGTGGAGGAAAGGGAAAGGTACGGTGGACTATTTAATCTTTTCAGGATCGATATGATAATTTTACATTTCTTATCTCAAAATTGGTAGGAATCAATGTTCTGATTTTGCAGCAGAATGGTCGTATATCACAAATGCAGCTTTTTCAAATTGGAATACGGAAACGGGAATCGTGAGTTTTCTGTCCATAGAAAATAATACTTTTTAAGTTTTAGGTTTTAGAGTTTGTTGAAAGCTTTATTTTATATTTTTTTCTACTCTTTTTATAATCTGGAAGATGCTTAAATTGAATTGCGATAATCGATTTTAATTGCGAAACTTGTGTCAGGCAACTATATCTTCCAAGGGGAGGACAAAGAATGCGAACATGGCTGTAGCACTTTGCGAACATGGCTGTAGCACTAGACACTCAACCGGACCAACAACGATGTGGGGCGTCTGTGTCAGTTCTCTCACTATCTCTGTCTCAAACCCGGCTCGAATAATACTTACGGACCACTCATTTTTTGCAGGGAGACGCTGTAGGAGCGGAAAAATGTGCACGCAGAGCGGACGGTGTTGTACAGTGCAATTGTGAGGGAACGTGAGTTCATACTGCATCTTTTAAAAATATAATACGATATAAAATATGATATCATGGTACTGATAATACTGTGATTAGTTCAAATATTTAATTATTTAAGCATAATAAATGTGCAACTGTCAGATTATGCAATGAAGTGAGAAGCAACGAGGCTGCGGCGGAATTTGAACAGAGTTACATCAAGAAAATGACCAGTGGCTAAAAGAATAATCGATCACACTTTTCAAGCCATTTTTATGCAAAATGGAATAAAGTATTAATTTCCCCAATGGTTTGTAAACAAGCTTTTCTGGAATTTTTTTCCAGAATAGCGTTTGGAAAAGCGATAGTGTGCGTTAGTGATTCATATCTCATAATACAGGGTGACACTGAGTGAAGGCATGGGCAGAGATATGGGATGACACATTCCTGCCTGCCCTTTACGATGTATTCAAGATGTGTGAGAGAAGAGGGAAAAGGCGTCCCCCCTTCTTCTCTCTGTCTCTTTGTTCATGTTCTCTCTGATCGTTGTTTACTTGCTCATAACGATTCTGGAAACGATTTCGTCTTGATGTTTGATTGTTTTCAGAATTCTACATATTCTCGGCGTCTCAATTATGGTGTATACATCTAGATCATAATGTACAGGTATTGATTTTATAGTGATTCGTGAACGAAACAACCAACAACAAACGATAAGCTCACAAAGTGCAGATGGATCTGCCGACTGATGGGAGAGGCATCGGTGGTCGAATTCTTAAACGAACAGAATCAGAGAATTAAGATTTTCTTTACCAAGGCAGGTCCCCGATAGTTGAGGAAGTAGAACAAATAATGCATTTCAGATGAAAGTGTTCGAATACATTTTAGTAATTTTACTGAAGAATTCTAGGAGATGGGAATAAGTGATGCTCATCCGTCGACGACTCAACGTTCAATTCACACGAGCCAGAAGAAGCCTGTGTAAGATGTGAGATCCTGAATCAACTGCTTGAAGAGGCGAGCAATTTGTAGAATTAATTAGAAATTGTCGTTACCGACGTATCATTTTCGAATCGATCATTCAATTCGTACACTTTTCCTTCCCTTCTTCTTGCTGAAGTAACATTATTCACACATTATTCATCTTATCCTCTGATGAACCTTTTATTACATAGAACCATTATCCTGTAAATAACCCATATAAGCGGCCTTAGCAATACTCATTTTTCCCTTCCTCTGAATTTCTTCCTTGCTTGCCAGATAAAGGTTTAATTACCCAAGTTTGAGGTACTTCTCTCGCTCCAATCTGCCCATCAAGTCTTCCTTTACCGCTCATCTTAGAGACTACTCCCTGGTCTTCCTCAAGTCATGTCTCATCGGAGAACCACTCGAGTTGGTCTCAGTCAGATCGACCAGGACTTCGACACCACCGTGCAGATCCTTCATTCGGAGTACAATCGTCCATCTTTCATCCGACACGCTCTCATGGCTCGACTCCAATCTATCGTACAGTTTTCCTTCCCTTCTTCTTGCTGAAGTAACATTATTCAGACATTATTCATCTTCCCCTCTGATGCACCTTTTATTGCATAGCACCATCATCCTGCAGATGCCCTATGTATGCACCCTTAGAAATACGCTACTCATTCTTTTCTTTGAGTGTCTTCTTGCTTGCCTGATAAAGGTTTAATTACCCAGGTTTGAGGTGCTTCTCTTAGTCGTTTGAGGTGCTTCACAAAAGAAATGAAGCAATTGAGAGTCTGCAGCTAGGTCCTTCACAGGAATTTTCGACGAGACGGAGGAAGGATTGCACAATGGAATGATTAGACAGAATCACTATCATACGCATTATTAGAGTTTGAAATTCGGATAAATAATTGAAGTAGAACTCTTCATTTCACACACTCTCTCATCAGTCGACTGGTGAGAGAGTGTGTGAAATGAAGAGTGCTAGTTCAATTATTTACCCGAATTTCAAACTCTACGCATTACGATATGTATTCTGATTGCGGAGCACTCCCATCACATTTTCAACACACTGCCACATTTCGAAGTTATCACAGTATACAATCACATTATCTGTATAGATCCGTATTCGTGTATCGTTTTAGTATGATCCCTCTTCCCCGCAGCAAGAGGCTGATTCAAATGGCACAAATGGGAGAGATACGATATATTCTTTGGCATTTGGCATTTACTTTTGTATGGTACTTGGCATTTGTCCTTTGACATCCCATCGCGATAAATACATCGAAGAGCTAATATAAAATGCAGAAGAACAGTTACGCCCCTTTCGTTTTTGCTCCATTACTATAATTATTACTATTTTTATTGCTTGCTTCTAAACTCTTTATGAAGCAGTGATTTCTAAACTCTTTATTTTCTAAACTAAACTACTCTTTTTTTTCTAAACTAGATTTCTAAACTAGACTAGACTAAGATTTCTAGACTAAGACTAACTAGACTAAGATTTCTAAACTCTTTATGAAGCAGTGATATAAATATCTATGTATCCGAGTCAGCTCGTATATTTAGAAGGAATTTGAATAAGCTCCGGATGAACATTGATCTTTGAGAGTACACTGGGTCACTTGGCTTTTTCTCATCCTCTCTTAATCGTTTCTGCGCTCATATAGTAATGAACAATAGATCAGGATACTACTCCCCCCGTGAATATGTCCAATTCCCGTCTCCACAATATTTTGAACATAGTTCGTTAGTATTTGAGAACATTTCCAAGAGAAGTGGAACAAATACAATGCCTCAAAATTTCAAGTTTAATCAACTACTTTTGAATACACGGAATACGAAATACTCCGAGACGCGAGGCTCATTTCCTGTCAAGCGCATTGTGTTTGTTATATTTTTGTTCACCTGTAAACTGCATTGTATGTATGTATTGTATGTTTACTGACTACTGTATTTATGCAGGGCGCATCAAGCTAGTTATCAATATGGGTAGTACACGGATCTTTGGGTTTTGCCTTCTTCAAATGGAATATCTTCAATAGACCCAGTTGACTTCCGGACGACGAGCCGTGTAGTGCACCTTAGAATTGTGAAATATATTTTTTCGAAATATATCTAACAATGTAATAGCTTAAAATTTAAAAGTAGGAGAATATTTAAACCTCCTCAGTGGAGTCGCAGGTGCAACAAACAATGCAACTAGAGTAGATACAACGAATCTGAATAGATTTAAAATCTATGACCTTTGTGCAGATTTTTTTCTCCCAATGTTTTTGCCCATTGATAGTCTCAGTTAAACCGCTCATTTACTATTGTACGTTCGATCTAAAAACTTCGCTTCTAACTCACGATTCCGATGAGAAGGAGGACTCCCAACAGTGAGAGGAGAACGAGCATAGAGAACAGAAAGATCCTGCAGATACACATTCACTTTCTATCTACGTAGAAAACATGGGTTGAAGATATCTAGTGAGAAGCGCGGAAAAGGCATATATTTTTACAACATTTCTCATTTGAGGTTTACTTGAGCTGTTGTTTTATGGGTGAAAGTATTCAAACAAATTGCAATAACCAAAATTGTCACTCACCAGACATCGGCATTGTGGTACTCCATCCACGTCATTTCGTGAGAGCGCGGGCGCATTGCTTTAAATATTTTATTGTTAAATATATATAATTTCCTAGTTTTTTTGTAATCGTTCATTGAATGCTTTAGTGATGAATATGCACTCGGCCGAACACCGCAAATACAAAATGCGCCCGGATTGGGCCCAGACTGGCGTAGAGCTCTTGTAGATTGGACACTACAATTTGCTGTTTGTAGGGACTACAACCACTTTGACGATAACTAGACTAAAACCGGAATTTACTACAAGATTTATCGCGATTATAAGCTGTTGATACTTTTATAGTGTTAATAACTATCACAACCATCATAAGTATTATTCTTGGGTATACTAATAGGATAATTTATGGACTACATTGTAAATAACTTCTCGTTCCATGATGTAGAATAGGAGCTAATTTATAATTCATTTACTGGTGGGAGCGACCACCGCAGTGTAGTTATACATTTCTCGCTAACTCATAATCGGTATAATATTAATTCCCCAGCGACTCCAGCTGGTTTTTTCTCGGATAAATGGGGGTATAGAAAGCACACTTTCTTCATGTATGATATAAGTCTTTTCTTCCGCGAACTGTCCACCTTCCACATTATTCTTTTCATCTGCGCACTAATTACTGCCTAATTGCAACTTTCAGAGTTTGAGCAGGTGAAAGTCAACTCCATTTCAGTGTGCGCACTCAAAATCAAGAGGTCTCTTTGAGAAACATCATTTCAATGAACTACTCTTCTAGTGGTCAACTCGATCCATCGGTGGAGAAGGCAATTATTATGTACCATCAAGTGTCAGGTTAGGTGTCAATGAACAAGACAATAAAAATCTAAATTTAATTAATTTTTAAGGAGTGGTTTACTTCGTTGTGAATTGTGTTGTGTGTTTTCTCATAATTTTCGATAAAGACAAGCGTGGTCGAGGATATAGGAAATACGTTCTATCGCTGCAAGTAAGTTATTTGCGTCGAAATATTCACCTTTCAACATTTTACATAAAGTTTATTACGTTTGGCCGGGTAATTTCCCGTAATAATTTTCTTTAGATTTCTTCCATGCTTACTGATGTTTTCTTCACCATCGGTAGCCCAATTCTACTAGTAAACAATGTGTTGATTTACAACGTCGGATTTAATCCTTTCCGCTTTCGAACATCAACGTTTCTGGTAGATTCGTCACTTACAAACTAATCAGATATTGCTAATTTACAGATCCTATTTTTCATCTTGTTTACTGAAATTGGCAGCTCCTACTTTTCGTGCGCATACTACCGCAGAAATGTGAGAAACATTTTTAAAAGTCGTTCTGGGACTAGTGTAATTGTTGTGTCGTTCTGGAACTAAGTCGATCTGGGACTAGCGTAATTGTCCAACCTACGAACGAATAGCATTCTGAAAAAAGTAACACGTATGGAATGAAAATGTAATTTCCGAGAATCAATGAAATCACAGGCGATATTCCCTCATGGCCATCGTTTTCGACTGTCGGGTTGGCGGAAAGCGCGACTTCTCATCGCCGTGCGTGTCTACGCAATGATTACAGCTGTCTTTCTCTTTTATTGTACAGTCAACATTGACACGCCAGACGATGTGAAGAGATCAAACATTTGATTTTAGTCACGTAGACGATTCCAGGAAATTCCTCAATCTTTCCATTGGCTCTTCACAAAATCGGCACATATGCTTCTCCGAGTCAATATTCACTTGTACTTGTTACTGGCAGGTGCGATTTGTGATCTACTTACTTTTAAATGGTTATTTTCTACTATGGACTACCTACACAGAAATTAAATCCTGTAAAAATAGGTTATATAAATCTGGGTTTTCGATTTTGAATAATATGATTTGTTTACTGATGTAAACCATAATTTTCAGCAATTCTGGTGTGGGGCCTATCCATCTTCACCATAATAATAATTATAATTATCGAACTATCGCGACAGCTCAACAGTGGAATGGTAAATGCAAGCTCAGCTACAAAGAGGTGCGCACTGTAAGATTCCCGGGTGATAAATTAGCAAGAAAAATACTAATGCAACAATCATTAATAAATTTCCAGCTACCAAAGAAGGGCAACCCGATCTCTCATGCTGCAGGTAATATTTGGCTAAGGAATCTATTAATTGATAGATAATCTTCGTAAATAGGGTGCCGTGCCTGGAATTGTTTACATCGCCCCCGTCATTGTTGAATTTTCTCTCCTCGTTTATTCTACTTACGCGAAATCTGAAGAATTATCACACAATTCCACAGGTTTGATGTCATCCTTTAAAAAGAATACAGCAGTGGGGTTTATCTGAGCAAAATCAAAAGAGCAGATGCCAGTAAAATGTTGTTGTCAATTTGTAAGCGTAGTCTAGTCCAAAATCAAAAGAACATTTGTGAAACACACGTTCGAATGACTACATTTGCTTTCAGAGATGTCTGGTCGCAGGTGCTGTCTCTTATTCCCGGTAATCTTCTAAATATAATTATAGATATTTTGTCAGTGAGTTCGATCTCTGCGACCGTCTTCAATGTTATCTCCATGCACACCGTAGTCCACTCAATCACAATTCTCGCCTGTACGAGGGCTTATCGACAGACGTTATTATCGGTGCTATGCAGGTGGGAAGATGTGTGGTGTATACAAAGGAGGCACAGTGCACCGTAGGGATCATAGATAATGTAGGCATCTGAGAAATTAGCCAACCAATCACGCAGGCAAATACATGTTTAGCGACAACCCAGTTTGTATGCTGTGAAACCATGCAATTTTGAACAACTTTCAGGAGCAAAGGAGACACAAATCAGCGAAGTGTCAAGATTAGCGAGTCTACTATTTTCCGATTATCAGAATCGCCAAATAGAGTTCATCCGTTAAACAATTGAGCACTCAAGTCTCATCATCTCTCTGAGAAAGATAAATAAAATTCCCTCTACATTCGTAGAATGTACGGCTCAAGGACACTTGCATTTTCCCATGCATAATAACTAGAATGGATAGAGTACTATTGCGTATTACTGTGTCCGTTTATCTTTTCGTCATCATACGGCATTTTAACTAGCGATGGCTTCGCAAGAAATGCCCTCATCATTATGCACACTTTCTCACCGGCCAGACCGGTGAGAGATTGTGCGAAATGAAGAGAGTGATTTCTTGCGAAGGAATCCCTTATTTTAACGTGTTCTATAACCTTTCTGAGCTTAAATTACAGTTAGAAGGCATCATAGAACAGAAGAGTAAGAATGGCCAGATAATCCGCGAGTAAACCGCACCCGGAACCTCTCCAAAGGTCGCAGCAAAAGAGACGTGCTTGAGCAGCATATCAGTCGAGCTGAATGGCTTTCCCTGAATCATCTTCTTTGTCTCCTGCGCTCGTGTAAAGTATCTGAAATGATTTCAGTATGGAATCACTTTTAGCAAAAACAAGGATACAAAATGAGCATGCAAGGTAGTATTGCTTGTATACACCCGTATTTATAAAAACAGCCGTCAGTCCTACATCTTATCGACAATAAGAGTAAGTGAATGAGTTAGCTAAGTGTTGCCTAGTTATGACGCAAGATGACGTACTTATGCTCCTCCAGCGCCTCCTTGACTGCGGCGATCAACTTGTCCGCATCGCCCAGTTCCGCCTTATCCAGGTGCTGCAAGGGAGCTATTTGACGGTTCTCGAATTACCGGCTTCCGAATCTGCTCGCCTATTTCTCGGCTCTCACTCACCACTCCGCTGCCGTTCTGCTCGAGCATGAGCGCGTTGCGCATCTGATCGCCGAAGAGAGGAATGAAGAGACCTGAGCCGGGAAATAGAAAGTGGAAACAGGACCAGAACCGGAAAATAGCATAACATGTATAGCGATTCACGATTAAGATAGCAAAATACAGTAATAGCATCGAATATCGTAATCCCTACTACCGTACTCTTATGCTACCGTACCCGGCTTGCCACGAAGGGTCAGCTCCTGGACGGATCCCATGCCGGCGTGAGTGATGAAGAGCACAACGCGAGCGTGGTCTGAATTGATCTTTGATCTCTGAACTTTGATTTGCAAAAAAATGACCTTTGATCTCCAACTCACCCAGCAGGTCGTTCTGCGGCATCCATTTGGTGAGCACGAGGTTTTCTACCTGTAACAAGTCGATATAATGAAGCGATTGTTTAGAAGATTGCCTAGTGCTCTCGAATCGCCGGTGGTCCGACTAGCGCTCGGTTGATCGGACCAATAGCTAGAGTGGTGGTCGGCCTAGTATCATACGGTGATAGACACAGTAGCATGTATCGGCCGGCTAGCGGGTGGTCGCTAGTCGGCTGATACATGCAACTGGACCGGCCACTGGCGATTGCATAGTGATGACGCAATCGTCTCTACCTTGACGAACTCCTTCACAGCAAACTCCTCCTCCAGATCATCGTACTTGAGAACGAAGGTGATGTGCGGGAAGGAGTTGAACATCTGAAACGAATTATTGATGTTTAAACTTAGTAGTTTGATCTTTGAACTTTGTATTTTGATTTTTGTCTTCGTAGTTTGATCTAATCACCTTGACAAAAGACTGCTTGAACTCGAGTGGCATCACATCTGCACGGGCAATCGTTCCAAACGAAATGATCACAGTACGAACGCGTTTTGTCACAACACCAGTCCAGTACTGAAAAGTCATTGATCTTTGCTCTTTCGCGTTTCCGGTGTTATCGATTATTTATGGTCTACAATAGGTCTTTCCCCAGAATCAACTAACCTCGTCGAGCGGCTTGGGCTTTTGGGCGCCGAGTCCTGCAACGATTTTGTATTGGACAACCGGAAATTATCTTTGATCTTTCTTTTTTTCGCAGAGGTGTGACCAGTACTTCTTCCAATTACTGGACCTTGCGGTGGGGTCCTCATTTATCATCTCATTTTGTGAATCTACCGGTCTCCTCTCATTCACCCCCAGATAGGTTGCTTGGTCCGGTGAAGGAAGGAAGTGCGAGTGTGACCTACCAGGGATCGGGACGACTTTGCTCAGTGTCGGCGTCGCAATATCGTAAATGGGCTCGGAATTTGTGAAGATCCAAGTCGCGTGCGACGTTTGTTCCTGATTTTGAGTTTCTCAATTGACTATTGATTTTTTCCTTAGGACTGTGATATGGTATTTGCAAGTCGTATAAGGATACGGTAAGCACCTTAATCGACGGGTAATCATTGCCGAAACGCTTCTTGAAGAGAGCGTCTATCGATCGACGAGTAGGCCAATTTGACTCTCTGAACTCGAATGAAGTTGGCACAATGCCAAGAAAACGATTCCATCATCCTTACGCAATAACGTAGTCGGTGACCACGTTTTTCAGCCGGCTCCAGAAGCTATGCACGTCGAGGTGGTTACTGTAGGCGGCTGTAATCGATAGTTGATTTATCTTACCGTAAGTAAAGATTGATGATATGTCTTACAGCACTCACTTGGATTGAAGCTGAGCTCCTTCGGCAGTCCAATCTCGTCGTATTGCTGCACCCACAAGAAAGATGTGGAAATAACGATGACAGACTTGGGCTTGATCAGATGGGCGAGCACTAAAATAAATCAGTTCACGATTGGAGTACAGTAACCCGGTTGGCTAACGATACAGTAACTTACTAATTCCGCACGGGTCGAACGTCTCCACTATGTAGACTTCGAAGTATTTGGCTTTCAGTTTCTCAACGATTCCCGAATCGAGCAGCGTCGTGCACTGAGCGGTGAAGGCCTCGGCGCACACGGCGCCCACCTGCAAATCGATGCTAAACAACGGAAGTTTAGAGCTTGGAAAACGATCGGAACACAATAATCGCACCTTGTAGAGCTCCAACGGGTTGACAAAGTGAAGTAGTCCATCTTGCCTGAAAGCGGCCAGGATCGGCAGATTCTACCGTACTCAAGAATTCTTGGACTAACCTTCACTGAGCATCTCAAACTCCCTCCGCGCCGTCTCGTTAGAGGGAATCATGATGATTTCGCTCAAAGTGGTCCCGTTACCGTACTTGGGCATCATATCAGGCATCAGTGTAGTCTAAATGAGGATGTTCATCAACAAGTAAAACGTTTGCCACATAATGCTAGGGAATTGACGCAATAATCGTACAGAGGCTACATACATTTCCAGTCCCTTCCCTTCCCTCAGTCCCTTCCCTTCCCTCAGTCCCTTCCCTTCCCTCACAGGGAGAGGTGACTTTGACCTCGCTCTCTCCCCTCTCCGCTCTCTCAACTTGGCACACTCTCTCGCCATCAAGGAACCGCTCACGAACTACAGAGTACCGACTGTAGCCTCAACTCGGTACTCTATCAGGTGATGAATACTTCCGATATGCCTCCCCCTTCTCTTCCCTCGACTTCTCAGGCAGCCGTCGTCGATGAGACTCCCGCCCTCATTGGAGCTGTCAAGCGATCGAGAACTGACGACTCGAACCCGATATCGATGGAGGAACTCACCAACATCGTCTTCCGACTCAGATGTGAACTCGACGACGAAATCGAGAACCGCCGCAGCCTGGAGGCCCGGCTACGTGAGTTGGCATCCCGAGTGGATACTCTCCCTCCTCCCCCTCCCCCTGTCACTGTGGACGAGGCTATGCCCATGCAGACTGCCGGCCCCCAAGATCCACCTCCCTCTGTCCAAACTGAGAATCCGTCTGATCTTGAACGATCGATAGTTATCGCCCGTCTACCGATCGACCCAAATCTAGATGATGAAGCTCAAGTACGACAAGATTATGACCAAGTAGTTGCTATCACTACTCTCATTGGTTATCCCGTCCTTCCCGTCACTGTCTACAGGATGCCAGTGGCAAACCCCTCTGCCGCCCACAATCGACTGACCAAAGTACTGCTGCCTACAAGAAAACACGCCGAATTGATTCTCAAATTCGCAAGTAGAGTAAAGAGAGATCCCCACTTCTCTGATATCTTCATCAGGCCATCCTACGCAAAGCCTGAGGAGAGACCAAAGACTCCTCCCACTAGTCGTCGCCCATTCCTCCATCAGCCCCCTCACCCTCACCCTCCACAGCCATTGATGAAAGTACAGGCGGAAATCCCTCCCACACGCAACCGATTGGATTCTGTATTCAGCCAGAAGAAGGGACATACCAATGCCAATGGAAAGCGTCGTAACACACTTCGCTCTACGAACCAGAATCCTCCGAATGGCCAATTCATGAAACCTCCTTCTATCCCGAACCCTCCCCATCCCCAGAACCACCACCAGCAACAGCCCCAGAATCTGCCCCTGAACCCTCATCCAGTACAGTACACGACCCAGATACCGTACCTGGCCCACCCCATGACCAACCATAATCTCGGATATGCTCACTACCCACCCCGTCCTTTCGTCCCCAGTTACACACTCAATAGCCCATTCATGTCGTTTGCATCACAGTGCGGTTTTCCGAATAATATGGGTGCGCAGGGAAACTTCTATTGAATCTCCGGACTTCTAATCACTCAGACAAAAACTCATTCACATTCTCCGCTATTCTAGCTAACTGCCGCTCTGTGCGTAACAAGTTACCGTACCTCTCACAGATTCTATCACAAAAATATACCATAATCGCCCTCACTGAGACCTGGCTGGCTTCAACTTTTCCAAATACGCTTCTATTAGATTCTCAAGACCAATACTATAACGTGTTCCGCAGAGACCGAAATTCCCGTGGAGGGAGTGGCAATTATAGTCCACTCGTCAATTAGTGCTATTCAAATTTCTGATGAAACAGTCAAAGGCTCGCATGAGCTGCTAGCCGTTGATTTAGATATCAATGGTGACCTAATAAGATTCGTATGTATCTACCGTAACCCAAAAGCTACCACTCTTCAAACTGACGCACTGCTTAAATCGATAATTGATCTTTGCTCATGCCCCCAACCTACAGTAATCACTGGTGACTTCAACCTCCCCGATATCGATTGGTCATTGTTTCCATGCCCGCAAAAAGAAAAGATTACCCCCGCATCGCAGTCCCTTTTAGATCTTTGCCTATCCATAAAACTCGCGCAACTAGTCACGCATCCGACTCGGAAAAGTAATATTCTCGATCTAGTATTATGTAATACCCCAGGATTAATTATTAATACAGTAGTAGGCCCTCCTTTTGATATTTCTGACCATCATATTGTAAAGTTCCAACTTTCGCTCTGCCATTCAGTTCCTGCATTCACTCTTAGAAGAGATTACAAGAAAGCCGATTACGCGCTAATCAATTGCCAATTAGCCAATGTTGACTGGACCCTTGCGTTTTCGACAATGAAATATGTCGATGACATGTATGATCTACTCATGAAACTGATACAGAAGACAATTGACACCCATGTCCCATGGATAAGAGTAAATGTGACCCATGGCAAAATACCTCCCCATATTGAGAGACTTATTAGTAGGCGCTTCTTAGCTTGGCAACATTCCATTTCTGCAGACGACCCAACCATAACTCGTAAATTTGAGAAACTAAATAGGCAATTCCGAAAAGAACTTATACGGTATCATAAGACTATTGAAAAGAGAATTATCGATAGCGAGGATCGGAATAAGTTCTTTCGTTTTATGAAGCGGTGCACCAACAAACCTAAGGGAGTTGAAGGCCTCAAAAAGAATGATGGAACTTTAGTGATGGACGACCATGGAAAAGCAAATCTACTCGCTGAAACCTTTGCGAGTGTATTCACCACTGATAATGGAACTTTACCTAATACAGGTACCCTACCCAACTTAGGTAGTTACAATGAACCTTCTTTTTTAAGGCATGAGATATGTTCACTAATTGAAAGATGGAAACGCTCTAGCTGTCGAACTCCAGAGAACATTGACTTGGGTTATATCAAAAATATAGCTGTCCCAATCTCCGAACCACTCGAAATTATCTTTCGCCTTTCATACGAATCAGGCATGGTCCCGTCTTTATGGAAACATTCCATTGTAACACCAGTTAAGAAATCCCCTCCTTTCTGTGACCCCCTAAACTATAGACCCATTTCAATCACATCACTATTCTGCAGAGTCTTTGAAAGACTCCTGTGTAAGCCGATCATAGAACATTGTGAAACCCTAGATATATTCCCTGATGAACAATACGGATTCCGAAAGAAACGCTCCCGCGAGCTTCAAATGCTAGACGCTTTGGAAAATTGGACAGCGTCTATTAGTGATGGCGAACCTGTAGATGTAATATATTTCGACTTCGCGAAGGCTTTTGATAGAGTATCACACCCTAAACTAAAACACAAACTAGGAAAAATCGGGCTTTCACATAAAACTATTGACTGGATTACTTGTTATCTTGCGAACAGAACTTTCCAAGTTAGAGTACGTGAGAAACTGTCGTCATCATTCCCAGTTACAAGTGGCGTTCCGCAAGGATCGGTATTAGGTCCACTGCTATTTTTGATTTACACGTCTGAAATCCCCTTACTAGTCCAGAAAAATGGTGTCGTTGCACGAATGTATGCAGATGACATCAAAATTTACCGCCCGTTTAAAAGAACGGAAACCACTATTCCATTACAAAGCGCAATTGATACCATAGTCAATTGGTCTGAAGAGTGGCAGCTACCATTAGCTGCACATAAATGCAACTCATTACATTTAGGTAGAGCAAATGCGAAGAATAAATACAAAATAGGCAATACTATACTAGAACAGAAATTAGTCATGAGAGATCTCGGTTTCATATTAGAAAAATCGCTCACTTTTTCCGACCATTGCAAGACAATTGCTCAGAAAGGTGTATCCGCGTGCCACATTATTCTCAGAGCTCTTCGCACCAATAACGCTGAAATACTCCTCAAAGCCTACTCTATTTACATTCGACCCATACTAGAGAGCGCTTCTATGGTTTTCAACCCCTACTTAATACGTGACAAAGAAATCCTTGAAAATGTTCAGAACTATTTCACTAGACGACTATTTATGAGATGCCACAAATCAACCTGGCAAACAATGCCGAATTTCCCTAATAGAAATATGCAGTTAGGTCTAGTCTCATTAGAAAAGCGTAGAGAGGAAATTGACCTGAAGACAGCCAGTAATCTCCTGAGAGGCAAATACAAAATATCTAAAAAGGCACCACATCACTTTAGCTATTACTTCACTCGACATGGGATAAATTTCACTAACGCTAGTTCCACTTCAAACTACCGACATCATAGTTTCTTCCCCAGAGCGGCAAGGCTACTAGTGAAGTCCAGAGAATTGATCAGTTTCTCTGAGTGACTCGTTATTAGATTGTCATTGTCTTCCTACTGAATTCGTTTTTAATCTAACTTAATTTTGTACCGCGTTTCTTGTGATCGCATAAATATATATATATATATATATTTTACAGAGGCTATATGCGACACACTTACACCATTTCATAAGTCCACTTGGGACTTATGAAATGGTAATTTTGAATACGATTTTGAATAATATGTTTCTTGTTTCCTGTTCCAGCAACCTTCTAGAATTGAACAAGAAATGCTTTGCTCACCACATCATGTTTTCCCTCTTCCATCAGAATATCCGCAAGACGGCCGAGATAATTGATGTGGGAAAAGGCGAATTTGGGATTGTAGACGAGAATATTTCTGGCCTCGACCACAGCGATTAGAGTGATGAGGAGGAGGAATCTGCAATGCAGATATCGATTTACCGGCCTTGTAAACATCCCACCATCATCTATTTTTTACTTTGCACCCAACATTCGTATTCTAAGAGGTCATCGTTACCGTATGCAGAACCTTCGAGTTCATTTGTCCCATTTTAAATCATCGCTAGGTTATCGCATCATATCTGACTGGAATAGACTTCCCGATAGAGTATTCGACCTTTCCGTTAAAAGTTTCTCGTCATATATAACTTACCACTCTTGACATCTCATCACCCCCCCCCCCCTCCACACTTGCTAGTATTTGAACATCGAGCTACACGATTAGCTCCTTACACAGTAAACAACCATCTACCTATGCACTCCCACAAAGTTCCTATTATGTGTTGCTGAGATAAATGAATTTATTGATTTGGAACGAAAATGTGGTAAAGAAATTCCAAAAGATGGAAAGAAGCCATAAATAAGTAGTTGGCTTCCGCACAAGTTAATAAAAGAAAATAAAATAAGAAAAAAATGGAGAGAACAAACCGCATCGCGGAGCCAAACGACCGCCCGGTGCGATGTGAAAGCGATTGAATGAATGAGAATGATAGAAGTGCTTTGATTAGTGATTTGCACTCTTCGACGCAGAATTAATTATGTTTATTCAAAGTGCGACAAAGGAACAAATAAAACCCCGTGCCGAAATGAGAAATATTATTTTACAAAATGTATGCGATAAAATCAAAGATTCAATTCGAAATGGCCGACTGTTGAGAATCTTCTCGGTCTTTCGTTAGAAGCGACTTGAGATTGGATGTCGGTCTGAATGTCTTTCAAAAGTAGCATTAATTCATGATTCTCGATTTAAAAGGTAAAAAAAGGTAAAGTTGTTCCATGTCAAGCGATTTTACAGTAGCAAGCTACCACGCTAGATGGGGCAAGCCGGTAAGCCAGCTGCAACGTGCCCTAGATGAACAAAGCCAACCAATGTCAAACATTCTCGATTTATTTTTGGTTTTTCTCTAAATCAGCACAGTTCATACCTGCTTCTCCCTCGTCCGTTCTGCAGGTTCAGCCCGAACGAAAATGACGAATATCGTATTGGACAGCACGAGGAGAGATGCATATCTGGAATTTTCATACAGTTTGATTCACATACAGCCGTGTGTGGCAGGGAGGCAATCCTTCTAGAGTTTACACGGTCTTTCCCTCCAAAACCCCTTTTTACATGCCTGTAGAATTATGCAAGACTAAACAAAGAGTGATGATATCGCGAGTGTTTTCGTTTGCTCATTGTTGCGTGATCTATAAAAACATCATTTCACCGCGCCTGACCTCTTTCGCCGTGCCAGTTGCGCCAGGAATCACTTGCTTCAAAAGTATAAATTTCAGGTTTTACTAACATCATAAATACATTTCTCCACTGGTCGAATGTATTCTGGGGCGTAAGTGCGGGAACGATGAAAGAGCCGACGAGGAGGGACATCATCGCTACCATCTGCAATAAATATTGATTGAGTAATTTAATCATACTATGTTTAAAAGCAGAAACAAATTACTATAGTGTCACGCGATTGCAAATATTTCTGTAGCTGTCCGAATTTACACACGACGAGAAAGGCAAAACGTGAACTGGGAATTCAGAAGCAAATTCTTACCTGAACAATACTCATAACAAACGGCGAGTGTTGTTGTGACACGACCACCGCTGCCTTGGAAAATCCACCTGAGCGAAAACCGAGAAGCGCGACGGGAATCACTGTACAAATTACCGCCTATTACTTGTTAAGTTTCACCCTACCTATGATATATTGTACTCATAACTCACGATAGTATTCACGGAATTGGCGGAAAATATATGGAGCTCACTAATAAGTATAGCATCTCCCACTCCTCCACTCGGTTTAATCATTCCAACAACAATGAAAAAGAGAGCAGAACCGAGAAGAGCGAGGGTATTGAACATACGGAATTTCATCACCTGAAATCGAAAATGTAAATAATGTAGCGAAAAAGACATTACAAGCTTCCCAGTGACACTGATTTTGCTGATCACTTAGATTTCAGTATTCGTTTCGATCGATTGACTTACCTCCGAAATGAAGGCTATTCTATCGGATATGAGCCCTGTGACCACCTTGATAATAAGGACGGCAATTAGTGGAATTGGAGTAATTGAACCAGCGAGAGTTGGAGAATAATCAAGAACATACGAGAAGTACCTGAACATTGCAGTTATGTGACATTCTATTATGGCTGATCGACAACTAAGTTTCTACTTGACTCTTAAAATAATATCCATAGTTTTTAACATACAACAGAATGAAAAAAAACGTTAAAAACTGTGCTTCGAATGCCAATTTCAAAATTGCTCACATTGGTGCGAAAGTAATCGATGAAGTTTGCAATAACTGCCGCCCACACTGCCCAAATGACAACGGATCGGAGGCTGCGAAATCATTTTTTAAAAATATTTCTGATTCGTTGCGAGATGTCGTTTTTGCATTGATTTTTGCATAAAATAATTGTTGAATGTCACCTCTTCCGTCAATGTCTTTCCATGAGTTATCCGGTTGAATTCGTCGATTCCAACGAATGGATGGCGATCGGGACTGTCCCTGCATGCATAGTTATTACTATGTTTAGATGGTGAAACTGTGGCCCGAAACGTCTCTTCTAATACATTGATGACATCACCCTTCTCGTCTCATTTCTAGGCCATACAAAGAAGAATCGGTAATACATAGTTATGTAATTTAAAGGAATTGTTTAACTACTTGTACTTGAACGTATTTTCTCAGACTGTTCGAATTGTTCTCTGCTCAGTGTGAGGTGCAGAAAATAAATTCCCCGCCGCATTGTTTGTCCTCACTATCTAATGGTTATATGGTATGAGTAGTAAGGCAATATGGTATGAGTAGTAACGTGAAAATCACGAGTCGTTCTATGTTTCGTAAAGGCACTCAGGCTCCAAGGAAATAAAAGAGTGATACCGATAATAAATAAGCCAGAGAATGCTGCACGTGAATCCCATGATTCCATGAACATAGAAGACGACAGGCCAGCTAACTGTAAATAAATATATTATAAATATAATAATAAATAAAGCTGGATGATTAACTTCTACGCTCAATGTTTATCGTCCAAGATCCACAGTACAACTGTAAATAAATGTGCATAAAATAATACAAGAAACGAGGAACCATAAGTGAACAATATACGAATCGATAAATCGGATTACGTTTCCAAAACTTGTACTCACAATGTTCGGCAAGGAATGCGCTCAGTGTCAATGTGATCAGCGCCGACAATTCGACGTAGCCAGAGAGAACTGCGATGAACAGACCCTGAGTTACATTATTTATTTATTTATTTGTTTTAAAAACTCAAGAATGGGAGAAATAACTTGAAGCACGGACTTTCTCATGTAGAGTCGCCCAGTCGGAGACAATTATTCCAGCAATTGGTAAGAGGTTGGAGATGGCGATACCCTGGAAGAATTTAAAAAAAAATCAAAATGATTTTTAAAATATTTAAAAATAATTAAATGTTATAAAAAGAATGATGCTAACCGAAAGAACTCTGAGAACGATAAAAGCGGTGAATGAAGAAGCAATGACAAAAGGAGTGATGAATACGATTGAGGAAGCGAAGATACCGATGAGAAACATTACCTGAAGGAGAGGAATCGAATGTTGAATCTTTTACGTCGTTGAGGAATTGTGCTTTCTAAATTTTCAACCTGATCAAGCAAAACATGGAAAACCATTGAAAATTACAACACTGATGAATTTTATTTTACTACTTAGGAAATTAACATCGGATCTCACTTTATGAGCTCCGAATCGTCTAACGACGATTCCAATGGGTTGAGTGCTGATTAGACCACCCACGTACGTTCCTGAAAAGAAGAGTTCTGCATGATCTTTAGGCAGGAGGATTGTTGAATTTCACTGACATGGGTCGACGCTCACCTGCAAAGGATAGACTCTTCTGCATGGTAGTAAAGCTGAAACGACAATCTTTGATTGGGAGGTGTACTGAATTCCAATCGATCACAATCTGAATAATAACAGTTTTGACAAACTTTAGACCGATATTTAAGCTTTTATTTTTCAAGACAAACAGAACAATCTCAAAAAATCTTTGACTGTGAATGTGGCGCATTATAGATAGTAATGTCTACCTCTTCCCCAATTGTTCCATTCAGGATCGCCTCAAGAGATTCGTTGTAGAGTGGCGAAGTTTGCTTGTTCATCATTGAAACGAAGGTGGCGTTGTAGGCGATTGCACTGCAATATTCAATAAAAATGCCTTAAAAATTTGTATAACTCTGTTCTCTTCTGAAAAAGGTTAATAAGTGAAGGCAATAAAGGCTACATTAATTTTAAGGAATTGTAAATTATCAATGAAATAGCGCTTACCTAGACTGAAGCAATGCCAGGAAAACGCAAGCGAGAACGAGGATTCCATAGCGTGAAAATCCACCGCAGATAAAAACGGAGACCGTTTCATCTTGTGTTTCAGGAGTAGTTGACATTCTGGAAGTTTATTTGAGGCCAATTTTAGATATTTGGCTTAGTTAGACGTAACAATCAGAAAGTATTCTGGGTAAAAGGGGTCCGATAATTAATCCACTCTCTTTTAAACCTTTTTCAGATTGTAAACTTCACTGATCACATTGTGATTATTTCAGTTCCTTCCTTCCCTCTCTCAGACAACGCAGAGAACAACCTCAAGAAGTTTGTGTGTCTGGTGTTGCGTCTGTTGTGTCCGGGGACGTGCGTCCAGACGTCCCCGGACACAACAGACACAACACCAGACACAACAGACACAACATCAAACACAATACCAGACACAACAGACACAGGACCAGACACAACAAACACAAGATCAGACACAACAAACACTAGACCAGACACAACAAACACAAGACCAGACACAACAGACACAAGACCAGACACAACAGACACAGTACCAGACACAACAAACACAAGACCAGACACAACAGACACAAGACCAGACACAACAGACACAAGACCAGACACAACAGACACAAGACCAGACACAACAGACACAGTACCAGACACAACAGACACAAGACCGGACACAACAGACACATGACCAGACACATCCTAATTTCCCCTTCCACCCCTTTCTGTACTATTTAATATGCAAATTAATTATAATTAATAATTTATTACTTTACAAAGATAATCAACAATGAAATACATAAATAAGCGAATAAGAAACCAAAATATTGACAAAATCAATGTTGATTACATAAAAAATTTGTGAAGTATTATCAAAAGGGGGAAATTGTGGTTGAGGATGCTCAAAGTGATCTAATATTCACTGAAACCTAAAAGTGGAGGAAATAGCAAAAATAATTAAAATCTCTCAAAACGTTGCTTTAGGTCCAATTTTAAGCGCGGAAAACAATCATTTACTTGTTTTCGCACGAAGTTCATTCTGGACGCCGTTGTGACGCTGTTCTAGTAGAAACCTTAGTTTTCAAATTAAAAATTGATATGATTTGACTACCCTACGGTGGCCCTGCAATGAAAGCAATTATTAAGAAAAGTGATGTATCCATCTCTCAATTTCGAATGCTCTCTCAGCAGGAGACAACATCTCCAGAATAAGTAAAGTAGGAGACTTCGCGCTCTGTGTACGGCAGATGCGGTACAGTATCCCGCCTACCGTTACCAACCCGACATCTCGAGAATACGAAATTAGGAAAAATTAATGGTTTGAGCAGAATATCGAGTAGCCAATACTCTGAGGGTATACGGTAGTTCAGGCACAATATCCAGCCTACAGTAACCAACCCGACAGTATCTCGAAAATACGAAATTAGGCAAAATTGATTCAGAATTTGCTCTTTGAGCAGGATCTCGAAGATCTTGAAATGTAGGGTCTACGGTAGCCCCGATACGGTATTTGGTCTACGATAGCCTATCCTACAGTATCTTTAAAATGCAAAACTGAGCCAATTCGCTCGGAATTTGCTGTTTGAGCAGAATTCCGAGGAGTCATTGCTCGGAGGATATACGGTAGCTCCAGTAAAGTAACCGGACTATCGCATCTCGGGAATGCAAAATAGGGTCAAATCACTCGGAATTTGCTGTTTGTGCAGAATCTAGAGTAGTCAGTTCTCGTAGCGATTCGGAATCTCAGTAAATGGAGCAAATGGACTGTTACAGGGCAAACCCTCGAGATGCTAATGTAAGTATAAGTATATCTTTTTTAAATATAAAAAAAACACTTCGAAAAATATATCGCGGCGTCACCTCTGCAAACAAAATGAGATTCGCGTCATACTCGTGTTGAGGATTTAAAGTTAGGCAAAGTTTTGATAGATTTCGATAATCCAGATCGTCATGCCATGAGGGAATAGAGAGAGTAATAGAGTGAGAGAGAAGGAAGAAGGAAGAGACAGCAAGGAAGAAGAGAGAAGCAGAGAGAAGAAGGAGGAGACAGCCGGCCCCTGAGCTGGGTCAGAGGAGAGGAGATGTAGCCCTGTTGAAGAGTGGTGAATAAAGCTATTGTCTGTTCATCACTCGCCTCTCGTTTTGCCTAGGGCTGATGGAAAACTAGGTTTGGGTTCATTGGGTGTCGGGTCATCGTGCTGGTCCCTCTGTGGAGTGACAGGTTGAACTCTGGTCTTTTATCTGGACAGTCTATCTCTTTTGTCTCTTCATCCGCGATGGTTAGAACTTGGTCTATTCTCACTCATCCTTATTCTTTAGTCCGCTACACATTCACTAGTCCAGATCACAGCAACAAAGAGATAATTGAAAAAGAAGTTGACCCTAATGAAATCAATATAAAAAACTGAATAAGACGTTAACATCTATCTAAGTAATACATCAAATGCAAAATAATCCGTTATGATCCTAAAAATATGAACAATTCAACAGTTTTAAGAGATTCTGGCACAATGTGTACATTCATACGTGTCCATAGCCAGTGGTTCTTTCGTTTTTTACGCTCTACCTACAAAAGCCTAACTGGAAGCTGTACCATGAAGTTCATGGTCCAAAATGAGATCGGGGTCGACTTGGTCAAACCCAAAGTGGCCTTTGGTAACTTATCCGCCGGAGTCCCGCAGCTAAAACAAACTACCGTAACCTGGTCTACCGTTATCCGGAAATTAGAAATTGACCCGGTTTACGTTTGAGGTAGGCCTCGAGTAGTAATTAATCGGACGGTATATGGTGGTCTCGCTACACTGGATGCTCGGCTCAGGTAGGCTGCGATAATACTGAGGCCCTAATTATTTAAATATATTTATCTTACCTGCAGACAAGAGGAAAGGGAAAGAGAACGAAGCAGCGGGAGGCTGAGGAGGAAGAGAAGTCCAATGCAGAAGACAAAATCGATTTCGACTCTGTTAAGGCCTACACGCTCTTCTATAAACCTCGTCTGCAAAAGAAACATTTAAAAAAAATAAGTGTAAAAAAATAAGAAAAAACTCATTTCGTGATTTACTTACAGTTTTGAATCGGGATACTGTAGGTAGTATGGTAATTCAAAGCTACCGTACCCCAAAGATGGTGCTAATATGGGATACGGTAGATGCTAAGGTACTCACAAGGTCCACAATCTGTTCTTCGGTGTTATCGATTACGGTAGCTCGAACACGAATTACACCATTGCAGACTCTCACCTCCCAAGTGATCAATCAATTTACTCATCTCCCAATGTCACCGATATTCTACATTTGATAACGCATGGATTATTCTGATGCTTGATAACCTTTTTGCAAATTATGCTTTTTATAGCTGTAACAACGACAACGAGCAGCAACAAAAACAACAAGCTCAACGAGAAAGAGATCTGAAAGAGAGACAAGTCATGAGTAACGATTGATGGGGAATGTATCTAATGGAATGTATGTAACCTTAGTATGTAATGGACATCGGCAGTGGACAGGAATGAGTTACGGAGTGTAAACAGGATAATCATCAGGGGATCGAGTATCAAAGACAAAAGACCGAGTGACTACTGGTAGTTATTGTGTTACTCAATTTTGTCTTCTGCCTACCCTGTACCCGCAGCAGAAACCGCCGATCACACACACCAAAGCTAGCAGGACAGAGAAGGAAATCATGAACCCCCAGTAGACCTGGCCGTAGGTCATCGGAGCGGGAGGGTGTCCGCCCTCACCGCCATTGAGGCGAGTCTCCACGGAATACATGGTGTCGGCGTCCGCTCGTTCGTCGGCAAGGCACACGTGCCCTGAAATACAAAATTATAAGTGTGAAAAATAAGAAAAAAGCACGTTAAAGCAATACAATTTGGCATTTGGATACGGTAGCTAGTACGGTAGCAAAAGGTAGGTAGTACGGTAGCGAGTACTAGAGCACTCATTATTTCGATTTTTCCAACGCGGAACTCACTGCCTTTCACGAGGTAGATCTGATCCAGTGGGAGGCACGTCGTGCGGGCCACTCGTTTCGTCAGACGCGACACGCTATCGCCGCGACGTAGACGGACTTGGTGACGTCTTCCATCGGGGAGGATCACAGTGACTACAAGAACGCAAGGGTTTTGTAATTTCAACAATAATATATATCACATTTAACTTGCTACAGATTTCCTAACATCAAGAACATACTTGTGTCGAACTCCTCCTCCTTCTCTCCATTCCTGGCTCCGAGTGAGAAATGGAGCTTCTTCTCCGTCGACACCTTGATATCCACATCCAGCTTCGATTCCAGTGTGACCTCTGAACAAATATTCCTTTCTGTTACCTCTTTTACTCGTCCGAACTCACCGATACTGGCTGCTTCCCTAATCGCAGCAATTGCTTCCCGTCCACGCTCGACGGTCTTGCGTATAGCTGACCTCACCCGTTTCATCTTATCTGTAACATTAAATGTTATATGTGAATAAATACAATCGATAATATGCGAAGAAAAAGAGAAATTTTACAAATCTTATCAATTTCCGCCGTCCGTCATTCACACGCATACTGTAGCCTGGCTATCATCAATTGGTGAATTTTAAATGAAACTCTAAATCCCAAGCAAATTCTTCATATTGTACATACAACGCATCTAATAGACATTTCATGTTTTTTAAATGTATGCAATAACTGAAAGTGGTAACGGTGAACTTTCAAACGTTATTAATATCACTTCCCGATAAAACGAGACGAGTTAGCGTCTATTAGGATACTGTAACATTGGGCTTTTGCTTTACCGCTGAGGAATGTACGCATTCAGGTTCAAAACCTGTAAATATCCAACGTCAACACAGGAATTATTTAATTATTCTTTATTATAACTATTCAAATTCCATCGAAACTTCTTGTTATTGCCCGCGAAACTTCTGATGAGGATTGGACCCTGAAAAAATTTTTTTTAAATTTGTTTCTTTCAAAAACCGACCAAAAATAGGCCGCACCATGTGGTTTTTGGAACCCATTTTTGACCCCGCACCATGTGGTTTTGGGGGGGGGGTGTCGAAACCTATTTCAACTGTGCCTGGTCTACCGTTATCCGGGAATAAGAAAATTGAGAATATTGACCCGGTTTACGTTTGAGGTAGGCCTCGAGTAGTAATTAATCGGACGGTATACGGTGGTCTTGGCACGACATTGCCGATACCGTGACCAAGTCTACAGTTTGTTGAAATTTCAAATTGTTCTAATCCACTTGGGAATTTTACAGGAGGTAGACCGGTTACAGTAGCGGGGTTATTGTATAACCAATTAGTGAAATTGATCATATCGGGATTTATTTATGCTCATGGATATTTCTTTTTAAAAAATCGCATCCATTGTAAATCCTTCCCAGTGTAAATATTATAAGTTGTTCAAAGTAAAGATACAACAATTCATGTATTTTACTTTTGGTATCCCCGGTTGCAGCATCAGCAAGCGCAAAGATGGCAATGCCTGCACAAAGTCAGCCTCGTACAAAAATCCCGATTAGATATTATTAATTTCATGAATTCGTCATTCCCTAACCCGTTACAGTATCCTCGGACACGGTAGAATCAATAGAATACTCCCCAAAGACATTGCCTACTAGAGATCTTCTTCCTACAAAAATCCCGAGACGATATGATCAATGTCACAAATTGGTCATACTGTAACCCCGCTACAGTAACCCTGAGTTAGGTAGCCACGAAACAATATACCTTCCAAGCAATGACAAATCGAGGTCCACCTCCTGTAAAAATCCCGATCCGATTTGATCAATCTGTATTTTCAGCATACTATAACCTCGCTACAATAACACTGGGTACGGTAGGGGAGAAACGGTATATACTCCAAGAAATGCTACCGCTACTCGAGATCGACCTCCTGTAAAACTCCCGAGTTGATTTGATCAATTTAAAATTTCAGCATACTGTAGACTTAGTCACGGTATCGATGATCTCGTAGCGAGACCACCATATACCGTCCGATTAATTACTACTCGAGGCCTACCTCAAACGTAAACCGGGTCAATTTCTAATTTCCGGATAACGGTAGACCAGGTTACGGTAGTTTGTTTTCGCTGCGGGACCCCGGCGGATAAGTTACCATAAGCCACCTTGCGTTTGAATAAGTCGACCCCGATCCCATTTTGAACCCCTTCATGTTACCGCTCTGCCTACCAGTTAGGCTTAGGTAGGAAGAGCGTAAACAACCAAAGAGCCATTGGCTTGGACACGTGAGTAAACAACCAAAAGGGCAACAACGGGAATATAAAGAAAACAAGAGTATCGGAGTATATTAGAAAATACGAAAGCCAGTTGATCTATATAAGTGATAAACTACAGAAAATAGGGCTTTTTGCACGACGGTAAATTTATTTTCAGGGTAAATTAGTTTGTCTGATAATAATTTTATCTATGCCAAAGGTTGCCGTAATCAACTTACAGTTCGGCGGCAGAAGAAATCAAAAATCATGAATACGTTTTGTTTATTCTGATATTCTTGTTTTCTAAGAAAATAAACAGTAACGGAAAACTAAATATATCTCACTTTGATATCTCATAACTATTTCTTTTCTTCCCTCTCCTTTCTTCACTTCTTCCTTCCTCGTGCCGACGAAGGCGCCGCCTACAAACAATACGAATATTTACAATGCTCGTTGATTACTAGTAAATAATTAACTGGGTTCATTCTAAATTAATTGCGCGACGCAACTCGCACGGCGTTTTGGCGGGAACGATTTTTGTAAAAAAACACAACATGTTGCCTGATTTACTTTTTGGGTTGATTTTTCACTTTTTCATACCTTGTGGTCCTTAAATGTTGTGTGATTTTTCGAAATTGCACCGCAAAAATGACAAAATGTTGTATGTTACCTTTTGGTCTATGTTTGGAAGACTCGTAAATTAAAATCGAGGTCAAATGGAGAATCCCATGTCTGGTAGAATGCCAGTATGACATTTATAAAATTATACGAACATCGAAGAAGACCATTCAGTTAAAACACAGAAACATATTTCACGGCTCCGGTTCCGCTCTCATTCCGGTTCTGATTTCGGTGTAAACAGATGGAAGAGTTAAACTACATGCTTGCGCTCAATCGATAGCCCATGATGCCCTGTGCAACATTTTTAATTTGGATTTTGAAAATAATTCTTAAATTAGGCAAAAATACGAAAACAAAGAAAGTGGTGTGCGCCTTTCTGTTGTTTGACCAAATTGTCCTCTTTCGCTACGCGCGGAAGGGGATAATACGGTAGAACAACACCACTTATATTTATAATATATAGATGACCCCTCTCACATTCTCTCCTTCTCATTGAAAGACAGACTCTCTTTGATTTACCTCTCTCCTAAATTGTATCGAGCAAAGCAAAACAGGTCACCATTCACAAACCATTCACAAAAGCGCATCAAGCACTGAGTAGTTAAATAATTTCGAGCAACAAAAGTATACATATTTATAAATATTCGGTTTATTTTGAAGCGAAGCCTAACCTTGCGCGCATTCCATCAATACGTGAATGTCCACGCCGCGCTCTGGTCATGAGCATCGGCTACATAGAGAAAATTTAACCTCTAGCGCTATTAACACTGCGCAACAAACCAAATTCGAAGCAATAATGAACACTGACCTCGCTCGTTCCGCGCTTGGCCCTGCCGCTGATGTCGTCGGCCATGCGGTGCCCTCACATCGGTGCCACTGGAAGTCATTATATAGGATCATCGAATGGACACGACAAATAAATAAGAAAAGCAATGCAAGTCGTTAAAATGTAAGAAAATTAACAGCCAACAAGAAAAAAATAGTCAATAGATGAGCTGCAAAATCACCATTATACCGTATATTTTCGCAGCACATACCGTAATCTTCGTCGATCACGGACTGTTGTTTTATTATCATTATTATTTTTTGTTATAACTGTGCGTTTACGTATCATTATTTGTTTATTGTTTCTAATATATAAAGTTGAAATAAAGCAAAATGAATATTTTATATTTACTTCACGGGTATCATTTTCATTTCCTAGCAATCATTCAAAAATCCGTGAAAATTCCGATTTTTTTGTAATATCTGCTTAATCGTGCAGAATAAAAATTCGAGTGATATGCTGATGGTGCCTCCGCTAGATGTATTTCATTTGATACATTCTATATCGATTTTCGATATGGAGCACAAAATATTATATTCGAAAAAATTCGAAAAATATAAAATATTATAAATATTCGAAACGGAAGTGAAATTGTTCCGCAGCCTACGCTCTTCTTTTTGTAGTGCGCGATACACTGAACGAGGGATACACGCCATTTCAAAGTGAACGAGGAACTATGGAAGAGCAACAAGAGAGTCTTAATCGTCTGGTCTAAACTATAATAAACGATTACGTCTTAATGGCGCGGTCATTCTCTCCTTATTCCCTTATTCCTCTACCTCAATGTTTGAGCACAGCGCGTCAGGATCTGTTTGGCACAAAAACAAACGGGGGAACTTCATTTATACTTGTCTGAATAAGCGGTTCGCGGATCTCGTATTGCACATCAATACCATCTAATAATTCTACGGAAATAACATGAGCAAAACAATTAGTGGTTTGTGAACTGAGAAACTCGACCGACCGCCATTTCCACGTCTCGGAAATAGCGGTCGGACGACTAGCCTGACTCATCTCAGGGAGCAGACTCATAAATCTATAAAAGAGGACGGGGTGGAGGGGGAAGGGGGAGTTAACGAAATGTAAATAACGAAAAGTATGTCTGCTAATATCTTAGTGACTATAATCTAGTTCACGTAGACGATCCTTGTAAACATTGATACTAGGTGAAAGCGAGTTTAGTTCAGCATGAAGATTTATAAATACACATTACGATATATGCCCGAGCTGACAGTGTAAAAACCCACGATGTGGCAACAATTTAATAAAAAAAAATAAAATCAAAACAAGAAAGGCACAAAAATCAAAAGTAAAAAAAGCCTAGTAAAATACACCATGCGAGTATACAACTCATCGAATCGGACTTTACTTATCTATATTTGCAACTTGTGATTTTAAAGAGAAACATTCAGTTATGTGCTGTAACCGTCCGACGATTCGTATTACAAACAAAATGATTATACAACGCATGATGAAGCACACCAAACGAGTTCGCCACGTAACGAGTCGAACTTTCCTATTCGAAATAATCAAATTTTAGTCAAAAATAGGTGTATTTTGATATGTGGTGTAGTCAGACGACGATTTGTAAAACACACAAAATGAGAACACCACGCATCGAATCAAACTTTACTATTTGATATTTGCAATTTGCAATCATAAACAGTAACATTTTGAATTGTGGTGTAGTCAGCCGACGATTGGTAAAACACACAAAATGAGTACACCACGCATCGAATCAAACTTTACTATTTGATATTTGCAATTTGCAATCATAAACAGTAACTTTTTCAATTGTGGTGTAGTCAGCCGACGATTGGTAAAACACACAAAATGAGTACACCACGCATCGAATCAAACTTTACTATTTGATATTTGCAATTTGCAATCATAAACAGTAACTTTTTGAATTGTGGTGTAGTCAGCCGACGATTGTTAGAAAATCACTAAATGAGTACACCATGCGTAAATGAAATCAGATTAGATTGTTTTGCGTCGATAAATTGTGTCCGGCCATATTTGGGATGTGTCTGGTGATGTGTGTGATGTTGTGTCTGTTGTCCCCGGGGACGTGTCTGGTACAACTCCCTCCGGAAGGATGTGTTTGGACCTGTGTCTGTTGTGTCTGGTCTTGTGTTTGTTGTGTCTGGTCTTGTGTCTGGTCCAGACACATGACCAAACACAACAAACACAGAAGCAGACACAATCGACACAACACCAGACACAGAAACTTCTTGAGACAAACAAGGTGGTCTACGGGTCTGCGGCGATGTAGATAGTCGTTCTTTCCACTCCCGTTCCTAATCTAGACTGTGCCATCGTCGAATTTGTTGCATAGCAACTCATAATAAGTAGAAAAATACGCACAAATCGATAATTGAGGAATATGTGCATTTATCAAAGCGAGATGGAATATTTTGATGAAAAAACCCGTGGTGAATGAATAAATGTGAAAGATAGGAATAGTGTGTACAATAAAATCAAAGATTCAATTCCAAATGGCCGACAGTAATGGTAGAGCATCTTCTTGAGATATCAGTTGATGAAGAGGGAGAGGCGACTTGAGATTCAACGTCGGTCTGAATGAGTTTCACTCATAACATTAAATTGGTTTTATTGATATTACGAAGGAATCTATGGAATGTGGAGATAATTATTTATATTTTTTTTAATCTTTAAAAGTCCGCACCTGCTTTTCCCTTGTCCATTTTGCGGGTTCGGCCCGCACGAAAATGACGAATATTGTGTTGGACAGCACGAGGAGAGCGGCGTAGCTGGAAAAATATGGAATGGTACAGTTTCAGCACATCCAAGGTGTAATTCCCATAGAGACATAATATACTCAAAGTCAGATTCGTGTTTCACTTACATCATAAATACGTTTCTCCACTGGTCGAATGTATTCTGTGGCGTAAGCGCGGGAACGATAAAAGATCCGATAAGGAGAGACATCATGGCCAGCATCTGAGTGGGAATACTATATCAGCAAAAAGATAATCAACTGCTCCAACAATTAGAGGTACTGTAAACTACTGCATTTCGAAAATCAGTGGAGGCAGCTGTCGTTGATATGAGCAACGAATAACGTTCATTTTTTTCAAATAACAGAACCGTCTTTTCTCCTCAAAAATAGATATGTTCTCACTTGCACGATGCTCATAACAAACGGCGAGTGTTGTTGTGACACGACCACAGCCGCCTTGGGGAATCCGCCAGCGTGGAAACCGAGAAGAGCGATGGGAATCACTGCAATGATCTGTTTGTTTAAGAACAATTAATTAGTTTTGTCGACGTTTGGGACCCAGTATCCAGTTGTATCCAGAAATATGTCTCGTTTGGGAAAAGACGTGTGGCAGCGTGACAACTTACTGATTAGTACAGCATCTCCCACTCCTCCACTCGGTTTAATCATTCCAACGACAATGAAAAAGAGAGCAGAACCGAGAAGAGCGAGAGTATTGAACATACGGAACTTCATCACCTGAAAGAACTTCTTAATCGTGTCTCTGGGTCTCTTCCCATTTCACCCATTATTTTCATATTCCAGGCAACGGCAGTGTCCATAGAAAATGTATTTACCTCCGAAATGAAGGTGATCCTATCGGATACGAGGCCCGTCACAAGCTTGATAATAAGAACAGCGATCAGTGGAATAGGAGTAATGGCACCAGCGAGAGTGGGAGAATAGTCGAGAACGTATGAGAAGTACCTAACGATGAAGGTAATTGAGAATGATTTAGCAAATCCAATTCAGAGATTCTTCCTACGATTGGTGTTGAAATTTGGGAAGGACCTTATCAAGATGTAGTGAGGCACGAATGGGGCTGGTTCTAGTGAAATGTGATTATACTCGGTAAATTACAAGATAATAAGAATAATAATAGAAAAAAATGATTAGACATGCTCACATGGGCGCAAAAGTAATCGAGAACTGAGCGACGATAAAATTGCCAATGACTGCAACCCATACGGCCCAAATGACAACAGAACGGAATATGCGACGGATTGGCGGCTGAAAACTGCATTTATGAAATAAGATTGAAAAATATTTTAGTTAAATGAACAAGTCAATGTCTCTCAAAAATGTCGTAACTCACCTCGTCTCCGCTTCCCTTCGCTGACTTTCCATGTGTAATTCTTCTGAACTCGTTATCTCCCACAAATGGATGACGATCGGGACGGTCACTGTGAAGTATTGATTAACTCAGTTACCTGATACAGTTTATCAATGTATCTTATGATACACTTATATATTTCCGAAGATAAGTATTACAATTATCGATTATCAACGTATTTTATTTCTTTAGTAGGATTGCTATGTAAAATTAGCAATTGTGCTATGAAAAAAGGTTACCGGTAATAGATAAGCCAAAGGGCGCTGCACACGAATCCCATTATACCGTGAACATAGAAAACGAGAGGCCAGCTTACTGAATGCAATGTTTTTATTTCTTCTGAAGTGTACTTTTCCGAGAGATATTTTGTGACATAAATATTTCTAGGACATGATACTTATGGCTGTTTACCATTCTCCGCCAATACAGCGCTTAGCGGCATTGTGATCAGCGGAGACAACTCGACGTGACCAGAAAGCACAGCAATGAATAGACCCTGAAATGATTTTTAGAAAAGTTGATTAAAAGCAAATTCAAGATCAAACTGAACTGAACACGAACCTTTTCTTGCAGACTAGCCCAATCAGAGACAATGATGCCAGCTGCAGGGAAGAGATTGGAGAGGGCGAGACCCTGAATTAAAAACAATTAATATAAAGACCCTGAATTGCGCCTTTGTTCGTATCTTGTTGCAGCAATTCAGAATGCGTTGCACAGGTAGGCACAGGGCTCCCTCCTACCGTCTGCAATTCGACCCATCTTACCGCCTACTAAAGTCTTGGATTTTAGCAGTTCACCTATGATGGATAGCATAAGTGAATTTCATAGTGAGTGAATAAAGATTTTTTAAAAAAGTCAAAGATGAATTATGAAGGAAATGTTACCGATAGAAATCGGAGAACGATGAATGCGGGGAATGAAGAAACGACGACGAAAGGAGTGATGAAAACGATGGAAGAAGCGAAGATGCCGATGAGGAACATGGTCTGAATATCGATTCATTTCATCAACTCAGATTAGTGGATGAATCATCGCACTATCCCAATGACCCACTCATCATGAGATATCGTTTTATGTGGAGAGTGCGGTCTCGTCTAGACCAATGGCACTAAATAAATGCATCATTAGCTGAATGAGGATGTAAAAAAATGCACTCGCCTTGTGAGCTCCAAATCTTCTTACTACCATTCCAATTGGTTGCGTGCCGATTACTCCGCCGACGTATGTCCCTGCAGATATATACAATTATTTTGGTTCAAAACGAAAAAAGAAAGTAGCATGTGAAAAAGTAATTGCATAAATCTGTTGTCACCTGCAAATGAGAGACTCTTCTGCAGTGTATCGAAGCTGAAACGACGATCGCCAATTGAGAGATCGGATGATTCCCAATCGATATCGATCTGAACAATGAGAAAAGTGATTATGAGAAGTTTACTGCGAAATATGAAACCACGACCTCTTCATTTCGCACACTCTCTAAGCCTGTCGCTGGACCTCACATTTCTCACTCATGTTTCTCAAGATCATTGCAGTTGCAATGGAGATATAGCATATTCTAAGCATAACTTCAAATCGAGGGATAACGGAATCTGGGAGAAGATTGAGCATAGGTATTCTTACGTCTTCTTCCAAAGTTCCATTGTTGATCTCCTCTAGATATTGAGGGTAGAGTGGAGATGTATGCTTGTTCATCATAGAAACGAAAGTGGCGTTGTAGGCGATTGCACTGAAATTGTCACTTTTTTCGCATGGCAAATGCGCGGTTAGTTTGAGTTTGATGTTGACCCTCACGCCGAAATCTATTCAAGATGATTTGTTCTATAGGAAAAAATATTACAACGAAGATACTGAGCCCTTTCAACACTGTCGAAACTCTCATTTGATTTTTTTGAACAACAAGAGCCTTCGTCAATCAACTGTAAAATGTATTACCTTGATTGTAGCACTGATAGGAATACACAAGATAGCACGAGTATTCCATAACGAGAGAGACCGGCGCATCCACAGATTGCACTCACTTCGACCGATTCCTCTTGAGTTTCACGAGTAGTTGACATTCTGAAGGAGAGAAGTCAAATTGATACTTTGACGAAAACGTAGAATTTGAAAATAAAAAAAAAATAAATTTGAAGACTGGGTAAACAATGGGCACGTTAATAACAGTGCATGTGATGGGCCCGAAACCAAATTGATTAAATACTACCATGATCTTTCCTAGATCATCAAGCGAGGATAACTCTATGTGAGGGAACGCAGAATTGTGTTAGAAATAGTATTAATTTGTCCTTTGACAAACACTACTCAATATGAGAGGACATAGATATGAACCACAGTGGATGATGCATGTAGGAAGTTGGCAACTTCAATAAGCTACTATCCCTTTTATACCTTTCTCCTCATTTTCATACTTCACTGATCACAGTTTGTCTTTTCTTCCCTCGTGGCCATTATAAACTACTGCGAGTGTGAGCGAACGTCAGGAGTGCTCGAGAGAGTGTGGGAAATCGAGAGAGCGCAGAGAAGAGATCGTGGAAAATTAGCATAGTTCACACATCACCCTCTCGGTGCTGAGTTGCGGGTTCAATGAAATCAGTTGATAGTGATGGAAGTGTAGTGGATTCTAGGAGAAGTGTGACTGAAATGGGTGACAATTCGAACGACATCAATTTCAGGAGTTCAAACGTATCGGAAAACAATACATCCGTTTTTGCCCCCTTCCCCATTCACAGTTCACTTTCATTTACGCGCTCCTGTTATGGAATAAATACTGAATGAATGAATGAACGGATGTTGTTTTAAAGATGATCTGACTATGATAATGCTACTGTGGTATCTTCATTGATAAAAACGATTGAAGTGCGGAAAACAATCGAATATATTTATCGTCTTTTTCAAATAACTGCATGAAGGGCGTGCTTCCATGGATCAAGATTGCAATCAAGCTGTTAACACGAGAAAGTCCTTCGATTGATTGCAGCGCACCTGTAAAAGAACTTTTTCCCCAAAAAATATATTGAAGATATAAGGGTGTCCGGAAAGTTCTCGCACTATCTGCAGTATCTCATTCATACCGATGTCGTGGGTCCAGTGAATAGCCAATATGCATGTGCAATCCACAAACAGTATTTATGGTCTTTTGATTAGGTGGCTAGGATGTAGTATAGAACTAGGACGATTTTTCTAACATGCAAAAAAATCAGCTTTTTTTCGAATCTCCCTTGTCGGAGGTCCTAAAAATCGGTTCATAGGCTCCAATAGATATTGGAGAGCCAACGATTAAATTCAGCACAAATTTGGCCAATTTCGTCATCATTACGCAATCTTTTTTTTTTCAACGTGTTTTTGTTAGAATCGAGGATTTCGCAAAAAAAGTGGTCTCAATAATTTTTATTTCGTTTATAATGATGAACGAACCACCTTTTTAATAACAGGATCGAAAGACCCCGGAAATACAGAAAAATCGAAAACAAATTATTTCGACATTTTCGAGTTTTTAGTTTTAACAATCGACTTTCCTTGATCAATTTATCTTAATTTATTGATTCAAATTATAATGTGTTACTGTTGCAATTACAGCTCTTGAGCTTCAAGATTCGTTGAGAAAATAATATTTTAACAGTGGTTTTTCTCAACCCATTTCTGTCGATTACATCATCATTACGCAACCGAACAACCATATCTAAGGGTATTTAAATATGTTGTATTTTTGTGATAGTATTACCGATGAATGTTTATGTAAATTCAAAGTGGGCTCTTTGAGAAATCGAAAAATCAAAAAGTGCGAAAACTTTCCGGACACCATTATAATAATGATATTGCATTTTTACGGCATTTAAAATGTATGTACCCGAGCTCGTTAAAGATTTGTCATAAATGAATGAACGACACCGCTTGTTGGTCCATTATTTCGGTCAGCAGTGGATCCATACTGAATGCCTTAGGAAAGCAGGCGAGTGGAGTGAGAAGATGCTGTGGACGATGCCAGCTGTACAGTAGAATGTCGTTCTGAAAAAAATCCCAATAATTTTTCAATATTTTCTTAGCTTTATATGATTTCGTCAGAATCTTCATTAGTCAACATCCGATAGAAAAATGAAAAGAGACTTTCTTGGCACGGTGCCAAAAAGAAAAAGAACACCTGCCTTCTTGCCCCACTCAAAAATGTTCTATTCTGCCGAAGAGCACATCTCTACTCCAAGATAAACGAAATCATAAAGTCATTAAATAAATAATTAAATATTAAGACTCATTCCCCTCACTTTGATGTACTCCTCTATCTTCTCATCCTCCGCCGACCCTCCACCCTCCTTGGAACCTCTGATCGGACCGGATTTCGGTTGGACCGGAGGCCGCCTTCGACGGACGATATTACCAGTGCCCTGAAATGAAAGCTCAATCCGGAAATCGAAATGCAAATCTAGCAACAATGAACATGATGCATTTCCACAATACAGCTAATGAGGCATTTAGTGTTAATGATCACTCGTTTTGAGGCTAGGCGAGAGACCATTTCATTTTGAGATCGCGGCATCGTATAATTCGAAGATTGCGGTCGACGTTCAACCGCACAAATAAACTAGAAATTTGTTAAAATGAGAAGTTCAATCATTATGGCCGAAATCTGCCGAAATTGACGTATTCGCAACACTATTGCAAACCTCGATGATTCGATTGAGTGGGAGAAGAATGGTGGAGAGTCCGATGGATATGCACACCAGAGCGAGGGTCGTGTGACGAATGTGCTCGAACAGATCTCGATTCACTCGAATCTGAAGCTATCAGAGGGAATTCGACACCTCCGAGTCATTTCCGTTCATAACGGTTCGACTATTCTCCTTGAATCCAGTCTTTTTGTATTAGTAGATTACTACTGAGATAACCACTAGTAATGTCTACTGGCAATCTAATATTTTCCAACTGATATACCACCAGTAAATATGCTAGTAGTTTACCAGTGATGAGAACTTTTCTAGTAGGATACTAGTTGGAAATTAGTAGATTACTAGTAGAGCAACAATAAGCACGGCATAAACAAATAAAGAGCAGCAACATACACGAGTGTTGAAGTCCTGCGATTTCACGGGATCTTCGGCGCCCTGAAAACGCGTTGCATTTTTTTGGCGCAGAAAAATCATGAAAAATTAGATCCTGGTTTTCTGGCACTAGTGGTGCTGATGCATGCGATACAATGTAGTCTCTTGCTGCCAACTCACAGCGAACGCATCGGGCGTCAGATTTTGAGGATAGGAATCGTAGATTGAATAGCGGTAGAAGGAAAACTGCAACGACTTCGTCGTGTTTATTAGAAAGAATTAAAAAAAAGCAAAATACCAAGAAAAAGTTCGCCTTAAGACAGCGCACTTTTTCTATCAGGCTCAATAATATGTGTTTTTTTTAAAATAGGGAAATAGTTATAAAAAAATAATTGGTGAAATTCTTACATCGGTTCTTCTCATCTCCGCTCTCTGTCGTGCCAAAACGTACATCGCTGTTTGCTTAGCAGTGCACTCCTTTCCCGTGCATCTAAATAAGTATCATTGCCTCTACTTTATCTGAAACTGCTGAATTCGCAGACAACTAGTCTGCCATGAGCAAATGGTAAAATCGTTTTCTAGGAAGATGACTTTTGGTGACGATATAACCGTAGAACCAAAGAAAGTTCCCTACGCAAACTTGCTGTGATATAATTAATAAGCCATGTAACTTCATAGATCTAACTTTCGATCTATGAAGTTACTTTACTTTCACATTATAATACTATTTTTAAAAGATTTCGAAACTGTAAATGAATTACACGCATGAGATTGCTGAGTGGCAGTCCTCCTCCAAACCGTGACAGGGTGTCGCGCCGCATACATTTTCCTGCAGAAAACAAAGTTCATTTAAAATATTTATAGCAGTATTTTCAATTGGTGAAGTACTCGTTTGTAAAAAGGCAAATGTTTTTTGTTTGATTTTTTTTGCACACAACTATCGTGGTCAGAAATATAATATTTAAAAAGATATTACCGTCTCTCCCGTCTCCCTTTGCTTACATCCATTGAAAGTGCAATTGACTCGTGGCGAATCGTCTGATGTGAAGTGTTCGATGCATCTCAATAAGGTTAAATATATTTCCGGAAGCAGGCAGAATTGCACGAAAATGTTTATGTAGCTTACGGATGAATATTGTTCTTCGAATAAACCTACTTGAACATGCAGAGAGGCATTGAGGGATCGATACATCTTGGCGTGCCTGTAAAATGAAAACATCAATTTAAAAATTTCAGAACTCAATTATGCAATCAATTGTGGCTGAGAAACGGGCCTGAGTTTAGGCGCGCATCAATCCACAGGCCGATCAACCTTACAGATAGGGCATATAAAATCGAGAGGGACTCTCTCACTTTTGCACACTCTCTCACCTTAACTCCTATTTGTACGTTTGGAATAATGTGGGCACAAACGGACTCACCAGTCTGTCCTGGTTCGTAGATGTCAACGTCACATTCGCTTCTTAATCGAGAAAAGAGTGAGAGGAAGAGAAGGAGCGGAGATAGTTGACCACTCATCGAGAGGAGCCAATGGAAGAATGAAGGAATGACTCGGAGGTTGTTGATCACTATGTGTTTGAAGATGTAAATAGGCTTTAACTGGATAGTTTTTGAGTGTAAAAAATGCCTCCATCCAAAAATGTTTTTATGGAAAATATCCGTGTTTTAATCGATGCTCTCAGGAGTGTGAGTAACGCAAAGTACAAACGGGGGCAAAGAACAGACCAATTGAATTACCTATATAGTACAATAAAATATAACTTTTGAATGATCACGATAAAGATAGTTATGCACTTTATTCATAAAACAACTGAGAAATTGTATTTCTTTGTTTCCATGGGAGTATCGCGAACAATGTAATACTGGCATATCCCGAAGCGAAAAATATGGCAAAATTCCAGAACTTTTCGTTTTCCTTCCAAACGACGAATTTGCTCCTGAAAAAGTAGTAAATTAATTTAAATATATAGAAAAAACTTGCCAAGGACAGAGGCAAATATCAAAAACGAAGTTGAAAACAGCAAAGGACTTTTGTCCAGCCAGGAAGAAGAGGGGAGCGACAATAATGTGGCCAAGGGAGAGCCGTCGAACCAACTGTAATGAAATAGCTATTCATTCATTTATTGGGATCGTTTCAGTTTTATTTGGGATTATAACTGTGCATATTGCTCTATTGGAAACAATTAAGAATACATTATTCGAAATGCATCAGTGGAAATCAGGAAAAAGATGATTGATGAAACGATGAAAACAACGGTCACGAGCATAGTAGGTAGTACACAAATTCAAAAACATATTTCTAAGCGCAATATACGCATTTTCATCTAAAGTATTGGCTTGCGGGGAATCTCCCCATGCATTACGTCCTGTTCTATCTCCCAAAGGATACATATCTTAAAATAAAGGCAACCATACCTCGTCTTCTCGTTTCCTTCGGTCATTACGCAGGACAGGATTCAGTATCTGAATTGTGAATATTTCAAACGCTCGTTCTCAAAACTAAAATAATGAATTTACAAAATTCGAAAAAAATGAGAACTCACGTACATATCTTTTACACGTGCGGTACAGGATCCAGTAATAATAAAGACTGGAAAAGCCAATGGCGAATGACAAAAATCGTTGAATCTGTGAATGCCATTATTTATAAAATATTGCACACTATTGAAAGTAGAAATTGTTTCTTGTTTCAGCAGAATCTTTAGGGAGAACGGAAATAATTAGAATAGAAGTCACAATACCTGCGACCATTGAATTGTCAAGAAGAAGTCAAGAATGTTCCCTTGTGCGATGGTAGTATCATTGAATAGTTGGGACATTCCTGTAAAATAAGGAAGTGATATTTCAAAGAGGAAATATTAATTGCGAATGAATAATTTCTGAATAAATGCGCCTCTCACGAGAGAGAAATTGCGTAACGTAATGTAACGTTTTTGAACGATTGAGGCGGCCGGCACTCTTTCGCGCCAAAACGACATACGCGCCATTTCGATTTTTCACGTTAAAACGCGTTAGAACACGTTCAGACACGTTTCCGACATCGCAAAACACTTTTGTAGTGATCCCCTACGCTTTCTGAATCATTTTGAAACTTTTCGAAATTTTCGATTTTTCACGGTAAAACGTGTTAAGAACACGTTCAAACACGTTTCTGACATCGCAAAACACTTTTTCCTGTGATCCCCTACGCTCTCTGAATCATTTTGGAACTTTTTGAAATTTTCGATTTTTGACATTAAAACGTGTCAGAACACGTTCAGACACGTTTCTGACATCGCAAAACACTTTTCCTGTGATCCCCTACGCTTTCTGAATCATTTTGGAACTTTTCGAATTTTTCGATTTTTCACGTTTAAACGCGTTAGAACACGTTCAAACACGTTTCTGACATCGCAAAACACTTTTTCCTGTGATCCCCTACGCTCTCTGAATCATTTTGGAACTTTTTGAAATTTTCGATTTTTGACATTAAAACGTGTCAGAACACGTTCAGACACGTTTCTGACATCGCAAAACACTTTTCCTGTGATCCCCTACGCTCTCTGAATCATTTTGGAACTTTTTGAAATTTTCGATTTTTGACATTAAAACGTGTCAGAACACGTTCAGACACGTTTCTGACATCGCAAAACACTTTTCCTGTGATCCCCTACGCTTTCTGAATCATTTTGGAACTTTTCGAATTTTTCGATTTTTCACGTTTAAACGCGTTAGAACACGTTCAAACACGTTTCTGACATCGCAAAACACTTTTGTAGTGATCCCCTACGTTTTCTGAATCATTTTGAAACTTTTCAAAATTTTCGATTTTTCACGTTAAAACTCGGCAAAACAGGTGAAAACGTGTTTCACGGTACTTAGAAACGTGCCAGGAGCACTTGCGGCACTTGCGAAAAAACGAAAAATTTGAAGCGAAATATAAGGGAAATGAGAAAAAAGTGTGACCGGACGGAAGGAAAAAAAACGGACAAACAAACAAACAAACAAACAAACAGACAGACAGACAGACAGACGTTAGCATTTTCTAATATATAGTAACTAGCCGGGATGTGTTGAGGTTAAATACACTAGGCTCTATGCACAGTTCTGGGAGAAGGTTCGGTCCAGGGGGAGATCGGTAGCTGGCTCCAGGTTCGGTCCAGGGGGAGCAAAGCAACCTACTTTAGATTCGGTCCAGGGGGACCTCGGAAGCCTTCACACAGAGAAAAATGTTTAGTTTTTAAAACATATGTATGTATTACATACGTCCTCTAATACATAGGGGTTATTACATTTAAAACATTGCAAATGTTTTATTTTTGAGATCATCGAATGTCTCAAATATAAAACATTTGTGATTTAAAATGACGGAGGCTGGCCCGCGCCCGCTCCCTCCCCACATCATTCCACCGCCCGGTCAACCTTACAGAAAGGCCTTTGGAGTGAGAGAGCGTGCGAAATCGAGAGAGACCCTCTCACTTCTGCACACTATCTCGCTCTGACCCTGATCTGTATGTTTGGAATCATGTGTCCCCCCCGCTTCTGTTGAGTTCTATTACATTCCTTCTAATAACATGCGTAATAATGGCGAATACAGATTTGATCATGTTATTTATCGGTCATTCTTCAACGTATACAAACAAAGAGCGAACGATCACATACAATTCCAGTTCAAATGAGATTTTCAATTAAAGCGAACCTCTAGCCGTTCTGCACGCTCTCACCGGACTTGTATTGTACAGAACAATGATAATTACAGATCACCAATCTAATTCAGGTGTCTAAATCACCCCACAGCGCATTTATTCTACAACACTAAGTCTGCAAAGCGGAAGTGAGTAATTAGTAGATTTCAATGAAAGAAACTTGCTAGGAATTAGAAAATTATAAGGTTCCAACGGACCCCCTGGATGTTACCACCAACCCCCCCCCCCCCGTCTGGGTGTCCAACACCTTTCTCTACGCTTTTCCTACTCTAACGCGCTGGAGGCGGTGGCCACGTAAGAGAAATAGTAAAATAGAGCAATGATCCTTCGGATAAAATGGGGGGGGGGGGGTGCGCAGCATTTCACGGGCAGACAGTGAGGGCGAGAGAATAGAGCCGGCAGAGAAACGAGAGACAATCGCACTCTCCGCCCCTTTCTCTCCATCTCTCTCCTACTCTCAAACCAAATCCTGATTCTCTGATTTCCGTGGCTCTTCCTCACATCTCACCACTCGAATTTTGCATGGCCAGTCCGAAGCGCACGCAACGCGTCCGCTTCGCTCTCAATTTCTTGAGTTCCCGCTGACATGCACATCAAAGAAATTCAAAACCAAAAGTCCCAAAAGCGACAGGTGTGAAAGGCTGTGGGGTGGCAATGAGGGGCTAAGGATAGGTTGCTAATTTAATAACCTTTATTTCTCAATAAATAAAGAATAAAAATTTAAGACGACAAAAACGACACGGTCAGATAAATTGATGAGCTCTCGATGAGACCAAAGGCGGAGGAAGATGTCGTGGGCAACAAAAAGAAGGGCTGCGTCGATCCTACACTAGGCTCTATGCACAGTTCTGGGTGAAGGTTCGGTCCAGGGGGAGATCGGTAGCTGGCTCCAGGCTACCGATCTCCAGGGGGAGATCGGTAGCTGGCTCCAGGTTCGGTCCAGGGGGAGATCGGTAGCTGGCTCCAGGTTCGGTCCAGGGGGAACTTCGTAGCCTGCTCCAGGTACGCTCCAGGGGGAGCAAAGTAACCTACTTTAGATTCGGTCCAGGGGGACCTCGGAAGCCTTCTTCAGGTACGGTTCAGGGGGACCTCGGTAGCCTTCTTCAGGTACGGTTCAGGGGGAACTCGGTAGCTTGCTTGAGGTTCGGTCCTTGGAGGAGGACTCGGTAGCCGGCTCCGAGTACGGTGCAGGGGGAGTTTAGTATGTTGGGGAATGTTAACCTCTAGAAAGAGCACTGGCTTATTCCGTTGCAACTTTTTTCGATCGCTCTCAGCCTCACGAGCCTTTCTCAACGGAAACGCAGGATACCGTGTGTTGATTTCCCGGGCGTGTGCGAACACGTTTCCGACATCGCAAAACACTTTTCCTGTGTTCCCTCACGTTCTGCGAATCAATTGCAAATTTCCGAAATTTTCGATTTTTGAAAAAAAAATGTTAAAACTCGGCAAAACAGGTGAAATCGTGCTCACATTACTCAAGAACGTGCTAAAAGGGCTTACTTGCGAAAAATGCGGCAAACGTTTTGCCCCGCGGCGGGGTTCGAACATGGGGTCTCGGATTTAAAGTCAAGCTCGTAACCCACTTGGCTATGGATTTGATCAATTATTTTTTTTAATTTGAAGGGTACTTTGGCCTGTTGTCGTATGCACAAGGATCCGAGAAGATAGAGCGGTTTTGAAACAATTTATAGAGCTTCCCGATACACGATTCCGAGCCTCCAGAAAGGGGTCAGGGGCGAGATAGTGTGCCAAAGTGAGACTCCCTCTTGATTTCCCTTGCTCACTCGTTTTAAACCCCTTCCTGCGAAGTTCGGCGGCATGTGGAATGGTTTGGAACGAAATGTACGAAAATTTCGTGAAATCATGTGAACTAAAGTGAAATCAATCGATATTTCACTTCGAAACTCGGCAAAAGATGCTCAAATGTGAATCTCGTTACTGATGCTGCGCAAATATCATGGGTGGAATTCCACCAAGGTGCAAAAATCTCGGGGGTGCAAAGAAAATTTTTGAATTCCCGCAATTATCGATTTTTGCTTATATCTCGGCTCCCATTGAAGGTAGGGGCACACAACTTCGGATTTAAAATACTAAACGCATTTCAAACTTGCAATCGAAATTTTGTGCCTCTAGGTTCACCGGGAGCCGAGATATAGGCAAAAATCGATAATTGCGGGAATTCAAAAATTTTCTTTGCACCCCCGAGATTTTTGCACCCCCAATTTTTTCTTGCACTTTGCACCCCCTGATTTTTGCGCAGCATCAAAAATGGGTTTGGGCCACATTTGACACGATTTTTCAAATATAAATTTCGATGTGTTTCGTCGTTGCCTATCACATGCAAAAGGATCTGAGAAGATTGCTAAACTTTGAAGCGAATTATAGCGAAAAAACGGGAAAACGTCCGTCACGCGGAAGGAAAAAAACCAACACACAAACAGACAGACATTTCGATTCCCTAGTAGTGGAGGAATCAATCAAGGATGAAGAGCAGGAAGAAATAAGAGAGAAAAGGGAATGAGGGTGAGAGTGTACGACAGAGAGTGCGCATGAAGAGATGACTAAAGGAAACATCGCCGGAGATGGGAACAAAATGATAAGCTAGAGAAATGAGAATACAGAGATACATGAGGGAAGATAGATACGAGATGGAACAGGCGGCGATATGTCTCAATCATGTAATGTGGAGAAATTGGAGGATTCTGTGTCATTTAGAAATGAAGCGGGTGGACAACATTTATTTATCGATCAGACGTTTTGTCAACTCAATGACGTCATCAGCGATTGTATTCATGAATGAATCGCGCACAGCCTTACCCTGCTCGCTCTGGTGACAGACCGGGAACGGGTGGAGTGTGAGCCGCCGCAGGCACTCTCCATCCTGCCACCGTACACAAAAATAGAAGAAACTTTGCAGGAGGCTGCCTCTTCTATTATGGCGATGGTCAGTATTGCGAAGTACTGAATCGAGGAGAAGGAAGGCGAATCGCAGAACAGGTGCTCAAGGTTGCACGAAGTCCCAAGACGGTGAACCATTAACTAGGGACTATAGAAAGGGCAACCAATTCCTAAAGACTATTATTTCAGAACGTCTGTCTGTCTGTCTGTATGTCTGTGTGTGTGTGTCTGTGTGTCCGTCCGTCACGCTAAATATCTCGCCAACGAATAGAGCTATCGACTCAGTTCCTTCGCCATCACATGCACCTCCACGAGAGTAACTTGCTCAATACAAAAAAATTAAACAAAATCCATGGCCAAGTGGGTTACGCGCTTGACTAGCAATCCGAGCGACGCAGGTTCGACCCCCGCCGCGGGCAAACCTTTTGCCGCATTTTCGCAAGTGCCAGAAACTGTTCTAACACGGTTTTGAGTACCGTGAAACACGTTTTCACCTGTTTTGCCGAGTTTTAACATGAAAAATCGAAATTTTCGAACTTTCTCCAAACGCACCTGTGAGTGTCGGGGATCACAGGAAATGTGTTTTGCGATGTCAGAAACGTGTCTGAACGTGTTCTAACACGTTTTAACGTGACAAATCGAATTTTCGAAAAGTTCCAAAATGATTCAGAGAGCGTAGGGGATTACAGGAAAAGCGTTTTGTGATGTCGGGAACGTTCTGAACGCACTGTATCTTGCGTTTCCGTTGTGAAAGGCTCGTGAGGCTGAGAGCGATCGAAAAAAGTTGCCACGGAGCCACAAAGTGGCGTAGTGGCAACTTTTTTCGACCGCTCAACACACCCTGCTAGTTTATGACAACCTCGTTTCTTAATGCAATCATCTCAATGTTGTTCAGTGTGGATCGCGACTAGATAACCTAGTTTTCTCCATTCTGACAAATAGTTTAAATGGAAGATTAAGCGAAGCGTTCAAAGCAACGTTCGATGAGGAAATGTTTCATCGCCGATGATCAGTGTTATTGATTGGCACATTAATGTAACTCAAGCATCGCGACATCCATGCTCGGAATATTTATTTCAATTTATTTGTTAACCATTATATTCGACAGCAAAATTGGGACATTTATCATCTTTAGATAGAGCATCGAGGGAGAGGGAGACACCAAAGAGGCGAGGAGAAGAGAGGATAGACGACGAGAAAATGGGAAAGAACACGCTCAAGAGAGAGATCGTGAGTTAGAGAAAGTGAGAGAGTGGGTTGATGGGAGAGGGTGTCTAGCCGCAGCGCCCGCCTTTCATGCGTCGCGGCTCTCCAGCACTCTCTCCATTCGCGCGCTATAAGGCGTCTTCCTTCTCTCTCTCTCTCCCTCACTCTGCCATTCATCCTCGTTTCCGCCCTCTTCCTGTCGCGCTTTTTGCCTTTTCTTGATCGTTAATTGACGCTAATTAGTGCCCGCATGAGTTGCCACCTCCCGCTGTATCCAAATCGCGATTTTCGCTGTTTATCCTTGAATTTAGCGTGAACTCAAGTTTAGCGCCCCCCGCTCTCCCTCTCTCTCTCTCGCTCGACCTTTTGGTGGTTTGATTTTCAGAGGCCCAGCGGGTATGGCCACCGTAACCAGCCATACCCGCTGACGTCATCATGTACACGCAAGCCGTGTACTTTCGTCAGAGCGCGCGCTGTCTCTCTCTCTCTCTAGTTTGTGATTTGAGCATCGTGCGTCATCATTTACCCTCTGGCGGCATCCGATTAGACCGAGCGCGCGCTAAAGGGCGCCTTCCCTCTCTCTCTCCCTCCTCACTCAAACTCTCCCGTTCATCCTAGTTTCTGCCTTCTTTCTGTCCCGCTTTTTCACCATATTTTGACCTTTCCCTACTTTTTATCTTTACTTGACGTTAATTAGTGCCCCCGTTAGTTGCCACCGCCCGCTTTATCCAAATCAAGCGCGATTTTCGATGTTTCCTCGTGAACTTTTTGCGGATTTTCGCGAAAAATAAAAAATAGAGCGCTCTGCGCCCAACTTCCGTGTGTATTCTACACTATTCACGGCCGCGCATAAGATCATTGCTCTTCTCTTCCTTCACCACGTCTTTTCTTCTGCTGCGTAGTGTCGTTTGACCGCAGTCCTATCCTGTTGCGCTAGCTCTCACCTAAGAGCGACGACAAAAAACTTGTCGTTCTCTCTACCTTTTCTCCTAATTTTGAGAGTAATTGTGCTGCGCCAGCGCTGCTTGCCGTTCTATCACTTCTTCAAGAGTATGTGAGTGTTGTAAGAAAGCCTGTGTGTGAGCGAGAAAAAGGGCTGACGAGCGCAATTACATTTTTTTTTGCTATTGAGATGTCTATTTCAACTCTTACGCACACTTGGACTAGTGGGGATGCTACGGTTGTTTACCAGTGAACTTTAAGTTTCATGGGTCGCTCAGTTATATCATCTCGAAGTATCACCTTTCAATATGCACAAGCGCTCCTCAGCCCCTCGTCTTCCTTCTCTTCCCAAAAGGCTCCACAAAACGCGCGATATCAAATCAATATTCTACTAGTGTGCGTAGATCGTACTAGATAAGCACATTCATCGCTCCTTTTTTGTGTGTGCCCCTTCTTCGCCCTCAACTTTTGATTGCCACCATTATCGATCTTTCGCGTCTGATTATCGATTAATTTCATGGTTATTGATTGATTTCTCCGTTTGCAGGATGATGTCGGCTCCGCTGGCGTCGCCTCGACCTTGGGATGCGCCGGAAGGATTTTGTGAGTTTTCTTTCTCAATTTGGTGTAACTTTTGAATCAGAAAAGGAATCTAGATAAACTTTCAGTGAGTATAGGAGATCTATTTAGAAATACATTGCGGTTTAGTGAGTCCAGAAATTCCGGAAAGTTTGGTAAAGAATGATTATCATTTAGGAATTCTCTAAGGGTGAATTAGTTAAAAAGTGTAGGCACGACCCGAAATCCTCCAGGAACCGGTGCCCAATTTTTGTAGCAGTAGCATTGTTTTCCAGCATGCTGCGATCGGAAACCCGCGCGGCCTGAGGGTTTTGAAATATCTCCTTTCTTTAAAAACGCTTGCCCCGCCCCTTTGTCTCTCCCCCCTCTGAAAACAGACCGCGCGGGGGTTCCGATCGCAGCATGCAGAAAAACATTGCTGTTGCTACAACAATTTGGCACCGGTTCCTGGACAATTTCGGGTCGTTCCTACAGTTTTTAACTAATTCACCCTTAGAGAATTCCTAAATGATAATCGTTCTTTACCAAACTTTCCGGAATGTCTGAACTCATTAAAACGCACTGTATTTCTTTATAGATCCCCTATATGCACTGGACAGTTCAGCTAGATTCCTGTTCTGATTTGAAAGTTTCATCAAATTGTTAAAAATAACGAACAAATTCTTTCCGACGCTACGTTTATTCGGACTAAAACACTGGTCCGAATTAGCCAAAACACTGGTCCGAATAAAAGCAAAAGGTCGAAAAATGACCCACGCCCCTTTTGGGGCGGAACTTTTGGGGCAAAAATGCCCGGGCTTCGCCCATTTTGGAAAAACAAGCATCCCTCTATGTGAAAAGTTTAAAGTTAAGCCATTCATTTGGCCTCCTGGTTTGGGGTTCCAGGATCGGTGGAAACACTGAACGTCCCCCTTTCACAATTTTTTGTATAGAAGCATGCTTGAAACCAACACTTTCTCTCATAAAAACAAACTGTGAACATGTAACACGGACAACAATTCAGACTACCACATGAGAATAACAATACAGACTACAATTGAGACTACAGGTTTCCGAAATGGAAGTGGAGATCGTCATTGAAGATTAACGACTTGGGACAATGACGCTGGCCTCCGGGACACACAGTCCCGCCGACCACTCGTCCCACTCCGACACTGCGAGAGTGAGGAAGAGGGAGACAAATAATGAAGACGAGACTCATTGACAAATTGAATTATTGAGACAAATTGAAAATTGGAAAAAAATAATTGAAAAATGAGAAATATGATGAATGAAAGAGTTTATATTTATTTACATGTTGTCGCACCCTTGTGGTGTACGATAAATAAATAAATGAATATGCTAATGAGTGGTGTTCCCAAGTAATGCAACAGTGGAAGATACTCGATGTAGACGAGAGAAGTAAGAAAGAGTACACAATCCCATATACAAAGAAGCGAGTAAAATTGAATGATCTTTTTGTGGAGGGAGAGATTCCATTGGTACAGGATAAACATCATAAATGGATGGTGTTTGTTCCTGATGGAAAGAGAGAAGATATTATGAGAGATCAGCATGAGGGCTGCACGGGCGGTCACTATGGAACCAAGAAAATACTCCCGAAGATAGAAACCCGATAATATAGGGGGTAGCCTAAGGAGAGACATATCCAAGTACAGGGTGCGGCAGAATTACAGAAACATGTTCTCTGATCTATATCTTACCTATGTGATGAGCAACCCTGATAAACTCATAACAATTTGTGAACAAGTTCCATACCAACAATAATCAATGGTTACTTCTCGCTTTGACCTCCTTTCGCGGCGCTAGCAGTGCTTTCTCCCCGTCTGTATCCTCATCTCCCAAGACCATTTCTCTCGCTAAGTCTTCGTTCTCGTCTACTAAAGGTATTGATCCGAAATCCTCATAAGCAAATGTACAGATATTGTGATTGTATAATATCGAGATTATTGGGAATCATGATATTTGCCCACACGCAATCAGTTTGTAAGGGATAATGATGGGATTGCTGAGGGAAAGAGAAACGCTCCGGCTTCTCTGCCGCTCTCTTATGATACTTTCACACACTCTCGCTTGGTTCGGCTTCTCTGCCGCTCTCTTATGATACTTTCACACACTCTCGCTTGGTTCGGCTTCTCTGCCGCTCTCTTATGATACTTTCACACACTCTCGCTTGGTTCGGCTTCTCTGCCGCTCTCTTATGATACTTTCACACACTCTCGCTTGGTTTGGCTTCTCTGCCACTCTCTTATGATACTTTCACACACTCTCGCTTGGTTCGGCTTCTCTGCCACTCTCCTATGACTCGCTGAATTGGAATGTTCTGTAAATCTGGAAACGCTATCATTATTCTGCATCCAGAGACACGCTTTTTGCGTCTAATGATGCAGAATAATGATTAGAGACTCTTTTTCGAACAGCTTATTGATTTGCACGTCACAAGATAAACATATATTATTATTATTATTATTATTATCACAAAATACGAACATAAACGTTGGGAACTAAAAAATGTGAAGAAAGATCAGTTTGCGATAAAAAAAAGTTTGACGCTTAAAATAACCGTAACTTTCTTGGAGTTTATCAAATCTCTCATTTTCACTCTAAGTTTCTGCTCGGTCGGTTTTCCTCTATTTCTAGAGGAAAATCGCTTATTTCACCGGAATTGTCACCGATGACCTTATTTCACCGATGTGAGTGTTATTAAACTTCAATTCACTATTAGATGTCAATTCTCTCTACGATGTCGCATTCGAATCTTATTCGACTTAATTGTATCATATAATAGTATCCTTGCCTATTATGACATCATTCCTAGATCAATATTGAATTTCTTAAATCGCATAGTGGTAACTAGACCTCACAGACTCAAGCTTTGTATTTTTTTCTGTTAAATCAGAATGATATAACCGGTTCCTTCCAAACAGATGAGTCCCTCTTGAAACCGTTCAGATGATTGTATTACAAGTAACAATAAAATCATTGTTGTCTCTAACTATATCAAATACATCGACTCATTTCGTCTCGGCAACATTCGGTTGATTAACTAGCATAATTACTGTAGCCCCTTTGGCGCTCCATGCGATATCGTATCCCTTCTTTACGGGCACTTACTAGACACTATTTTTAAACAACTAATTGACTATTACATGAGATGATAAATATATTGTTATTATTATTACAACAGTTGGCGCTTTGTTTTTTTTTCTGCAGTTCAACATAATATACTCTATAGAATGCCTAATATGCGCACAGATCTTATGCTCGAATAGCACATAGGTGAATATGAGCGTTTTCCTTAAACAAAAAAGCTGCTAGTCTTATATTTTGAAATATGCCCTGCGGCAAACTTGAAGTCAATCGAGAACATATTGCCCTACATCCAATGCAACCCTAGAGGCGAGACAAGACTTCTTCCAAGACCTATCCAAACTCTACGACCTCTACAAATACTTCTACTGCGTCATTACGGGCGATCTAAACTCCATGTTGGTTAGATCGGTTTGGGTTTCAAATTATAATCTCGAGGGTAATCCACCCTCCATTCAGTAAAATGTCGACCAGACGGGTACAGTATCTTAGGATACTGCACCCAGGCAAGCTGAATCGAACATACTACTGAATGTAAAGTTCAAATCAATTAGAAAGATCTCTGATGTGACTAGACTGAACCATCTCCAACGCTGATCCATTCAAAGAAGAGCTGGGGTAGTTGAGTGTCTCCAGGTTGTGCGTATCGATTGGGGTTCCATTTATCATCTCAAGGGTAATCCACAGTCCATACAGTAAGACGTCGACCAGACGGGTACAGTATCTTAGGATACTGCACCCAGGCAAGCTGAATCGAACATATTACTGAATGTAAAGTTCAAATCAATTAGAAAGATCTCTGATGTGACTAGACTGAACCATCTCCAACGCTGATCCATTCAAAGAAGAGCTGGGGTAGTTGAGTGTCTCCAGGTTGTGCGTATCGATTGGGGTTCCATTTATCATCTCAAGGGTAATCCACAGTCCATACAGTAAGACGTCGACCAGACGGGTACAGTATCCAATGAAACCGTACCCAGGTAAGCTGAATCGAACGTCTTACTGAATGTAAAGTTCAAATCAATTAGAAAGATCTCTGATGGGACTATACTGAACCATCTGTAACGGTGGTCCATTCAAAGAAGAGCTGAGGTAGTTGAGTGTCTCCTGGTTGTACGTATCGGTTAGGGTTCCATTTATAATCTCTAGGGTAAACCACCCTCCATTCAGTAAAATGTCGACCAGACGGGTACAGTATCTTAGGATACTGCACCCAGGCAAGCTGAATCGAACATATTACTGAATGTAAAGTTCAAATCAATTAGAAAGATCTCTGATGTGACTAGACTGAACCATCTCCAACGCTGATCCATTCAAAGAAGAGCTGGGGTAGTTGAGTGTCTCCAGGTTGTGCGTATCGATTGGGGTTCCATTTATCATCTCAAGGGTAATCCACAGTCCATACAGTAAGACGTCGACCAGACGGGTACAGTATCCAAGGAAACCGTACCCAGGTAAGCTGAATCGAACGTCTTACTGAATGTAAAGTTCAAATCAATTAGAAAGATCTCTGATGTGACTAGACTGAACCATCTCCAACGCTGATCCATTCAAAGAAGAGCTGGGGTAGTTGAGTGTCTCCTGGTTGTACGTATCGGTTAGGGTTCCATTTATAATCTCTAGGGTAAACCACCCTCCATACAGTAAGACGTCGACCAGACGGACACAGTATCCAAGGAAACCGTACCCAGGTAAGCTGAATCGAACGTCTTACTGAATTTACAGTTGAAATCAATTAGAAAGTTCTCTGATGGGACTAGACTGAACCATCTGTAACGCTGATCCATTCAAAGAAGAGCTGAGGTAGTTGAGTGTCTCCTGGTTGTACGTATCGGTTAGGGTTCCATTTATAATCTCTAGGGTAAACCACCCTCCATACAGTAAGACGTCGACCAGACGGGCACAGTATCCAAGGAAACCGTACCCAGGTAAGCTGAATCGAACGTCTTACTGAATGTAAAGTTCAAATCAATTAGAAAACATCTGTGATGGGGCTAGACTGGACCATCTGTAACGTAAATCCATTCAAAGAAGATTGGATGTAGTTTATTTTCTCCAGGTTGGTCAGATCGGTTTGGGTTTCAAATTATAATCTCGAGGGTAATCCACCCTCCATTCAGTAAGATGTCGACCAGACGGGTACAGTATCTTAGGATACCGCACCCATGCAAGCTGAATCGAACATACTACTGAATGTAAAGTTCAAATCAATTAGAAAACATCTGTGATGGGACTAGACTGAACCATCTCTAGCGTAAATCCTTTCAAAGAAGATTGGAGGTAGTTGATGAACACAGACATGAAATGTCGGCACCCTTGGGCCGGTCAACATCAGCGGGCAGATTATCCGCCAAAGCGGCAATACTCTGACCACTCTCCTCTCCTCCCGTTTCAGTCAATATCTGATAGATCAGCGCTTCCCGGACAAATGGAAGGCATCCAATTCCATTATCATTCCCAAGAAGGGAGGTTGCTAGGATCTCAACAGCAGTTCTTCTGTTCAGATCGGTTCAGGGGAAATCAGGATCAGGTATTATAACAGATTATTATATTACTTATTATTATTATATATTAAAAACTAAACTAAACTAATTATTATATATTATATATCATTATTATTATTGACTGAAGCGGGAGGAGAGTATATTATTATTATTATGGTATATTTTATAGAGGCAATTCCACTTGCCGACCTGAATCCATACTGCCTCGAGAAGCTCAACACCAACTGCTACACAAAGATGAAACCCTTCGAGAGATCAATGGAGGTACGGCAAGGAGACTCCATTTCGTCGAAGTTGTTCACTGCCGCGCTCGAAGATTGCACGATGGAACTCAACTGGGAGAACAATGGAGTCCTCATCGACGGGAAACATCTCTCCCATCTCCGCTTCACTGACGATGTTGCTCTCATCGGTACCGAAACGACTTCCCACCAGACGATGTCCACTGAGCCAGCTGATGCCGGAGATCGAACCAGTCTGAGTGTCAACAGGAAGACAGCTCAGCTGATGAGGAACACCTGGTGCACTGGATCTGCAGTCTCACTCAACGGCGTCGAACTCGAGGAGACAGACGCATCCATCTACCTCAGTCGAGAGCTGCGATGCGACGGCAACACCCACTCGGAGCTACTCCGGAGAAAGCGAGACGCCTGTGGCGTCTTCTCCAACATTCGCGAGGCGAACCCCCCAGCTACAAGACTCAAAACTACGCGCTTCTCTCTTCGACTCACACGTGCTATCGCACTCTGCTACGACGTCGAGACATGGCTCCTGACGACCACTACCGTGACCTTCACCCGGAGGACCTACCGAGCCCTGGAACACACGCTGACCGAACGACACTCCCCGTGCAGCTGAAGAAGAATCAGCCGTGTGTCAACCCCCGACATACCTCTCTTCTACCAGACCCCATCATCCATAACAAGAGAACGAACCATCGATGGACAGACCGTGTGCTGCGAAGAGCAGAGGACAGACGGTCGACCCATATGTATCACACAGCGCTTCCCTCCTCCCAGCCTGGTTGCCCACAAGGATCGAGGGATTCGATTTCGGAGACGACGAAGACATCCCACAGTACAGGAAGATCTACCCGACCGTCATCTCTACAAGCTATTGCCACCGGAAAACGCGCGCTCGAGATGCAATTGGAGAAACTGTGATCCACTGCGGCCTCGCCGCGGATGGATGCACTGAGTTACTAAGTAGGTAAGCTCTACAGACATCCCTCGTGTGCAACAGTCCCGAGAGGAGAGCGTCAGACCTTAGGCCTAGGACCTAAGGCCTGACTGCCCCACAGTGATAGTACCAGCCGCAACTGCCGCTAGTTATCTCGTCTAAGGATATAGTGTGTGCACAAATAAAGTGTGTTTCCGGTACAATAATTTATCTGCAATGGCGCATCCAAAAAATTGAAAGATGTTGCATAATGATGACGCAATTGATCACAACTTTTTTGAAAAAAATATTTCTCAAGACCGTGGCCAAAATTTTTTAGTTTTGTTTTTTTTTGAGATTTGAGTATAGTTTAGTTTTTGAGACGTTTTTGAGAGACATTATAAACAACTACCCAGAAAAAAGTTTCAAGTTGCTTACCTGACACAGCCCTGACGTGCCCTGGTTTCGGAAACGGAAGAGAGTAGGGAGAGGGAAGTCTCATCCCTATTTTTGTAAACGCTCGCCCCGCCCCTTCCCTTTCCCTAGTCTCTTCCGATTAAAAACCTGGTCACGTCAGGGCTGCGTCAGGGAGGCAACTTGAAACTTTTTCTGAGCAGTTCTTGGCAATGTCTCAACACTCAAAAACTTTTGCCAAAGTGTTAACACCGTCCTGAGAATTTTATTTCGTCAAACAAAGTTGTGATCAGTCGCGTTATCATTAAGCAACATCTTTCAATTTCAGGGATACGCCATTACCTTATTTCCCAGTGGATCTGCTAACACTATTGAATTCTTCAGCAGGATTGTTCTCCTGGTACAATATTCAGACCAGGAAAGAAAGTGTGCAAATACTTTTCGGAGCTACTGTATGGTAAAACCTGGCAAATGATGTCATAAACAATTTTGGTAGCAAAATAATTTTGGCTTTTTTAAAAGTAATGATTGACGAACAGAAAACTCATTTTTAGAACATTGGCCAGGTCATTTCATACAGTAGCGCCGAAAAGTACTGCTCACTTTTCTTTCCTAGTAAAACTTTGAACCAGGAGAACAATCCCCCTGAAAAAATCAATAGTGAGAGCAAATCCACTGGGGAATAATTTATCTGCAATGGCGCATCCAAAAAATTGAAAGATGTTGCATAATGATGACGCAATTGATCACAACTTTTTTGAAAAATATATTTCTCAAGACCGTGTTTCCACCATGGCCAAAATTTTTGAGTTTTGTTTTTTTGAGATTTGAGTATAGTTTAGTTTTTGAGACGTTTTTGAGAGACATTATAAACAACTACCCAGAAAAAAGTTTCAAGTTGCTTACCTGACACAGCCCTGACGTGCCCTGGTTTCGGAAACGGAAGAGAGTAGGGAGAGGGAAGTCTCATCCCTATTTTTGTAAACGCTCGCCCCGCCCCTTCCCTTTCCCTAGTCTCTTCCGATTAAAAACCTGGTCACGTCAGGGCTGCGTCAGGGAGGCAACTTGAAACTTTTTCTGAGCAGTTCTTGGCAATGTCTCAACACTCAAAAACTTTTGCCAAAGTGTTAACACCGTCCTGAGAATTTTATTTCGTCCAACAAAGTTGTGATCAGTCGCGTTATCATTAAGCAACATCTTTCAATTTCAGGGATACGCCATTACCTTATTTCCCAGTGGATCTGCTAACACTATTGAATTCTTCAGCAGGATTGTTCTCCTGGTACAATATTCAGACCAGGAAAGAAAGTGTGCAAATACTTTTCGGAGCTACTGTATGGTAAAACCTGGCAAATGATGTCATAAACAATTTTGGTAGCAAAATAATTTTGGCTTTTTTAAAAGTAATGATTGACGAACAGAAAACTCATTTTTAGAACATTGGCCAGGTCATTTCATACAGTCATAGGTAGAGTTGTAGTTAGAAGATAGGCACACTGTGCACTTTTAGTAGCCAATTATCAGTAGGCATCTTAGAATGGCACTCGCTCCATTGTAGTCTATATGGGCAATTATCAGTAGGAGCCGAGCGGCGTAGTTTGGGGGACTCTCGGGACAAACTCCCGAGATCACCCTAATTTCCCCGACAAAAGGGACGTGTCACTGCTAAAGCAGGAGCTAGGATGACTATCGAGGGCAGAAGACCTTGGGGTTCTAGGAATAGAACGAGAGGTCAGAGAGCCCAGATGAAGAGTGGCACCGAGAGAGAAGGAGAAAATGAGAGAGAGAGTGATAACTGGGATCCCTTTTAAGGGAAGCTCCAGAGATGAAGGGGACTCAGCTTCAGCCTAGAGACTAGCCCTGACCCTCACGTAGCTCTCCCCGGCCGTGGTCACCCCACGAGCCGGGGATCTCATTATGCACGTATTTTAATTCGTATGTAGGACTCCTCGTTTTTGAGCTCTTTTCTCGTCTTGCTTTCCGTCTGCGTTCGCTCTGAGCGCTTGCCTTTTCTATATCCTATCCCTTGCGTCTGCTCTCTCATCATTGCATCTCTCCTTTCTTCTTCCTCTCTTTCTCCTTTATCTTAATTAGGGAATCCCCGGGGCCCTCAAGCTCGCCGCTCATCCTTACGACTCATTCACTATTCGTTTTACTGTCAGATAAATTTATATCCCTGTCTCACTCGCGTTACCTGTTTTGGGAACTTTGGGTTAGGATAGGAAGATCAAACTTCCTTTGTTTATACAGTAGCGCCGAAAAGTACTGCTCACTTTTCTTTCCTAGTAAAACTTTGAACCAGGAGAACAATCCCCCTGAAAAAATCAATAGTGAGAGCAAATCCACTGGGGAATAATTTATCTGCAATGGCGCATCCAAAAAATTGAAAGATGTTGCATAATGATGACGCAATTGATCACAACTTTTTTGAAAAATATATTTCTCAAGACCGTGTTTCCACCATGTCCAAAATTTTTGAGTTTTGTTTTTTTGAGATTTGAGTATAGTTTAGTTTTTGAGACCTTTTTTGAGAGACATTGTAAAGAACTACCCAGAAAAAAGTTTCAAGTTGCTTCCCTGACACAGCCCTGACGTGCCCTGGTTTCGGAAACGGAAGAGAGTAGGCAGAGGGAAGTCTCATCCTTATTTTTGTAAACGCTCGCCCCGCCCCTTCCCTTTCCCTAGTCTCTTCCGATTAAAAACCAGGTCACGTCAGGGCTGCGTCAGGGAGGCAACTTGAAACTTTTTCTGAGCAGTTCTTGGCAATGTCTCAACACTCAAAAACTTTAGCCAAGTTGAAAACACGGTCCTGAATTTTTTTAAAAATTGCGTCATCATTATGCAACATCTCTCAATTTCTTGGATACACCATTACAAGCACCAGAAACACATTTTATTCGTGCACACACTATATTCGTAGACCAGACAACTAGCGGCAGCGAACGCCTGCCACTATCCCTGCAGGGGCCGCCAACGCCCCCAACGCGGTTATGTTGTTGCGCACTAGGTATTACTGTAGATCAAACTTAAAAACTTAGTTAATAGTAGATCCATCCGTGGATCACCCCCAATTGCGTACGTTCTCGAGCGCGAGTTTTCTCCCGGACAATTTGCTCATAGCTATGGCGATCATTGGGTAGACCCACCTGTACTGCAGGATATCTTGTCGCATCCTCGACCGAACCCCAAGTCCTTATGAGCGATTCAGGCTCGAAGAGAGGGTGGCACGCTGTGTGATACGAGCCGACCATCTGCCGTACTCCCCACAGCACACGGCCCATCCATCAATGATTCGCTCTCTCGAAATGGATGATGTTGTCTGATAGAGAGAGATACATCAGAGATCGACACAAGACTGATTCTTCTAAAGCTGCACGGCAAGTGTCGTTAGATCAGCGTGTGTTCCAGGGCTCGGTGGGTCCTCTGGATGAAGGTCGCGGTAGTGGTCGTCAGAAGACATGTCTCGGCGTCGTAGCAGAGTGCGAGTAGCACGTGTGAGTCGAAGAGAGAACGCGCAGCTTCGAGTCTTGCAGCTGGGCGGTAACCTCGCGAATGTTGGAGAAGACGCCCCAGACGGCTCGCTTACTCCGAAGTAGCTCCGAGTGAATGTTGTCGTCGCATCGCAGCTCTCGACTGAGGTAGATGGATGCGTCTGTCTCCTCGAGTTCGACGCCGTTGAGTGAGACTGCAGATCCAGTGCACCAGGTGTTCCTCATCAGCTGAGCTGTCTCCCTGTTGACACTCAGACTGGTTCGATCTCCGGCATCAGCTAGCTCAGTGGACATCGTCTAGTGGGAAGTCGTCTCGGTACCGATGAGAACAACATCGTCAGTGAAGCGGAGATGGGAGAGATGTTTCCCGTCGATGAGGACTCCATTGTTCTCCCAGTTGAGTTCCATCATGCAATCTTCGAGCGCGGCAGTGAACAACTTCGACGAAACGGAGTCGCCTTGCCGTACCTCCATTTACCTCTCTACACCCCCCCCCCATTTGTCTATTAACACCCCCCCATTTGTCTATTAACCCCCCCATTTGTCTATTAATCCCCCCCATTTGTCCATTAACCCCCCCCCCCCATTTGTCCATTAACACCCCCCCCCCAATTACCCGTTTTCTGCTGCCCTATTCTCAATCTATTTCTCTGTCATGATTTCATCCTCTCTCCGTAGCTATGTCGTCCCTATAATGTCTGATGTTCCTCAAGGCATTGTTTTAGACCCCAATCTCTTCTCGATTCACCTCTCTACCCCAACCCCCAATAATCATTACCCCATTTACCCGTTTTCGGCTGCCATTACCCTTTTTCTTCTACCCTTACCCTATGCTGATGATGTAATAAAGGTTCACGTATACTATGATATGAACAATCGATCCCAAATAACCACAGAAATTCAACTCGCTCTTTATTATTTATATAGCAGTTATCACTTAATCAGTTATTATTATCAGCTTCTAAATGCTCAAACAATCGTATAGGTTCTCGTTTACCCAAACCTCGCTATATTGTCAATTCTATTGTTCTCGCCCCCCCCCTCACTGATAATACCCGTCAATATCCAAGTACATTCTGATCTCAAAAATGAATCTCCTCTTAAGACCCGTACCACTAAAGCACCCGCAAAGATGTTCCTGCTCTTTCAGACTGTCCCCGTAAATTTTCCTGATATACTCGTTCGATTCATTTATCGTGGATCATCTCAATCTTATAGTCAATTATCATGATTCGTCTTATTATCCTATTCCGATAAGGCGCATTTGTCAGCCCATTGAGGGACGGCGAGATAGATGAGCGATGTTGACCGATTTGTCGACGAATAGATGAGAGAAGAAATGGAGTAAAGATGACTCACTTTGGTATGATCATGTAGGAAGAGATAAGGTAGGATGTCGATGGTGATGCTCCTCGATGATACGTGGTTGTGTTTACAGTTGCAAGCTCCCGGGTTCCACTCCCGCTAAAGCTCAGATCACCCCAATAGGTTTAACAAGCCTGGACCAAGTTGGTGTTGAAACCAGGAGTACCGCTCCAGCAGCCTAAATGTAAGTTGGGATGGTTCCGTCAGCCGAGTAACCCACCGTCTGTGAGGGCTCTATATCCCTTCACCCTTCAATGCATACCAGCGGCCACGAGCCACATATGGCCGGTGCACCAATGCTACACCAATAGAGCTCCATGGTGGTAGAGCATTTATCGTAGAGTTTCTCAATCTTATGCAGCAATTCGATGGCATCATCAAATTACATGATTCATCTCATTCTCCTATTCGGATAGGGCATATGCATCGGCCTATTCTCTACAGTCCGTCTTTGCTGTCCCAAGGCAGTGATTCGGAATCCAGATTATGGTAATTACCGAGATTATGCCGTACTCCTGGACAGGCTCTTTCGACCTAACGCTCGCAAATAAGCTGAAGATCAGTCTAATCAAGGATATAATCACTGATATCCACGGAATCGGAGGTTCCAACACGGGAATTCACTCCTCTATGTTAAATGCGATCACATGACCACTTCCGGTGTCCAATCAATCGAAGCTCTCGTCATCTATGGCAAGATTATGTTTCCAACGAGAGTGGCTTCTATATCTGATCATAATGTTCAATGTCAAAATGAGAGTTCATACTCTCACCACCAAGGATTCCTCTTCAACTCTAGTGGCCTTCATCTCGTTGATGGATCACTCGGACACGTTGCCTTTGGCAAGCCGCCTTCCCACCAAAGTGTGAATGGCGTATCCTTCCATGACTAGGGGGCGCAAGCTCCGCCCCCTACCTTTCTCGACGAGAGGGAACAATTGTCCCAATCGAATGACAAGCTTCATTTTCAACCAAATCCCGCGTTCAAAAACTTATTCGAGAGCTCTCGATCTACTCTACGAATGAGGCGTTGCGCACCTTGTTCTGACAACATTTAGTAGATCAAAAATTAACTGAAAGCCTCAAGAGTTGGTGTTTAGAACACTTCCAATTCACCGACACAGCTGCGCAAGTCTCAGTATAGGTGGAATAGCATGCTGAATCTATAGAAACAAAAAAATTAAAATTTCATTAATTCGCAGAATTGTCATTTGATTTTAAAGATATTGCAAAATCAGCAAAAAAAAATTGCAAAACGGTGGATTTGAACCAGAGACCTCCTGTTTATAAAGCCGGTGCTCAACCGCCTGAGCCACGAGGGAAAATGGGCATGGAGTGCTCTTTCACTCTCAAAATCAGTCAGAATTTAGAAACGTAGATTAGCTCCGCCCACTTCTCTCTGTCACCACTTTCTGTCAAATGACGCGCATAGTTTTTGAGGCATAGCGCGGCTCAGAAACAAGATATCGACAAACGGAAAAAAGTATGATGTTATTGAGACCTTAGCGGTTCATTTGACCACATTTTCTTTCAATTAGCATGAAATTGGAAGATCACGTTGCGGCCCCTATCCATGACTCTCTCAATTGTCATATCGAATACGATACATGTAATATCAATCGAGAATCAAGTAATATCAATCGAGAATCATTTCATGTCAATTCCCATGCGCACGTGCACGTGCCCTGGTGAGCACTCGCCACAGTTTCCCCTAGATAGGGAGTTTGTACAATTGAGAATCTCGACAGTGGGAAAAGTGAATCCCTTGATGTTGGTGACATCTCTGGCCATCCATCGGCGGATGAAGATGAAATTATCGATCTCATCTGTCACCTTCCTCGTGTCTTTTCTTGCCGATCCGTAGAGGTTGTAGTGTCTCAACAAGCCTTGGAAGAAATCTAGTCTCTAATCCAGGGTTGCATTGGATGTAGGGGCAATGTGTTCTCGAATGATTTCGAGGTTACCACAGTGAAAATGTTTAAAGAACAGACTAGCAGCTTTATTGATTGAAGGAAAAGCTTAAGGTTTGAGGAATGCGCAATTTGTGCATAAGATTTATACTCATTTTAAGCATTTGTGTAGAGCATATTATGCTAAACTGCAGAGTAAATAAAGCCACCCTATTATTTAAATTCATGCCCCTATTAACTATATAACAGTAATAACGCTTATCCGTCTTAATTTCCGCTTTCTATTATCTTCTGCACAATTTATTCTTACTTAGTCTCTTTCCCACCAGAATACTGGTTTGCTTGCGCAGGCAAAACCGCGATAAAAATATGAGCAGAAATATAGAGACAAAATAAAAGACTCCAAGAAAATTACGGAAATTTAAAACGTTTTTTTCAAACTTTTTTAAAAGTCGCAAACTAACCTTCCTTCGCAATATGAAGGGGGGAGATGTAGACGGAGTGAAAATGGTTGGAAATATTGAAGGGAAGTTCTTCTCAATAATTCTTCAGATTACTGGTTCTCCGCCTGAATAATATTTATTAAACTTTAATTTTAAAATTTCCACCAATCATTTCCACTCCCACCATCTCAAACTTTGCACCACACGAACCTCCCCTTTCGTAAACTCCCTTCAGAATACTACCTTCCACCACGGTTCCGGGACAGTAGAAACGACGCCCAAAAGATCTACGACCCCATTAGCGTGCTGAATCATTAACGAGAAATTAAAGGTTTCTGTCCACAGCTTCGATATCGGTTCCAACAGATTGGAACACGCAATTTCCGAGGGCTTAGACAGAATATTCTCGAAACTCGAGGAAGTGACTAGGTACCGTGAGTCATATAGCCCATTCCTCTCATGCCAATCCTAGACCCCATTTCTCCCAACCCATTTATTCCATTTACCACACTGAAATTTAATCATCACTCCCCCTCCTACTGACTCCATTAGCCTGCCCTTAGATTTACCAGAACCTGCTCTCACCCAATTCAACCAAATCGTCTATAGTCGTACCCGGCCTGCTTTCCCGCCTGCATTCAATATATTCATTTTCGCAAGAGAAAGCCAACATCTCGAACCCCCATTCAACTCATCCAACATCCACATTCAATAGCCCTCACCAGAGAACCATTGCCTACCCTACCCCTCTCAAGGGAGACCAACACACTTTCACCAACTTCAATCGTTCACGTTTCCCTGACATTCCTTGCACCTTCTGTAAGAGCATTAATCATGGGATTAAATAATGCACCCTTACCCCTCAATTAAGGCCAGACAAGAATGCGTTCAGCAGCATAAACTGTGTTTTCACTCGCGGAATAGCGGCAAGTTGCACCCTCGATACCCGTCCCGCACCCTAACTTTCCCCCCCCCTATAATAATGACCCTCGTGGTCAATAACGTTCCAGAACTCCATCTCTAGTTAGAGAACCGGCGAGAGGAAACTCTTAGTCGAATCGCCGGGAGAATGGAGCACGCCACCGCACTCCTTCAATTCCCCGATTCCATAAATCCACTAATTATTACAATACTAACAACGAAGAGTACAGGGGTAGATCCCGTGAGCAACGCACATTTCAATCCAATCGCCCTTTTGTGTCGCTCCAACTCCCAGTTTAAGGAGGAATCCTTAAACTGGGAGTTCGATCTTGATCACTTTCCGGAAGTGCGACCATATATTGCCACCTTTTCCCCGTTCCCTCTCGACCATTCCATCAACCCCATTCCTCCCCTACCAAGGTTCCCAGTAATTCATCTCACAAATAACGAGAGAATTGCAAAAGCAGTCCAGTGTAGTATCTGATCATCATTCCAGAAAAAGAAAATGTGGGAGGATCTCGATAAAATTTTCCGAGATCAAATCAACTCAGGAATTCTGGAAATTCAACCAGAACATCCAGAAGGCCCTTGGATATTACCTTTCCCATCACCCCCTTCTTCAAAAGCCTACATCAAACTTAGAGTGGTAATGAATGCCAGTTCTCACGAAAAGCGAAAATGCTCTCTCAACGATCCGTCAGACAATGTCATTCACGATCTACAACCATGAATCTTGGCCCACCGCCCCTGTCAGTTTGATTCCGAAGGAAATGGACGAAACCGACCGGAAAAATGTCGTGCCATAGTTACGACATCATAACAGCCAACATTAACGAAATACATGCGAATTACGTAATAAATGCGGATCCCTTCGCCATTCACGCGATGGCATAAGGCGCGATATTTCCTCTTACTTTGCACCCCATTCACCCACCATTCCCCTTTGTGTTTTATAAATATCAATCTATCGTTTTAATAAATGCTGCTTTGCTCACCTTGTACTGTCCGGGCGGGGCATCCATCATTCTCATCTTGAGAACGTCCAGTGGATGCGTCATCAGAGTCGAAATCGACGCCTGAATATCAATTTAATTTTTTTTAAAATATCAATTTTGAATCACATTTTAACTGTCATCCCTATTATTAGTTCACCCCCTGATCATTGCTCATTAGGGTGATTAAAAATAATGAACAACTTTCACGAGTTTCAGTCACAAATCGATCGATAAAGGTTGTAATACTCACCTCGCATAACAGTTTCTCCTCACAATCGGGCGATTCCCTCCTCTCTCAGAATTCGGAGGGGCCCTCAATTCTTCATGTAGTCGCGATGGTCAGCTAGCGCAACTGAAAACAACAGCAATTTGAGGATTCAAAAATTCACACCAGCATTTCAATTGCTATGGTGTGGTTTCTTCAGTTTTGAGGGTAGAAAGTCAACTAATCTCATTTATCTACCCTCTAATATTTTTTTTCTGCTTAAGAGACGCTCTCGGTGAGATTCGATCGGTTTACGCTTAAAATCGATATTTCCGATTATCGATTTGTCAATCCAATCTGTAGTGGATCTACAGTAACCCAAAATCGTATGTTACCGTACGATCTGCAGTAAGCAAAATCGATAATAAGCAAAATCAAAAAAAGTTGGTAGGTAGGTCGCATGGGTCGGCTCATGCAATACTATGGTGGAGACTAGTGAAGAACTGACTGAACAGATTCTTACGTCTAATAAAGGGTATTAATACTTGGGACATTTGTGGTTCGAGGAAGGAAGGGTGGACCCCTCTCATAGTCTGCAAACACCGACGCCAACTGTCACCCTGCCGCGCAACATCCATCACCTATCGACTACGACTTCATATTCCGTATCAATGTCAATCAAATAAAGTTATGAACGTATCCCTGATCTCAAGCCTATACACCTGTCTGATATGACTCCAGCAATTAGCGCCAATTAAGAATATTAGTTTGCTAATAAGTATTTATAATTACCTTGTAAAGGTCCAATTGTCCCTTGTAGACGACGGTCGACGTCGAACGTAGCAGTCGACGCGATGCTTCAACCTCGTCAATGCGACCTGAACAGAGACCAAAGATCAGTAATGAAACACTAAGTAGGCAATTAAGTGTACATGGCTTATTTTTAACCACTTCAAATATTTTGGTTACATATTTGAGCACACACCGGTGATGTGTCAGAACGTTCAAAAATAAACGAATACAGGAAAAGTGAATTTTAAAGGAAATTCATGGTGTGATTCATAAGAGAGACTATCTGAGTGGGTCGACATATTTCTTCAGGAAGCTGGCAGTTGACGAAATTTCCGATTGAAGACTAACAACGTTATGTTGTAGTGCATTTGGTGAGAGTTATGAATTTGATATTCCGGAAGCTCAAAAATGTTACTACGCCTCAGGGCAAAAATATTGGTACTTGTGACGTCACAAAACTTTTTCGTCAGATCGAATGGAATCTTTCCGATTCTTAGTGCGATCGATAGCCCGTCGAAATACAAGAGTTTTTTACTCTCGTAACTTATTTGATCAGAGTTCACGCAGCCCAGTTATTCATCAAAAACTGTTTCTCACTTAATTTTCAATACTACTAGAGGTCCTGCAAAATTTTCCCTCGTCCTACTACATCGCACGGCAGTTGCACAAAATCTGTGAAAAATAGAGAATTTAAAAGTTTCTGGCAGGAAGTCAAAAACTTGAAAGTATACGAAAAATCTGAATAAAATCAGTTCTCGATTAAAGCAATATGGGTCAAATTCTGTGTTAACTGTAATATTTCTCATATTAGTTAGCGTTTGCAATGTTTCTGGTCACATTAGTGTATACTAAGAGTGAAAAAACGCGAAAGTATTCAGGAATTTCCATAAAATTAAAAAGTTTGACGAAAATACTTACAGTACTTTATCTCTCCGGAGGCGGACGGCTCATATTTTATTAAGAATTTCTTATACTTTTCCGTTTTTGACTTCCTGCCAGAAACTTTTAAATTCTCTATTTTTCACAGATTGTGTGCAACTGCCGTGCGATGTAGTAGGACGAGGGAAAATTTTGCAGGACCTCTAGTAGAATTGAAAATTAAGTGAGAAACTTTTTTGATGAATAACTGGGCTACGTGAACTCTGATCAAAAAAGTTACGAGAGTAAAAAACTCTTGTATTTCGATGGGCTATCGATCGCACTAAGAATCGGAAAGATTCCATTCGATCTGACGAAAAAGTTTTGTGACGTCACAAGTATCAATATTTTTGCCCTGAGGCGTAGAAACATTTTTGAACTTCCGGAATAGCAAATTCATAACTCTCACCAAATGCACTACAACATAACGTTGTTAGTCTTCAATCGGAAATTTCGTCAACTGCCAACACTATTTCGATCCGCTCAGATAGTCTCTCATAAGATCAAACATATCGGTCAACATGCCCTCCAATTATACAAAAAGGCCCTGACTTTCAACCCATGCGCCTGAGTCTCACCTAGTGCAATTTTGTATTTCCAAATGTAGGCTAGTCTCTCTCGCTCTCCCTCTCTTCTCTTGCCTAATCGATATTCCGTATTTACGTTACCTTTTCTAAGTAGATAAAGTAGCGTTTATTTTATTCGACGAAACACAATGAAGAAAGACCAGATATATAACACTTTAAAACAATAACAAACTAAAATTGTACTCACCTCGATTGAGTGCCTCCTCTCCGAGACAGGCAGGACTTGCGCCATGTGATCAGACGGAGGTCGCACTCACGAGAGAGGTCGCCGAATGACTCCTGAAACGATCGATGGGTCACTGTAGCATACTTCTCAATGTCCGCTCCAGACAAAGAGAAGAAGCGATAATGTGTACAAAATACAGAGGTTTCTCGCTCTCTTTCTCCATCCTTAGCTAAAGAATTGGAACAGGTTGAACCGGATCACCCATCTACAGTATACCACACGACGCTTCATGACCCATGAAAACAATTCACAACGATTTTGCAGGCACACACTTGCTCTCGACTCAACATTTCTTTCTCAAATGCCTGCGATTGTGGGCTAGCACATTTCCGCTACTCCTACCGTACCCCGATCCCAACAGTAATCTGATATCGTCACTAGCTAGATTTGTTTTACACCATAGGGATACGTTTCAGTGTGTCCCCCTCTACCGTGTCTTCCCACCATACCCATCTACGTCGGTATCTATTATCGTTTAACGTATCGTTAAGCCACGAACTATGTTACAGTATACCCCACTACCGTAACCCGCAGTACATGTAGTCAGTCCTGCGAGTAAATAACGGGTAACGGTATACATTGGTTACTGTATGTCAATATATCGATTGATTAACTCACTTCATGGCGTCCTCTCTGTAGTAGGAGTCGGGAATGGCTGTAGGCTCTCGCCTTCGCCCGAGTAGTCGCATCCGCACGTACCACGATGAACCTACAGTAAAACGCAATTATCGATTTATTAGTCAAAGTGACCAGCGGGTTCAGTCGTTTACAGCGCTATCTCCCTCCCTCTGGAGATCAAAGATCGAAAAGAGCTCGGGGCAACAAACGCGAGATCCAACAGGGCCTGATTCAGCGCATTTGAGGGATATGATAGACCGTTATCGAGCGTGTTTCTGAACGTTCGACTACTGTTATCGAGATAATCGATTGTTTTGATCGATAATCGATCGATCGTGTGACTACCGTACCTTGTGCGCCGCGACTTGCCGCCGTTGCACGCGTCGCGCTTGAGATCCCGTCTCCAATGCGCCAACTTCTCCGCGTGGTCAAATTGGTCGTAGATGAGAGTGACCATGGCTTGTATTACCCTGTAATATATGGAGGGTGCCACATACCTGTCCCCGGAGGCCAAATTTTGGTCAAATTTGTGCGATTTTTTTGGAAAGTTTAAAAAATGTTTGCACGGAAAAACAGGTCCGCAGACATGTGCCAATTAATTATTTCATTTTTCACGTCCGCATCCTGAAGACTCGAGGGAGGCGGCAAGGAGCGAGCGAGTACTGGTAGCGTTCCCGAGTAAACTTTAGTCCATCTTGTGAAACCGGGCGCGCATCCTGACGGCCACTAGTGTCATTTCGCATTTCAGTCCTCATTTGTAAGGTCCGCACCCGTGCCCGGGCACGGAGGTCTTTGAGCTACCGTAATCTTCCGCGCCCCTGCCCGGGCATCGAGTGTAACCTACCGTAATCTTCCGCGTCCCTGCCCGGGCACCGGGTGTAGCCTACCGTAATCTTCCGCGCCCTTGCCCGGGCACGGGTACACATTTCCGTGGGGGTCAGTGGCAGGAGTAAGAACAGTTAAGAAAGTTTTTTATGCATCTTACGAAGAAAACGATAATATAACAAGTATAACTTTCACAGCTTGACAATAGTGTGTGAGAGCGTAACAAACACATCTGGTAATAAATGAAATCTAAAGCATCGATCAAAATAGTTCTTTAAATAAAGTACATCAAATGTTAACTATAACATGGAAGGTTGCATCGATGGGTCACAACTGATGAACGACCTCGGTTTCTTCTGTGGTCTTACTGAGATTTGCGATTTTCCGAACTTCGCCCCAATATTAGGCTCTTTTCTAGGGGAGAGGGGAGATTACACTAGTTGCCTTCAACATTTTTGGACCATCGATTTAGAATCTCCATTGTGATTAGAATTGATCTCACCAAGTCGCATAAGGAAATCCACGATCATCCCTTCGTGTATTCGATGTACTTGCCAATTTTCTTTTGCGCGCCTCATACCTCATTTGCGCGATGCAATTATGCGCAGTTTTGAGCATTCTTTTCCGTTGCGTATTCATTAGTCATTGTCCTAGATGTAATTTTGCTCGCCACCATCACACGTTTTCATTATTTAAGAGATACAATTACAAAACCTTATTCAAAAGCTCCAGAAAGTTGTCAGACATAAGTTTACGGAAATAATTTAAAGATATGCTCATTTCTAGAAACCTCCCCTAAAAAGCACCGGACCCGTTCTGGATGTTTGACTCAGCTGTGAACAAAGTTCACAGTTACATCGATGCATCTGTTACGTAAAGTATTTTTGAAAGATTTGAGGTTGCGCGCTGAATATTATCTTTCATTACTTCTCTAAGAACAAGGAAGCGAAAGTGATGCGATCCACAAATTTGGAAAAAAAGCCATCGGTACATAGGGAACTGGGCCCTGATTAAAAGTAAAAGGGGCACCTAAACCTTGATCAGAGCGACTATCGTTTGGACAGCTCACAACCGCAAATGGTACTTAGGACATCTAATGTCACAATAGGAAAATGACCCAGTGAGAGTGAAAGGTCCCCACTGGTGGATCGGAACTACTGAAGAATACCAGCCCATCATCTCCAGATGGTGTTATTACATGACGTGATTAAGGAATAAACGTTTATTTCGTGAATTAAAAATAACAAATCAACTTGTCATTGTTTTAACAAAATGTTCATAACTGACGAAAATTGATAAAAAAATGACAGCCTTGAATAAACTAGAACAAGAAAACAAAAGAAAGAATATTTCTAATGCTATCTATGTTCATCGATAATGTTAATCGAGCTAATTCCAACGTTCAAGATCCCATTCCGTTTCGCGCTTGATCTCTCTTCGATGCTCGTTCCTCGTACCCTCCAGAACGGTGACACCAACCATCCATATTTTCATCTTCCTCAGGGCTACATCATTGCTCTCTTTGAAAGTGATCTCAATGCGCACACCACGCTTCAGTGAAGTTCAGTAGGCCTAATGCGAACTTCGAACAACTGCATCTTCGCCTTCATGGGAAGAATGTGGACGACAAATGCTTGTTGTTCCAGGTTGCCCAGAACAGACGAATCCGGTGTTCCACTTCTCCGTAGGGGAGTTGGAAACCGACAAGGAATGTGGTAAATTCGACGAATCTGAGCATGTGAGTGTTGAAGGTAAGATGGGTGCGAAATCGATTCAAGAGCACATTTCACAAACAGAGCCGAGGAAGGAGTAGGTGCTTCCGAGATGAGTGGAAGTTCTTCATTGTTATGAAGATGCTCCTTGCCTGGGCAGCAGCTTGGTGGGCCTTCCTTTAGCAAATTTTGCCGCAAAGGGCGACGCGGGCGGAATTGCAAGAAATCTAGAAGGGCATCGCAGCACAAAGTTCGAAAGGCGAGTAGATGGTGAATTGAGGATCCGGATGAATCGGTGGTTGAGTTAGACAAAAACAATTACATTTGATAGCGATTACCAGATACTCTCTGTTGTTACTATATTCGCTGCTCTCACCATAATGTCACTTCGTTCCTCCCAACTCGAACTCTGAGGCTGCATGGGTATGATACAGGCTGATTCTGCAAACTTTAGTATCGTCGTGAAATCTAGGATTTGTAGTGAGTCATAGCGAGACGAGACGAGAGACGAGGGGGATCAATCTCGAGTCTCATTTCGATGGTTCCCGGCACGATAATTCTGTCCACAGTGGCGCCCACCCGGCGGAGAAGATCCTCCTGTGTCGCGCAAGGTTGTTCTCCGTGTTTCTCATAGTTGAGGAACGAAAAGATGATTCGTTTATGAAGCCAAACCAGTTGGTGGCGCTCCTTGTTGTTTCCTCCAGTTGACGGGCGATGGCCTGTTAATTGATTGAGTTAGAGCAGGGGTGCCGGGTGCCTACCAGGAGAATGACGACTACCGGCTGCGCTGTGGTAGCGATGCAAAGTCGGGAACAGGGGGTCGGCCATCTCGGAGACTGGAATCCTATGAAGTGTAGGCTGGCACGTTGTCATTCAGTGGAAGAACGATGTATGGGATAGAGTTAAAAAATAGGAATACGGGAAAGAAAATAATTACATGCAAGCTTTGATCTACGATCGATCGGAGACATGCATTATCCCGCGTAGTTTAAGCCTTTACGACATTTGCGAGAATCATTTGCTAAAGTAGGAGTCATGTGCCTACTACATCTTGATGGATTCATCGTAACCGTGAGTTTAGAAGCCAATAAAGGAACGGTTACGTGAATTCACTTACCTCTGCATGAATCGTTGAGGAGGATGATTCGAATGGGTGAGTAGTATGATGTGCAATAATGAGTATTCTTAATATACGAGGCGATAAATGCTGTTGCAACGTAAGAATGAGAAAAAAAACAAAAAAAGGAAGTAAATTTGCTTAGTCAGCGCACAACAAGGAAAATAGGGCTCACCAGTGTTACTAACAATGCTGTCGCGCATTTATCGCGCACAGACCGATTTGGGATTTTGCCGGATGTGAACTTCGAGTAGGCAATATCAGAGTAGTACGCCATGTTGCATCTACCCTATCCAGGGTTACTATGTGAAGAAGCCCCGGACACGGAAGAAGCGATACGGTATACTCCTCTGACATTGCTTATTCGAGAATTATTTCCAAAATTTACAGGTCTCGGAAAAATACCAGGGCGATTAGCTCAGTTTAGAAAATTCGGGTTACTGTAGGTAGGTGTGTGTTTCCTATTATGATAATACGGTAGGTTACTGTAGCTGGGAGTATTGTAGGAGGATAACGGTATGCCGCACAGATATTACTCACTTGAGATCTGCCTCAATCAACATACCACGGGCTAATATTCTTAATTTCGTATTTTCAGGATTCGGTAGAAAAAAATGGACCGGATTATATTGTTTTCGTTGAGCAACCTTGTGGTTAAATTACAGTATGCGACTTTAGTTTTGGTGGATACAACTCCAAACTCATTTTGACCATAACCAACGAAATCATTTGGGGCACGGGGCTCCACGTCCTTTTTAAATATATATATATATATATATATATATATATATATATATACAGTAGCGGACAAAAGTCTTCGGGCACTTTTTATATCTGATACAATTTTTTAACCCAAAGGGGCTTTGATATGATATGGTAGGACCATATACCAAATCTATTGTAGATTACGATGCAACTATTGGGGGATTGCGAAATCGTTCAGTTATTGCGTCGTGATGACGCAATCGATGCATACTTTTTTGAAGTGCCATTATTCTTACGTGGATTTTTTCCCACTCGTCTAACTTTCAGGATGTTGAGACATGGCCACGACCTCCCTAGAAACTTTTTTTTCAAGTTGCTGCGGTGCCGCTACTTGGCTGCAGCCAAGCTGCAAAATGGAGACCTGAAAATCATATCTCGCCGTTTAGACATCGCCCAGACCCGATCAATGCACCAAAATGATCGCCATCATGACTATCGATCATCCTGAGAATATGGTCGCGGTAGGTCACCAATTGCCCTCCGGGCACGAAAAAATCACTTTTTCGCATTATTGTGGTCTGACGCAGGGGAATTCTATAGGACTTGCACGAGAGATCTGGTTTGGACGTGTGGTTTGGACGTGTGGAAATATCAAATTTAATTGAATGTAATTTATTCCACCATTATTCCTTGACTAATCGCTAAGAAAACGCAAAAAATAGGAATATTGCATTAGGATGATGCAATATTGCATAGTGATGATGAAATTTTGTGAATGAGATAATAGAGCCAGCCACGCTGATTCCATTGATGGGTCTGCCAGCCTTCTCCGTTAACACAGTACCGAGATACACTCAAAAGTCAGAACCTTGTCAACGGGCAGAAAATGGGCGTGACCAAACCAGTGTCCTTCCGGAAATCGATCGTCGCGGGCAGGAGTCCAATCGAAACACTTATTGCAGCTAGGAATCGGTTCTCTCATAGATTCTCAACCGAATCCACGTCCAAACCAGATCTCTCGTGCAAGTCCTATAGACTTCCCCTTCGTCAGACCACAATAATGCGAAAAAGTAATTTTTTCGTGCCCGGAGGGCAATTGGTGACCTACCGCGACCATATTCTCAGGATGATCGATAGTCATGATGGCGATCATTTTGGTGCATTGATCGGGTCTGGGCGATGTCTAAACGGCGAGATATGATTTTCAGGTCTCCATTTTGCAGCTTGGCTGCAGCCAAGTAGCGGCACCGCAGCAACTTGAAAAAAAAGTTTCTAGGGAGGTCGTGGCCATGTCTCAACATCCTGAAAGTTAGACGAGTGGGAAAAAATCCACGTAAGAATAATGGCACTTCAAAAAAGTATTCATCGATTGCGTCATCACGACGCAATAACTGAACGATTTCGCAATCCCCCAATAGTTGCATCGTAATCTACAATAGATTTGGTATATGGTCCAACCATATCATATCAAAGCCCCTTTGGGTTAAAAAATTGTATCAGATATAAAAAGTGCCCGAAGACTTTTGTCCGCTACTGTATATCCATTTTTTTTAGAACACCTGCTCTTCCCATTCCAAATCGGAACGAACCGGAACGGAACCGAACTGAACGAAAGGGCCAGAGGTGTGAAGTAACATGAACTGGAAAATAGACTCGATCAGCGCTCGATTCGGCTCTGCTTCGCTATGCTAATAGGCGTTTGCAAATTCGAGAGTCGTTTCTCCCCCGTTCCGAATGGGTTTCCGCTTTCCGGTTTACCGCCCCTAATATAGACTCTTTTCAAGTCATACACAGTCCAGTGAATGCACACCGCGCAAAAACCACAATTGTTTCGGACGCCGCGTCCACTTTGCATTCTAAATTCTACACACAATGCGGGGGTGAAAGCGAGCAAAACATGAGATGACACGCTACACTTTCGAATTGAATAGCCTTTCCATTAGCCATGCTGCGATGTCATTCAAACGTAGCATGAGGGTGAGCTCGTACTCGGTGCGGTGGGCGGAGGAGCACGAATCTTGATGACATGACAACCTGAAAATTGAGGGAATATCATTTTTCATTTTTATACATCATCAATTCTGCCAACTCGATAACAAGGAACCCCCTTTTTTAAATCACACACGTAATCCACAACATATACATCAGTAAAATGAAAGATTTTGTCATCCTTCGACTAGAGGCGTTGACAATTGGCGACGACAAGCGTAAAAAATCAAACGGTTCATTCTAAATCATCGGTGGCACGAAGCTCTATATTCATTATTTTATACAACTGCTGGCAATGAGTAGATGTGCTCACTAGACGCGCAAAGGCACAGCCCATCAGAAACCGCAAATTACTAGCTTGGTACAGTCAGAGTTATCGAGATAACCGATCATTTATAGCACCATAACTCTAATTCTTGGCAAGGCAAACCGCACGCGCAAGCCACGCCTGTTGGCGCGGCAGAGTGGGTAATACTATACTCTTGAGTTTTTTCTATCGTAAATTCAAAAGTTAAAATAAATAAATAAATTAAGAAACATTTTTAAATAGGTGGCGCGCTCTTGCGTGAATTGAGCGCACTTGTATGTAAAACAGAACTCACTTGCACTGATTTCGATGGCATGCAGCTGTTTCGAGGCATTCTTTACGAGGGCGCTCCGCGTTGACGATGACAGGGCCACCTCAAAGCACCATTAACATTCACGCCTTGTAGCACCAATAAACCGCACAAAACGTGTGTAGGAGGCTACAGGCGCAATTAGCTGCCTCGTCAAATAAAACGAAACAAAGCATGTGTAAGCGAAAAATATCAAAAAAATCAATAATAATAAAAAAGCGCATATAAACGTTCCGAGGCTACTCGTTCCGCGACTACTTGCCCTAAACACAGGAATTTTCTTTGTTTCATTTCACCGATACTCATAAGTATTCATCAATTTTTTGAGCAAATGCTGTTTGTTAGGCGCGTTCAAATGTCCTCTTATAGAATTACTTCTACTTATTAATTATAATTTAAGAACGAGTGTTTGTAGTTTTCCTGTATTTAGGGCAAGTAGTCGCGGAACGAGTAGCCTCGGAACGTTTAAATGCGCTTTTTTATTATTATTGATTTTTTTGATATTTTTCGCTTACACGTGCTTTGTTTCGTTTTATTTCTCTCGCTCATTGCTAAGACGAGGCAGCTAATTGCGCCTGTGGCCTTCTACACACGTTTTGCGCGGTTTATTGGTGCTACAAGGCGTGAATGTTAATGGTGCTTTGAGGTGGCCCTGTCATCGTCAACGCGGAGCGCCCTCGTAAAGAATGCCTCGAAACAGCTGCATGCCATCGAAATCAGTGCAAGTGAGTTCTGTTTTACATACAAGTGCGCTCAATTCACGCAAGAGCGCGCGACCTATTTAAAAAATGTTTCTTAATTTATTTATTTATTTTAACTTTTGAATTTACGATAGAAAAAACTCAAGAGTATAGTATTACCCACTCTGCCGCGCCAACAGGCGTGGCTTGCGCGTGCGGTTTGCCTTGCCAAGAATTAGAGTTATGGTGCTATAAACGATCGGTTATCTCGATAACTCTGACTGTATCAAGCTAGTAATTTGCGGTTTCTGATGGGCTGTGCCTTTGCGCGTCTAGTGAGCACATCTACTCATTGCCAGCAGTTGTATAAAATAATGAATATAGAGCTTCGTGCCACCGATGATTTAGAATGAACCGTTTGATTTTTTACGCTTGTCGTCGCCAATTGTCAACGCCTCTAGTCGAAGGATGACAAAATCTTTCATTTTACTGATGTACATTAGGGATGGCAAAACGGCATTTATGCCGGCAAGGGCGCCATATAAAGTTATGCAAAGATAACAATTACTAATTAGTTGATGGCATTTATTAGCTACTTAAATTACTTAGAAGTGAAAACAATCATACGATGCGAGAATTGCGCAAGCAAATGGTAGTTACAAAATTATTTTCCGCGTTGATGCCGGCATTCCGTTTTCGTTTTGTCATCCCTAATGTACATGTTGTGGATTATGTGTGTGATTTAAAAAAGGGGATTCCTTGTTATCGAGTTGGCAGAATTGATGATGTATAAAAATGAAAAATGATATTCCCTCAATTTTCAGGTTGTTATGTCATCAAGATTCGTGCTCCTCCGCCCACCGCACCGAGTACGAGCTCACCCTCATGCTACGTTTGAATGACATCGCAGCATGGCTAATGGACAAGGCTATTCAATTCGAACGTGTAGCGTGTCATCTCATGTTTTGCTCGCTTTCACCCCCGCATTGTGTGTAAAATTTAGAATGCAAAGTGGATGCGGCGCCTATTAGCATAGCGAAGCAGAGCCGAATCGAGCGCTGATCGAGTCTATTTTCCAGTTCATGTTACTTCACACCTCTGGCCCTTTCGTTCAGTTTTGTTCCGTTCCGGTTCGTTCCGATTTGGACTGGGAAGAGCCGGTGTTCTAAAAAAATGGATATATATATATATTTTTAAAAAAAAGGTCGTGGAGCCCCGTGCCCCCAAATGATTTCGTTGGTTATGGTCAAAATGAGTTTGGAGTTGTATCCACCAAAACTAAAGTCGCATACTGTAATTTAACCACAAGGTTGCTCAACGAAAACAATATAATCCGGTCCATTTTTTTCTACCGAATCCTGAAAATACGAAATTAAGAATATTAGCCCGTGGTATGTTGATTGAGGCAGATCTCGAGTGGGTAATATCTGTGCGGCATACCGTTATCCTCCTACAATACTCCCAGCTACAGTAACCTACCGTATTATCATAATAGGAAACACACACCTACCTACAGTAACCCGAATTTTCTAAACTGAGCTAATCGCCCTGGTATTTTTCCGAGACCTGGAACTTTTGGAAATAATTCTCGAATAAGCAATGTCAGAGGAGTATGTCAATGTCAGAGGAGCAATGTCAGAGGAGACCAGTGGGGACCTATCACTCTCACTGGGTCATTTTCCTATTGTGACATTAGATGTCCTAAGTACCATTTGCGGTTGTGAGCTGTCCAAACGATAGTCGCTCTGATCAAGGTTTAGGTGCCCCTTTTACTTTTAATCAGGGCCCAGTTCCCTATGTACCGATGGCTTTTTTTCCAAATTTGTGGATCGCATCACTTTCGCTCCCTTGTTCTTAGAGAAGTAATGAAAGATAATATTCAGCGCACAACCTCAAATCTTTCAAAAATACTTTACGTAACAGACGCATCGATGTAACTGTGAACTTTGTTCACAGCTGAGTCAAACATCCAGAACGGGTCCGGTGCTTTTTAGGGGAGGTTTCTAGAAATGAGCATATCTTTAAATTATTTCCGTAAACTTATGTCTGACAACTTTCTGGAGCTTTTGAATAAGGTTTTGTAATTGTATCTCTTAAATAATGAAAACGTGTGATGGTGGCGAGCAAAATTACATCTAGGACAATGACTAATGAATACGCAACGGAAAAGAATGCTCAAAACTGCGCATAATTGCATCGCGCAAATGAGGTATGAGGCGCGCAAAAGAAAATTGGCAAGTACATCGAATACACGAAGGGATGATCGTGGATTTCCTTATGCGACTTGGTGAGATCAATTCTAATCACAATGGAGATTCTAAATCGATGGTCCAAAAATGTTGAAGGCAACTAGTGTAATCTCCCCTCTCCCCTAGAAAAGAGCCTAATATTGGGGCGAAGTTCAGAAAATCGCAAATCTCAGTAAGACCACAGAAGAAACCGAGGTCGTTCATCAGTTGTGACCCATCGATGCAACCTTCCATGTTATAGTTAACATTTGATGTACTTTATTTAAAGAACTATTTTGATCGATGCTTTAGATTTCATTTATTACCAGATGTGTTTGTTACGCTCTCACACACTATTGTCAAGCTGTGAAAGTTATACTTGTTATATTATCGTTTTCTTCTTAAGATGCATAAAAAACTTTCTTAACTGTTCTTACTCCTGCCACTGACCCCCACGGAAATGTGTACCCGTGCCCGGGCAAGGGCGCGGAAGATTACGGTAGGCTACACCCGGTGCCCGGGCAGGGACGCGGAAGATTACGGTAGGTTACACTCGATGCCCGGGCAGGGGCGCGAAAGATTACGGTAGGTCACACTCGATGTCCGGGCAGGGACGCGGAGGGTGACCTGTGACTATTCGGAACACTAGCCTTCCACAACGAAAATCACATCCGCAGACTGGCGACTCGCGAGGTGCGGCACGGGAACCTCCAAATGCACACACACCATCATGTCACAGCTCAAAAACTTTAGTCGAGCCAGTAAAACCGGGCCCGCAGATATGAACCATTTTTTTATTTCAATTTTCGCATGCGCAGCCTTACCGCTACCGAGTTGGAAAACGCGTGTCAAATGAGGCACAAATTTGGCCAAAATTTGGCCTCCGGGGACAGGTATGTGGCACCCTCCATATATGGAGAATGCCATTTGACGAGTAATCGTGCGAAAAGATTGGACGACTAGTAATCATTTCTCGTCGGAAAACCCAACTAGACTTGTGGGTCTATTCGAGAATGAAGTTAGGCACACTCTCCAATAGACAGACACGTCTAGTTCGGATTTCTGACTATAATGGCGGCTATTCAACACTGTTTGCACAATAGCGATTAGTGGAAACGACGCGACAACTGGCAGAATTCAATCAGTGAGGTGCAGTAAATACTATAAAAAGCGACAGAAAGATGGCGAGAATGAGGACAAATGGTAAAGTGTGCGTGAGGAGGAGGGGAGAGAGAGAGAGAGAGAGAGGACATATTAGAGCATCCTGGAGTTGCAACAAAGGATTCACATTGCATACTATGCAGCTAGGCGCAGACAGTTCTATACAGGCCCCGGTTATGCGCTCGAGACTATCAAAAGCCTCGCACCTACTGTATACGGCTACAACAAGACGTGATTGAATACAGCAACGTTTTACTTTCTTCCCCAATGTTAAAACTAGAGTAAACAAGTACGCTCAAAATTAGCTGAAATCTCGCGAAGACACGACTAACTGAGAATAGAAAGATGGAAAAGAAGAGGAAACGGAGGAAAATAAGGGAAAGAGACGAAATTACCAATGCACAAATAGAGTTGAATGAGAAAGCGCCAAACTAAAGATTTTGGGCGTGGCAGTGTCGGTCTATTGGAGGCATACTCTCCAATACACCGACACGTCTAGTCCGGGTTTCTGACTAGAAATGATTACAAGTCATCGACACTGAGAGGGCACCGTTTACCGTGCGCTCTGACAAAAAGCCGTGGGCAGGGTGTACAAAGAGGCGGCCAGCGAATTTGACTCAATTTGTGATGTGTCGCGACGAAAAGTGGAACGGCGCAGAAAGAGATGGCAAACAAGGGTGTTAACACATGGGGAAACCGGGAGTTTGTCGCTTCTTTCGGGTTCATTCTAATTACGCAAAAGAATAAAGTGTTTTTCGAAGAAAGATTGTGTAAATCGACAGAGCGGGAGACGAAATCGGGTGACGAAATTGAACGACAAACCTAGTGTAAACCCGTTCGAGCTCGGATTTCAGTTCACAATTAGATAAAATTGCGCGGAGAGTACGGTAAGATCAAAATTAAAGTAAGAACGGTTTACGCTTGAGCGGGCCACATTATTCTAAACCTACAGAACAGTGTTTGAGCGAGAGAGTGCGAAAAAATGAGAGAGAGTCCCTCTTGATTTCCCACGATCTCTGACTCCGGCGGAATGGGAAGGGGGGCGCAAGGCCCATAGAGCGCGCCTCACTGGCATGCACTAGAGTAAACAAGTACGCTCAAAATATGATGAAATCGCGAGGAGGGGCGATAATTGAGAATAGAAAGAAGGCAAAGAAGACGTTGATTTGGAAGAGGAACAGGCGGAAAGTAACGGATAGAGACGACATTAGCTATGCACAAATAGAGTTGAATCAGAGGGCGCCAAACTAAAACGGATACAGATTTTGGGCGAGGCAGTGCGCGAGTTCTAAACACATCGTACTGTACTAAGTGCAATAACAGAGGAAATGGCTAACCGACTGTAAATAGACAAAGAGGGCTCATTAGAGCAGTTTGGAGTTGAAACTGGGAAGCACATTGTATTAGATACCGCATAGCTTTATTGTTCAACTGATGGAACACTGTACGTCAATCGACTGAACGACTGAAGAGAGACGAAATCGGGTGATTCATGGGCTTTGAACGACAAACCGAGTGAAAACCCGTTCGAGGCCAGTTTGAAACGCTCAAAATTAGATGAAATAGCGCAGAGGGGCTACACGACTGATTGAGAAACAAAAGAAAGTAAAACTAGAGTAAGCAAGTGCAAAATTACAGTAAGATCAGTTTACGATTGAGTGGGAACATCATTCCAAACCTACAGGCCAGGGTTAGAGCGAGAGAGTGAGCAAAAGAGAGAGAGTCCCTCTGCGCTAAGGACGCGTCAGCACTCTCTCTCTCTCCCCCCCCCCCCCCTCTTCCCCCGAGACGTATGTGTCTCTGCCCCTACCCTCTGGCACTCAGTACCCTGGTATCTCTTTCACTCTCGCCTCCGCGCTCTCTTTCCCCTCCCTCTCTCTCTCTCTGGTATTTATTTCCGGGCTGGATCCCGGTATATTTCCAGCCTGGAATCAGACAGGGATCCAGCCTGGAAATTCTACCGGGATCCCGGTATCGATACCGGGAAATCTGTGATTGCGCTCCGTTCACTCTCAAATGATATATATTTATTGAAAACACCGAGTAAACAAAAACAACAATATGTACACAACGAGACAAAATTCAGTTTAACGATCATAAATTACGCAGTGGGACAGCACATCTTCTGCGGGAACTACTAAGGGCAATAAATTCAAAGCAAAAAGGATGACAATCCCCCCTTAGACGAATCAAACAAGACAGTTTCTCCTTGAGTGACCGGTGATTGATAAGAGGGAGGAAATGAGGGAGAATTGGAAGTGGAGGGGCTTGAGTCCATTGGGGAAGAATAGTCGATTGGCGAAAGGGAGAGAAGGCTGGAAGGAAGGTATGCACTAAATAACCGCTGCAAATCATGATCCCCTCCCTTTACCCTTGCTGCCAAAGCAAAAAAAACCATCGATTCGACTACGTCGTATTGTGAAAATGAATGGTGCACGCGCACTTGCACGACTACACTCTGAGAAAAACTACTGCGACTTAGTAAATAAATTACTTACGCTCTCCACATCTACCATGCTCTCTAAAAATAAGCTAAAAAAGTAAGTAATTCATGTGCTGCGTTATCTCTGAGTGTAGATAGTGCGATATCAATTAAACAATTAAACAATACCTAATTAAACAATACCTAATTACAATTAAACAATACCTTGAAATGGTGAGAAGCGTCGAGGTTGCGCCAAGTAGGTCAATCATTGACGTGCTGAAGATGAGAATAGAGTAGGCGCGCATGGTGTGCGGCGTCCTGCGTTAGAGATACGAAAAAATTGGTAAAAATATTCAGTATTTTGCTTTTAAAATATGCAGTACCTTCTTAATATGGCGAGTAGAAGTAGAAGATTGAGAGTGACTCCGAAAGCCGTCGATGCGGCAGTGAGTGCAACGGCACACTACACCCAGAATGAATATACTTACTATTGAGTATATCCTATACTGAGATGTGACACCGAGTATATGATACACTTACAAATCTCTCGTTTTCGCCCGCTCTCTCGACGCGCGAACATACTCAATATTGAGTATATCATATACTCGGTGTCTCATCTTAGTATATTCATTCTCTGTGTAGAGTTTGAAATTCGAATAAATGATTGGATTATAGGGTTCCTATACACGAAAATCCAATTATAAAAAGTGGAACAATAGTAATTCTTATGTTCGACTTTTTATAAGTGGATTATTGTGTATCACTAAGGAACTCTATTGGATTAAATCTCTCCATTTCACACACTATCTTTGCCGGTCGATAAGTGAGAGGGAGAGAGTGTGCAAGATGAAGAGATATTACACATGATTCCAAACGTACAGACCAGGGTTAGAGCGAGATAGTGTACAAAAGTGAGAGAGTCTCTCTCAATTTCACACGCTCTCTCACTCAAAAGGCCTTTCTGTAAGGTTGAGCGGTCAGTGGAATGATGTGATTATGTGGTGTTCGTTTTCGGAAAATGGAAAAAAAAGTTTATAGGTGTAAAAGTGGCGAAAAAGAATATATTCGAAGTTTTGAGTCGATTGCTCCACGGAGAACTGAGATAAGAAATTGCGGGAATTCAAATGTTGGCCTTTTTCCATTTCCTTTTTCCGAAAAATAACACCACAAAACACAATTATTTACCCGAATTTCAAACTCGACGGAACACTTCTCCGCTGACGAGCGCATCCAAGATTGTTCACTCCTGCAGCATATTTTTTTTAAATCAAGCAACGATTGTGAAAAGGCGATCCACATATCTCGAGAAAGAAATGATCTGCTTTATTTATGCATTCCGCAAAATAAATTCATTAGAAGTGATAGGACGATCAGTTAGCATGGCCACATTTGGTTCACATTATATTTTTTTTATCGGGTAAATAATGGGATTAAAGCTCTTCACTTCGCAGGCTCTCTACAGTGTTCGATTGGTGAGAGAGTGTGCAAAATGGAGAGTCCAATTATCTTTCTAATCCAATTATTTGCCCGAATTTCAAACTCTAGTATACAACATTTTAAAATTGTAATAGCAATCCTTGTACAATCCGAATTTGATGGAGACAAGTGATATATGAATACATCGTTAGAATTATTTCGATTTCACAGCAAACAAAGAGATGGCGATTCATTCATTCATTCATTCATTTATTATTTACTTCCCTCAGGGGGGATTGTAATTGTTAAGGGAGTCACAATAGATCGTCGACATGGTCGAACCGGATGTGGATTATGTATGTCAACAATAGTATTGCGTGGGGGCGTGGCAATGAGTCAAAAGCACGGATAATGAAATCTGCCAATGTTGAAAAATAGATTGACGGAAGAAGGGTTTACCTTGGTGACAAAATGCGAAAAGAGACTCGGGAGAGGAAAACAGAGATCGTCCTAGATGCACCTGTGGAATGTGAATTGGGGAGAAGAAGGGGGTGAAATTCGGAAAAGATGTGAATCAGTAGATCAATCGATATCGATTATTTGAATACCGTAACCAAAATAAATAATCTCAGCTCTTCCACAACCTCTCTGCGTTGCACGGCGACGACTTCTCGCGACTGGACGCCTACATCTGTGACATGCTGGAAACGGACGGATTCGGTATTTAGAGAGAGTAGATTCAAATGCCAGGAACTTTTGATGTAATTTTCGATAGCGCAACACGTTATCCGATGTAGTCTAGTGGTTATGATTTGCGGCTCTCACCCGCAAGGCCCGGGTTCGATTCCCGGCATCGGAACATACTTTTGCAACTTGTTAATTGTGTATTCTGTCGCATGATTTGCATCGTAAATAATGGATATTACAACGAGGATCGAAGAAGGCAGTTCTAAAGTTAGATTTTGCTGATTTTTCAGTTGTGAGCGCTCGAATCATCATGCATTTAGGCTTTAATGCTAATGTGAAAAAATTGCAGACGAATTTTCTCAAATTTTCAACAAAAAAATGAAGAGATAATTGTAGGGGGGAATTAAAATTATTAGACAATTTGGAGAGAAAAAGATGCCACGAGCCGGGATCGAACCGGCTCCCTTTAGATCTTCAATCTAACACTCTCCCAACTGAGCTATCATGGCAGGCAAGAAGACGACAGAGGCATCGCTGAAATAGTGATAATGTAAGATATCCGAAGACAGTGACATGCATCGGATCCCTCACAAACCTCGTGACCTTCAAGAAACACTGAAACAGGAAAGTCACGGTTTTATTTTGCCCAGTATTTTCATGAGTCACTGAAACTCACAAATATCGAGGAATTCGTGATTGTCATTATTGATAAACTTGCTCTACTTTTCTTTATTAACCAAATCGTGATCACCACGATTCATTGAAACCAGCGATTTATCACCGAAAATAAATAATTAGAGAGAGATTGCACAAGAGTGAGTGGAGTTGGGCAGCGTGCGGGGGAAGAACCTTTCGTGCTTCGTCGGGGATACTGTAGCTTGCTTGGGTCTCGGGTGGATAATATGAGAGGGTACGGTATCTCATGATATCGATCGTTGTGGAGTGTGAGTCAGTGTGTGTGCCTGTGTAAGGTTGCAACGCGTGGGTCGATAAGCTCAGAAAGAGGAAATACCAAAATCGATAATTAGATAACGTTATTTTTCTTTATTAATTAATGAGATATAATCATTACAGGAGAAAGCAGTGAGGGCCGTAAATCAGAGGAGCGAACGCCCCGTCAATATTGCACGGGAGAGGAGGGACAAGAGTGAACCGCAACTCGTCATTCCCGGTACGGTAATCAAACAGTCCAATCGGAAACTGTGCTATTTCCAATCTCAAGAAAAAAACGCACCTGGCAAGAAGTGTGTGCCAACAATATAGCTGTCCAGACGTGGATGCGCTCTTTAGGAAAAGGAGCCTCGACCCTCTTTATGCATAGATGGAGCCTCCTACGTGGGCATCTATTGTGGCAACCCAAGTTGACGGAATCGGGGACGGTATTATCTGCGCCTAATCCGACCTAATCAAATAGATATTGTTGCTGCTTAGAAGGCTGATGTGTGGCTTGTTGCATGTTCCATTTTGCAGAAGAGAAGAATAAAGAGGAAACTACCTCAGTCGGCAAATCAGAGGAGGAGAAGAAGGAGAAGGACAATGGACAGGTTAGAGATGATACTCGCTATTACAAATTCACATACAATGGTCCAAAATGATAAAAAAAAACGTTCCGCGTGTAAACATTTGCCTGCTGGCGTTAGACAGGTTCGATATGATATCATATTTGATTTGCGTCAGGAGTGATCTACAATAGTAGTGATTAACTCTTGATACGCTTCGGAAAAACATTGAATGAATCGGAGAACATTGTTTCTAAATGTTTTGGAACTATGCCAAACATATTCTCGCCTCTTGCCTAATCGAAATTTCCGAAACGAGTCATCACTCACGACTGTACCATAATCTTCCCCTACCATTAATCTTTGGCCTCTCAGCTCTCTCCGAAGAAGAATCCGCTTTCCTCAGTTAACCTCAACCCACTGGTCGCTCAGCCAAGGCCGAGCAACTCTCTGACGTCACTGCCTACACAATGTTGTCGCCAGATAGAGGAGTTGAGAGAATCGAGTAATCGATGTTGTCTAATTTTTGTTATTTTTAGAAAGCGAAATGTGAAACCACGATTTCTCCATTTCGCAATTTCTCTCGTCCACTCAATCGGTGAAGAGTGTGCGAAATGAAGAGACCGTGATCTCAAATTTCGCATTCTACTAATTTCCTTCCTTCTTTTCTTTGACACCCTCACTGCTTCGTGCATTCTCTCATGCATTAGATATTATCGATTATACCCTAGTCACCGAATATTATTGAACCCAACGTTTTATCGATTGTATGCAAGTTTCGATGGATTTTTGTATGACTGTATTCGGGTTTGTGCTAGTACTATGATATTCTTTTTGTGATGGATTTTTATGTGATTCTGGTAAATTCCCGAATTGTTGGTTAATTACCACAAACAAAACGGTGCAATAATAATGAATATAAATAATGTAATCTTAATATTCGCAATCCTTGAAATCGCAATGCTCAATTGTAAGCTGCCCATTTTCCACATCTCCTTCTGCCTCCTTTGCGTAATTTTTGATGGTTACAGTGAAATTGCCGATAGTTTCCTTTCTCACCTTCATTCCCTCAGTTTCCACTTCGAAATGTATCGCCTTCTTGAGTTTCACGAGTTCCTGGGAAGATTAGGCTGTTTTTTTCAACAAAAAAAGCTTTGATACGCACTAAAAGCTGGCGGCCCATCGCGGCCATACCTCCAGAGATGAGAGATCATTACAGGTGGACTTTCCCGTCACTTTATTAACTCTCTTTCGCGTCCCGCACCCCTTTCTGGAGGAATCATTTGTAAAACACCACTCATTCCTAGTTCGTACCTCAATGAGCATTTCGATCTCTTCTGCCTCGAAAGTTTCGTCCATAGTCAGCAGCATTGCTTCCCGAAAACTTCCAATACAACCGAAAACTTCCAATACAATATATATATCATAATCGTCCATACAATCGTCAAAATCAATGGTGCCCACACTGATTTTCGATGTGGTTTCCGCTATTTTGCGAATTAAATCTGAAAAAAATTAAGAGGAAGCAGTAACAACCACAAATTTTAAAATACACGAAATGGTTGAGAAGGAACCCAGAACTTCGCGATTACCAGGCAAGCAATGTCCTGCTCCAAGTTTTTTTCTTGTTTAGTTTATATTGCACAAAAAGATGCGAAACTTGGGTTAAGCATTGGATTGAGCAGCGGGAACATCGTAAATGAATTTATTCGATTGTTCTTTTTTCTCTCGAAGAGCCAACCCTAATATAATTCAACCCAAGATTTGTTTGTCTTTCTTTAATTCTATATCGGCAATTTGTTCTCACTCAATGAAGGTGTGGTGAGTTCCATTCGTAGGTCAATGCAATGAGGTTTGATGTCGAGGGCAATTTTATTGGCCAATAAATCCCTGAAAATCGCACTTAAAACATGAACAAAGGGGAACACGGTGTTAGACCCGCCACTTCTGGCTCTTTCTCAGGGGGCTGATTTCATTTCTGTTTAAAAATATATATTTTTCGATTAGATGATTGAGCGGGACAGGTTTATTTCGATAGCCTAGGACTAATATTCCATTCCGAAATTTTTTAAACAATCGTTCCGGCAAATTGTCGCCTAACTGTCTTCATGTACATAATTTAACTCACATTTCTGGCAAAGGTTGCCAAATCATTATCGCAAGCATTTCTATCTTCAGCATTGCGTAGCATGCCTCCACCAAGTCGAGACATTCTCCCGCTCTGTCATCAGTGAGTGTTGAATCGAGGTAGAGTTTGCAACCATTCAATGGCACTCGCAGTGAGTCGAGAAGAAAAACCATCTCATACTTGCCCAATTCAGCACAATATTTTTCCTGGAATTGTGGAATCAATGGTTTCATATCCACGCTCTCATCCCCATTGCATTCTTCCAAAATTGAGACAGAAACAATGAGAAATATTGATACATAATAACCACAAAAGTAACTTCTCGATTGCATCACTGGAAGCAGGAAAATGGGGTACTTGCATGAAAGTTTGATTGCGAAAGCTGTCGATTTACTTGCATCAGTTACCTGAATATTGCCGCATAAGTGCGGCATAACATTGTCCTTTTGAAATAGTATTTAGATGAAAAGTGCCGGTAATTTTTCAATAATTTTGGTAATTATCACGCTTTATTTACTATGTTGTGGGGGGGGGAATGGTGTCATAAATCGCGAGCTCCACTATTGATAACGACAGTAGCTGATTTTTTGCAAGAGTAACCAGGCGAGAATCGGAATAGCTGGGATTAGTGAAATGCATTTAGCTAGTTTTTGCTCGAAAAATGTTAATTAAATTATAATAATAACAATAGATTTAAAGGGACCAGGCAGCCTCCAAAAACAGATTTTTCATTTTCATAATTTTTTATTCAACTTTTCTCACTATCATCTAATGGAGAATGCAGAAAAAATTAAATTTTTAGCATTTTTTTACAATTAGTTATTTTAATTTAAAATTAGACTCTGGAACGGTGCGTCGCCTATTTCCGAAAAGACAGAAAGCTGTTTACTTTGCTCTGATGACTTCATATTTTTGCAAAAACAGGATTGAAGAGATTTTGACCACTCCCGGACTGAATGAACACAATCACATTCCATCAAAATAGCTGGTTTTGGAGATATTAATTGTGGTGTAGTCGCTACCGTAACCCGCTGTACTGAAAAAGCGAAACTTTGAAAAATCATAACTAATTTCAAAAAAATCGCAAAAATATGCGGGTTTTTAGCATTCTTCCGGGAACAGGATTTTCTTTTATTTAAAAATTACTTATTTTTTGACTGCCTGGTCCCTTTAACATCTATAATATAAATTAATTGAAGAGACCCTTATCAGACATTACCATTGGTACTGTGATCTGAATGCTAACTGCTGGTTTCCTACTCGGAATCATAGCAGAATCGTCTATTAATCGTCTAGTAAGTTTACAAACCTGAAAAAATTAAGTCAGTTAGAGATTGCAAGGAAAACGCCCGCTCCATTTAATATGCGCCCCGAAGAAATTAAGATTTGAGATTGAAAATTAAAGATCTTTCAAGAAAATGATCAAAAAATAGAAAATCATCAACCAATAACGAATTATTTTTATTTAAAATGAATAATAAAACACAGACCTGGAGTAAAATTAAGTTCGAAGAAAGTAAAAATCACTCACCGCCCTCAGTTTAAGTTTGCTTGTACCTTCAGTGAATGTAAATACGTGATCAATTATTTCCAATGGGAGTTCCAGAAGTTTGAGGGACATTTTTTTCGGAAAATGATAATGAATTGTGAAGAAGAGAGAGAAAATTGTCTCTTTCTTAGATTGGACGCCTATGATTAGGGGCCGCAACGTGATCTTCCAATTTCATGCTAATTGAAAGAAAATGTGGTCAAATGAACCGCTAAGGTCTCAATAACATCATACTTTTTGCCGTTTGTCGATATCTTGTCTCTGAGCCGCGCTACGCCTCAAAAACCATGCGCGTCATTTGACAGAAAGTTGTGAAAGAGAGAAGTGGGCGGAGCTAATCTACATTTCTAAATCCTGACTGATTTTGAGAGTGAAAGAGCACTCCTTACTCGTACTCCCTCATGGCTCAGGCGGTTGAGCACATGCTTTATAAGCAGGTTCAACTCCAGCGGTTTGCAAATTTTTTTGCTGATTTTGCAAATATCTTTAAAATCAAATGACAATTCTGCGAATTAATAAAATTTTAATTTTTTTGTTTGTATAGATTCAGCATGCTATTCCACCTATACTGAGACTTGCGCAGCTGTGTCGGTGAATTGGAAGTGTTCTAAACACCTACTCTTGAGGCTTTCAATCAATTTTTGATCTACTAAATGTTGGCAGAGCAAGGTGCGCAACGCCTCATTCGTAGAGTAGATGGAGAGCTCTCGAATAAGATTTTGAACGCGGGATTTGGTTGAAAATTAAGCTTGTCATTCGATTGGGACAATTGTTCCCTCTCGTCGAGAAAGGTGGGGGGCGGAGCAAATCTTCAGAACGTTTTAGCATCATTTCTAGAGGTCAGAGACGCGTTCCCACTGGCTCAACTTTAATGATCTCTTTATGGTCAAGCAATTCAATTCAATTCAATTCAAATATGTATCACATCAGGCGGTAACGCTATCTGGTGAGGATGTGAGGGGACAGGGTCATACTTCTCAGTATAGACGGATCATTCCGGCTGGGGTCGGGGTAGAGGATCGGTCTTCTTCCCATTCACATACCATCTTCTTAGAAGTTGCTGGAGGAATAGACGAGATCGTTCTAGGAATACCATGGTGACCAGGCCGGCTGGGACGGGGATTCCGATACAACTTACAATAATTTCGAGATCAAAGTTCACACTGAACACTCTTTTCGGATTTTGGAAAACGTTCCGGGAAGTTATCGTGCTTCGTTCATTTTGTGTTTTATTGTCGTTTTGATTTTTAAAGTTTGACCTCGCATTGCCACACTAGTTCTTCGTAGTCCGTTCGGGAAAAAAATTACTTGCCAACAATCACATGAACTTTTTCCGCCACATTTGTTATCTATTGGAAGACACAAATAGATAGCTAGAGATTTTCACGGGTGTTGAGTTTCGACCATTCTAGGGGTTATTCTAGGGCAGGGCTTCTAGGGGTTATCACATCGTTCCACCCCCCGTTATGGCATCCAGAAAGGGTTTGATTTCCCAATCTACCGTTTTTGTGCGGTTGACACAACGAAATCTACTACGAAGGTGAAAGACGGCTACGCGTTACTCGGTTTCGGAAACGGAAGAGAGTAGGGAGAGGGAAGTCTCATCCCTATTTTTGTAAACGCTCGCCCCGCCCCTTCCCTTTCCCTAGTCGTCCAATCTAAGAAAGAGACAATTTTCTCTCTCTTCTTCACAATTCATTATCATTTTCCGAAAAAAATGTCCCTCATTGAAAAAAAAAGTAGCAAAAATGTTTTGATCGGACTGAGATATGACTCTCCAAAGAGGTAGATCAAAAAAATCGATAATATGCAAATTTCGAAAAACGAACTTTATAAAAAAAATTCTTAATTTTATATGGGTGCATACTTCAACTTTCATAGAAATCTGAGAAAAAAATATTTTTTTGCTGCAACGGTTCCTACACCTTCTCAGAAGATCTGTGTTATGCGGAACGCTTATTTCTTGCTTGAAAATTACACGTGTATTTGTATTATTCCAGGCGATCGCTTCTCTTGTGAAATTCGCGACAAGGAATTCACTCTTGCGTCGGCGTTGAAGTTTCACAAGCAATTGACACACGGAAGAAAGTTCGAACGTGATTTGTGCGAGGAGAAATTCAATGTTTCCGATGAACTCAAAGAGCAAAAGTCTCTCAACCATCCTGATGAGTGAAGAAGATTTATTAAAATATATGATGTTATAATTCCCAATAAGACAAAATTGAAGAAATTTTTACAAGTGGTTTTCTTTTGTCGATATGCTTGTGTGTTTACTACTATACGCTTTTTTGTACCGTCCACGGCGAATTGGTTGGACGCCTGCAACAATCGTTTCATATCATTCAAACACAGCATCCAGTTGGCACCATGCCAAGAACGTCTCTCGTTGTCTGACCCCTTCAGCAAGGGTGTCGAGTAAACGAGCGTGTGAAATCGGAGGAACTCTCTCACTTTTGTATGCTGGTTCACCTGAAGCCTTTCTGTAGGTGAGGAAGAATGGGGTTTCGTTTTTGGAAGCACAAGGGAAATGCCATTTCGACGGCGAGTTTCGAATGAGAGTGTTCTCTCGGTGAGAATGAGAGGATCTTTCACGAGAGAATCTCTTGTTTAACTAACGAAACACCTCTGATCAGGTAAAGAGTGAAACGCACTTTGAGGAGTCAATCTCATCACTACACGAAAAAAAAGATATTTACCTGTATTATTAAGAGAGTTTTCGACTTCTGAAGCTGTGCTGTCGGCATTGCGCGTTCAGAGAACACACGGAACTTGCGATTGACCCTCGCCAGGTCGTCCAAATCCACTCTGAGATGTATACCGAGTAGAAAAAACAGAATAGAAAAATTCCGAATATAATTAATGATTTAATAAATACAAAAAATAATTATATTGAAAGACATACCGATCCAAGAATGAGACTCTCGAGGATGCAGTCATCCGTGAGATCCAAGAGAGACATCTGAATCGGGATAGTTTTAGCTAGGGGCCACAACGTGGATAGCCGATTTTCGACGTGGGGGTGGAAATCATATAGAATAGATGCATCATGGTCCCATTAAGACAATACTTTTTGCCGTTTGTCAATATCTTGCCTCTGAGCCGAGATACACCTCGAAATCTGCACGCGAATCGCTAGTGGGAGAAGCATCAAACCGGGGAGAGGAGAGAAAGGGGCGGAGACTTTTTTCACCCCTCTGGTCAGGCCCTCTCCATTCCCCACGCTCTCTCATCGGTCAGACGGTGAGCGAGAGAGTATATGAAATGGAGAGGGCGCTCCCCTCTCCTCTCCCTCGATAGGGAGGGATTTGCATGAGTTCAAACATCCCTATCTGCACTCTCAAAAGTGCACACTCTCTCGCCTCTCTCTAGCCTCTCTCGCCCCCGCTTCCGAGACGGCGCTCTCTCTCCAGCGCCGCTAACCAGCACAAGTCGTCATTCCACAGTCATTTCCGTACTGAAATATTTCAAAAGAGTAGCACAATTCAAGATTAGATAATTACATCTTATTTTTTGTTGAAATGTCACTGATAGCATCATGAGAACCAAGATCTTCTTGGGCAAAACATGTAGCATCACTCGAAGCATAAAAACAAGCACTTTAATTTTTTGTAACTGCATTTTAGCCACATTGCCGTGGACGGACTAACTTTGCCCAGGGCGCATTCGGTAGAGCAAACCACTAGCTACAAGACAAGACCTAACTCAATTCAAACGGTTTAGAACTAAGCTTATGCTACTCCATGGCGTTTCTGTGCTTTCTCCTTCAAGGAAAAGTAGGCGGAGACTGCGGATGCTAGTTTTAGCATGTAAAATTGCCGTGCAATCAATTAGGTTTCAAAAATGTCGATGAGAAAAATAATGAAACATTCCGTTATGTGAAGAAAGAAAACATTTAGACTCAAATGCAAGCGATGAATGGCGCAGAATGAATATTTAGACGCGATCGGAATTGATTATTCTCGGAATTGATTATTCCCTCCAAAAAGGATCACCGGAGAGAATGTGTGAAAAAGGGTCAGAATGTGTTCCTCATTTTCTCGCACCTGAATCCTTTCTCGTTATTTCAGATCAATTTATAAATTTATACACTGCAATGTCAGTTACAGTTGGTAAATTATTGGAAACTCGACATTTGGGAGTCGTTAATTGTATAAAAGCGATAAATAATCAATTATCTGAGTTTATGATATTTGTGTATACTGTAGCTCTCAGAAAGATGACCCAGTTGAGTCGTGATGACACACGGAACTAAGCGCAGTAGTTCCGAGAATTTCACTATCGTACTTATTTATTTATTTATTTAATTTTAAAAATTCAATATTTTTTTTGTTCCTGGTTATTTTGTTCATTTTCTTGTTCATTTCATCCCCTTCGTCATCCGCGCTTTAGTCGATGTTACTTTGACCACTATCATCGCTGTAATTCCAGTGTTTTGGATGGAAGTGCTCGATTCGGTCGATTCTCCTCACTGGTTGTCGCTGTTCTTCGACTACTGCGTCGTCGGTCGTCCATTCATTCTGCCCTCGACGGCGACGCAGACGTGGCGGGCGAGGAAGGAGTGGGTGACGCCCGATGGACGACCCGACGAGCACCGACTCATAGAGGAATTTGGTTAGTTTGTGCTTTCTCCGGCTATAATCTTCAACAGGAAACGGGAAAATATTACGTTTTTTTTGTTGCGATTGTAGAAAAGGTGTAACACTATTTCCATCGTCGGACCATCACTTTAATGGTGGGATTTCAAAGAAAACCGACCTGCGCTATGGAGTTGTCTGATTAGCTTGCCCACAGTATTTCTAATCTCTAACTCGACTTCGACGATGAACCAATAATCACGGCTGATTAGTTGCTGCCCATCTCCATGCGTTCAAAATCGATCACATTTTCGATCCAGGCTTATTTCTTAATTTTATTAACTATTCATTTGTATATTTTATAATAATATTCTCTCTCCAGGCCACCTCGATGCGCCCGTAATGGTCGAGGGAAGCTGCGAGCCGGTGACGATGAAGCTGCGCGACTACATTGCCTACGTGAGAGGAGCGAGAGACGGACCCCGTCTCTACCTCAAGGACTGGCACTTCCAAGAGAGGTACGGTAGTTCAGCCTTTATTGGTTGTTTCCTGCATTTCTTGCTCGTAGTTTTATTGATCCGCCCTGTGCAATCGCATTGGGTAGTTTGTCATGTTCACCGTGGTGCACTTCCATGCACCATGAGAATATTGATTATCGATTTATTGATTTTTAATGTTGGTCTCGAGACGCCTAGGCTTAGGCTATGGCTTGTTGATGACCTACCATAGATCGATAATCCACCTAAAGGAGCATAAAATGCACCACGGTGCACATCACAAACTACCATCGTATTGATGCTTTGATTATGCAAGATGTGCCCCAGTAACTTGGTGGTCCCCACCAACGGATAATCTCTTGTTGCCGGCAGCAAAATGTTTTACCTATACCGTAATCCTTCAGCGCCGGCACCTCGCACTACTCTCCCCCTGCCTGTCTCGCTCTCGACTGGGTCAACAGGGAGGAGTGGACGAGTACAGTAGCCTCTCCCTTCGACGCGTCCGATTATCGATTCGTCTACTATGGCGTGAAGGGTACGTGGTGAGTTCTCCTGACTTTGCCTCTCATAGGTATCTTTATTATTTATGCTGAATAAATTCTTGAGTCGTGGTATGCTTCTTGGTACACTTTGGTTGGTTCTGTGTAAGGCATTGGAAACGTTCGGAATCCGAACTTCGGATAAAGTCGATCGCCCAACTAAGTGTTTGCAGTGTTCCAACTAAGTGTTTTGATTTGCAGGAATTTCCTAGTAGTGGAGGAATTTAGCTGTACATTTCTTTGGGATCAATCACTTCTTGGAAAACGTCATTTATCGATCTATCCGTAATCCGTTTGTCGTCTCAGGACTATGTATGAGCTTTTAGGTGCACATATTATATTGGCACGGTCACTTAGTTGTTGTCCAGGGGGAGCTAATAATCTTTAAAAAAAATACTCTTTACTATTTGTGAGCATTTAGTTGTACCTACTATTTTGGGGGGCAGTGACTTTTTTTGGGAAATATCATTTGTCGATCTACCGTAACCCGATTGTCGTTGCAGGACGCCGTTCCACTCGGACGTGCTCTCGTCGCACTCGTGGTCGGCCAACATCTGCGGCCGCAAGCTGTGGTACTTTGTGCCCGTAGGAGAGGAGCGGCGATTCGAGGAGAATGGTTGGTGGTATTAGTGGCACCGTACTTTGTATATAACGGTAGTTATACTACATGTTTGTTTAGTTATTAAAATCACATATTCTCGTCCAAAATAATAAAACGTTGCGCTGCAAAGCAAAGAAATGATGGGAGAGAGTGCTTGATAAAGCAAGAGACCGAATTGTAAAGCAAGAGATCGACTGATAGTACGTGCCCCAGTCTTATGCTTTTAAAATTGTAATAGCCGAAGACCGTTTCGTCCACATTACCTTTGTTGGTTGGGCATGATAGGTACCGTACATAGGTCAAATGGGTTTTTCGCAAGTTCGCAATTAGCATAGGGCGGGGGATGTAGACAGATGCCTTCATGTGTCTGTCCTGCACTCTCTCGCTACGTTAATCCGGTTTACATGCAAAGTGCAGAAGTGCCTATCTTCGCACGCGAAGACCTATTTGACATATGGTACCGTATATTTTTATTGTTCGATAACACAATCAATAATGTCCGTTTCATTCCACAAATATTGCTTGCTATTGCAGGCAACCTGATCTGCGATCTGCGTGAAAGGAAGGAGGAGTTTGAGAAAGCCGGTGGATTTACGCTGTACCAGGTATGCAAAAAAAAGGGTGAAACAGTTTCCAACGCTCGAATCGACACTCTAATTGCGATCATTTATCATGATTTCATTATGCCAATGCAATATTTAATTTTAGCAAAATGATTTTTTTTATAATTTGAGAGAATGTGACATCATTCAGGAGGCGGGCGAGATCGTCTTCGTGCCCTCCAACTGGCATCATCAGGTGCACAACTTGGTGCGTTTAGTGATCGATAATGAGTATACGGTATCAGGAAATAGATTATGGTAGTTGTCTAGAGTAAACTGACTTTCTTTTGAGTAGAATCTAGGTGAAATATAACGTTGCTCTATTGATTACACAAAGAATATTGTTTTGGGATACACCGAGCTCACGTTTGCAAGGAGGCGTTATCCAACGTTTCGTTTTTTCACAGTACCAACCCCATTCCATACACGAATGTGTGTGTGAAACGGAACCTTGGATAACCATTCTCCTAATACATTTGCGCTCAGTGTACTATCAATGCGTAATAAATTTAAATAACATGGGAATATCGATTGATAGTTATCGATAGATAATTGGGAATATCTATTGCTCAAATCTTACAGGAGGACACGATCTCGATCAATCACAACTCGATCAACGCCTCCAACGTGCGACTGGTGGCGGATTTTCTGCTGTCGAGATTAGAAGATGTGCGGGCAGAGATCGATGACGTCAGAGGCATATTCAGCGAGGAGGAGATGAGGCAACATGAGCAGGTGAGGAGGGAGGGAGGGGTACGGTAGGCTGAGTGATGGTCGATCGATAACTGGTGGGTAAGGTAGGTAGATTGGTTCTGGAAGCTGTTACAGATAAAGTCTGGTGAATTGTAGCAAAAAAACGGAAGGGTACTGTTGCAGGCCCACACCCTATACCGTGTATGTCACGGTGCGGTAGATGGGCAAAGACAAAATATAAGTAACATGGAGAATACAAATTTTGTCCAGAATGAGCATGTGATGATATTTCGAATCATTATTTTCTTTTCAGTTGCTACTCAAGGCCGATGCTCGATTAGACTTGCCCGGATTGGAGAAGCTGTGCAGGTACGGTGTCTTTCATCTATTAAATTACGATAGGTTGTCTTCGAAGCCAAGCTGACTACATCTATAATAGTTAAATCATGTTGATGAGATGCCCAATTGAAATATGGTAGTTCAACCGTGTCAGACTCGTGATCGACTCGAGAGTGGCGCGTGGACGAGACTGCTACGTGTGCTGGCTGCACCAGGACGTCGCCGAGTGCAGAATGGGGTACGGTAGATTTAAATTATTGATTTTTCCACTATTTTATTTTTCAAGAATCAATCGATTACAGTGCGTGCCGTGATCTACCCTGCGACTGTACATCATCAACGTGCACCGAATGTGTATGCCTCCTTGAGGAGTACGAGGTTACGGTAGCTGCTCTGACGATGGATCGGATCACAAAGTGGGTTTATTCGTAACATACAAAGAACAATATAACATCATTCCCGTTGCATTTTGTACACGTATACATCCGTATCTTTGTCGTACAGTAGTTTGGCCACGTGAAATCCCTGAGCAGCGAGGTTACGGTAGAACTTGCGATCCTGAACAAGCGATCGATGAACTAGTCGTGGATTACGGTAACACCTTCGGGTATCGAATCCTGCTGGCGAAGTAGATTACGGTATCCTTCGCTGCGAGAGTCTCGAGAGTATTGATGAGAGGCTCGAATGCTTCCTCTGAACCGGAATATCGATAAATGTGAAGTCTAAATTCGATCTCGAACGGTGGTTCGAAAGGGGTCAAGAGAAATGTACAATGCTAGTCCGCTTTTTAAAACAGAAATTTCGAATTTTGCAAAAATATCGGAGGTGTGAGGTTTAAAAAAATCTGCGAAACAATTTTGACGGTGAACAACTCATCAAAGTCATTTGCATCAAAGTTCGATTGATTTTATTTTTGAAAAAAATCTGACCTTTGTAAACGAGATCGGCGCCGAGTATGACGTCAAAGTGGTCGGTGGCGAGGGCGGAGGACAACGGGCGCGCCCAGTCCAACTCGTGTATCTGTGAGTGCACTTTCGAAAATATTACGTCATTACTATGCAATCCCGAGTTAGATTATGATGTACCTTTCTAATTCTATGGTGGTTTCGTTTACTAATGATGGGTTTACTGTACGAAAAGAGTACACAAAATGGTGGGCGCTCTTTTCGCAATGGATACGGTAGAATGGGAGTAAAAACTACCGTATACCTCGACGCTCGCATTATTCGCTTCGACGTTTCGTTGCAGGAGCGGCAGGCCGAGCGGCTGTTCAGTGGCGACGACTCGGTAGGAGGAGGCGGGAGGAGAAGGGGCAAGAGAAGAAGAGGAGGAGATGAGAAGAGAGAGGGCGATAGAGGGCAGACCGAGACCCGCACCCAGTTCCAGAATCGACTGGAATCACAGTGTTTCTTCGCCCTCTTTAAGCTCCAGAAAGGGGTACGGGGCGAGATAGTGTGTGAAAGAGAGAGATACTCTTAGCGTGTGAGAATGAAAGACACTATCTCGCTCCCGACCCAGTACTGGAGATTTTTGATGTGGAATGGAGGCGATTTAGTTCTTACGTAGTACTTCGATTATAGTTTGTTAAAGTTAGAGAGATAGTAGGATAAATAGAAGTAATTGTTATGTACCTTTCCTTTGAGATCTACCGTAGATTCAGGGCCGATCAGGTAGTTGGCGAGGACCGTGGCCTGGAATTGTTTTTTTCTCGTTCCGTTGTTATTTTGTTGCCAATATGTACCTGGATACGGTAGGTATGTATCGATTAGCTCACCGAGTCCCACAGCACGCCGGCGACACCGTACTCGTCCCAACTCTGCTCGAGGGTTACGGTAACCGGCGGGTCGCTGCCCACCGTAACCCGTCTGGTCGTCTCCCGAAAGCGGGCCAGCGGAGCCGTGTCCGTAGAGTAGAGGACGAGCGCGTTGGAGGGTACGGTAGCCATTGAACCATCGATTGTGACCAGTAGTATCAAGAAGAACCCGTAGAGATCCATGACATTGCTGGAATAAACTCGTTGTTTTCGTGATCTGGAGTGCGATAATTGTGATAAACGTGTTAGAAACACAATGAATACCTACCGAGACTAGGAAAGAACGAAATGGAACTGAAGTAAATACAGAAATGGCGCCAGCACCGACGCTAACTGACTCGCAATTGGAAGGTGAGCCGGGCAACCAGGTTGACAGTTCTGACTTACCGTATGCTGGTATAGTGGTCAGCTGGAGCAACTGTACTTTGCCGTGTCAGATGTTTTATTCTCGAAGGGATATTCTTGTAAAAGTTGACATGAATTTGAATGTTATTTTTACTGGATTTATTTATTACGAAATGCATAGTGTAATAGTTAGTAATTAAAAAAATAATATAATTCCTGGGACTGAACTAGGTGAAGTCCGGAAGAAACCGTTGACAGTGCTTACTTACCGTATACAATTCCTCAGAGCTGTGGAGCGCGGTTTCTACTGGCCGACGCCTCCCGTCCGATTGCTCGATCGATCTGAAGACGGCGGCTACGGTATCCTTGCTGATGGCGAGCGCACTCAAGAGCGGACGGGTGGCGACACTCGAGACCATCAAGGAGATCAGCAGCGAGGTACTGTAGAAATTGGGGTAAAAAGGTAAAGGTAAAGGTGCTAGGTCTTCTACACGCAAGGCGGTCTCGACCACCCCTATGCCTCAGTAGCAACGAGAGCCTGTCATGAGGTGATCAGCGGCCTGTTGCGAGGCTATTCTCGAGTTGTGTGCACGTGAATCGGGGACCCCTTTCGAGGCATGTTTGGGTATGGTATGAGATGTACTGTAGGAATAGCAGAAATACGGTTATGTCAGTTGGATTAAATATGCAATGGGTCACGAATTTGATATACGTGCCTGAAGGAATACATACAGATGTATTGATTAGTTTTACAGTATGTCAATTTCTTGTTATCGATTACTCCATTTTCCAGCTTCGCTCTCGTCTCGCGACGTTTGTGAGTGGAAAGCTGGGAGAAGTGAAGAAGGAAGTGCAGAAGCCAGAGGGAAAGGTATGATACATGAAGGGTACTTATATCGATTACTAATGCGTTATTTCCTTGTAGATATGTACAAAGCGAAAAATTATATTTCGAAATTTGGGTAAATAATTGGACCCGATCTCTTAATTTCGCGCGCTCTCTCACCAATTGACCCGCGTTGAGGGTTTGCGAAATGAAAATATGTGATCCATAGGTCAAAAAGTAAAGCAGCATGGAACATCTGGTCGGGCAGGTTTTCGATTTTTTGATAGTTTACCGGGTAGGTTCCTACATTTCTGGGTTGTTTTCGGAAACTCTGTCGGGCAGGTTTCGTTTTAGGGATCATTTTGATCAGGCATATATTTTTCGCGCCCACCTTCGGCGGGCAGGTTACCTCGAAATCTACACACTTTTTGACCTATGATATGATCCAATTATTCACCAGAATTTTAAATTTTAAGAAAATTGAAAACATTTGCACTTTAGAAAAAAATCGGGTACGATGTTCTCATGACTGATTACAGTAGTCCATAGATGGCTACATTAGTGCCATGAATGTTTGCGGTAGTCTCGTGATTGCTTGTACCTCTCTCCCTGATTGCCCTGTCCGCAGGTTACAGTAATCTTGGGCTGGCTGATTACTGTAGTATGATTTTTTTCATGATTTTCATTACCGTATAATTGTTTAGGTTACGGTAATCGTGGGCAACGAGCACGTCAAGCGGTCGCTGCACGTCATGACGGAAATTGTGCTGGACGGCGAGAGAATCGAAGCGAGTCTCAAGGACTTTGGACGGTCAGCATTTTGATTATCAGAAATATGAGGAGAAGCGTAATTGCGCACAAATACTAGTGTTGAATAGAGATGAGAGCGCAAGAACGAAACAGAGAACCGTTCCGAAGCTGTTTCGAAACGCTTTGCTATTTTCATTTTCGAAATTTCGAATGATCATTTCTATTGAATACACTCGCCATTGTGTAGAAGTGTAGAAGCTAGTTTGTGTAGAAGTGTAGAAGTGTAGAAGCTAGTTTCGCTTACAATGTATTGATTTTTTTTTTGAATGTGAATTAACCCATTGTAGTTTCCAGAATGTGATTCCTTAATGGGATTATTCTCAGCCCTCCTCCTAATGTCCAATCCGTAGAGTAGTTTTGAGTGACTTCGGAATGTCAATTCCTCCGACTTCTTCAAAGAATCCGTCATTGCAGATTGCGATACGAGCTGGCTCGGGCGATTAAAGCCAGCGACGAATATAATATGTAGTTATTGTACATTTTAAAATATTTTCGATTCTATTTGTGTACATTCCAATATTGCACTACGTTGTTGTATGTTTCAAGGGTAGGTGGAGTTCATTGCGTTTCGAATTTTCTCAAATTCATAAATAAAAATATTTATTCAGATAAAACAAAATACTTAGCACCCGTGTTCGAGGAAAAGCGTTAGATCGTTATGCGAATGTGAGATCCATGAACCAGTGAAGAGTGCTTATTTGTCAAAGCGACAAAGGGATCAACTAATCGGTAATACAGCCGTCTAATCGGTAATACAGCCGGTAAAAATTAGAAAAAAATATTGAAATTTCAAATAGGACTTCCATTTCTCTCTTGACGTCTATCTGAAGCCCGACTGAATCGAACCTTCGATCGAAGCGAGATTGTGCGTCTCCTGAACAAAATTTGAACATAAAACATACAACAAGATGCGCCTTGTTATTCAACGCCCGATCTTAACTTGGATCCCTGTCTAGTTCAAGTTATCATCATTTTTTGGTCCGACCCTAATGCTTCTTGGCTTTGACTTCCGTCTTTGACCGCTCAGCAAGAACACCTACGCATGGTGTTGGGGTGCGAAATGAAGCAGTGCATGAAAATCAGTGAGAGTATTGTTTTCTCACGGCTTGAAATTATGTGTATTGTGTTATAACTTCCTAATTCTCGCAGGCCACAATGTCACAATACATCAAATCCGCAAAAAAACACTACTTCATGAGGGATTGGAAAAAAGTGGCTCTAGTTTAATCGCACGCCGTTCCGGGCCATTTATTGGTTGTGTCTGACTATGATTGGTGGCAATTGTCTTTCCAGTGCCTGCCTCATACATATTACCAATATACCAAAAAGAAACGAACACACCGCAAGTCTTCCGTAGTCGAACCAGAGAAACGTTCTTCATTTAGTTTGACGCCTGAATTGATATTTATTCTCCATAGAGTTGTCTCATGAATTTTTAAGAGAACCACTTTAGAATGGCATAAACAAACGAGGTGCAACGTATGCAAGGCATCATATTTTGTTGACCGATAATTCTCTATGATGAATCATCATGTGTTGCTTTTGACTCAATGGATGGGTGTGACATTGAAAGAGCCATTTTCGGTTTCAAACGTTCCCTTTTCTGACCCTCGTAATGGAGCTTGGATTTGCGTTGGCAGTTTAGCTTAGATTTGGAGTCAGGTCGACAAATTGTGAAAGTGCGCTCGTTCACCTTCATTTCACTTCGACTGGTGTTATCTCGCTCTGGACACCACCGAATCTCACCACAATATCCAGTCATTGCCACTATCTGCCGCCAGAATATCCGTCGATATTCGCTCGATCGCAGAAAACAGACGTAGAATGTGGAGGAGTAGCACGTCATGGCGGGGAACACCTGAACATTTTAATATACTTTAGTTCCTTTTAGGAACACGAAAAATTATCTCCTGAAAATACTAACAACAAAATGTTTACGCTATCTATTATAAATGGAAGCTCAGATCTAATATCACCGTTGCACACTTGGTGCGAACCATGTAAGCTTGCGCTCTCTCTATGAGATCCTTTGAGTATCCGGCGAACACGAGGAAATTGGCGAGAAATGTGGAGAGCAATCTGGAAAATGGAAAATTTTCGAAGCCACATGGGCGCATTTACGTGGATTGAACAAACTCATCAAACTTAAAAAGCAAAATCATCAATCATTGCACGACCAAGTATTCCCTCCATGTAATTAGACATGGGTGAGGAAGTTATTTTTTTCGAACTGTCTCGCTCTTGACCCCTTTTTTTACAGTTTATATGAATCTCCAACCGACCTTGAGAAGATGAATACGAGAATGATGACGAGGAGAGTTTGCATCGCTCTCCTCTCGATGTCACTGTTGTCGAATTTGTGCTTCTGCAATGCCGTGTTTATTCGAGAATTCCACAAACACAATGGCCTAAAGGTTTTCAGGAACTTGTAGTTGAGTAACAAGTTCATTTATCAGTTTCGCATGTATTTCCCGCCTGTATTTTATGCCTTGTTTTTCACGGAGGGGACGGAGGCGAATCTCCGTTTGAATTTCCGAGAACCGCAACGCGTGCTCCTCGCGTTGCGGACCCCGGGAATTTTCCCGGTTCAAAACTTAGCAACATGCCCGATCCCTTGTTCTTGTGCCAATTTTTGGCAAAACGATGTTAATGATGCGCTCACATGTTTATCGATTACTGAACGTGCAAAAAAAGGGAAGAAAAAGTAGATAAACGCATGAACTGGAAGTCGTATTCTGGAATTTAGTTTGTCGAGTTATTTTCCATATATATCCTTTCAAAAAAATATTTTTTCATGAGTATGCCTAGCTACCCCCATCGTCTAACTTAATGACTACAATTCAATATTCATAAATGACACATACTAAAGAAAATATACAAAGTTCTTGCGAACATTACAACTTTCTTTGTTTAGCACGTCCGGCGACCGCATTTTATCCACTTTTGCGCCGATCTTTCCTAATCGAACGCAAAACCTGCACATCTTTCCGAGACTCGTCCTTTTGTACTATCCATCCCCTCCGTGTTTTTTTCCATCTCATAAGTGGTTGCTCACATATGGCTTGCAGTGCTTGTAGTAGATAATAGCGAAGGCTGACAAATATGCAAGAACCGTCACTGCGTTGAAAACGAGACCGATGAAGTACCGGAAATACTGTTATTGCGGTATATATGATGGCTACCCCGAAACAATGTTTCTGAAGGTCCGGAGACAATCCCCAAACAAATTGAAAAACGGATTTCTCATTGAATATTTCAAAAGTGTCTTCAACGTTGTATCTTCCATGCGGGCCAGCTAATTTCTTATTCTTACCGCTTGTTTTCCCATTGAGGCGAGAAAATAATTGGAAATTGTTCTCTGAGCGAATGCATGCGCGAATCTATCTGTTTTGTCCAAGCATGGACAGATCGTGGAAAGAGACAAGGGAACGAATAATGTAGGCTGCCCACTCACAGCGAGACTTTGAGATCTAACGATTAAGCTAATTATAGTTTCTGTAGAAGAAAATCGAGACCGCTTTGGAAAAGAGCTGCGTAAGAAAAATGCTGGAAGCTGCGCAACCAGTTACTGCATATCATACTCACCACACTCGCCGTACGGTAAATGACAGACTGAGGGGTGGCTGACACAGTTTAATCTCGTCGTCATCGACATACAGAACACTGCAATTTTCGAAATTGAGAAGTAATACATATGATAGCACAATAAATTTAATATAACGAGTAACATAGACGTAATAACGTTGCGAGTTTCTACGAAATGGCAGTAGTGACGAGACTCATAGAGAAACTCGCCCCATTATCAAGACGGTGCATCCGTAAGCAAACGCTGGCACAACCAGCACTGTCAAATAGGTTCTGGTGGACACGGACCGGTGCCTGAAATATTAATGTAACCTAAAAGCGAAAACTCACTGTAGCGAGCAAGCAATTTTCAACAATCCATAACTCACTGAAGCGGAAAGGCAATCGATAAGAGCAGGTCGGTCGATATTGCAGCCATGAGAGCCATTTGCACGCAGTACATGAAGATGTATGGAGAGATGAGCGTGAAGCAATTGCGCCTGAGATTAGTATGATTACTTGATAACAATATTTTAAGCTTTATTCGAGGAACGACGAATCTCGGTGCAATAATATATGTTAAAAGCAAGGCATGATCCATCAATGGTCATCAAAACAGTGCGGATGCAAATGTTTTTCATCAGAATGAATGAAAAAAAGAAGTTCAAGTATGCCGTGATCTGATTAATCACAATGGTTACCTGATAATTTTCCTCCTGGAGATGCCGTAGATGAGTCCTACTAGTTCATATAACAGGCAAATTGATTGTGAAGAGACAAGAAGAGTTAAAAGAATTCCTGTGCAAAGATAATTTCCCGGTTGCATTGAAGACATCATGAATTACCGTATTTTGTCCGCAGTGCCTTCGATCGATAATGTGCGTAGATGACGTTCGTATTCCCGAAGAGTCCTAATACATTGAAGAGAACGATGCCGCTCCAGATTATGTGACGATCGCTCTCGATGATTGTCATTTAGTCTATGTGGTTTTCTGCGGGGTTTTGTGACGGTGAGGGTGGGAGGGGCGTGGCCAGTTCCGTCTGCGAGCTGCGAATACATATATCATTGTCACCCTTCACTTTCACCGAATATAGACAACAAACAAAAGGGTAGACAAGAGCGTGAAAGTAGGCGGGGTTCAGAGAAGTGATTGTTGGTGATTAAAAGTGTTGGGTGGAAAGCGTACAATTGCCGAATTTTTGTATAGTACGGTGTCAAAGATGTGATATAGTAGAGCACGCAATGTCCATACTCGGCAAGTGGAGGCAATCCACTTTGTCTTTCTCTCTCACTCGCTACCTCCAAACAAACGCTCACACTGTCTCTCCCCGACACCCCCTGCTCGAATAATCGAAAGCGACGATGAAAACAAGAGTGTCTGGTTGCGATTGCCCTTTGCTGCATGTATTTGGCGGAGTAGTGAGAGCAGCGAGAGACCGCAAGAGCGGAACTATTATGTATGCATAACTGAAAACATGGGACAGTGTGCGTCATGGCCGAGTGCGCTCTCTCGGCAGGTCGGCACGTGAGATAGTGTTTGAAAAAGAGAGCAATTATGACTCCTCAGCGACAATAAACACACCATAAGACACTGGCTGTGAGGCAACAGCGTGTGCTTAGCGTTCATGTAAAAGCTCGTTTATAAATGTGGTCAATCTGTTGTATGCGTGAAGGCCATGAATATGCATTCACTACGGCTCTTAAATATATTTTATCTACGTCATCTCTTTCAATATACTGTATACGTGAGGACAATCGATAACAAGCCATGGCAAATACAGTATGGTTTCAGTGGATGGTGGGTGTCTTTGCGAGTCATGGTGAGGAAGGTACGGTATGGGGGTACGAATGAGTGCGGGGTGGGGCGACTTGCAAAGGGGGTAAATTCACGCCTAGATTAGCTTGGCACTGGTACGCTGAGCCTAAAGATCACTGTGAGGTTAGGGGAAAACAATATTGTCATTTGTAGCTCTCTCTGGGAATGGTGCGGAACAATAAAATGAAAAGAAGAAGGGGGAAAAGCAGCTCCATGGTACGAGATGAGTCGAATGGATGAATGGTTGTTTGTCAAGCTCGCCAGAAGGGGGAAAATGTAATAGTAAACCAGTTTTAGAATAATAGAAAAAAACAATTACAAAAAGCGAAGGAAGTGACGGTCTGAGTGTTGTTTTTTTCGGAAATAGGAGTCAGCGGAAATATGGGAGCATAAAGTCTTATGTTACAACTCTCTTTCTATCTAGGCACTGTGCATAGTCTGAGCAGTATGAATATGAAAATTATTTGCGAACAAAAATATGGAATCCCGAGTGGAAGAAAACTGCGCACAACCTAGGGAAGGGTTTCTGTTTTATGAAAGAGTGTCCGGATTTCTAAAAGAAATCGTTCGCTACTCAGTTTTGGCACACAACACACGGCGGGAACTCGGTATAAAACACGATAATGAAGAGGAGTGGGGAAGGTATCACATCGAGAGGGGTACGGTAAGGAGGCGCTACGGGGCGATTAATAGGGCGCGTATCTGACTGCGCCGGCGACGGTGGTCGCTGAGGAGGCGACCTTTCCGCTGGCGCCGGAGCCAGATGCCGCCGAGCTCTGCGCCCCCGTCTTGATGATGGGCGATCCGCTGTAGGCCAGCATGCTGCAAATGGAAACCATTAATTGGTTTCCTCTTTCTCTTTTTCAACGAAGGAATTCTACGATTGGCCAACCCTAGTCTTAACATTCATCAGGTTGTTGTCAATAATAAAACAAAATATATTATAGATAATAACTAACGCTTGTTGCGCTGCGGCTGCATAGGGATGGTGGCCGGCTGCGGCCGCAACTTGAACAGCCTGCTGCTGCTGGTGGTAGGCAATGGCCTGAATAATATAATCAATTAACGATCACCCTTCTACCGTAACCCCACCTGTGCTTGCATCAGTTCCAGGGCGGTCTTCTCGTCAAGCGCCATCATCCCACCGTACTGCATCGCTGCGAACCCAACTATTTATTGATTGCTTTTCAAAATTATTGATTGTTTGGAACGACGCAGTTTGCTGTGTTATTCTGCACAATGCACAGTAAGCTCTCTCGAATTCGGACGGGGAAAATGGAAGACTACTTCTTCGCAACTAGCTATGCGGGTGTTGGGTAGAAGCAGAAACGACTGTTTAGGACAGAGTGCGACGAAATGTGAGACCACGGCCTCTTCATTTTGTCCACTCTATCATCCACCGAACTGTGAAGAAAGAGTGCGAAATGAAGATACCCCAGGCGCGCATTCCGCACTCTTTTTTTTAGAGTGTGAGGATAAGAATAAAACGGGCACCGACGGGTTTCAGATGGGGTAAGAAGTATAGGTCAAAGAGGTGGGTAAGAGTAGTATGGAAAGAAGAGGGACATTGGAGGGATGTGTCAAGGTAACGAAACTGTGGGGGATGACTTCAAGAGAGTTCATGCTCGGAGACCGATCGATCGCACTATGACAGGATAAGAGACGGGGGTAGGGAAAGCCCTTGGATCAGAGGGGGTGAATGTTGGTACTCGCACAGTGTAACTCGCTCTGTCTTTCTACCTGCTGCTTGCTGCTGTTGCTGCTGCTGTTGCTGAAGTGCTGCGGCGAGAGAAGGGTGGAGTCCGCCTGCTGCAGCGGCTGCTTGCAGCACCATGGCCTGCTGCGCCCGCGCCAGCTGCAAGGGAGCAGAGGGGAGTGGGGGAAGAGAAAGATAGAAATTGGGGGAGAGAGTACGGTAGCCTAAGCCTGTCAGATACGTGATCGGAGGTTATACCACTAGAGAAGCTGCCTGTTGGTAGAGAGAACATAGGATTGGATAGATGGAGAGAGATAGAGAGTCTCGAGAGAAGGGGTAGGTCACCGAACAGAGGGAGGTCCAAGCCGCGGCTTACTATAGGGTTTGAGAAGGTGAGAGACGCCTGCACTCTCCTCGTTTCGCACACTCTCTGAGCGGCGAGAGAGTGGACGAATCGAGGAGACACGAGGACGTCGAGAGAGTTATTTACAGAAGGTATGTAGGGGGAGTACATGAGTCTGGATAGGAGAGAGAGACATAGGGGAGTACGATGACAAGGGTAGATCAAACTGTCTATGGTGTGTGTGGGCGGAGTCTGCAGCAAGTCGTTACCTCTAGTTGCTGTGCTGCAGCTGCGCCCTGTGCTGCACCGCCGGCTGCACCGCCGCCCTGCTGCAGCATTGTGGCAGCAGCAATCGCCGCTTGCTGCAAGGTCATCTAAATTAGACAACTGTTGCTCCGCAGATTCTCCTAATTATGAATACAATGCCACAACAAGTTGACAAAGACAATCTATTTTTGAACACTAGTGGAGTTATCGTACTACTATTCTGTTGAACTTGAAGCTTTCCGTGCTCGAAGAGGAAACGTAATTCTTATTGCATCATCCTACGCAATTGTTCACCTGCTGCTGCTGCATGGCCAGCTGCTGTGCTGCAGTTGCTGCAGCTGACGAGGCGATGAGAAGCGGGTTGAACGACGGTTTTGGGCGGTACGACAGCGTTGCACCCTTGGGTGGGGCCTGAACAATATATCCAATATGCGGATCGTCGATATGAAAACCTCCGGAGTTTCAGTCCTGCGATCGTAAAGGCGTGCAACTTGTGAAACAACAATCTGGCGTAGAATAAGACACACCTCGATGAGGATGGTGCACACTTCGGCCATGCACAGCACGATGGCTTCGGCGGTGCCTGAGAGAGTGACGGCTCGCTCGGTCGACTGGGGCAGCATCTCAGAGGCGACTTGGATCGAGGCACCCGTTGCCTGCAAATTGCGTCATTATTATGCAACCCTATCTGTGACGTCACTCTATTGAGTTAAATATTCGTAAAGTACAGTCCTATCTACAACACTAGAAATGTATTTGTTAGAAATATTTCAGAGATTATACTAATTATACTAGTCTTTGGCGTTTCTACGAGTAACACGATGCTTGATCTCTCCAGGGCGGAACAAGCGCACCTCATCTCAAAGAGATGATTGCATTTCACGTGCAGGCTGCTGACACTTGTTATTTACACACCCTGCTACATGCGCCGCACACGAGTGCAGGCTGCACTACAATCTAGTAGGGCGGAATATGTTTCGTACTCTCCATAAAGGAGTGAACTAACTTACTATTATAGTCTATGTTGAAGTTCGGTAACTTTTTACACAACTCTCTCACTCCTAACCACTTTGTGGAGGTTCTGTGAGCAGGACGAGGGATTTTAAGTGCGGGTGCACCATGTTTGAACTAACTTCTTGACCTTAAAAACGAGATAATAATGGATACGTACGTCTCTAATCTCCTTAATCTTCGATCCTCCCTTTCCAATAATCGATCCGCACTGAGTTGCGGGCACGATCAATCGGAGGGTGATGGGCGGCTTCGGAACTGAGTTCGGCAGCGCTTTCATGTCCTGCAATCTCTCATTTAATAATTTATATAACTTATAAGTAATGTATTCTAATGAATTGAATAATATTCTATGTAGAATTCCAATCATTCCTCATCTGAGCACTATTGCCTGACATGATTAATCATTGAACTTATTCTAAAATAGCTAGTTGGTTAGGGCGATCATGACGTGATGGATTCCCCGACTCTGGATATCATAGATTTTGCGAGTCTTCCTGCTCCCTAATTCGGCTGAAACCCCTCTCCCCTGCCGGATTCACTCCTTCTCGACTTAGAACAATGGAGGGATTTCCGGACAAAGGAGTTGTCCCTAGAGGCGAGCGGGAGAGAAGTGTGAAATTGGTAGTAGAAGAAGGGGCCTACTGCTACTGAATGCGAATAAGGAGCATCTCTCGAGCATAATGAACTTGTTGAGTACTACGCCATCCTTAGGCAAATCATTCTTGAAAACTCATTCGTCGATAGATAAATCAGGGGATACCGTACATCGGCGAACTTTGTGCAGATCATGTCCATGGCTTTAGTGATTGTGTTTGTCGTTCCGGTGATTGTGACTATACGTTCCGGGCAGCTGCCGTCGGAAATATTGATCTGCAAAATCAATAGTATGTTTCCTGATGTCAACAACAATCATAATTTACGGAAATTTTACTGCCAGTTATTTTGGACATTTTGCAACAAGATGGTCTAACATACGGTTTCATATGCCCCTTTAATTTATTTTATTTCACCGCTTGCTGGTACTACTTGTAGTAAATCTTGTAGTTTCTGTTGACAGCAAAAATTGCTCCAATTCGTCGTCGCATTTTACTTCATCTCCTAACACGAAATACGATCCCGCTTACAATTCCCACTACTAGCCGACTACTAGCTCACTAGATCACTTCTTCCGCTGTGGTTAGGCTACATTGTAAGTAGTGGTTGTGAAAACAAATTGTCAAGAAAAAAATATGAAAAAAATTGTCATTATTTTACACAAAAAAGATAATTTCTTAATTTCAGAGCGAAATTACAATCACCTTCGCTCCAGAGCCCTCTCGAATCAGCTTGATCTGGTCGCCGCGCTTGCCAATTATCGATCCGACTTCCTGCAAAATCGAATTTCATTTATTATCGATTTTCCACATATTCCCCTTGAGCCCTCCTCGCATTTTCCCGTCAATGATTCTCCTATTTCAATTCCTCTCTCTCTTTGTATCCCTCTTCTAACTAACGAGAAGGAGGTAACTCGATACGGCGCGGGCATGGAATATCGAGTGAGAGGGGAGGAAAAGAGGAAGGCATGAAACATCAATGACGGAGGAAGGAGGAATTGAGAGAGATGGCTTGCGTCATCAATAGGTAAGGAGCACTTGAAATATAGAGAAGGAAAGGAAAAACTTAACGTTGCACGCAGGATAGATACAATTCCACACGTTTCAGGATAACTCTAAGATCCTACACGGAAATGATAACATTCATAGCGCCAAAACGCCGTGAGATGCTAGTACCGGCTAGCTGTGATATCACACTAGAGAACACAACAATCCTGAGTAATGCTTGCACGCACGGGGCAATGACATCATAGTATTCAGGAAACATGCTGGAACAAATGCAAATCGATAGTGCCACCGTACCTTGCCCTGCATGAGTAGCCTGATGGTCAAGATCTGGTTGAGATTCGGCGTTCCGTCGCTCGTGCTCGACTCACCCTCATCAACGCCTTTAAGAGTCGAATGATTTCGGTTATTGATTTTTTCAAGCGATTAAGATACAGAAAAGCTAATTGAACGTGGCCAATTTGTATACTGGGTATGAATAGCTTTCTGTATCTTTATGTATCTATTTCAGGTATTTTACTTTGCTCCAAAACGCTTCTTATCGGCAGCCCGAAACGGTTTGTTCTTCTAATTTTGGTTAATTGTTCTACGTATTGAATCATGTTTGCGATAAATAACATGATTGATCTCGACGCTCACCGGGTGACTTTCCAGTAGGATTGTTTTCCTGATTGCTGCCGTTGCTGGTGGGCGACGTGGACGACGTCTGGTATGCTGCAATGATTATCGATTATTATTGTGTTGAATCACTTCTTTTTTTACTTTCATTGGAGGGTTACCACTCAGTACCGCAGTGTTTCAACCAAAGACTATGAAACTGCTGTGAAACCTAGACAAATGTCTGATACGTTGCAATTTAGTAGGTTATTGAATAATTTTATTTCGAGCAGGAGAAAGCGCTATTGCTACATCTCAATCAGGCAAAGCTTATGAAGTCGCGGTGAAACATAAACAAAAGTATTGCACGCTGCAATTTTATCCCTTTTTATTTTGTTTTACCACTATTTTATATGCATTAACGATTACAACACAGCGTAGCATCTATGCCAAGTGATGACTATGAAACCCCTGTGAAACATAAGCCACACTGCGATTTTTGTCTTTTTCTCGGCTGGATGAGGCACAGGCAGGGCCGTATATTTGCGAAGAAAAGAGCATGCAACTACTGAGAAACATAAGAAACCGTTAGTACCCTGCAATTTAACACACTTTAAGTATTTTTTGAAACGATAGACCAATCGACAGTGCCGCAACTATGTGAACCGAACACTATGTAACCACTGTGAAACTTAAGCAACCGCCCGGCAAGCTGTAATTTTGTATATATTTTTTTGTTTTTGTTTGACGGAATCTCATTAGTGCCGCACTGCCTCAACCAAAGACTATGAAACCACTGAGAAACATATGAGGTACGATCACATTTACAAGTCAGAATCGAGCAGATTCAACGTGTTGCAATGCCAACATCCTCTGAAGACGCTTCAGACTCTCTTCCATTACACGCTCTCTCGCTCCTAACCCTATTGTGGACGCTGTGAATCCTCAGAGGGAAATAAGTCTACGACTCTACACTTAAGGGCTAGACAGCGACGACTTTCAAAGTCTAACTATCCCGCTCCCCTGCGCCTATTAGACTTTGAAGTCGTCGCTGTCCAGCTTAGACTTTTAAAGTCGTAGACTTATTTCCCCGTGAATCCGACATACCTCCTTGCAGCAGGGCTGCCTGCTGTGCAGCCGCCGCAGCCAGTATCTGCTGGTGCTGCTGCAGCGCGTACATCTGCTGTGAGGCGAACGATGATGACGGTTCCATGCCCCCTGCAATCGATATCTACAGTACCCTGGACAATCGCTGCGAAACGCGGATAACTGTGAGAGATGATACGGATCGAATCAATATGGGCGGATACGCATCTAGTTCGACGTTTGCTCAGCTTTTGAGAATCTCTCTTTAACTCTAGCACTCTCTCGGCTGATAGAGGGTTGAGAGCTCTATCAGCCGAGGGGGAGAGAGAGATAGAGATATCACTGGGGGGAGAGCGAGTAAATAAATGATAGGCGAAGATGAATCAAGATGGTACACATTGGGGAAGGGGGGAGACACAAGAGCGGCTTGTCTTGATTGTATCGAAGCAGAGATCGTCGGATTGGTCGAGAGGGATTTACAGTATCTTGCAAAAAGAAAGGCACCCTTGTATAAGTAAAATAATACGAACGTTCCAGATGAGAAAATGAGACGTGTTTACCAAAGGCGAAGATATCTCAAGGACGATAGTTCCTGCTTGCAAACCCGCCTTTAGTAATGAAGATCGTATCATTTTGTAACTAATATAACGGGATTAATGCTTCGACTTTTAGTTGCCACAATGAGAACATAACCACCCATCTTTTCACCAGCAGAATCAGGAGTGAGGCAGCGTTCGATGGCGAGAGAGATTCGTTCCTGACCCCTTCCTGGAGTCGTGAAGTGTAGAGTGACGCTGATACGGTAGATCATAAAGCTGCGGCCGCTTTGTGATGCACCGTATCATTCTCACATGTTAGCAACAAGCACTCAATGGTCGACTGTGGAGAGTATTGATAAGAGACTGAAGAGTCGGGAAGGATGTTAGGGACCGTGGGAGAGAGAGAGAAAGAGAGACGATTGATAAGAGGTAATGTTGCCGAGATGACGCGCTGATCGATTGGAAGAAAACGATGAGGTTTGATAGGTCGGAAGAGAGCGATAAGGTAGATACAGTCGATACAGTATAGTAAACGAGACACAAAATGATCCATAAATAATCACTTGCCTAGTGGTGCAACACGATATTTGACAAAAAAAGGGAGGGGGTATGAGGGAGAATCTGAATTTCATTCAGAAACACGCTAAATATGGGATCAGGCTTTTGCGGCACCACATTTTCGCAGTTACTGGATAGACTCAGTAGAAAATGCAGCGACGTTAGATCTGCCAAATTTCAATACGGAAAATATTTTGGACAATAAACAATAATTGTTGCTTGTTTATATTCTGGACAAGTACAAAGGCGACGCCGCATGACAATAAAGATGGCGATAAGCGCTCGGATCAGCATGCGATCATGTACCTGTCATCACATCACTTTCAAGACATAAAGACACACTTCTCTCTCTCTCTCTCTCTCTCTCTCTCTCTCTCTTCCTTCTATACAGCCCGCTGCGACAAGACTCCCGAGAGCGACATACGAGAAGCACGGAGGAGGAGGGAGGGAGGATAGGGTTACAAGAGGAAGAGGAGGAGGGGAGGGAAGAGGTGAAAAGGCATAGGAAATGAAAGCAAAAAGACGATTTCGGTAGATTTCTTATTGTTAGGAAAACCTTATCATTACGTTAAAAGAACGAAACTTTGATCTTCACTAAACGCAGCAATGAAAATACAGTGATGTATACAATATTAAGTGGAGATGAAAGTAGGAGGATAGAGTTACAAGGCGGGGGAGGTGAGAGGAGGAGAAGAGAAAGAAGAGGACCGATAAGGTCAGAAGGCACCGCCTCTGGTGGATCAGAGATGGAGCCGAGGGGATTTGGAATCTGAGGTCAGCATTCCAAAGCTCCAGAAAGGGGTCAGGGGAGAGATTGTGTGAGAAAATGTCTCTCGACCCCATTTTAGGAAGAGATGCGATGAAATGAACGAACAATCAAAACACAGACCAAAGATGGAGGAGCTATAAGAAGCTCTAAAAGAAGAAACAGAAGACGTGAAACAATGCAAGGGGGAAATTGTCATAAGGGGGGAAGGACTTGCGAAAGAGCTTTCGAAAATCCACGAAAGTTTCTTCCCGGAATCTCTTAGTTTGTCCGAGGCTCTCACGCAGGATTTCAGAGGGCTCAGCGAATTTCTGGCGGACGAAAGAAAGGAGAAGAAAAGGGTGTGACAATGGCGGAAAAGGGCATGGATCAGCATTTCATTTAACATATTTTAGTAAAGCTTTCCTGTGAAACCACAAGGTGAGATACTGAACTGAATTCGCTTATTAGTGAGGAAACAACGGAATGCTAGAGAGTTTGACCGATTTTCGTAATAAATGAACTGTCAAATACGCTAATTCGGTTTCAATAAAGGATTGTCTTTGAGATGAAATTAGTCCTGGTACCGTAAGGTTTGGGCTTTGCGAATACTTTTCCCTCTCCATGTCGACTACTTTCACCTGGGGGGGGGTCACTTCACTGTCCAGTTTGGTCAAATCAGCTCTTCAATCCACCAAAAGCTCGAATTCAAACACTGCGCAAAAAAGCGGCCCGGCCCCTTCTAATTTCACCGCCCGGATCGCTTTCCCAGAGTGTGTGCGCAATCACAAACAGCAGAAAGGGGCGCACCAATCGATACTGTATTCAAGATGATTACGGTCAAATCAGGGAAAAATCGATAATTGGCTGCTACTAAACTGTGCGCGGATATTGACAACTTACACTGTGGGGTGAGAGTAACAGAGAAGTGGGAAGGGACAGAGAGAGAGGTAGATAGGGACCTACTCTCGTCGCGCAGAGAGAGAGAGAGACCCCCTCTCTCTCTCCCTCCCCTCACCCCCGAAATCAACTCAAATATTTGCTCATCATCGTCGCACCGCGAGAGTTGTTCAGAGAAGCGGCGAGAGAACAGGAGAAATCGAGAGAACACAGAGCAAAGAGCGATGAAAGAGCAGGGGAAGTGAAGAAGGCGCAGACAACCGGCAACGGTTAGAGACCACTGCCAACGAAGAGAGCGAGGGAGGGGCAGGTCAGTTCGCGATCGACGAACAACTAACTACTCTGATAGTAATGGAGTACGGTAGTGGGGCATCATTGATCAACAAATAATCAATTTTGCTACAGAAAAGGTGTAAAGTTAGAGAACGGGTAAAATACTCTCTCCCTTTTCCACACTCTCCCGCCCGTACCCCTTTCTGGTGGTTCGGAATCATGGGGACCTCATCGATCAACAATGAGAAAGTTGCGGGAGTAACTGTAATCGACAGGGGGAAGGCTAGATATAAATCCCGTCGTCGCTCGCTAGTTATAGCGGGGCGTAACGACATATCTAGCGGTGCTAGAGTGCTGCCCGATGCAAAATGAGATTTGTCTCGTTAACGAGCCATATGATACCAATTCTCCATAAAGGGGTCAGCAACGAGGGCGAGAAGGTTACTGTCGATGCTACACGCAGTCTCATTCTTGACCCCATTCTGAAGATCTTACAAACATGAAGAATGAAGCGAAATGAGCAATGGTACCGAAAGAGAAATGGAGACGAAAAAACGAACGATCAATAATGCAGATGGAAAGAGATTTTAACGACATTCTGGCAAGTCTGCATAAATTGGAGAAGACAATTGGAGGGTGCGAGAACAGTAAGTGTCGCCACGAGTTTATCATTTTGCCCAGAATGCTGTGAGCGTTTGAGGTAGAGGGAGAGTTCCTTTCGATTATGCACGTTCTCTTAGACCGAGGTTTAAGTTAACATGTGAAATGAAATGAAATGAGATTTGTGCCGGTAACGAGTAAGTAATGGAGAAGGAAGAAGAAAATGAAATGGGATCGATTTGAGAGAGTCGCAATTACTTTCCAAGACAACATTTTGCACGTGTTTCCTTATTTCTTCGCAGAAGATGCTATTCATTTCGCTACGGAATATCGTAGATTACAGGTTGCTCTTGTCGAGAGTGATTTAGACTTATTGACTGACTGACTTATTGACTTATTGACTTATTCTTGAGAGTGACTTATTCGATACATTCAAATGATAGTAAATTGATAGCTATACATGTATTGCATTCGTAAGACCGCAATATGAATCAAAATAGTTAAGAGTTGCTGTATTCTTTCTGTGTGCAATAAAATTACAGTATCAGTGGATCGCAAACTAGTCTCTGATACTGTAAGAGAGCACCGATCGACCCCACTGTCTCTCTCACGAGAGAGAGAGAGAGAGAGAGAGAGAGAGAGCAATGATGGATGCAGAGGGAAAGAAGGGCACTTGAAAAAAGCTCAGTTGAAGAATAGAGGGAAGAAAGAAGAGGGGAAGAGAGTTGATAAGAGAGCTAGGGGACGAATCTACGTGAAGGAAATGGTGATGGACCATCTCGGTACGCATTTTGGAACTTCCGGGAACCCAAAAATCAAATATTTTGACTCGTTACCAGAAGAAATCATGTCAATACTCTTCTCAAACACGTATTGCAAAAGATCTAGGGAAATCGAGAAGCAGAAGGTTGAAATTCTACAGAAAACACTCGAATCTCGGAGCGTATGCCGGAAGAATACAATAATTAGCGCACGCAAAAGCCGTTCTCTAGCCTCAGTTCTTTATTTTACTCTTTATTTCACGAACATATGATACATTTTTATAGCTGTTATTTTTATAACTGTGTAATCACGAAAAAAATTTGAGTAAAAATATTTTTCGAGTAGTCGAGTAAAGTTGGTTGGGAAAAAACCCGCAACTGCCATCAGGAAGCGCACTGACAATGAGGAGAGATACGGTATACGATAACTGGTCACGGCGAGCGTACGGAAGAGCAAACTCACTACACACGAGCCTCTGAGTGCGGACTATTTATCAGAGAGTGGAGGGGACGACGCGGACCAGTGATTAGAGGCGATCGTCGCGCGTGAACACAACAGAAGACGAGGAGAGAGAGAGAGAGAGAGAGAGAGAGAGAGAGAGAAGGAGAGAATGAAGAAAGAAGCCGAGTAGAAGAAGACAACAGACGGACTGCAGTGACGTGAAAGCGAGAACTGGTACAATTTACGAGTGAGTGAATACTCGAGGATGATGGGGTGGTTGAATAGGAGGACATCATTGATCAGGCGAACGTCCAGGAAGGGGCCATTAACTCGCTGCTGACGCCTTTCTGGACGCAAGATCGGGCTTTAGAATCATGCGGATACGCTTACTTGGTACTCTTTTCGAAAAGTTCGGACTAGTTTGAATGATTGTGAATTAAGGGTCCCGGATTGGTGCTCGTATTCCGGAATTACAGCGAGAAATCGGTAATGCCGTTGGTAAGAAGCTGAAAGTTTTCCCGAGGGTATACGCAACGCCTCGCCGGCATTTTGTGAATCTTGACGATGAGTTTCGTAATGGAGGAAGAGGAAAAGGGAGAGGCTCAGATGAACATACACTTTACGGGAGATCTGAACGGGTATTACAACGGGCGCGAGAGAGCAGTTAGAGGATTGAATGAGAAGTGAACATCTGAGGAACATTCGATCAAAAATAGAGAGAGAAATAGAGAGAGAGAGAGATCGAGAGAGAGAACACGATGCACTTTCTAATAGTGATTAAGAGTTTGAATACAAATATCAGGCCTAAATATGGTTGATTCTGGCTAGCTGTGTAATAATAGGAAAGATGCCGTAAGATGGAATGAGATGTGAACATCTGAGGAACGAACATCAGATCAGATATTGAGAAAGAGAGTACTTTTTTTTTCGTTATATGACCCAAGTAAGTTTGGAATGCGAAAGAAGAGCGATTCAATCAATTATCGTGTGCTGATTGATTCAATACGTGGAATAAGCACGGAAGGAAGATGACGGTGGTGTATGTGCGAGTGACTATCGCTGCAGAAATAATAACCGGCTTTCAAAACGACAATGAGGTACTGGGCAAGATCAACACCATCGGATAGAACCTTCTCGATTAGACCTTTTTTCTCGAGAATAAATCAAACTCTATGAGCTCAATTTGACGGGGATCTTTGAGCCATTTTTGTTATCAGCATCAACTCGAATCTGACTGCAGTGACAATAGCGACAAGACAGGCGTGACTATTCTATTTTCTCACGTTGATAGGCGGGAGAATAATGTGTTATCACCTTGCGAAGAATGGGTTTGGGATAGGTTTCAGTGTTGCGAGAAAATTGGAGCGAACGAGAAGTGGTAGTGACGTTGACGCAGCATTCGCGAATAAATTATTACTTATCGCAATATTTAACATATTGATTTTTTTCTAAATGATGTTTCCTGAGTTTTTTTGAGATTCATTCAATATTACAATCACACGTGGGCACGGTCACCCGGGAACACTCTGCATGCTCGGGAAACCTAGTTGTGGAGCACTATGCAAAAGTTCAAGAAATTAAAAAGTTTAAAGTTTGAGGAGTTGGGTAATGCTGGGGGCACTATCAAATCGAGTGAAACCGGGGCGGGAGCACTATGCAAAAATAATCTGTAATTTGCTGCCCACGTGTGATTACAATTTTAAAATACTACGCTGCACTTCAACCTGTGGTGTGGATACTGTCTGCTTCTCTCGCTTTTGCATGCTCTCTCGCCCTCGTTTCTGCCGTATATCAGAGGAACGTTTAAATATTTCGGACGAGTGTTTGTAAATTTGTAATATCTAGTCGGAGAAAGATAAGCAGATAAATAACGCAGAACCACTTCATGGTTATTATTGTGCAGTTCAAAAACTTAGCAGTCTCCGCCCACTTTAGCGATACGGTCGTTAGTGCGAATTAGTCCATCTTTCGGAACATTATATTCCCTACTAAGGGAGACATCTTCTCTAAAATTATTTCATTCCTATTTCATAAAACGTGCATTGCACTGCTATTGAAACCACATAATAAAATCACGGAAATATTGATATGACGTGTTAGCATTTCGCCGACTTTTTGCACAGTAGTTGACGGAACGGAAAATTTACGTACAATAAGCTGTTGAACCTCTTTACTCTAGAATAGTTCTGCGGAAACATTACAGTTGGCTTCGGCCCCATATGGTAGAAGACTACTGTAACATCAATCGAGATGGAGCCAAAGTAAACTTTTACTACAGAAAAATCTGAGATTTTGCTTGACGATCGGATCAAATTTCGCTATTCCCACGCAACTTTGTGACAGAAGGAAGAAATAAGAAAAAAAAGTAACAGCTGATGAAGGGACGAGAGAAAAAGAAAGAAAGAGAGGAGCAAAAATGAGGACAGCGTCATCGGGTAAGGTGATATCCCTCACATCATTCCAATTAAATTAGCTTACGAGTAATCATGCCTATTTTATAGTACTACAGTTGGTTTATGCGTCAGAAAACGTTGTTTGTATGACTGTTTCGCTCCCTTAACGGCAATCCTCCAGAAAGGGGTCGACGAGGATGTTCGAGCAGTCTCTCGCCTTAGACTTCTTTCTTGTGTTTTTAAGATACGTGCACTGATTGTTCCGATGAACAATTTGCGGAGGAGGAGTGAATCAAGTAAAACAAAGCGGACAGCTGCCGTGAAATCATCAATACAAGGCTTGATTAATTCATGTCTCTCCGTAGCAAACAGCACCGGGGCATAGCATCGAGTTGGCACCGTGCCAAGAACATCTTTCATTGCCTCTCTCTCTCTCTCTCTCTCGTTTCGCGCACTCTCTCGGTGATTCTCTCTTTCGCTAACTTGATCTCGCCGTTACTAGTTCGGAGGGAGTGCGGGGCACCCTTTCTCCGCCGATCGCTCCACCCCGAAAGCCACTGCGAGAGTGAGGGAGGAAGCTCTCATGCTGCGCTAATTTCTTCGTGGAAATTGCCCCACCCAGAGGTGGAAAACTCGTGTAACTCAGCTCAAACTGAACGAAATCACTCCAATCAAAAAAGGAAAATGTTCCAAACGTGACTTGTAATCACTGTATCAAGTTTGGAAGCTGTAGCTTGTCTAGGAAAAAAGTTATGCAAGGTGGACAAAACGGTTTTCCACTTTCCACCCATGAAATTTGCGCAGCATAAGTGTGCAACCACAAGAGAGTGAAGACAAGTTTGGGTGCGCTTGATATCAACTTGTGGAAACACACGGGTGCCCTCTAGAAAGTGGTGATCGAGATATTTCATAATGTTTTTCATAAATTTTGAAATTTTTTTTTTTGAAATTTTAAAATTGTTTTTTATTCAGAAAAAGGCTCGAATAAATCATATCTGTCCGGAACAAAGTTAGCGGGAAAACGAAACAGGAGTGGTGCGAGCGGAAAAATGTTTCACCATGTTTTAGTACGGGCGAGCAGCGGTACTAAATCCCGGTCGTAAGATAATATTACATGATGATATTGTGAGACGGGAGTCTCTCTCTCTCTCTCTCTCTCTCTCTCAAAGACACGAGTCAACAGAAGTGAGTGTAGAGCGAACAATAAACAAAAGGCAATTAGAGATGAATCAATGAGAAGCTGGAGAGAGATAGAGAAGAGAGAGAGAAAGAGAGAGAGAGAGATTGTTGGTTATGACGCGTTCGTCGTAACAATACTAATTAGAGCCTGGCGGAACAGCACTCCCCTGGGACTGTGATTGCTTATTTAAAAAAAATAGGATCAAGGATCGGCGCTAGCATTTTCATACTCGAATTGAAAAAATAGACCACTTTGAGACGGCGGGAAAATAAACTGTCTCATTCGAAGGAACTCTTATGGTGGAAAAGATAATTTACCTCATGAACGGGGTACGGGGACTATTCGATTGCGATTCCCTCTAATTTTGACACATTTTCTAGCAGAGTTTCAAGCGTTTCGTCTAGACATGTCAGGAATAGAGTTTTTTTTAATTTCTAAGAAAGTACGATAAATCAAGCATGGAGGTGGAGGGGTGGACAAAGCACTGTTTCTTTCACAGAACTCATTTTGAATCCTGGCATTAGCCTATTTACTACGTTACTAGATACTAAAAAGCAAGTAGTAATCTAAAAAAAACATCGATTATGAGTGAGCATGGCAGGTGCGTGTGAGAGCGTGTGCAGGGGAGGCTCTTCACCTGTCAATGAGAGAGAGAGAGTGAAGTGGGAAGAGAAGAAAAGTGAGAGAATGAGAGGAGAACTTGAACAAAAAGATAAGAACTTTGTTCTGCAACAATCTACCCAGAGAATTCGTCCTTCCAGATACAAAAAATACGGTGCTCGATAAATATTGAAAACTGCAACTGGTAATTTAAAAGGTGAGGATGCACTCAGAGAAAAGTATGTCATATATGGCTCCTGAACTGCGTTTGTTTGTTATGTATAACATAGCAGCGCAGTTCAGGAGCCATATACGACGCACATTTTTCTCTGTGTGGTGAGAGAGGGCCGTATTTCATCGTTTACACTTTCCTAGTGAATTCTCTTCAGATAATGACATCAGGCTGATTTAGACAATAGTGCGCTGCGGTGCAAAATCACCGGCCAGGGACTGCCTCATTTCTCATTTTCACATGTGTTGTTCTCTCTCTCTCTCTCTCTCTCTCTCTCCTAGCCTCTGCTCATCTATCTCTATCACAGCAGCACTACATCAGAGTTGATCCCCCGCTTTGATTGAGCGACCTATCAATCGCGATTTTTTCGTTCAATTTCCTTCCCTTATGGTTCAAACACCTGAGAAAAATTGGCTTCCCTACCCTCTATGCGAGACAAAACACATTGCCGAAATTTGAATTTTAACATCTCGCCTGTACAAATTGCGGAGTATTAGTGACGAAAGTCAAAAGAAGATATTGTTTTCATGTAGAGTCGTGGAGATTAAGTTACCGAATGACGTCAGCAACAAAAAGAGCGAAAAAGCGCCGTGTGAGAGAGTGAGGACTTGATTTCTCGGCCGACTCATTTTGCAGGATAGCAAGGGGTGATAGGGAAGAGAGAGATGGAGAGAGAGAGTAATTCGAGAGAAAAGCGATCGATAAATAAAGTAATGCAGGATATGCGTTAATGTAATACTAGAAACCGCAAAAAAATTCCTAGCAGTCTAACGGTTCGCATCTAGTACCGCTGGTATTTGTAATAGAATTCCAAATAAAAGTTCGGAAACATCAGAAACATAGTGGACAAAGACAAAGGGTTCATGCGATTTCACAGTAGCAAGATACCAAGCTAGATGCGGTAAACGGGTAAGCCAGCTACAGCATACGGTGGAACACATAGGTATTCCTTGCATCCCCTGGCTTCAATAATCCATGACAAGGTATTCCAATGCAGTCAGTAGAGTCAGAGTTGGCAGTAAAAGAGAGAGAGAGAGAAAGAGGAAAGTGAGCCGCTGCGTAATTCAAAATTGCCAGAGCAGGTGTTGAACCCCGGAATGGGTCTCTCTCTCTGGTTTCAATAGAGAGAGACCGAGAGTGGATGGAAGAGTGGTTGAGAAATGACGAGGATGAGTTTGGAAACGCGGGAATTGGAAATGAAGTCTGGGTCATGACGAGTTTAGTGTTCGTCAATGTACATCGATGCGTATTTCATTGGGCACACTCGCATTGATGAGCGCAAGGTGGTAAAGATGTTAGGGCTCTTATAAAAGTATACTGGAATTAAATGGACTTCAAAACTAAATGTAGGAGAACAAAGCAAACCGCGAAGCGTGAGAAGTTTAAAAAGTTATCATTTATTGTAATTTCATTATCTTACAATAAATGAATTGTAATTCAAGATCAGTCAGTGATTAGTAAAAACACCAGAGCAAGAGAGTCTGAGAGGTAAGTGAAATTTGCCGCTCTGCCTCGGAATCACCTGTTCTGCGGGATTTTGAGCGGGAGAGAGAGCGGGGGTAATGAAAAGAGAGAGAGATAGATAGAGGGCGAAAAGGAGAGAGAGACAGACGATGATGATAGTAGTAACAACAGTGGCCGTAGTTTAGCTTGACATCAGGACGCTGTCCAAACAATCATGCCATTGATGAATTGGTCTGCAGCTAATTTATTGATCGCTTTTTCCTAAGTCGCCGAAATATTAAAAATATACTACTTTCATGCTTACGAATAAGAACTCTCGTGAATCTCGTTCGAAGGTTTTATTGAACTGAAAATGAATGTTCGCAGTGTGCAAACTTCAGCTGGAATGGGCGTACTTTAATGAGAAGAAAGCGACACGGAAGTGCTCATTTTGAGAGGTACGTTTTTGCAAATATAAAATGATTTGCATATAATAAGCTGTTTATTTTAGATATACAAAAATATTTTACATTTAATATATTTTATATCTAATTTACTGTACACAAAAGTAACAATGAAAATAAATCAATGAGAACCAAGTAAAATTGGCGTGCGAAGTGGACGCTCCTTAGAAAAAAGCGGAAATACGACATAAAAGCAAGCAATATTTTTTCGCGTGTGAAGAGGAACTCTTATTGTGTTGGAGCGAGGGGAAACGAGGCGTCTCTACCGACCGGTGCAGCATTGGTCCTTATATAAAGGGGCCAGAAGCGAGAGAGCGCGCAAAAGTGAGAGAGCCCACTCGAATGTACAAGCTCTCAGACTCCTAACCCCTTTCAGTACTCTCACAGCGAATTTGCTAAGAAAGGCGCTTGCTAACTCATTTGCTTAGCAACTTACTTGCTTATTTTCGAGGGGCTCACTGGGCGAAGTGTCTGTAATGAACACCGGTAAGCACTCTCGCAGCATCTAGAGAGTGGCACAGTAGGTAACGTGTTTGGCCAGCAATCCGATGGTACTGGGTTCACACCCTCTCGATGCAGAATTTTGCTCGTTTTCACCTTTTCTCTCACCATTTGCAGTAAGCAAGCGAACTTGCTTAAATGTAAGCAAGAAGTTTCCAGGAACCCGTTTCCTAGAAAGATGCTTGCTTATATTCTAGCAAATTCGCTGTGAGAGTAAGATTGATCGACATGTTGAATGATCTGGTTGATCCCTCCACAAAGAGTTATGCGCGAGAGACCGTGTTCATAGAGACCCTCTCACTTTTACACGATCTCTCGCTTGTGACCCTTTAGATATGGAGAGATACTGCGGCGAGCGAACGAACGGCTGGATACAAATCGAAATGTGGCAGAGATGGAAATCGAGTGTAATTGTCGCTATCAACTAGTAGTCGTAAGCAGTGAACGCGTTTCGAGGTAATAGGAGAATAGAGAAGTTATGGGGTTGTAGACAGGTGTTTGAGTGGATATTGATTGGTGCAGCAGTTTACACCAGTAAGAAAAGCCAAAATCAATCAGAAAACAAAATGAGCAAGAAGACGAAGATGTGTTTCAAAATGTTCATAAGATCTCGCTATACATACGTGCCCCGTTGATATCGCAGCGTTAGACGCTACACGGATCAATAATTTGGAATTAAAACGAAACCGGCACTTCTAGAAAAAAGGAGAACTATAAATTTGGTAATACCGCGATCTCTGGAGGTTGGGGCTGTACGGTTGGGGCACCTTATCCACTACCAATAGGCTGGCTCTCTCTCGAGCTCTTCAAACTGAAGAAGAAGAATAAAGGGCGGTCGTCCTGACTGAATAATTCGTGGCGACAACCCTCAGAGACTCAAGAAGGGAGGAAGAAGGGGAGGAGGAGGAGGAGGGAAGAAGGCCCTCCCTTCCACCAGGTGACTAGGGAAACCGAGAAGAAGAAGAGAAGAGGGGATGGAAGAAGAATAGGAAGAATAGGGGAGGAGAGGATGAGAGTGCGGGAGGATGACTCGCGAAACTACTAGACCTCCAGAAGGGGGAGTGGAGCGAGCGGGATATGACCCCAATCTGGAAGTTGTTATTGAGACAACAATGAATTAATCAAAGTCCCAATCAATGTGATTGGATCGCGATACCCGGAGCCACTTCTGGAGGGTTGAAGTAATGTGTACTAGAGGGGGGGGCGTTGGATCGGGAGAGGGTAGGGCGAAACGAAATCACCTGCCCTCAAAGCTCTCAAAGCACCAGCGCTAAAGATCAGTAATAGATCAAGGGGGAGGAATGGGTGAAGAGCGGTGGTGAATAATGGAGGATGAACATGAGTGGTCTCGATCGAGAATTGTCAAGAATCGAATATCTTGCTAAATACTATACGCTTTGCTTATGGCTATTACTACTCTTATTAGTACTGAATTTTACTTTTTCTAAGTGCTACAAAACTAAAAAAAAAGAATGTTGCTAAATGTAATCTAAAGTGAGAAAGGTGGTGAATAATCGAGTGGCTGATCGAACAAAGTTGACGACGTCAAGACTGGCATTGTAAATAATAATAAAAATGCAAGCATAAGAATCAGAAAAAAAGTTTTAGGCCTCACAGTTAGGATTCCAAGCGATGGAACTCGCAGTGAACGGGCGGTCGTACACCACAATGTCAGTATACCACAAGACGGTAGATTTTGCATACGGTAGATTACGGTAAGGTGAGAAAAGGCGCCCGCGAACACACGCGGCGCACAACAATCCATCATGTTCCATCATGCTCCTCCGGCTATTAGCAAGTCCTCCGCTTCCCCCTCTAATCTCTTCAGTCTCTAAATTGGAAGATAAAGAGGGACGAGGCGGGAGAGAGAGAGAGAGAGAGAGAGAGAGAGAGAGACAGAGAGGGAAGCACCAATTGGGAGGAAATCTCCAGCCTGTCTCTCTCTCTCTCTCTCTCTCTCTCTCTCTCTCCTCCCTACCAACTCCAAAGTGATGGTCCTTCCCTCTCCCACTTTCCGAATCCTAAAGACGCTTTCTTCCCTCATCCTCCCCTCCCTTTCCTCTCCTTTCTGTTCATTCAATTTACATAGAGATTGGGGGAAGCTTGGGGAAATGGACCGAAATTCCGTGCTGACAACTAACTACGGCAGCCGACGAAATCTGCGCGTGTATTGAGTAGAAGGGGAAAAAGGTCACAGGATGGGGCCGAGTATTGGGTGACGTCACTGAGAGGTAAAATATACTGAAAGGGGGATTTGCCCACAAACAGTCTCACTCCTCCTGACCTCTCCATGTTAGGAAATCATGTGGAGACCACGAGACGATTGATAGAATATTGTATTGGCATAGTTGAGAGTGAAACAGTTTGATACTCAGCCAGATACAGACTAGGGATGATCAGTAAAACAAATGTATTTGTCTGAAATAATGGAGAATGAAGGTTCCGTTCCGGTTCAATCCTTTGTTATCAAAATTAGTCATGACCACTTCGCGAATCCGTAAGTTGTGATTGTGACACGAACACTGCCTGATTCCGCCACCACAAAGAGTGCTCGATCCAGAGCCGAAGAATCCATCATAACGTCAAGATAAACTAATATCTCGCCCAAAATCGCCCCTTGGAGAATAAAGATTAAAGATTAAAGATCTCCCCCTCATTCACGACAGATCACTTCTAATACAGACGAATCAAGCAGCACGGTCCTGCAGGACGGCTGCTGCAGATCAGGGCTGGCATTTTCCGTTTTTTCCGAATTTTCCGATTTTCTGAAAATATCTTTTTCCGAACAGCCCTGCTGCAGATGAAGCGTTGGTCAGGTGCTAAAACACCTTGTAATCACATCGTGAGTATGGAACGAACAGTTGAGTGGGGGAGCAACACCAATGGGGGAGCGTGTGCACTCAGAGAAATGTATGTCATATATGGCTCCTGAACTGCGTTTGTATGTTACATATAACATACTGTATGTTATATATGACATACACACTTGAACAAGTTTCACACAGGTGCATCGACTTTTGCAGAAAATGTTTTTCTCGAAATTTCCATGAACCCGGGTTCATGGTCGGAAAAAATATTTGAAATTTTTTCACACGGTGATGAAACCATCGCGTCGGTCATGTTCGCGGTACCGTAGGCAGATGATATATCACTTGATACACGGGACATTTCGCAATCGGGATCAGAAATATCGCCAGGAACACGCGAAGGTCGGCTAAAATCCGAACTTTCAGGCCACATTTACGACCATCGCGGGCACAGCGCGGATTCAACGAAACAAAGTTATTAATACAGTTTTTGATGAGGATTCCAAAAATCATAAAATCGTTGTCAATAGATGGGCAAATTTTTTTCAGGACGGGCGAAAAACAGTTAAAAATTGAAATTTCGACACTTTATCGTCCTCAGATGATTTTCAAAGTGGTTTCATTCGTATTTTATTCGCAAAATACACCTAGAAACACTATAAAAACCTACTTTTTAAAATTTCAAAAAAATCGATATCGGAAGGTGGGGTTACTGTAACTTTTCGGTGCGGGACCCAGAACCTTAGTTACTTCGCTTAATATCAGCACTTGTGATGCTGACTTCACCACCAAGTTATTGGCATAGGTTGCAAAAAAGACATCCGACGATTTCCCCCCAGCACCCCGGCCTCTCGTGGATGGTCTCTTAGGAAAAGGCGGCGCCCTTTGATGCATTGTGGTGTGGTTTGCGGGTAAGACCGTAGCGGCTCTCAAAATGGTCCTAAATTTTTTTCTTTATTTTTCCCGTGATCAGTGGACAAAATACAATTAAATAAGTGCATTTCGCTATCTATGCACGGTCCCTTTAAGAATTTGAACTCGGTGGTGTTTGAAGTGGAGAATATTTGTGTCTGTTTAAGGATTCATCTCCGGCCTACAATCGGAAAAACTCCTGAGAAACAAAGAATACATTCCAACTGATAACGAATTATCTATTTGATTGCTTCTTCGCTGACAGCCTTCTTCACACTTGAGATGATTTAGTTCAAGCGAGAATTCATATTCAACAATTCGAGGAATTCAGGGAAAACTTACAATCGATATCACCGATGATTTCATCGGCGAATAGTGATCATAACCTTCCTTCTCCCCCTTCATTTCATTCTCTCTCTCTCTCTCTCTCTCCTCATTCGCTCCCCCCAGTTATCTACTGATAACAGCTTCTTCTCTTCTCATAGGGCGTGCCTCGCTTTTGCGACCATTTCCATTCTCTCTTCTTTTCTGCCCAGATAAGATTCTGTCGCTTAATTTTTCAACGCTTTCCTCCCGATCTGACGTCATCAACCGGAAACGACTATTGATTGATTCAGTGTTTTAGAGTCTGAAATTCACATAAATAATTGGATTAGGTCTTTTCATTCCCCCTACTCACTGAGCTACTGGCTGATGTACACAGTGTGCGAAATAGAGAGATCGGTTCTAACGGTTCACCCGAATTTTGTTTTTCTCGTGTTTCATGTGGTGTTAGTTTTCGGAAAAAGGAAATGGAAAAAGTCTAACATTTGAATTCCCGCAATTTCTTATCTCAGTTCTCCGTGAAGCAATCGACTCCAATCTTCATTTATAGGTGTAAAAGCAACGAAAAATGTTATATTCGAAGTTTTGATTCGATTGATTCACGGAGAACTGATGTAAGAAATTGCGGGAATTCAAATCAATCATTTTCCAATTTCTTTTTCCGAAATCTAACACGACATTAAAGTGATGCGTCTTCGGTGGTTTTTCCTCGCCGTTGCTCTCGCAGTTGGGGGATCGGTGAACGCAGGTAAACTTTTTTGTTTTTGTTTGCTTTAAAAAATCTGACTGTGATAGTACACATTCTTCATCATGAGTCGCGTACGTCAAAATATTAAAAAAAACCGTTTTTAAAAGTAATCCAAATATTCCTGGAATGTTTTCTGTTTGGTCCCTTTATTTTGAATAATGGACTTTGTAAAATCGCCGTTGTAGGAGACACAGAAGCGACCGCTGCTAGCACTCCGTCGGACACGAATGAGGCAACGACTACTGAAGCAGCTGCGCCCCAGACACCAGAACCGGCCTCCACCACATCCACGGTGAGCAGAGCAATGGTAGCACGGTGCTGATCAATCAGCAGTCCTCTTTTCTCTCTCCTCGCGAAACTTGCTAACCTGTAGCAATTTAGTAGCTTATTAGCTTTTTCGATTTTACAAGTGAAACACCATCATTTCCAGGCGGGTGGAGACACCGATGCACCGGGACCTGCAGGACCAACTGACGGTAAGCAATATTCAATTTTGCAAACAAACACTGACCAAATCCCGATCAATAATATCTAAATCTATCGCTTGTCTAATTCATGTACTTTTACAGGCACCGGCGCTCCCACGGATGGTCCTGTCGACCCGAAAACGGACGGTGTGAAATAGAATTTTCTTTTCCTTGAAATGCGACATGGGTCTTCGTGATTTGTGACTATGATGAATTCATTGTCGGCGCCCAATCATTTTGAGGGGACACTCCTTACTTTGCACACTCTCATGTGAATCGATGAGTGAAGAGGGTGCGTTAAGTGAGGAGTTCTGATCCTCAAGATGATGGAGTATCGAAAATGATTGCAAAATCATGTGTAACAGGCCCCGACGCGCCCACGGATGCACCGGTCGACCCGAAAACTGACGGTGAGCAATATATCTGTTCTAGTTTTCTTGAAAAGCGATAATTGTCTTCGTGATAGCGCACCATTGAAACTGTTTTCGTCATGATCGCCCTTTGATCGATATACCCCTTATTTTTACAACGTTCACTTGCATTCAACACAACTTTCCCATTGTGATGGCGTTGACACAAACATGAAACTTGCACGGCGGACAATGAGATGAGAGTTTCACATGTTCCACAACAAGACGAATCTCACGAGGAAAAGGTGTAATATAAAGCATATTTAAGCTCCCGTGCCGAGCGATCAGACGGATGGCCCCACTGATAAACCGGTAGTGACCACGACTACAAAGAAGGAAGACAAGACTACCACGACCAAGGGACCGACGACGACTACTGAACCGCCCCCCGATGTAGAGAGTGAGTTGGATAAATAAATATATTTTATTTATATATTTGCAAATTCAAAGCAAACCTCAACAAAAGGAACACAATATTTGCACAAAAAATTAGTCGACGTGGAATCTGGGTCACTTTTATATGAGAGCCGGCGCCTGATGTCGAGAGTGAGTTATAGTTATATTTGATCGGCACCCGAAGGCTCAGCGGAATAATGCAAAAAAGGTACACTGATACTCTTTTTGGTGAGTGTTCTTTAGAAAGAAAAGAGGGGGGTGCAATAGTTATTAAAATATATTATTATTAAAATTTACATTTTAAATATAAGAAATCAAAGCGACAGAAAAAGTGCATTCTATCTAGATTCCATAACCAACTTTATTTCACTCAATTGTGCATTGGGTTAGAACTTTTTCCATGCCTTTAATGTGGCGTTAGTTTTCCGGAAAAGCTCTTGGAAAAACAATCGAGAGTGTTAGTTTTTCCGCTAGCTTTTCCGGAAAAGTAGTTAGATTTGAATTCCCGCATTTTCTGTATCTCGGCTCCTAATGAAGCTAGCAATTAGAAAATTTGGTTTAGGGTTACTTTTCGCATTTAGACTTCATTGTCCAACTTTGGTAAGCCTAGCTGTACTGGGAGCCGAGTTATGACCGAAAGTTAATAATTGCGGGAATTCAAATATTTAGCTTTTCCGAGCCCGCCGTGAGAAATGGAAAAATAAAAACTAACGCTCCTTTTAGCTTTTCCAAGAGCTTTTCCGGAAAACTAACACCGCATTAGTGAGACTGTACTTGGTTTTCGCACCTAACATTTGGATTTGAAACATACATTTTCGCTGGCCAGAAATTCAAGTCCGCAATTTTCCCAGATGATATAAAATTCGAAACAAATCTAGAAACACATCTGCTTAGGAGATCATACTAGTATGGATAACCTCCTACCCGTCAACTATCCATCAACTCGCTCTGCAGATCTGAGTAGTTCAGTTGAAGTTTTTGACCTATTCGTCTCAAATTAACGGTTTCTCCGGTTGGTCGAAAATGTATGATTTAAAGTGAATACGATAGTTTCATCTCATAGAATCTTTCAAATTGAAGTCAAATATGCGCCCTATCAGTAGGCAATGAATGTAGAGGGAAGAAGGTGCGGCTGATATGAGAACAGGATCGTTGCTCGATTGATTGGATAATCAACCAATCAATCAATCAATAATAGATCATGCTAAAATGTGACCAGGTGTGTAAAAAGTCTAATGAATTCACTTACGAAACTATGCGAACTAAAATTCACAAGAAAGTGGCAAATCACTGTATCTACTTATCTGGCTTGTCTTATTTTGCAATGCTCATATTCTTTGAGTGCACTCTGCAATGACTAGAGCTTAATCAGAAACAAGTTGATCAACAAATTTTATAATGCCTATTCCAGATTTCAAGGTTACCTGCGACGAAAAGGCGAACAAATGCACGTACAGCATGCAGGTTTGTATTTTCAAAAAAATTTATACTTTCTTCCAACAATGCAGTAGAAATTTTAATGAAACTTGATGTTTGTCAGATCATGAAATGTAAGAATTCAGATTCGAAAGATATTTTTTATCGTTTGCTTTCCAGGTGCCCGGCCTCGACATTGACACCTTCAACTCGTTGATGCAGCAAGTAAACCAAACAGAGGTTAGCGCCAAGCAATAATAGGCCCTATTGTACACGAATTCATTTCAAGCATATTTAGTTGATACATTATATTTTCATGTATAACTTTCAATGCATCGATCTAGAGTTGGAACTTCAGACGCTTTAAATTTAAGAGAACATGCGAAATGAGGATTCGAATTTTCCCTATATTTTGTAATTCTCCGTATATCAGATGGACGTGAACAAGTACGAGAGAGAGGACCTCGTCGAGTTGGAGGAGGGAGTGACGAGTGTGTACAGCGATGCACAGGCGACTGTCGATTATGTGAACGACCAGTTGGAGGCAATCAAAGAGTGAGTTCAAGTTACAGTATAGCAACATGAAGATCCGTGCACTCGACAGTTGCACATTTGCGTCAGAGATATCTAGAAGAGAAAGTTGTTGCAAGAGATAGTAAAGTTGACGGTTCAGAAAATGGGCTTCATCTACACAGCGAACTCATTTCTAGAAGTTGTGCATTTCAGAGAGCTGGACGCGCTTGCGACGCAGTCGAACGCCTTGGATGCAGCCATCACATCGCTCAACAAAGCTGTTTACAATGCAAACGTGGGTTAACGAATTTCAAATATGTATAGATGCAGAGAGACCTCTAGAATCGCCGGTGATCGGGTAAGTAGCATGTATCGGCCGGCGAGCGGCGCCCGTTAGCCTGCTACTAGTCCTACTACTACTAGTACTACTACTGCTACTACTAGTCCTGTTACTAGACACTAGTCCGACTAGCCGTCCACTACTCCGACATCCGGCGACGTGTACGGCTATAAAAACGTAGTAAAATGATCAAGATAATGATATACTTTCAAACTTACTTTTTTTAGCAAAGTCTGAACAAGATTCTGAGCAAGAAGTCGTCGTGCCTCTACCGTAATTGCGTCCTCAAGGAGACAACCACACCTAAGCCCAGTGAGAATATACATTTTTTGTATCAAAAATGCCCGTACTTCTCCGTAATGATGATACAGTGTGTGCACGCGTGAACTTTATAAAAAAATATTTCGTATTAATTTTGAATTGCAAAAAAAAATGTAAAAAAAGATGAATGGTAATAAATGCTTGCAGCGACGACGACGACAGTTCGCACGACTCCGACGCCCTTCTGCTCAGTGACAGCGAACAAGGGCGTCTGCCAGCATGATGGAACCTGCAAAGACTGGTTATTACAAATTCACAAACACTCATCCAAAATAATAAAACGTTCCGCGGATAAACAGAAATTCCGCTGGCGAGAGAGCATGGCAAAACAAGAGACACGCCGAGGTATATTAAGAGAGTGCACACACCAGTAGTCCATGACATGAACCTTTTAAGGATTTTAGGACCGTAAACATTTTAAAAACCTTAAACCTTAAACATTAAAGGTGGTGTCCCACGAACTTTTGGTCAACAGAGTTCTCACTGTACGGTTATGGCAATCAGCTTCCCGATAAAAGCCTTGCAAACCGCATGTTTAGCCGATCAGTTTGAGCGAAGTTATTCGAGTTTGGCTCTGTGCCAAAGTGACCCTGACGCGCAGGGATTCAAAAATGAGAGGGAGGGATAATGGGAAAAGAGGAGAGAGCGACCGCGCCATTGACACATAGGAGATGAGGAATGAGAGAGCGCGCGATCGTAATACACCTTCTTTAAGGACCTTAAAAGGCTACTCTCCGTGTTGTGTATCGGGAAAGTTTTAGTATTGTTGAGAATACTTGTAGAACAAAACAATTGCGGGGAAATACGAAAGTAATGTAGTATTAAGACGAAAAAGCATTTTGTAAATGTTCAAAACATTCATTTATATTACTATTGTACGTAACGTTAAATATTATTATTATTATTATTACTCAACAGGTACAACTCGTATTATTGCGAGTGCAAGGGAAATCTGGACGGACAGGAGAACAATTGCGCCACGAGTGAGTTTGAATTATAAAAAAAATCATAAATATTTTAATACAGTCATTTGTATTATGCGTAACCGTTAATACTGTATGTACTGCATGTACACATTCTGAAATACTATTTGTTTTGGCGCAAGCTGGAAACTGTTTAAAGGGACCCGGCACCGGAAATTAATTAAGGCTCAGAAAACGCAGGTGTGTTGTGCGATATCAAAAATGTAAAAAAAATAATTTTAAAATTTTTTCCTGAATTTTCCGCAATTTTCAAAGTTCAGGACCGGAGCCGGCTTATATACACCGGTACGTGGGAAAACACACCACCGGGGCACACCACATGTACCGGTCGCTTTTTACAGCCATTTTTATTGATTTCCTACGGTATTTTACATATGTTTTGTACATATTTCGTATCAGAATATTGATTCGCATTGAATTAGGAAAGTTATTGGCACACATCGGAAGAGCGTAGTTGGGAAAACCGCAGGCGCCATCTTCGGTATTTGATGGCGCTGCAGCTCACGGCAAGTTCTAATGATGTCGCGATTCTCTCAGAGCAGCAGCTCCAGTTGTGCGGAGTGTCGTCTATGTGTCGGAAAAGTCTTCGTCTGATCGCAAACTCTCCGGAAATGAAGCATTTCTCACGTCATGTGTTTACATTCATTCTCCAGGTTACTCTAGTGTAAATTCCAAGCATGCATGTCGGGAACAATCACTAATCAATAATCTGATGCGGAATATGTACAAAACATATATAGAATACCGTCGGAAATCAATAAAAATGGCTGTAAAAAGCGACCGGTACATGTGGTGTGCCCCGGTGGTGTGTTTTCCCACGTACCGGTGTATATAAGCCGGCTCCGGTCCTGAACTTTGAAAATTGCGGAAAATTCAGGAAAAAATTTTAAAATTATTTTTTTTACATTTTTGAGATCGCACAACACACCTGCGTTTTCTGAGCCTTAATTAATTTCCGGTGCCGGGTCCCTTTAAGGATTTGTTGTTTGTCAAGAACACAATATTTTAGGTGTATGCGAGGTGGTGAAGGATGCGCAACTCCCTGGTCTCATCTACTCTCCCGGATACAATGTGAGCTTTATTTTAATCATTACATATTTTATTAGAATTTGGTTACAATATCAATAGCTATTGCAACTACAAGTAAATGTGGGTCAGGTATCTGTAGGGGGTGGTCGAGGCGTGTAGAAGATCTGCATAGCTCCTTTCATTTAGTAGTAACATTGGTGGAATATTACATCATCCTTCAGTAGATATTGAATTTGGTTACAATATGCCCGTATTTCGTTGATTTTTCTAGTTCTAACTAATGTGATGTTTGTTTTCGGAAAAAGGTAATGGAAAAAGGCCAAGATTTGAATTCCCGCTATTTCTTATCTCAGTTCTCCGTGGAGCAATCAACTCAAAACTTTTTTATAGGTATAAAAGGGTCGAAAAAATGTTATATTCGAATTTTTGAGTCGATTGCTCCACTGAGAGCTGAGATAAGAAATTGCGGGAATTCAAATATTGGCCTTTTTCCGTTTCCTTTTTCCGAAACCCACATAAATGTTTAGTAATATTAATCCTCTTCGTGAACATTTTGACATTTGTATTTATTAGAAATATATTTCATGGGATAATGGGTTATATTTTTCCAAAGCTGGCAGCATCTGTTCGCGTAGTCGTGGTATTATAAATTCACATACACTCGTCCGAGATACGTTACGCTCCTAAACACAAGTTACGGCTGCGAGAGAGCAGTACACCACCAGTAGTCCATTTCATGAACGTATCATTTTAAATGTGTAATATCACGTTTTCATTTTGCCAGGGCACTGCCGAAAGCGGAGAAGACACAACCTGCGAAGACGGAGCGCAGTGGACGATTACTGGCGCGGACCCGAAGAAGATTCTCAAACTGAAGGTTAGCCATACTTAGTTTGGAATACTAGATATATCGCTACATCAGCAAAAGTTCAAAAGAAAAGTTCAGCAAAAGGTCTTTTTCTCTCACAAGTTGTGAGCCACTGCGATTTCGGGAAGTGTTGGTGTCGAAAAAGTGGTACCCACAGGAAAATAAGTTTGGAAGTCTACAATTCTAAGGGGGCTGGGGACGACCTTCAAAGTCTAAATGCAACGCTCTCCCTCGCTCATTCCCTGACTTATAGTATAGTACCTGACTTATGACTTAAGTTCTGACTTATGACTCCCTGACTTAAGTCCCTGACTTATAGTTAGAAGTCGTCTCTGGCCCCGTTAGACTTATGATTTCGAAGACTTATTTCCTCGTGAGTAGTGCCTGAGTGGCAAGCCGCACGGAGTGTTCAACTAATCAACTAGTTTACTAATCTACTCACACTAATTAACTGATTAAAAACTAAAAACTAATTACAGCAAACCAGCGACACCGATCTCAAGGTCGCTCTCGCGAATTTGGTGAAAACCGCCAATCTACAGCTCACAGTGACCAAGTACAAGTTGAAGTGAGTGAAATCGAATTATTTTATTTTATTTTTACAAATAAATTTAATTAAAAAATACATTGCAGAATTACGAGCACGACAAAGATGGCACAGATCAACTCCATCCTTGCTTACGGAAACTCCGTAAGCTATTATTTTATTTATTTATTTTATTTATCGTACAACAGAAGGGTGCGTTAAAATGTTGACAAAGTGTGAATACATATTACTAAGAATGGGATATTGACAGGGGGTGCCTTGACGGAGAGTTTGCAAATTTAATGCTGCAGACTTTACGAAAATGAGATATAATGATAAAAAAGATAACAAAAATGAGATATTCTCTCCTCCTCTTCGTACGCTATTTCGGATATTATTTTTGTCAAATGGGGTTCCAATTTCCGACTGTTTTTTTTGTGTTTTAAAATATAAAACATAAGATTATTGTCAGCATTCGTTGGGTGAAATGCATTCCGAATGTCTGCTGTTCATCTTCCCTAATTTTTTGTCAAATTTCAAATCATGTTTTAAAATTATTATAGATTGATAGGGCGTAGATAAATTATTATTATTATTCAGGCAACGCTCAGCTACACGTCCGTCGACCCTGGATACTTCTGGTTGGAGCTCGAGGAAGTCGATAAACTCTAGTCAACCGATCAAACGCCTCGGATACTCTCTATATTCTGTACGATAAAGTGTCGAAATTATCCAAATTCAGTTCTTAACTCCCCTCCAGAGGATGGTAAACGTTGTATGCCTTGCAGCGGGTTTATCAATTTTTTACCGCGGAATATTTCTAACAGTTCATGAGAAATCTATCACACTTGGTCTCAATCAGAAATTTCATGCAGACTAATCGATCTCCCCTTGTGAGGTGTGCCATGCTGGTTGTCGATATGCTAATCGTCCTAGCTCCGGGGGACGTTTTTCTCGCAAATCGAAAAAAATTTCCGCCCGCAGTCAACTTGCCCTCAAGTTCCCATAAAAGCCCCCCACCTCTCTCTCACCCTTCCGCTCCTTTCTTCTCTCCTCCCTCTTTCCCACTCCTCCTCCTCCTCTTTTTAGACACTCGCCGCCAGAGATATCGACGTTTCTCCCTCCGAGACTACTAGAGAGATAGAGAACCTAGGATGGAGGGAGAGGGGGGGGGAGAAGGAGGGGAGGAAGCAGGAATAAGTCTTCAGGGATAGACGCGCCTCACTCTTCCTTGCTGTTTTGTCATGCAAAGGCGAAACAAGTCGACAGCGAGTTGTCATTGCCCCTCGTCCAGTTGTTGTCCGATATCCACATCGTATAAGAAACGAGCACTGACGATTTTGTCTTGTGTGACGAAGAGTTTGAAACTTAGAGAGCGTTATCATATATTTTTCACGTCTTTTTATTTCTCAAAAAATACTTCTTCTCGGAGCTCGGACTTCGAGAGTCTTTTCTTTCTCTATTCTTCCAAGACATTGACGCCTATTCTCCAGAGAATTTAAGTCTGTAGAAAGCACTGTTTTTTGTTCACATCATGCGGTTAAAGCTTGCAGAAAGGAACCAGGAGCGAGAATTCACACGCTAGGGTTTACTACCCCTTCTGAATGTTTCAAATCATGACGATACAATGATTCTAATTCCGTCCTACCTGCGAGAGTATTCTTAGACTTGTTTTCGGTCCAATACAAATCACAGTCATCATCAACATGACGTCTCCTTCCTATTTCTTCTTGCCTTCTCTCTCTCTCTCTCTCTCTCTCTCTCTCTCTCTCTCTCTTTCTCTGCCACTTCCCCCTCTTTCTTCTCTCTCCTTGCCCTCCCCCTTCTTCCCCTCCCTTTCCAGAATCTTTCTTCTCCCTTCTCTTCTCGTGAATATTTTGCGCAGCCAAGCATGCTTTCTCTCTTTTTCTCCCTATCTGGGCTTCAGATTCATCTTTATTTTCGTATTTTGGTGTGTATTCTGATCTAGAGAGACTCACAAATATCTGTTGTTACCTGATGGTAAACCTTACAGAAAGGGCTTTGGAGTGAAAGACCGTGTGAAATCGAGAGGGACTCTCTCACTTTTGCACATTCTCTCACCCTGACCCCTGTCTGTCGGTTCGAAATCATGTGTACTTCCCATCGAGGAGCATCATTTGTAGACTAATAACGCCCTGTTTCGCTGTCCTACCCCCTCGTCTAGATTGCATGCTCATAATAAGGTGGGGGAGATGCAGATTGCGCCCAAGATGGATTGCTGCTCTCAACGAACGGCTAACATGGGAGATTGAGATGGCAGAGAGAGAGAGAGAAAAGAGAGAGAGAGACCGAGAAAAAGAAGGTTAAGTGTGGCTATGGAAGGAAGAAGAGGATGGGAAGCCGAGTAGGTATAGTCGGACATTCAGTCTTCTCTCTCCTTTCGAGTAGAAGTGCGAGGAGAGGGGGTTGAATGCGTAATTTCCGCGATTCTCTCACACGACATTTGCGCATTAGAGCTACTAATGCCGTCATATGAATCTTCGGCTCTGCGGGGGACGAAACGTTCTTGCAATTTTGTATTACCCAGCATTAGTCTGATTCTGTCACTCTTGTGAATTTCGACAACACCTTACGCTGGCTCAATTCCGCTGGCGAATCCACTTTTTGATTTTTTTAAAGAATTTGCTAGTAATTCCAGCATGCGCGTCCTTGCTTTTCGGAGGGGTTGGTACGATTTACGAGCATATTATTGCTTATAATCGCGTAAAAATAACTACGACATTGCTATGCCCAGGACGGGAGTTTGTAACGCTAACAATAAGGTTAGTGTGGGCGAAAATGAGAGGGCTGGTTCGTGCACTCTTTCGCAAATTAGTTTTATTTTGAAGTTCCATGTGCTAAAGCTCAGGGCATTTTTTTCAGACTCTTGAAGTTTGTGTGTGTGCGCGCGCGCGTGAGTGTGTTCGAATTAGACCTGTCACATTTGCAAATTTCAAACCAGAATTCTCCGTCGCGTAGTAGCCAATTCGGGCGAATTCGTTGCGAAAGTTGAAATGGCGCGGTCAGTTGCCCCTTCCTTCTCTACTACGGGGATAATCGCGTTTGCCGGAAGCCCCCCGAAGTCCGAAGTCGCCTCAATCCGACTACTAGGCGATCCCCATGAAATTAGTTCGACCATGGAGCAAATTTGGAAAGTGTTTCGATGATTTTGGTGAAATCATGCGATTGCTGCGAAATGACGTTGAGTTGCAAAAATGCAAAAAAAGCAACAGAGTGGAGGCAAATGAGAAAAAAGACGCGTTTAGAAGACACGCGAGGCTTCGTTTTTGACGTCTCTTTGACGTTTTCATCTCCCCCCACATCATTCCACCGCCTCGGAAAGCCTCCAGAAAGGGGTCAGTAGCGATAGGTATGTACACTAGGCCTTTTCCTGTTCATGCACTATCTCATCCTAACCCCTCTCTGGAGGATTGCAAGCATGAGACAATCTTTGCTTGATTCCCGCAACTCGGAGGCAAATCAATTTATCCTCCTAGAAAATAAAAAAAACCGTAAATTCGTCATTTTCTTGAACTCGTGTTTTCAACTTTTCTTGAAGAGGTTATTTGTGTCTCCCGAGTTTCGGTCTGTAGTGCTACTTTTCCAGCACACCGTTTTTCAGATCTCGTTTCTCGTATCAGTTAAAAAATGATGATTCCGTTTTCTCTCTTCTCATTCCACAGCTGTGCTCTAGCATTTCTCCGCGCTTTTTCTCCTTCTTTCTCCTCCTCAGAAGAAGAATCAATACCAACAAGGCGCGCGCTCGCCGAGGTTCATAACTTCCCCTCTCTTTCTTGTTTGTCTTTTGTCGTCGTTTCCGTCGTTTGCCCCAGAGCCGCACAATTGGGCCAGAGCCGGAAATTGCAGGCAGCCGTCGATTAGGGACAGCCCCCGTCATTCCGGACACTTCCTACACGATGGACGCGGTCGACGGCGCCGCAGCCGGACCCAAGACCGTCAGTCTCTTCGGCAAAGTATTCCCGAAAGGTGAGAGGAATGATCGAATTTGCTCCAATTACACCTTTCTCTAAGAACTTACGTCATGGAAATGACATCCAATTCATTTCGAATACCAATACGCATAAAACTGCCCTTTATTATTACGCGGGTTTTTGTGTGAGTTAGTTGCGGAAAAATATGGAAAAAATTGCCCTTATCATAATGTTCATTAAAAAATACAAAAAGATCTTGGCGTTAGGTATCAATTACCTGTGGTGCACCTCTAAGTTGCGGAGTGGCTATTGATATGAGAAAAAAGTAGCTCATCGTTTTTTTAACTTGCGAGGGTGAACGTATATTCCTAAGTTTTTTTTGATTCCCTCTGTTCGCATTTCCTCTCTCCATGCACTCCTACCTATGCCTAGATATAAATTAGAAACCTATTTCTCGTAAGTCATCATCACTATTATAATCATAATTGCCTTGTCTGATCTCTTCACCTTCTCCAATGCCTGATGTGTCTCGCTGCCTTCCGTAGTGTCGAGTAACACAAAGGAGTGACGTGAGAGTGTACGCCGCAGGCGATAATTCTTTCGCAACACCCGCCGTTTTCTCTCCCTCTCTCTCACTCCCTCTCCTCTTCCCTAACCATTAGGAGACTATTTCCCGCCGAGAGAGAAAGGCTTAATGGTCAGAGTTCCGCAGGCTGTACAGCATTCTCAGGTTCACACGAAGTTACAGCACCGAAAAGCATGGACAAAGGTGTAGAAAAGGCGATCTCTCACCGCCGCAGACCCATTCTGGAGGCTGAAAATCATTCCTTTCCATATGCAGTCTTGTCCCATCTGACTCCCTCCCATTCTCTGTCTCCCATCCATCTTAGATGACGCCGAGAGAGTCGACACACACACACGACTTATCCCCTCACCATGCCTAGCAACGAGAGAGAGAGAGAAAGTAGGCAAAACATTGCCGAATATACTTGGAGACGGATGGGACTGTGATCAGGCATTCGACCGAGACTAACACGCACTTTATAGAGAGAGAGACAGAGAGAATAGCGCTACGAGCATGAAACATTCGGGGTGTGCAAAGATCATATCAAAGACTGGGAGCATTCGTGGGTTATGGTTGTGCAGAACAATGAAACAATATTATTTTGTGAACACCACTAGGGTGACGCAACACGAGCACAACCATGCGAATACAAGAGAAGATATTATATAATAATAAATACTATAAATGTACATATTAATATATCATTATGCATAAACAAAAAGGACAAGTAAAAGATGTAGGTTTGACCATATATTTTCTACTTTCAGATGCCTTCATCTGTCGTCTCTTCTACTTCTTCTACTTCGCCTCATTTGGTTCGCTCTTTCCGCTGCTCGCAGTATATTTTAAGGTGAGCAGTTGTGTTGTTAGGTCGATTCCCGCATAACAGAGGCTTTTTGCGAATTCGATCTTACACCACTAGTGAGTTGTTGTGTTTCAACCTACTCATTTCAACACGAGTGGTTAAAGGGATCCGGCATCGAAAAATAAGTTATTTTTATTTTAAAATTCAGAAAATTCTAAGAATAACTGTAAAAAAAACGCATATTTTTACGATTTTGTATAAATTAATTATGAATTTTCAAAGATGGAAAAATTTAGGTATACGGTAGCTCTTGCATCCGCGATCTTACGCTGTTTAGCGGCTGTAGAATCTCAAAAGGGATGATGTCGTAATATTTTTGCGTTTCTTTCTTCTGATTCGTCGTCACGGATACTCGCCATAATCTAACCAATTGCGAAAACACTTACTTTCACTTTGCTAAGGCCTTTTTTAAACTTTTGCAGCCGCTAAACGGCGTAAGTTTTGAGGATGCAGGAGCTACAGTACCTTTAAAACACGATTTTTTGAAAATTCATAATCAATTTTTTAAAAAATCGTAAAAATATGCGGTTTTCACAGTTATTCTTAGAATTTTCAGCTCTTTTGAATAAAAATAAAATTAAAAGAATATAAAATTATGATTTTTTTGGCTCAAACTCCCTTTAAAACAATCTCAATCCCAAACAAATAAATACAGTCAAAAATAAAAGCAAACACCTGACACATTGTACGAAATGGTGCAAAAAATTTTTTTTATTTCGTAGATTCGTTTCGACAATGTCATTTTGATACACTGTGATACATTGATACATTTCATGGAAAGTCAACGCGTTTAAAAAAAAGTAAATTATAAAATTTCTTCGCAGCAACTGGGAATGACTCCGGCGCAAGCGGGATTGCTGCTGGGCATTCGGCCGCTCATGGAATTCGCATCTCATCCATTCTGGGGAATGTTCGCCGCGAGGTTCAAGAGGGTCAGTTGATCATGGAAACAAAGGAAAACGAAATATTGCGAAAGCTGTTTAATTGTCTTTAGGACGTAAAGAATTGCCCTTCACATCATGTATCCATGTCGAACAGTACTACAATACGGATCTTACAAGAAAACACAAAGTAATGCAGAGAAAACAGACAATCGCCCCCTGCTGGCGGTTAAAAGAATTATTCTTCTATCACAGGAGAAGCTGCTTCTCCTCTTCTCTCTCGCTTCTCTCATCGTCTTCACTCTCATGATCGGATTCGTGCAGCCGCAAACGCCCATGTGCGTCGTGTACATGCCAGAGATGAACAGGACTTGCAAGGTGAGACTTTTAAAATTCATGTCGTTATTGGTTGAATTACCAAGTTTGTCGTGTCTTCGGTCGACCTGCCATAATTCTTACGATAACAAAACATTACCAGAAACATAATGTCTGTACCGTATGATCTAACAACTCAATATACCAAAATCATGAGTAAACAATATCACAAAAACGATCACATGCACATGATTATATCCGAGTCTAGATGCAAGATGTTTCACAAATGCAGATGGCTCTCTCACCTGCGGGTCGAGTGGTGCACGGCGGAGTGCTCGGACTCGTGAAGAACTCTGCAGGACTCGGAAGGAACAGAAGACAGGCGTCGCCTCGTCAGTTTCTATTTTATTTACCATAGAGGGACTTGTGGTTTAGTAAATGCATTTCCCATCTTGGGATTGCACCACTTCTAGGCCAGAGGTCACAGAGCATTCTTTGGAAGTTATGCACCTTTTATTTATTTTTAATAGTATTATTTATGAAATAGAATATGATTTCAGAGTTGATCGATACGATCATCGACATGTCAATGCTGGAGGACAATTTCGTGGCGGGCATGGCGCCGCAGTACATAACGAATGAGACCGTGAGAACATGTTCTGTCTGGATAGTATTCGAGAATACGAAAACTAGCAGGGTGGGTTGAGGTTAAACTACGTTATGGTAGGGTGCGCACTACGTTTTCAAAGTATGGTTCAGGGGGGCGTTCAGTTGCAGAGCACAGTTCGGTCCAGGGGGAGCTTTGCAGCCGACTCCAGGCTCGGTCCAGGGGGGAGCTCTGTAGCCGGCTGCAAATTCGGTCCAGGGGGAGCTCGGTAGCCGGCTCCAAGATCGGTCCAGGGGGAGCTTTGCAGCCGGCCGAAGGTTCGGTCCAGGGTAAGCTCGGTAGCAGGCTCCAAGTTCGGTCCAGGGGTTTTTAGCCGGCTCCAAGTTCGGTCCAGGGGAAGCTCGATAGCCGGCTCCAAGTTCGGTCCAGCGGGAGCTCGATAGCCGGCCCCAGGTGACATTGAAGCTCGACTTATGTTGGGGAGTTTTATCGCTACAAAGAGTACTGGCTTATTCCGTTGCAAAAGGCTCGTGAGGCTGAGAGCGATCGAAAAAAGTTGCCACTACGCCACTTCGTGGCTCCGTGGCAACTTTTTTCGATCGCTCTCAGCCTCACGAGCCTTTCACATCGGAAACGCAGGATACAGTGCGTTCAGAACTTTTAGAGCAATTTCGGAAACGTTTTCTATGATCCCCTACGCTCTCTGAATCATTTTGGTCTTTTTGAAATTTTCGATTTTTCACGTTAGAACGTGTTAGAACACGTTCAGACACGTTTCTGACATCGCAAAACACTTTTACTGTGATCCCCTACGCTCTCTGAATCATTTTGGAACTTTTTGAAATTTTCGATTTTTCACGTTAGAACGTGTTAGAACAAGTTCAGACACGTTTCTGACATCGCAAAACACTTTTCCTGTGATCCCCTACGCTCTCTGAATCGTTTTGGAACTTTTTGAAATTTTCGATTTTTCACGTTAGAACGTGTTAGAACACGTTCAAACACGTTTCTGACATAGCAAAATACTTTTCCTATGATCACCGACACTCCCTTCATCATTTGGGAAAATATCGAAAATTTCGATTTTTCACGTTAATACTCGGCAAAACAGGTGAAAATGTGTTTCACGGTACTCAAAACCGTGTTAGAACAGTTTCTGGCACTTGCGAAAAATGCGGCAAAAGGTTTGCCCGCGGCGGGGATCGAACCTGGGGGTCTCGGATTCAAAGTTTGGCTCGTAACCCACTTGGCTATGGATTTCGTTAATTAAATTTTGTAAAATTTGAAAGGTATTCTGGTCGGGAATCATATGCAAAAGGATTTGGGAAGATAGCGCGATTTTGAAGCGAAATATAAGGAAAATGCGAAAAACGTGACCGCCGGACACACAGACAGACACACACACACACACACACACACACACACACACACACACACAGACAGACAGACAGACAGACAGACGTTCTGAAATAATAGTCTTTAGTAATGATACAAAGAAAACTATTTCGCAATACCTTCTCTGACAAAAACAGTTTGCCTCCTAAAGTTTGCGATATCAATGATAGATACACATGCAATACTGGTCGAAACTGTTATAGGTATGACTGTTATCTGTAGGTATGACTATGTTATGTATCGTCAAATTTTGTATTGCAGGTCTGCAACTACGAGTTCCATCGCGAGGGTATTCTCGTGTCGCCGCCTCACTCGTCGCGAGTGTACAGAGAACCCGCCGTGCAGCAGGTGAGAGTCCATCCAGGGTAGACTTTGAAAGGTAACTAACTATACAACTACCCGCATTTATGCTCAGTAAAGGTAAAAGGTAAAGGTGCTAGGTCTTCTACACGCAAGGCGGTCTCGACCACCCCTATGCCTGAGTAGCAACGAGAGCCTGTCCTGAGATGATCAGCGGCGGCCTGTTGCGAGGCTATTCTCGTGTTGTGTGCACGTGAATCGGGGACCCCTTTCGAGGCATTTTTGGATCGTGATTTACCAATCACTGCCAACATTTCTTAACCCCCTTGGTTGGGTGGATCTGCAGGCACGGGGGGTCGAACTAGTGACCATTCGATTCGCATTCTAGCACACAACCACTGCGCTACGTGAATGCACTTATTCGTTATCACTGAGTGAATCATTATATGACATACTATGTGAAGCATACATAAAACTACATTCTTTTTTGTACTCTTTGTCATAACGCGAGGTCACTAATTGTTGGGTGTATTATGCACTGGATATCTCAGCTAGATGTATTCGTTCTCTATGTGGTAAATGAGTCACCTGTACACGGTGTCACGCAAACGCACTTAAGATATCGCGAAGAAAATGAAACCGGAAAAGAAGAAAATGAAACCGGAAAATAAAAATATACAAAATAAAGATAATTTCAATAAAAATATATAAAATAAAGATAATTTCTTTAATTTGAGGCCTTTATGCTGCTGCTCCTCCTCATCTGTCTCGGCGAGTGGTTCTCTTCTCCCGCAGTTCCGCTAGCTGACTCGGCCACGCTCTACGCTTGCAGAGACAACCCCAAGGATGTTAGTTCCTCCAATTATTTTCACTAAAATGACGCCCTATGGCTAAGAATCGATCTCATGTAGTTGCTATTACGAATTTACAAGCACTTTTTAAAATATTATAACGTTTCAATGCTTAATACAATAGGCGAAAAAGCATAACTTGAGACGTACCGTGGTAAAGAGAAGAGGGAGAATATATTTATTTGAGTACATTGAATTAATATTCGCATTTCAGTACAAGATGATCCGCATCTTCGGCTCTATCGGCTGGTCGATTGCCATGTTTCTGATGGGAATCGGTAAGACCATACTTTCGCCATTTCCAAGTCGTTCCATTTTACTTCTAGTTGAGCAAGGACAGAAAACTAGGCGAGAAAAAGTAACCTATTAATGCTGAGCTGATCTGCTTCAATTATGAATGTTATGAATGCTCCCGACTCATCCTCATCTGAGCAAATAGCATTTGATACAATTATCGATTGATTCCTTCCAGGTCTGGACTACTCTGACACCTTCCGCAACCATCCTTGTCCGGCGGCCAATACGACGGAGAAGAACTACACGTTGTGCTTTGTCATGTGCTCCTTCTTCGCCTTCGTTTCGATGCTGCTCGGTACGGATTATCTTCTGAGCAGGAAAAAAAGACGGAATGAGGGTCGAGCAAAACATCTTCCATTGTTTGAAATCATTTCAAACATATGAATTTATCAACTTTTACAACAACGTTGTTTAAATTCACTTTTCATAGCTCAGATAATCTGTGCGATCAATTGAAAAAGAATGCCACCAAAAGATGATGAAAGCGGCGTGAAGCACGCTTTGGAAAATTGGACAGCGTCTATTAGTGATGGCGAACCTGTAGATGTAATATATTTCGACTTCGCGAAGGCTTTTGATAGAGTATCACACCCTAAACTAAAACAAAAACTAGGAAAAATCGGGCTTTCACATAAAACTATTGACTGGATTACTTGTTATCTTGCGAACAGAACTTTCCAAGTTAGAGTATGTGAGAAACTGTCGTCATCATTCCCAGTTACAAGTGGCGTTCCGCAAGGATCGGTATTAGGTCCACTGCTATTTTTGATTTACACGTCTGAAATCCCCTTACTAGTCCAGAAAAATGGTGTCGTTGCACGAATGTATGCAGATGACATCAAAATTTACCGCCCGTTTAAAAGAACGGACACCAGTACTCCATTACAAAGCGCAATTGATACCATAGTCAATTGGTCTGAAGAGTGGCAGCTACCATTAGCTGCACATAAATGCAACTCATTACATTTAGGTAGAGCAAATGCGAAGAATAAATACAAAATAGGCAATACTATACTAGAACAGAAATTAGTCATGAGAGATCTCGGTTTCATATTAGAAAAATCGCTCACTTTTTCCGACCATTGCAAGACAATTGCTCAGAAAGGTGTATCCGCGTGCCACATTATTCTCAGAGCTCTTCGCACCAATAACGCTGAAATACTCCTCAAAGCCTACTCTATTTACATTCGACCCATACTAGAGAGCGCTTCTATGGTTTTCAACCCCTACTTAATACGTGACAAAGAAATCCTTGAAAATGTTCAGAATTATTTCACTAGACGACTATTTATGAGATGCCACAAATCAACCTGGCAAACAATGCCGAATTTCCCTAATAGAAATATGCAGTTAGGTTTAGTCTCATTAGAAAAGCGTAGAGAGGAAATTGACCTGAAGACAGCCAGTAATCTCCTGAGAGGCAAATACAAAATATCTAAAAAGACACCACATCACTTTAGCTATTACTTCACTCGACATGGGATAAATTTCACTAACGCTAGTTCCACTTCAAACTACCGACATCATAGTTTCTTCCCCAGAGCGGCAAGGCTATTAGTGAAGTCCAGAGAATTGATCAGTTTCTCTGAGTGACTCGTTATTAGATTGTCATTGTCTTCCTACTGAATTCGTTTTTAATCTAACATAATTTTGTACCGCGTTTCTTGTGATCGCATAAATATATATATATAAGCATATATCAATTCACTCTAGCCAGCGATTGAATGTGAATTTCTAGAATTAAAAAAAATCAATAATGGAAATTCAATTACAGCCACGCAGATGAAGTTCGGCGAGGACTCGACAATTCCTACTGAGGTTTGCATCACAATGATTCTGCCCTTACTTCTTTCAATGCACAACAATGCATTCCCACGCTCTGTCGCCCATCAACGGGTCGAGAGAGTGAGGGAAGTGACTATTGAGTTTTTTTGCTCTCTCAGCAGGAGAAAACATGGAGACTTCTCGCTTTGGTCACTGAATCCATCATATATCTGCTCTCATTAGGTTGGCGGTCTGATCATGGACACTCGAACGGACGAGGTGGCGCCTGCTGTGGCAGAGAAGGCGCGAGCAAGACAACTACAGGTAATATATACTCAGAGAAAAATTACTTAGTTTTTTTGCATAGAGAACGTGGAAAGTGTGGAGAGTTTGAGTAATTTAATCACTTACTCGCATGCATGGCGAAGTAATTTTTCTCTGTGTGTATTGATGATACACGACGTGCTGAGCTAATGCCAAAATTACATTCGTGATGAGACCACCGTTCTTTTGCATACTATTTTTGCTCTCCCTAACTGTAATTTGCATAGATGTTCTAGATCGCCGTGTGATATTAAAAGATATAAGTGTCTTCCATGCCAAGCCATTTTACCCAGCTACTATGCTAGAAGGGGAAGTCCGATAAAACCAGCTGGAAATGTGATTACGTAGCCAAAGCTTTCTCAAGGTTGATGACATTATGAACAATCGACCAATAGATTCTGACTTTTTTTCCAGGTGAAAAGTGTCATTATGACACGAATACAGCCAATGACGAATAGATGACGCGAACCTATCCTTGCTGCTCAGAAATTTCTAGAATACAACTCAGCAAAACCAGAGAATAATAGGGCTCAATGATCAACAATTAATGAGCTATGCATCTACTAGTGTTGTTAGATCGAATAATTATATTCGTGAGAACAAAGGCTTGTTCGCGAATAATGCATTGCTATGCGCGAATAACCTTTGTTGTTCGGGAATAGGATTATTCGATCTAACAACACTAGCATCTATGTACATAATGTATTTCAGTCCGACGCTTCTGCGGAGAACTCATGGCTCACAGCAGCCAAGGCACTCAGGTGACTCGTGAACACTTTTCCCTACGACTTGGCTACAGTTTATGTGAAAAGCAAACATTTTACTTGCTGCACTACTAGATACGGGACAATGAAGGGATCAAATTTCATCGTTTGCACTCTCTTATCAGCAGAGAGTGTGCGACTCAAATGCCAAACCAACCGATAACTCACTCATTGGAGAAACATCCACATCGTCGTGTATCTCGTGTGGGTGATGACGATCGGTCTCGGGGCGGGCCTCATCTTCGCCTTCCTGTACTGGCATCTTCAGGTAATTTACACAATTATTGAAAGACAGAAAAAAAACTCAGAAACAAGTTGATTTACACAATTAAAAACTTTAGTTCATTATAAAACATTCTTGTCACGGACATGACTATGAAGCAAAGTTTAGTTTCGTTTTTTACGATAGATAAATAGTGTCGATAAACTGACAATTGACATTCATCTCGCAGGATCTCGGCGGTTCGCCCGCCCTCTTTGGTATCATGACCGTGCTCAATCACGGATCGGAGATGTTCATGAACATGCACGTCTTCAAGCTGATCAACAAATACGGACATGTCAAGGTGCGCTATTTTCAGTGTATTCACACATAATTTACTTTCATTGCAATAGATGCATCGAAGGTGGGTAAAATGCAAAGCATAATTGATTGATTGATGATTGACAAATGATGATTGATGGTTATAAAAATGTGTCTAGTGGCAATAAGCATTGGACTATCGTTGACGTGGTCAACGAGAGATCAAAAGAAATGTGAAATGTATTCTGTTCAGATCATGATCATGTGTCTACTTGCGAACGTCGTTCGTTTCCTGCTCATCGCCACTCTCGACAATCCGTGGATGGTGCTCCCACTGCAGATCATGCAAGGCCAGTTCGGCCATCCGATAGCTACAGCATTGATCAGTAAAAGCGCCCATTCTTTGGCATAGTAGTAAAGAGTTCGTCACTTGTCAGTTTTTAAGTCAGAACATCCAACTGTAGACAACCAACTATGAATTCTAAAAAAAATTAAAATAAACAAAAATAAAGAAAAACAATAATTGGTTGAAAATGGTTCAAAATATGATCTCTGCAGGTATGACTCTCGCGACGACATGGGCAGCAGCCACCACCTACATCACCCTCATCGCACCCGAGAACATTCGGTCGTCTGCACAGGTGTTTATTTTATTTATATTATTATATTTAATTTAAATGTATATAAAAGAATCCATAACGATTCCAGTAACGTGATTACCATAAGATGCTCATTATAAAAAGCGAAAATGCTTCAGGGAATTCTCAACTTCGTTTTCAACGGCGTCGGCAGGGGACTGGGAACGATCGCGGGAGGATTCATCATCAATATCGTTGGTGAGCTGCTGAACTATTTGTTAGAAATAAGCAAGTGTACCAGAAATATACTATTCAGTAAAGGAGCAATGATTACTAATTATTTTTTGGTTTTACCCTCATTTCATGACAAATTCAAAATCTCCTGGTTTGAAAATGATTCTTCTCTGCAGGAACCCGTGCGGTCTTCGTCTTCTACGCTCTCATCTGTGGTGCGGTGGCGGGTGGAGGATTCGCCATCAACAAGTTCTTCAGATACGAGGTACGGTGCACAGAGAATACATATACTAAGATGAGACACCGAGTATATGATATACTCAATATTGAGTATATTCGCGCGTCGAGGGAGCGTGCGAAAACGAGAGAATATACTCAATATTGAGTATATCATATACTCGGTGTCATATCTCAGTATAGACTAAACTCAATAGTAAGTATATTCATTCTGGGTGTGCTTCCGCGGCATCGCAGACATGTTTTAGTGGATTGTAGAGGAATACAACGCTTTCATTCAGGGCATGATATACTCGCAGAACAATGTTTTACGTGCGCAGAACATTGCGCTTTCAATTTGCACGCAATCTAGGCTGATATAGCGAACCGGAAACCTCAGCCCGTATCTTTGATAAGTAGGCGACAACAAAATAACACCATTTATTTCAGGGCATCAAATACTCGCAGAACAACATGTTTGACGACAACGACGATGCGATGGATATGATGAATGGTGAGATGGGGCTTATGCTGCGCAAATGTCATGGGTGGAAAGTGGAAAACCGTTTTGTCCACCTTTGAATGACTATTTTCTTGGTCAAGCTACAGCTTCCGCATTTGATACAGGGATGGAAAAATGCGATTGGAACATTTTCCTTTTTGATTGGAGATATTCCGTTCCGTTTGAGCTGAGTTACACGAGTTTTCCGCACTTTGATGGGGAAATTTCCCCGAAGAAATTAGCGCAGCATAATTCTACCGTGAAAATTATAGTGTGAAAGACAGTTAGAGGATCGTTGAAAAACTTAAATGCGGTGGAACACTTCGGCACAACTTATCGGCCGGTGACAAGTAAAACACTAGCATACATTATCGCTCGCTGAATATGATCGAGATCTAACTCAATACAATTAAATTCAATTAAGTTGTTTGCATCTTCCCAATCTCCACTTTCAGCTCCGCAAGGTCTGCCCATTCGTCGTGAAGGCGGCAAGCTCACAGAGGCCTTCAGTGCCCAGACGACCGCCGTCAACTCTAATTACGGCACCATCGACCCGGCTCAGGACGCCTATCAGGTATGTCTGCCATTCTAATCAGATATCGAAAGAAATGCATTATAAAACTGACGGAAACATATCATCTCTTTGTTCTCCTTGTTTCAAATCAATATAGATAATACACAGAACTGTACGTGTTATAACTATAAATTTCGCAGGATGCCTACGATCAATACGTAACGACAGGAAGATGATCTCGTCTTTCAAATCCTCCCAATAACGTCGCCCATCAAATCTCACTCAGGTCTCGGATTGATCCAGACCAAAAATAGAAATCTCCACCCAGTAAAGTTAGTCTAGTGCCCGGTGTATTACCCTTATCTAGTTTACGGTAGATTCCTCAAAAAATCATTCCTGTTTCTATATTTTTGCCGCTAATCCAATCTCTAATCATGTACTTTCACTTCCAATACTCAGAGCTCGAAAAATGATACGACAGCTCGTCTCTTTCTCAGTTGCGAGTGCTAAACACACACCAATTGTATATGCGATTATCGTAGATGCCCCTCGAGCTTTAATCCTTTGCTTTTCAGTGTCGAATAGTCGCATAATATTTCCTAATAATTTATTGTATTTATTCCATAGGTTGCAGTGATACTTGATCTCCGTCGCAATATTCATTGGCCGCTGTGAAGTCTACGCTGAGAAAAGATCACTAGGATCCGGACACCAAATTTACTTACACCCATAATGAATACACTTACTATTGAGTGTTTCCATCACTGAGATGCGACACCTAGTGTACGACACACTTACAAATCTCTCGTTTTCGCACGCTCTCTCGACGCGCGAATACACTCAATATTGAGTTTAGCATACACTTGGAGTCCCATTTCAGTGTATTCATTCTCTTTGTACCTGTAAGTGAAACCCACTTCGCTTATAGGTAAGTGAACATGTTCACTTGGTGTCCTTATCCTAATGACTCTTTCTGAGTGTGACAGATTGTAAATTCCGCATTTTCTTCTCGACATTAGACGAGGTCGTGCCTGGTTTCTTTCTCTCGCGAATAAATCAAAAGCTTTGGATCGTGTGCTATGTCAATTGCAATGCAGTTGAACCCCGACAAACTGTTTTCCGGAGAACGCTCTCCTATGCTGATGACGTCACGGTTACAGAGTTTTTCATGCACACGGATGGTCAGGATGAGAATCACAATGCATGTATGCACTGGTCGATTATCTTCAATGACCACCTCAAACATAGTCCTTTGAAAACAATGCACTCACCCGAGACTTTTCCAAACTCGCAAGTGTAGGCGCCTAAATGCTCTGGATGGAATGTAAATTGGCCTTGGAAACAGCTCATATCGAGAACATTTTATGAGAATACTCACGGGGAAATAAGTCTACGACTTCATAAGTCTAAGCTGGCCAGCGACGACTTCAAAGTCTAATAGAGGCAGAGGAGGGATGAGGTTAGACTTTGAAAGTCGTCGCTGTCCAGCCCATAAGTCTACAGTCGTAGACTTATTTCCCTCTGAGTACAAAAATATCTACGAATATTGGCCTTACACGGTTTATGACAAAGAAGAAAATAAATATTACTTTGTAATTTATTTAATACAATTAATGTGGAATGTTATCTGGATTGACACTCTCTTGCACGCAATAAAATCCCAGCACGACACAATCCTTGTTATGAATGGAGACGTCAGGCGTCGTATCTCTCAGCCACAATCGATTCTCCAATGCATAGAGTGACCGTTTAGTCGAGCCCTGATGTTCAGTGCTAATTGCTGTTTAATTACTGTTAATTACTGATTAGAATTTGAAATACTCACCATAACCTTTATAGATTGAGTGAGGAAAGTGTGGTTGTGTTTATGAAATGTGGCAGAAACGGTGTCAACACATTTTCCATCGAATACAGTTATTGTGTGGATGAACAGGCGTCCTGAACAAGTTTGTTCTTGCCTAACCTACATAGTCCTTCATAGTCTTTTGAAAACAATGCACACACCCGAGACTTTTCCAAACTCGCAAGTGTAGACGCCTAAATGCTCTGGATAGAATGTAAATTGGCCTTGGAAACAGGAGTAGGCATCTGAAACCAATACTTTGACAGGATTATTGACAACATCACATCATTCCATAGAACGGAGAACAGGAAGAGGTTTAGAGACATCGTTCTATTTCGACAGAAAGGGGATGGATGCGACTTCACTTGCGCATTTTCATTCGACAATAGTTTCACTGCCGCGACAATAGGAGAGAGGTCAGGGTGGTGATGGGAACGCGCACTTTACACGAGACGGGGTTGAGACGCAAGGGAGATAGGGACGTGTCGACCTGTGTCAACCCCGTCTCGAGTAACGTGTAGACGTCTATGACCTTCCTACAGTAGATTTCGTGGTGTCAACTGTGGTAGAAAAATGGTAGATTGGGAAATCAACCCCTTTCTGGATGCCATAACGGGGGTAGAACGATGTGTAGAGTGAGAGAGCGTGTAAAATAGAGAGGGACTCTCTCACCTTTGCACACTCTCTCACATTGGCCCCTTCGTGTAGGTTTGGAACCATGTGATTTCACTCACAGACATCCTCTGCACTTCCATGGTGATACCGAAGAAGAGCGTATCTCCTTCAACATTAAACGCGTTCAAAATAATATTGCGAGCGCCTCTTTAGGTTTAGTTGTGAGAGAAGCTTAGGTATTGTACTTATTCTTAGATGGAAGTTAACGTTTTTGCCTTATTGTTAAAGTTAATTTCGTAGATTAGGGCGTTCTTTTACTTCGACAACTTACTCGCAAGCTTCCTTCTCATGCCGCATCTCTCGTTGATACATCGTAGCAACGGCTGTTTCTGCTTCTTGCTTGTCGAGGTCTTCATGTGCCCGTGCTCGGAAGTAGGTATCTCAATTATAAATATCAGGACTTCATTGCATCAAAATCATAGGCTCACTGCTGCAAGTTCCTTTGGGAATGTTGGGATCAGGTTTCGTAAACATGAGCTTAGTTTCTGGGCACGAGCACTGCATCAGCATCACGAGCATAAGAGTCATCTGCAATAACTTTTTTTTATGCATTTTTTATCATTTATTAGCAAATTTGTAATACTTATTTGAAAAATTCACCGATATATTCGAGAATTGGAGCATATTTCCTCTTCTGTTCTGACGATAAAAGCGTGCAATCCTGGGAATGATAGTGCGAAAAAACTGATTTTCGCGCTCAAGAATAGCATTTACTTTGTCATACAAAAATAGGAGTAGTCATTGTACAATCGTTAACTGTGTAGAATGTTAATTAAATTTAGTTTTCTTAAAAAAAGTTTATGAAGAGGCTATGCGGGTTCACTGGGAATCGAATTGAAGCTCTGACTACGTTCAAAAGGCTCAATATCTTCGGTTGATTTTAATGATTGAAAAATCACCCCGTCCTCAAATTCGGAGAGCTTGTAAAATTGCAAAATCGTCTGGCGTAGATAAATTATAATTAACATTCTAAAGAAAAACAACCACAGACACTGAGTGAGCTCACCTTTCCTTCATCACAAGTGCTGCAATTGTAGATTGTGCGGGGTAAACTTGTGCGGACGAAGGTCAGTGCTTAATTTTCATTTAACAAAATCTAAAATATTGCATATTTTTGCTGGATAGTCTAACCTGGCGCTTAAATCGTTTTCATTGAATCCAGTGGAAACTGGGCCGAGTTGAGCAAAGAATTGAAATAACACAAGTAGCATTTTCCAACTCGAATGAGAGCAATAATCTTCCACTCCCACTGAAATACCACCATTTTTCACCAATTCGAATAACTGATATAATTGGAATGTGGATTGTAATGTACATATTCCCCCATTGAAACAAGTATCGTACGTACTGAAAATATCGGAACGTTTACCGGAACGTGATCAAAATGTTCAATTTTTGTAACTTTGCGAAGAAAATTATTTGCGACTCGTGAGTAGGCTCATATTTTTTGTCCACTTCGATTTACCGGAAACTACCCGGACATGCCCGGTGAAATGTCTAAAACAAAGGAGAAAATTCGATGCGATAACCGACCAAGTTAGCGAATTGTCATCATTACCGTATACAGCCGGGAAATGCCAGTAATTGCCGGTTCTGTCCCTTTTTTACAATCGAATTTGTCGCGTTCTGTTACACATTTCACCGGGCATCACCGGGTAGATTCCGGCAAATCGATGCGGATTAATCGAATTAGCATAAGCACAAGTCATGATAATGTGTACTCGCAAAGATGCAAATTCTGAACATTTTGATCACATTGCGGTAAACGTTCCGATATTTTCAGCACGTACGATAAACTCTATATTCTGCGAATTTGCAGTTTCGTATTGGAGTGCTGCGTTTAATTCAGATTGTTATGTTTTTTTCACAATGAGACATGGAAAAAGAGTATACATGTGGCGAGCATTCAAATAGATGATTGCAAGCAATAAACGCCAACTGTGTAGTGTGTCTGTTGGCCATCTCTAATTTCTGATCAGGCTCATTGCTGAGTCGACGTGACATTGATTACATGCCTTATTCGGCGTCATTACGATTTTATCAGGACAGCAGAGGATCCAGAGTTTACACATTCTGCACACACCCAAGAATGCCACTCACCATGCCCTCAACGTTGGTTCGCTTTTATGCCGATCTCTTTTCACTCATTTCTCTGGCGATCGAACAATGTGGTTTGTGGTGAAGCATGTAAACAAAAGCACGCAATCAGGACTACCTAGATAGCGAGGAGCATACGTGTCCGAGACGCAGGCTGCACTGGGGTCAGTTCGCACCCATGAACCGCGTGAAAATCATTCAAAGCTTTGTAAAGGGCCAAATAGCACATGCTCAAGAATCTGGTATTGGGAATATCCGCAATGCAGCCTGTGCCAAAAATCGAGCGTCATTTGATAGAGCGTCAAATTTATTTATTTTCGTCAAATTTATATAACATATTTGTTTCCCGCATTTTCGACGAGTTTCTGCGAAGTAATCATCGAAAAACAGGTTTTCCGCCGAAAGGGCGCGGCGCTATACCGGCGCCGAGAGGGATCCCATTGCGAAATCGACCGCACCTGCGTGTTCAGCGTCAAAAGTTAACCCTAGGAGCAATTTTTGAGCGATTTCGATTTTGACCTGTTCCAGACCCCTGTTGAGACCTTTTTGACCCTAATGCAAACATCGTCATATAATAAAAGGCTATGGCAATGGCGAATACTATGAAACTATCTATAGACACTCGGGGGAGAAACGAGGTTACGAGCGCATCTTCAAACACAACGAAGCACTTCCACCCCCGCATTACAGAGAACATGGGACAGTTCAAAAGGGAGATATAGGAATGTGGCGCAGAGAGGGCGCGGGCTGGCGCGGCGCTTATAACGATTGGTACTCCTTGCTCCTGGCGCGATCCATGGCGCGGCCTATGAGGTTGGTCATGAAGATACCCGGGAAGAGTAGGGTCATGCCTACGAGGCTGTAGAAGACGATGAGGAACAAAGTGAGCTCGACGCCGTTTCCCCCCGCGTCATGCCCACACACATCGAAGACTGCAAGCAAACACACGATTGCCTTTACTTATCCTATCCATTGACGATTCGCAACGATAAGCCGTATTGTCGGTAGAACGAAAACGCATGCCGCCTGCACTTCTAATAGTAGTGTGCTTGGTGTATTTCGATATGAGAGGTATCGCAGACGAATCGTCGACACTCATCCCGACTTGTAGGAGTTATAGTGTGGCTACAGTAACCCTAAGAACACGCATCGCCGCTCACCCTGGCTCTCAGGGAAGCCGGCCGGGTCGACGATGGCACCGGCGATCACACGCGTGTCCTTCAGGTAGATCGTCGAGTCGTCGGAAAGAGCGAGGTTAACAAATGAGCACTGCAGCAGCAATAAAAACATTTATCGATTGAATCAGGTAGGGTAGAGTGTGAAATGTGAGACCATGACCTCTTCATTTTGCACACTCTCTTTACCGGTCGACGGATGAGAAAGTGTGCGGAATGAAGAAACCGTGATCTCACATTTCGCACTCTATTTTCAGGTATAGGGGTGATCGGCATAGGGGAGCCACGTTGCGTATATGAGAGATAGCACCTTTACCTGCTACCTTATAAAGTTCCTACAGAACTAAATCGACAGGATATACCTTGAATGCATGGGTGTCAGTGGCCTGGACCGGGATTTCGGCGGACGCGGGCATGGTGAAGTTCCCTGAACGGGGAAAATAGGTGAATGTTATCCTATTATATGTGAAATTAATGTTACAAGAACATCAATTTTAAAATATTATTTAAATTAACGATTGGTAGTGTTGAACAGGCTGCCGGGCGCCGTTTCCAGAAAGTAGTCGGAGAGCTTGAACAGCGTGTCGGTCTGGGAAAAATAAGGGATAAGAGATACGATAAAAAAAGAAATAAATTTTTCAAAATCTCCAGCGTCGACGCGGTCAGAGGAGTGCGAAAATTTAAAAAAAGCCACTTCTTTTTTTATAATATGATTAAAACGTCTTGAAAATTTTGTCAAATCTTTCCGCAATTTTTGATAACTATGTTCCAATTTTTCGCCTCCAATCGTGTCAGGACCACTGCACGGTCCGACCACTTACCGCAGGGGCGAACCGCATGAACAGTCGCCACGGCTGATCGTCGATCGCGTTCTCGTATAGCTTGTCGTTGGGGAAGAAAAGAACCTGCATATAGGGCAAGTAAATAAATAAATTTTAAAAAAATATGAGTAGATCGCATTTGATTTTCGCACTTCCGGTAGTTGCTAATGAATCCGTGTTTCCTTCTGATAGCACACACTGATAACCACATACAGTCCTGGTTGTTTCCCCAATGAAAACTTTCCGGCCCGGCCGCGCCCGGACGGGCCCAAGTGGATCCACGCAATTTTTGGCGCGAATAGAGATAAATTCGAGACAAACTATGTGCAGTCAAAGAATTCAGGCCATTTGTCATCGGTAAGTGTCAACAGAAATTTAAATAACTATTTTTTAGTAATTTTAAATTCATTAGAAAATTTCGTTCTATGAAAAATCAGTTCGTGGTAAATGCAAAAGTCGAAGAGATACTGTAATATTTTGCGTCAATCTCTATCGAAAGTCCTTTCCTTGCAATCATTTCTTTCAACGAAATGAAACGTAATAAAGCAAATAATTTAATTTTCAATCAATAACATTCGATGACCAATGACTTGAGCTCGTTCACTGCACAGAGTTTGTCTCGAATTTCTCTCTACTCGAGCTACAAATTGCGTGGATCCACTTGGGCCCGTCCGGGCCCGGCCGGGCCGGAAAGTTTTCATTGGGGAAACAACCAGGACTGTATCCATCACGGGGGCTCAAAGGAGGATAAAAAAATTTGTCCGAGAATCAGCTACTCTTACTAAGTTATAATGCCTCATGTAGGCCACATGTTTCATTGCAATACCGTAGTGGGCAATGCAAATTTCACGCATTGCGGTCGTCTGTTCATTTCCCTTGTAGAGGATCGGGATTTTTGGTCCCCCGTGTCTATGATTGCTTCACATGATTCCAAACCAGACTAGGGTTAAAGCGGGAGAGTGAACAAAAATGAGACAGTCCCTCTCGATTTCACACACTCTATCACTGGCTTTTCTGTTGAGTTGACCGGCCTGTGGAATGATCTTCTCCTAGCCGACACAGTCTATCACACACGCACCTCGAGGGTGTTGGCCATTTGGGTTCCGTACTTTGCATAGCAATCACCGGTGATCTTCTGAATCCCGTTGATTGCGAAGCTGATCGTCTCTCTTTGGTTCTGTAATTTATTTTTTTATTTTTTTATTCTATTCTCTAAAACCCGGAAAATTGAGCAGCTTCCCCTGAGTTATTGTTTCTGTAGTCCACTGATGATTCGAGTTTTTATCTTAATTATGCTATTGTACAAACGAAAGTATGCCTCGAAAGAGGTCCCCGATCTACGTGCACACTATACCAGAATAGCCTCGCAACAAACAGCTAATCAACTCAAGACTGATCCCAAATTAATTACGATCAAATTAGTTACGACCACCTCCCGAATCCATAAGTTGTGATTGTGACACGAACACTGCCTGATTCCTCAAACAAACAAAAACTGCTCGATCCTGAGCCGAAGAATCCACCATCACGTCAAGATTTGGGTTATAGCGTACCCCTATAACCAAATCACCGATGGAGAATAAAGTAATAAGTAGTATTAAGTATATGTATTTAGAATAAAAGTTACCTCACGGTTGATGATGTTCAGCTTGGCAGTGATTGAAGCAGCGGAGAATATCAGACAAGCCTTAGGGCTGACTTCGTCGTATCGCACAATCCACTTGACAGATCCTGCCGCCGTTATACCTGCGAAATATCCATTAGCCCTCACGAATATTTTTTTGGTCATTCGAATCTTTTTTTGGTCAGAAAAAGAGTACTCTCAAGTGGGCTCAAAAATGGGCACTACTGCATTCTCATGGCTTACTACGGTGGTGCTATGGAGCTTATGGCTTCATAAGGAATTATACAGTAGCAATTGCAGTTGGTTCTCGTGGCCGCTTAATTCCACATTTGGGCCTCCATGACTCTTGCAACGAATATTCAGTTGACCCACCAGTCGGACTTACCAATAGCAAGCAGCAGCAGAGTTGTGCACTGCATGGCTGGAGCCTAAAGAGAACGTCTATGAGGACGAGGCAGTGAGGATGCAGGTTCGGGCATTGTTTTACGGCCTTTAGGGCTTATAGGGTGGAAGTAGTTTGAATACACAATGTTCGGATTGTCAGGGAAGCGTCCACGTAGTATGTTTCCTTAATTGGGAAAAGGCGCCGAACAGCGGCTGTTGGGCGCCTTTTCCCAATTAGGGAAACACACTCGAAAGTCAGAGGGCGTACGCAACACCGAACCAGCGTCTCTAAAGGACGGTGAAAAATGTCTCGAACAGCGACTGTGAATCCATCAGGTGAATCAATCGTCCATCATCATCGTGAATCGTCAGATGATGACAATGACAAACAAATTGGCAGTGGAAACAGAGGTTTTTCGAAGGACGATACTCAGAGCGCAAATTCTCTAATCAACCTGTCGACATCTAGATTCTCTCATATTTACTCTCTATCTCTTATATTCAACACGGCCAGTTATGCAAGAGAAGAGCAATCCTAAAAGAACCGCTTTGCGTTGGTGGGTTTCGCGCGCTTTTTTCATTCAAAAGATGTGACGTCATAGGCAGGACGGCTTTTCTAAGTAAAACGATCGTTTAGCTGCTTCGTTTTGGAATTTTTCGTTCATACTCTCGGCTGGAATCTTGGAATCTCGGCTTATCCGAGACCAAATGCTCTATTATGCACTATGGCCTTCACAACCCTTGTAGACAGTTCCATATCAATAATGTCGCCCTTACACCCAAAAAGACTTTTAAGGACTTAGGAGTCGTTTTCACCCCTTCTCTTTGTTTCTCTGAACATATCAAAGAAATTATTAAGAAATCAAATTCTAAAATGCACTTCCTTTTCAAAGCTTTCCGTAGTAATTGTATCGATATTTATGTGAAATCGTTCACAACATTTATTCTTCCTAGTCTAGAGACCTGTTCCATTATCTGGAACCCCATTAATTCCGTTGAAACTACCAAAAATATTGAACGTGTCCAACGCGACTTCACTAGGAAGCTCTATTTCCGTTGTTCTCTGCCTTCAGTAAGCTACTGTAATCGTTTACGCTCCCTAAATCTTACAACTTTAGAACGCCGTAGATTTGTGACCGATATTGTCTTTCTCCATTCCATTCTTCATAGGAATTATGAACTTGATCACTCTTCCCTCCTCACTCGTTCTCCTCTTACTAGATTTGTCCGTAATTCACATCACTTCCGTATCTCTCTGCCTTTCTTCTCTCCCAATTCCCACACCACCCTTGCCTCCAGAACCATATCAATTTGGAATTCCCTCCCTTCCCCCTCGGTTGATTTATCCCGAGATTCCTTCCGAAAATTCATCCGCTCCCAGCCCAACTCCTTTTTCCCTGAATCAATTGTTAAGAATTGGCTCTAACCCTTCTTCCCCATACCCTTGCTGCCATGCACAAAACCGATTCGACTACGTCGACGGACATCCGTTTCTTGCCCCTATTCACAGTTATTTTTCTTGTATGCGATACTCTGACGGAATAAATAATGAATGAATGAATGAATGAATGAATACTGTAGCTTCCTACGAGCAGCATGATCTAACGGTCCAGACTGGGTTAGTTTGATGTAATGTATATCGATGCTGTCCAACTGACACTTGTTCTTGCGGAGGACCCGTCATTGTTCTTCCATTTTGCGAGTTATTTTCTAGAGTAAGTTCAGACTTTCAGCAAACATAAATTAGCTACCTTAGTGCTCCGGACCACGATGAAGCTAAAGATCATAGAACGATGATGTTCTGAAAGCTCTGAAGAAACTGACACTTGTTTTAGTTGAAAAGAAGCTAATCTACTAGTATTTTGTGAAATATGGACATTTGAAGGACTGTTAAGTACGTCTAACATGCTTGGCTAATGTACACTTTGTGCTAGCTAATTTAGCAATAGCTGATATTTTAAACAAGCGCATAAAAGAAGAGAAATGTTGAGTAAAATTAAATAAAATTTTCATGTGATTATGTTTTGACACAGAACTGAATCGGGGCGGGGACCACATTTTTTTCAGAAGTGGCTGTGGCCGTGAGTCAGCAATAGTTTAGATAACAACTTTTGCTATTGTTTAAACCGCCATGAGAGGAGACAGCAAGATAACAGAGCCGAAATGATCTTATCTTTTAAAGGGAGTTTGCAGCCAAACATCATAATTTTATATTCTTTTAATTTTATTTTTATTCAAAAGAACTGAAAATTCTAAGAATAACTGTGAAAACCGCATATTTTTACGATTTTTTAAAAATTAATTATGAATTTTCAAAAAAAAATAGTGTTTCAAAGGTACTGTAGCTCCGGCATCCTAAAAACTTACGCTGTTTAGCGGCAGCAAAAGTATAAAAAAACCCCTTAACAAAGTGAAAATAAGTGTTTTTACAATTGATTAGACAATAGCGAGTATCTGTGAGGACGAATCAGCAGAAAGGAACGCAAAAATATTATGGCATCATCCCTTTTGAAATTCTACAGCCGCTAAACAGCGTAAGAACGCGGATGCAAGAGCTACCGTATACCTATTGTGACATTCAAAAACTCAGCAACGGTCTTACGCTCGTTAGCGATAGCGGGAATTTAAAAATATTTACAAACCGATAGAAACGGAACAGAAAAATCAGGAAATGCTTTGATCGGCTGATTTCTTCTTTTGTATGATATTTTGGGCTCCTCTGCTAATTACTAAGTGATCCTATTTCGATGCACTGCTTTCTCCTCGCAAAAATGCTAAAATTCAACTGACGCGTGTAAAGTAGCAGCGATTTTAAGTTTTTTCTCTCACAAACAAACATAGTGTCACTTCTATTGCTTAGTTACTTGCCGTGTTCAGTAGAGAATCTTCATATTCATCGAATTAGATGGAGAAACTCTAGAAATAACTACTGAAAATATGAGAAAAAACGGCAAATTAAGAAAAAAATGGAGGGGGCGGAGCCAAGTTGAGTGCCGCGCACTTATCACAGTAGGACAACAATTCGATACCTGTGGAACGGATTATTTTCTCCCAATAAATTTTGCGATCTTTGAAAATTCATAATTAATTTATAAAAAAATCGTAAAAATATGCGGTTTTCACAGTTGTTCTTCTAAATTTTGAAATAAAAATAACTTATTTTTCGATGCCGGATCCCTTTAAAAGAATGAAATAAGAACTGTGTCGAATGAGAATCGTCTCTTACTACGTCTCTGATATAACAGTCTCCTAAAATTGTCATTCGATGTAGTGCCGGCGAAATTACTCATGTAAACAAGTCGCGACGCGAGCGAATAAGTTTTTTTGAAGTACGGTAGGTCAAGAAGAGCAGATAGATGACTTTTGCTTGAATATATTGTATTTTTTTTAAAAAATTTGTATTATATTTTGCATTGTATTCATTCCTTTAGTTTAAATGTCGCCAATGGACTCGGGATGAGAAAGTTACGCTTGCCAATCGAACGACCATTCTGAACAATTTAATTATTCTATCCTAATTTTCCCGCCTATACTGTCATAGCACAGCAATAGCTGGTCCAGGCATCAGCTGACGCGCAGTCCACGGCACTATACGCAGAGTGTTATATAACATATGTTCAACAAAAAAACTACCAATTTTGCGAAAAAATTCGTTCTTGCGGTGGTACGAGGGATATAAGTGGTCGATACTGTGCAATCTCATCTTATATGGCGGCATCTGACATTATAAGAATGACATTCACTGATCAATGTGCCTAATCATCTTCATTTTCTCCTTCCGATAGGTAGATGATTCACATCTTACATCTGATTCTATTCCCTTCACTATCGTACGTACTGAAAATATCGGAACGTTTACCGGAACGTGATCAAAATGTTCAATTTTTGTAACTTTGCGAAGAAAATTATTTGCGACTCGTGAGTAGGCTCATATTTTTTGTCCACTTCGATTTACCGGAAACTACCCGGACATGCCCGGTGAAATGTCTAAAACAAAGGAGAAAATTCGATGCGATAACCGACCAAGTTAGCGAATTGTCATCATTACCGTATACAGCCGGGAAATGCCAGTAATTGCCGGTTCTGTCCCTTTTTTACAATCGAATTTGTCGCGTTCTGTTACACATTTCACCGGGCATCACCGGGTAGATTCCGGCAAATCGATGCGGATTAATCGAATTAGCATAAGCACAAGTCATGATAATGTGTACTCGCAAAGATGCAAATTCTGAACATTTTGATCACATTGCGGTAAACGTTCCGATATTTTCAGCACGTACGATACATTCGTCCTCGCCTTTCACTTTGTCTGTTTACCCTATGCAATCACCAAAATTGTGAAAATCTCAACGATTTTATTATATTACTTCATACTCATCACACTTTCGGAATCCGTAAGTGACATTGTGGCACGAACGCTATCTGATTCACCTTGAAAAAACTGCTCAATCCTGAACCGAAGAATCCACCATCATGTCATTATAACACCTATAGGTGATGTTTTATAAGTGTAGATTTTTAGGGATAATTTGAGGACGCAGGTGAATGCCGAAATATTGATTTCTCAATAGGTAACCAACTTAAGGATCCTCCCTTCTGGCGCTTATATCATTTTCTTAAATCATGAATTAACTTGATTAAATATATGAATTAACAGAAATAGAATTTTCTAACTCGAATCAGAACGATAATTTTTCAATTCTATTCAAATATCGCAATTTTCAATAGTTGATTCAAATACAAAATGAATCAGCTATTGAAAAAATGCATAAAATGGCAGGAGTAACTCAATTTGGTAGACGTGCAAACGAGTGGTTATAACAAACAGTTCATCTTCCGGATGTTCGAGTTTGTGCTATAATTAAGCAATGGAACTGGGCGAAACGAATTGCATTACTAGAAGACGATAGATGGACGACGACTCTAATGCCGCGCAAATTTCATGGGGTGCAAGGTGCACATCAGTTTTATGCACCCTTTCATAACTTTTTTCCTATTGAAGCTACAACTTCCAAACTTGATACAGGGCCCAGTTAAAAGGAAAATGTTCCAAACGTGGCTTGCAATCCCTGTGTCAAGTTTGGAAGTTGTAGCTTCACTAGGAAAAATGTTATGAAAGGGTGCATAAAACTGATGTGCACCCCATGAAATTAGCGCGGCATTACTAACTGGACGCCGTGGAACCGAGATAGACCTATCGGAAGGCCCGCGACACGCTGGCGAGATGAAATCGTGAAACGAGTTGGAATAAAACTGGGCTGATACGTGCAGAGGATATCCCGATACATGGAATAATAAAATCATTCAACAGGCCAACGACCTGAGGATTGAATACATATATGGACATTGATATTGGTGCAAGTGGACTGTGAAAAATCATACATAACGTATTTGGCTGTGCATGTTTTTCATTCGTAAGAGGCGCGCTTTTAATAATTTTTTTAAAAAGTTTTCGCATTTCATCAAACCAAAATCACCTTCTCTCAGGATAAATTCTCCTCTGATTACTTATCTATTAATCAGTTCTAGTTTCTTATCAGGCTCTAAGCAAGCCGACCAGATTAATGAATTGAAGTCTCTATTCGCATGATTACAACCTTGTCAGGAGAGAGATCGAATGTTTATCACTTGAATTTGAAGAGCACAGAATGCCACCACACTTCTTTTTTTATTTGTTTCACCTTTTTGTGTATTTATCTGATGATAAGTGAGATTTCTCTGATGATTAAGCGAGTGATAAGTGGTGAGAGCTTAGAAACAAGCTCTGTTTAATCTGAGTAATCTGGGAGTGCCGAGATACCGTCGAGACACGACTGACATTGAGTCAAGAGGAGAAACATCGGGTGAAAGGGGGTTCAGCTTTGCAGTACATCTAAAACAAAATAAATATTGGGATTTGCTTCAGTTTTCAGTTTGCAATGTTTGGTCGTAGTTCAAACATAAATCTCTCACTTTGGCACGCTCTCTCATCAAACCCGTTTCGCTTAAAGAAGGAGTACTACGATCTCGCGCTCCCTCATTCCTCATCTCATATGGGCCAATGGCGCGGTCGCTCTCTCCTCATTTCCCATTATCCCCCCCTCTCATTTTTGAATCCCTTCGCGTCAGGGTCAGTTTGGCACACGGCCAAACTCGAATAACTCTGTTCAAACTTATCGGTTGAACGTGCGGTTTGCGGGACTCTTACCAGGAAACCGAGATTGATAACCTTACAGTGAGAACTCAGTTGACCAAAAGTTCGTGGGACACCACCTTTAAAGCGCGGACTTAGGTGCACCGATATAAGCGCGCAATTTTGACAAAAAGAGTGTCGATTAAGAGGGAACCATGTCGAGCCTGTTTGAATGAACGAAAACACGGGAAGAGAAAAAGCCCACCGAGTTTCAAAAGAGGCTCTTTTGAAAGTCGGTGATCAGCCGTGCAGATACGGCATTTTACAGGGGGTGTAGGAGAGAGAGGTAGATCAAACGAGCGTCAAAGGAAGGGGTCAGCGAGAGAGGAGAGAAAGTGAGAGAGCCTGTGTACTGGCATTTTGCCAATCCCTGATTCTCTCAAAGGGAATTTACGAGAGCCGTTCAAAATTGTTCCCGCCAAAACGCCGTGGCAGACACATTCCCATATTGTATAGTCATCCCATCTACCGAATGAAACACTTTTCAATGAGAAGAGCAACGACAACGAATGGTCTTTCAGTCTTTATGTCGTGGACGAAAAACTTTGTCGACGCTGATGACTAGCTGATATGCGTGTATGACAAATGCATCTAAGCGGATGGACCGATGACAACCTGTCCGTCTGCTTAATCGGAACCTTGAACCTGTCCTTAAAATTTTGATCACTGGTTCTGGTTATTGATATTTTAACTATCTTTTCAGTACTTTAACGAATAATTCGTAGAAAACGCATCGTGCCAAAGGTCAGCTCGCCAAGAATTCGCACTTCAGAGCAGGCGCTCTTGCTGATTAAATGGGGATTGAATACAAAGAACTGATGACGAATGCAAGCACCGCCTCCCGCAGATAACAAGGTCGAAACAAATAAAGGGGCTGCACGCTTCGAAGCACTAGGCTTAGCCAATCGAAAGGTTCCTTTGTAGAAAATGAGTCCGGACAGAGGATTTTGCCGTCTCGTTACGGAAAATCCTTTGTTCGGCACTCATTCGACTGATCACCTCTACCTGCTCAGCAACTTTTCGGAATGACTTCTCATCATTCCCAAGAGTTGATAGAAGCTTGAATCAGCTATATCTATTTTAAAAAAATCGTATTTTCGTACCTTACTTTACTATTTCAGCTTGATACTAGTTCCGACCAAGTGCATCCATGATCGCGTTCATAGTGGTCACGATTATTGTCTCGACTCTTGTGTAAGTTGCTTTAGTAATTTAAATTTTTTAATGACCCTTCGACCCTTCTCAATATCGTTACAGCTACTACATCTTTGACTCTCAGTACTGGGAGCGTCGCGGGATCCCTCAAGTGCCGGGCAAGCTCATCCTCGGTGTATCTCAGCTACTACTGAAGAGGAGCGAACCGAGAATACTCGTGCTCAAAGAGTGGACCAAGGTGATTAACAACACACGTTATAGTAATTTACACCAGTTACAATACTATTGTTATAATAGGACCCTATGGATAGCCAGCGCAAGCTCCGCCCACTTTTTGTCTTCTCGTGAGGCGAGAAGTGTCCCAATCAAATGGCAAGCTTCATTTTGAGTCAAATCCCTCGTTCAAAAGCTCATTCGAGAGCTCTCGGTAAACTCTACAAATGAGACCTTGCGCACCATGTTCTGACAACATTTAGTAGATCAAATATTGATTGAAAGCTTCGATAGTAGGTGTTTAGAGCACTTCCATTTCATCGGCACAGCTGCGCAACTCTCAGTTTGTGTGGATTAGCTCGAGGAATCTATACCAAGAAAAAAAATTTTATTTTATTAATGCGCAGAATTGCCATTTGAATTTAAAGTATTTTACAAAATCAGCAAAAAAAAGTGCAAACCGTTGGATTTGAACCTGCGACCTTCTGTTTATAAAGGCAGCGCTCTACCACCTGAGCCACGGGGAAACACGTGAGAGAAGCGCTATGCCGCTCTCAATATCAGTCAGAGTTTAGAGATGCAGATAAACTCCGCCCCTTTCTCTCTCGTTACCAATTCTGTCAATCTGCGCGAATGGTTATCGAGCTATAGCGCGACTCGGAAACAAGATATCGACAAACGGCAAAAAGGATGATGTTATTGGGACATCAGCGGATACTTTGAACATATTTTTCAAACATTTGAATAAAATCGGCAACACACCTTGCGGTCCCTACCTATGGATATGGTGAGCATTTCACTACCGTGTGTCACCATATCACGATAGTTTAAATCTACACAGTAATTTCTTTGAGTGCTAAATAAGGGCAAAATTTTAAGAATTCGGTTCAGATATACGGCCGTACCTACGGCTTGAAAGAGGGTTCGAAGAACGTTCTTGTCACCTCAGATCCAGATGTTATCAATGAAATCTTCGTGAAGCAGTTCGATAACTTCTACGGCAGAAGGGTCAGTCAAGGAAAAAAAATAAAGAAGCGATAAATAAGTTTCCAGAAATATGAAATCAAAAATATATTAGTTTCCAGAATACGCACTGTACTTTTCCAGTGTACTGCGTATAATGGAAGCTTAACGTGACCCAGAATCCTGGACCACAGGGGGTCCTCGTAAGTCCTCGTAAACAACCGGCATTAGAAGGGGGCAGATTAGTCGCTTGTCGTAAATTCCTCCTAATTTCAGTAAAAAAGGAAAAAAATAAATTTACCTTTATCTTTTTCAATCGAACATCCTTGGCCCCGATCCGGACAAGGACCTGCAGGTGAACCTCTTCCAATCTAGAGGACGCAGATGGAAGAGACTCAGGGCGCTCTCTGGTTCGTCTTCTTGCAACGGCAACTATAACAAAACTATGTCCTAACAGTAAATCGTACATACACAATATAAAATGTAGTATCTATATATCCTTTGTAGTGCCGACGTTTTCCGTCTCTTCACTCAAGAAGATTCGTCAGTTCGTTGAGGGATCGGCCACTTCGATGGTGGAAATTATGGAGGAGAGACATGGGGATGGAGCGCCATTCAACATTCATCCGTGAGTTTACGACTAGGTCTGGGTCAGTGTCAGAAGTATCAGAAGTATAACCACCACAGTGGTCTGTTTTTTTAGTTGCGAAGAAGAATACTACATATGTTTACAGCAACTTAGCCATTCGATTAGGCCTACCGTTCGTTATTGAGTTAGAAAAAAAGTATGTAAATCAAAATGGCCAACTAGTTGAGTCATGAAACGATCAATCTCTTCCGCTGATCAATCACCTGTCAATGTGTAATAAAGCCAATGCATTGTTTCCATCTGTGCCGAATACACCCTGATAAGGCCAGTAGACCAACAGATCTTGTTCGAGGTCGCCATACAAGAAGTGCACGACACAATTATTGACTCCGACGAAAAAAATTAGCATTGAACGGGAAATGTTATATTTTGACGACGATAATAATTATTTCCAGCTTCTTCTGCGAATTCACGATGGATGCCATCTCCAAGCTGGTGCTGGGTCAGAAGGAGACACAACTGTTCGAGAACCCGCGTATCCGCGTCGTCCAGGGTGTGAGTTTGTCTAAACCGTTGATGACTATTCCCAGATATCATCTGCTGCACACGATTGATGTCTCTTCGATAGCCACGATCGATAAGGCCCGCAATAGGAAGCCTATCAGTGTCTGGGACATCTTGCTCTTGACGAATGGCAGGAACACCCTAAGACTATCCTTCTACAGATGTTCCTTCGCGACTTCGACCATCCTATCGTGCACACCGCCCTCGCTTTCCCCTCCCTCGTCCCCATCATCCGAAGTATCCTGTCCAGAGTGAGTAGTTTCAGAGCTGATATGTGGCCCTAGATAGAATCACATGTTTTATCATCCCTACGATCACAACGTGGACTTCCGTTTTAAGGGTCAAGCTATGTCTGAGTCAAACATGCTGTTTTCGGTGTCGCATGAGTTAACATTGTCATCATGTGAGCTTTGGAATTGTTTGGGTCGAAGTCCGTCTGAATGATAATGGTAGCACGCACACTGTGTATAGACAGCGAGTGCGCAGAACCGAGCGATGATCAATGATCAGCTCCTTACACTTGGTTGAGAAAGGGAATAGCAATGAGATAGAGTGAAGTTTTTCTGATCGAGCGCCATCCATGATAAATGAAGGAATTTGTAAACCGTCCGATCTGGAACAATTTCCGGGTTTTTTGGGGTTGGAACTAGTCCCCTCACTGGAATTTAGTGCATTTTCCAGTGACGGAACTAGTTCCAACCCCAAAAAAACCCGGAAATTGTTCCAGATCGGAGGGTTTACAAATCACCCTTCATAATCAGAATAGAATCTGTTCGGAACAAAAGGGGCAAGCTATAAAACTATGCATTCTAGAATTAAATTATGCCCGAGACACTTTATTTTCAGGTGGACACCTCTATCAGCAAGGACGCACGACAATTCCGCTCCGAGATCATTGAAAGAGTGCAGAATCGCATACTGGAAAGAGTACGTCGGAGATACTAGCAAAAAACACACTAACGTGTAACCAGGAACATGTGATATTTGCACTGATATAATGATGCGGTTTATTGTTTTTTTGCAGGAAGAATTTCCCGAGATTGTGGGACAGGCTCGTGACATGCTCGATATGTTCCTGGACGCGTCGGTAGAGTCGGATGGGATCGAAGCACACGACGGATTCAAGCTCACCGAGTCAAAGGTCCTTTTTCCTTTTGAATGTGCATTTATGCTAGTGTGCACTAGTAGATCGCGGGGATACACTCACAAGTGTTGAATACTTACACAGAGATACGTAGTATTTTGAACACGAGCAGGGCTCATATCCATATTCTCCATACATACATGATCTCATTTTCCTCTTCTGAGGAGATGACCGTTATCGTGATTTCAGACGACGAAGACGTTGAGTGTGGACGAGGTCGTCATGCAGGTCGTCATCTTCATCCTTGCAGGTAGTACAAATGCACCGACACATTTTAAATGTACATATACTACTAGTGCCAATGTTTAACCAGCCGTGGGATTAATTGGGGTCGCTGTACACCTCGCTGTTCTAGCAAGAGAGCGCGGGGAAACGAGAGAGCGCAGACAGTAGAGTGAACAGCGAGCTCCCTCGAGTGAGGGAAGGGAGCTCGCTCGAGACTAGAGATAAGCGTTAGGTCAGAGAGGTTAGAGAAGCAGAGACATTGGCTATGGTGCTCGCTGTTCTCTATCGAACCTCGCTATACAGAGATAATTTGCTAGAACAGCGAGGTGTACAGCGACCCCAATTAATCCCACGGCAGGCTGTTTAACCAATTCATTGACCCAAATTTAGAATTACCACCGTATAGTCTATTTCACACAGGCTTCGACACGACGTCTAATGCACTCGCGTACACTGTTTGGATGCTGGCAAACAATCCTGAGGTCATGAAGAAATGTCAGGAGGAGATTGACGAGTGCTGCCAAGAGGATGTAATTTTCTATTATAATAGTAATACAGAGTGATGCAAGGTACCGGGTTTGACTCCCGCAAAGAGATCACACCACCCCAACAGGTGGCGAAACCAGGAGTAAGAGGCGGTGGTCGCCGGCTTGCAACTAAGTGACCGATTATGCCGTATATGCCTAGATTGCGTGCGTACTGAAACGCGCAATGCCCCACGCATGAAAACATGCTGAAGACGAGACCACCTTTACCTTTTTTCTGTTGTTAAAAATATCATTAATATTATAAAACGTATAATGGAATATGTTCAATAAAAAGGATAATAAAATTTAGAAAAGAAATGGCTCGTTGGTTGACCCATCAAGGCATAGTCAATATCCTATTCATCAATCTGCAGTCCATCTCCTACGAAGATCTCAACAAGCTCAAGTACATCGAAGCAACGTGCAAGGAAACGCTTCGACTGGAACCATTTGGAAGCATGTTAGTTGCAAGTCTTTCTGGAGTACTCAGAGCGGGAAGTCTCCAACTTTCCTTACTCTGGAGATGTTGTCTCCAGGTGAGAGAGCATGAGAAAATGAGAGGTGGAAATATCTCCTAATAATTGGAGATGTGAACACTCCAGAGTAAGGAAAGCTGGGGGCTTCGCTCTCTCAGTAGTAAGAGAATCGTTCTGCGCGTTACCGTTTGCATGCTTCATGTCATTTTTATAGTTTATTGAAGGAGCGTCACAATTTTTATATAGAAAAAAACGTTTCCAGATCAAATTCGCGCACATGTATGAATTCTACGACAGTTTGCGGTATTGACATCGAAAAGGACACCTGGATTGAGGTTGATTATTTTAATTATTATTTATACATTATTTTAATTATAATTTAATAGCGTTATTTAACCTGAATTTCAGGTGGATGCGTACACTCTGCACATCGACAAGGAGATCTGGGGAGAAGACGCTGATGAATTCAGACCCGAGAGGTTCATTTTTGTGTAAATCCGAGAATGGCTTAAATTATCCTCTGTGAAGGTGCCAATATGGCAAAACGTCACTGACGATGTCATCTCATAGCATATGGCATCTCGTCCGTCCTCTTTGAACACAATACCAAGTCGGATGTCATTTCAGATGGCTCGAACCCGGCTTTCACGTGCCTCAACACGTTTACGGTGCATTTGGAGGCGGGCCGAGAATCTGCATTGGACAGGTACCAAACTTTGTAAAGATAAATGCATTTGGAAATCTAGACTGCTCATATGTTCGAATGGAAGGAACAACAACTTTTTATTATTTTTTGTGCGATTAAAATAGTTAAAAAGGAGAATAATTCAGCGCCTTGGACTCATGGAGGAGAAGCTTGTTCTCGCTCATCTTCTGAGAAAATGGACGATTGTCAAGGCGAATCCCGAGGTCGGAATAGAAAACTACCAAAATATATTCTGATACCCATTAATTAAAACATGAAAATGCCAAGATAATTAAATATGTAATTTCTAATTTCCAGCAAAAGGAGCTGCGAGTGCACGGCGCCATTATTGTCACACCGATCGAAGTGCCTGTCAGAATGGTTCCTCGAGACTAGAAAATAGGCATTGCGAGATAGGGATGCAAGTTCGGTTTTCGTATTACGACACTCTCAGCGAGAGATCGGTAATACGGCTGATAAAGGAGAGAGAACTAGAGAAAAAGAGACGCCGTATTACCGAAACCGACGCCGAACGGGCATCCCTATTGCGAGATATTCCATAAACGATACTATACTCTTATAGAGGTTATTTTTTAAATTTTCGTTGCCGATTTCTTCTAATTTCCTTACTTTTTTTATAACACATTCCAAACTAACGAGGTAATTTTGCGGAGCTATTCCATTGTTATTGTTGGTCGTTCTGCTAATATGGTGAACATGCACAATAAAGCGCTATGAGTATTTTTAAATTGTGGACTGAATTATCATGCTCTAAAGAGGATGTAACACAAATCTTGCAATTCATATTTTAATTATCTTTATTGATCACAAAACACAGAAAAAATGCGATTATTATACACGTTAAATGGGAATTTTTTTTTCATAATCTTGCAAATTGATGCTTAAACAGGAACTCAATTTGATCGATGATTCAAACTTCTAGGCGTTTCTCATACGAAAACTAGGTGAAATGGCTAAACTGATGAGTATGCACAGAATCTATCCGGAGAATATAAGGAGAAATATTTTGAAGAAATTGCTCATCATGCATTTCTTGAAGATGATTTAGCAGGCAGAGACTCCTTGACGGCTGCAAAAAAATAATAAAAATAAATAGTAACGACAATGAAATTGGGGAAATAATATTATTCCATAATTACAGTATCATTAAGCTAGTATACTACTAATGCTCATTGACCCAAGTTCTCACCTGTTTCCATTGTCCATCCTCGTTCAAGTATCATTTTTTTATTTGAATTCGGCTAGAAATCTTCTCACAGGCAAATACAAAATATCTAAAAAGAAACCGCATCACTTTTGTCGCATCGCATTACTTCACGAGGAATGGAATAATTTTCACAATCGCCTCTTCAACCTCTAACAACAGGCATAATAGTTTCTTTCTCAAAGCGGCACAAAATCTATACACAAAATCCAGAAAATTGAGCAGCTTCCCTGACAATGAGTGGCCTCATTGTTTTTGCTGTTGTTGTCCATTAGCAATTCATGTCCTTCTTTTATTTTTTCTTATTGTACCGCGTTTCATCGTGTCTCTCGTAAATATTATATTATTATTTCCAACTCGAATGAGAACAAGCATGTTCCAGTAACATTGAAACACATACATTTTGAATAAATATGTGGATTGTCGCATTTTCCCCTGTATGTACCCGCTGTTCATGCGTTGATGTATCTGCAGTTTTGAGTTTGCGTAGCACATCTTATATGTATTGTTCACATTGCAAAAAATCATCATTGATCATTACTAAGGTTGGTAATCACTATCGCCTTTCCGCATACAATGGAAAAAATGTTTACAAGTGCAAATCTATCAAATATGTATGCCAATGTCTGCAAGCCTTAGCAGTACTCTCGACGTTTGCAAACGGAATATCAGCTTTCCTATGAGTGTCTTTTGATCATCTCTAATTTCTGATCAGGCTCTTGCCGAGTCCACGTGACATTCATAGCATTCTTTACTCTTCATTATAACGACCTTATCAGTACTGATCGGGATCAAGCATTTGCACATTCTGCACACCCTCAAGAATGCCGCTCACCACGCCCTCGCTTTGTTTTGCGTCTACTCTTCTTTTCGTTCATTTTTCTGATGATCGAGCAATGTGATGTTTGGTGGGAGCGTGGAAACACACTTCGCTTTATCGGCGAAATTTGTGGGAAGCAAGACAATGATGATTCTTCATTCTGTGCCACTTCAACTGACCTAAGAAGACAAGCATGATTTATTCCCTTGACCCTGTTTACTTGACTTCGAAGATCCTGACCACCCCTGACCACGAAGCTACCTTCCTGCAGGCCAATTTGCCTTGATGTCAGGATAAATCTGTATCTGTAATCTGTATCTAAGACAACGATGATTATCGAATGGCTGCTTAATGGCAAGAGAGAAGAGATGAGGAGCGGGTAGAGACGAGAGAGCTCATGCACATCGGCAACACCCGATCGGCTGAGGCGCAAAAATATTGCGGAAAATATTAAGAAATATTCGAAATTCGCTAATATTTGCCTGGCTTACGCACAAAATAAATATATATAGTAACTTTTTTCAAGTTAGATTATCACAGTTTGACCGCCTCAAATATATTTTATAGAGATATTTTTCCGGTACTGAAAGCTGCAACATGGTTTCCCATTTTTTCTGACAATCTTGCCCTGCTTCATACTAAAATACTATTTGATCTCAATGCACACTTCACGCGCATCTCGAGATCACGGCACATCTTGGCGCAATTTGTGAGCGGCCTTCTTATCATGCGCAGGATTGTCCACAAAATCGCTATTGGATATCTCGTTTCCGAACCATCACATATTTTGAATGAACTTTCAAAAATACATGGAGTTTGATTTTGAGAACAATATGCGCAGTAGAACAATGTCAAAAACGTATTGATGTGCAGTCGTTTGCCTTAGTGCGAGAAATTCGGCTGTCTTCCCGTGCTCAAGGCATCAAGGGAATGAATCACGCTTGGCTTCTTAGGCACAGAATGTAGGCACAGAATCACGAGGCACAGAATGAAGAAAAATGTCAGCTGGATCAGAATTCAGACTACAGATCACGTGCACCTTGAATTGCTGATTGAGTACACATTGCTTAAAATACAATGAAAAGATGATGAATGCAGAGTCCGCCTTCTGTTGATTTCAACTTTTTCAGAGTTTTTACATTTCATAAAACCATCATCGCCATCTACATATAATCATAAATGGAAACCATGACAATCGGAATAAACATGTAACTTAGGTATGCCGAAACGTTTGCATAAAATTGTGATAATAATATAATAATATGTATGCGAGTAACGATGAAACACGGTAGAAGCTTATATTTTTTTTTGCAAATCAATGTTTAAATTTCTAACGTAATCAATATATACATTTTGAATTTCTCCTCCTAATGCTTATCTGTTAATCATTTCTAGTTTCTTATCAGGCTCTAAGAAAGCAGACGTGACATTCTTTGCATTTTCTTATCGCATCATTTCAGTCTTATCAGGAGAGAGATCAACGATTTTTACGTTAATTTGTGCTCAGCACAGAATGTCTCCACGACTATCAAAGGAGGGTTCTTCCAAGACTATCAAAGGAGGGTTCTTCGGCCATGCCAGTTCTTCTCCAGTCGTTCTTCAGCTATCTCCCACTGAAGATCGCCGAACTTGGATAACCTGAAAAGTACACATATTTCCTCGTTTTATATGTGCGAAAGGCATCCCGAGACTAATCACTTTTCTCGTGAAAACATTCAAAGCATGACAGTTTCTCATTTATGCGTCACAAATATAGTGATAATGACGTGTAAATACGTTTGATTATTCGTCGCAAATGGATCAAACTAACCAGTTAAGTCCTATTTGAAACGGAGTTCTTGAAGGAAGATAGAAGAGCAGAAGAGGTATCGACCGCCCAGAATGAGCGAAGGGAGTCAGTGTGAAGAGGATAATGGAACTATGGGTGTAATTGATGATTTTGCATAGTCCAATTACCAAATTTGCCTGGAACAATTGTGATTGTCCTCTTCACACTGACTCTCTTCGCTCATTCTGAGCGGTCGACACCTCTTCTGCTCTTCAATGTTTCTTCAATTACTCCGTTTCAAATAGGACTCCACTGGTTAGTTTGATAATTTGAAACGATTTATCAAACGTAATTACTTGACACGTCATTATCAGTATATTTGTGACGTATAAATGAGAAACTGTCATTCTTTGAATGTTTTCACGAGAAAAGTGATTAGTCTCGGGATGATTTTCGCATAAACGAGGAAATAGGTGTAATTTTCAGGTTTATCCAAGTTCGGCGATCTTCAGTGGGAGACAGCTGAAGAACGACTGGAGAAGAACTGGCATGGCCGAAGAACCCTCCTTTGATAGTCTTCCCTATCATCGCTTTAGACGAACCCTTCAAGTATTTTCCGATAGGCTGTAACCTTTTCTATATAATTGATTTTTACGCGGTAGGAAAAATTCTGACCAAATTTAGTCGATTGTTTTCGTAGAAATGTAGGACACAATATCCCTGAAACATTCATAGTTTCATGTCTGTTTTGCCCCCAATTTGCCCAATCGTTATCAATTTTACAAAGATATTGATGAAATAAATGTTGTTGTTTGTACATATCTTACTACCAAATCTTGCCTGTGTGAGAATGGCAGAATCTGCCAAATCTCCTCCGTGTGAGAATGGCAGAATCTGCCAAATCTCCTCCGTGTGAGAATGGCAGAATCTGCCAAATCTCCTCCGTGTGAGAATGGCAGAATCTGCCAAATCTCCTCCGTGTGAGAATGGCAGAATCTGCCAAATCTCCTCCGTGTGAGAATGGCAGAATCTCCTATTCGTGATAATGACAAAATTAGAATGAACTAAGATGTGTACTGAGTGGCATGTTGCGACGAAATTGTCAGAGTACGTATATATTTGGTTGAGTAAGTTTAACAATCATAGTAGCAAGCGAAAATGGAGAAACACGCTGAATGACTATTTTTGGTACTTTTTTTAGATGCACTAGTCTTATATAGTTCTGACCTTTTTTTGCATTTATTTCATGATATCCTCATCCACGCTACATTATAGTGAGAAGAGCAACGATCATAAGTGATCTTTCAATCTTCACTTCGTGGACGTAAAACTTTGTCGTCGCCGCTTACTGCTGATATGGATATGACAAATGAACCCAAGCCAATAGACCTGACCTGCCCATCTATCTGATCCGAACCTTGCACCTATCAGCGAACCTAGTATCGCTTCCAGCGCATCACATTTCAATGAGAAAATGAACAATAATGCCTGGTCTTTTAGTATTTGGTGGAACGAAACACTTTGTCGTTGTTGATGACCACTGATATGCTTGTATGACAAATGCATGCAAGCCAATGATGGCTTGTCTATCGTTTGATCCGAACCAGTATTTGAACTCTTCCTTCATTACTTGATCTTGATCTGGCAGTATTAACTGCCTGTTCAGCTCGAATCATTGCATAGTGAAAAGGTCAGCCGGCCAAGAATTCACACTACAGAGCACGTGTCCTTGCTGATTAAGTGGCGGACAGAATACAACGAATTGATGACGAATGCAAGCACCGCCTCCCGCGGATGAGATGATTGCAACAAATAAAGGGACCGCAGACTTCGAATGCTTCCATTCCAACGGTTCGCAGATATCTGCAATATTTTTGCAACGCTCGTTTGATATTCACCTTCGTGTGAGGATTCATTGGCTCTCAGAGTTCAGCTATGATCGCGTTGATAGTGGCCATTGCCACGTCTGTCGTCGCGACTATTGTGTGAGTTACTTAAATAGTTTAAAGGATTTTTTTTGTAAATATCTCAATACGGACACCTCGACACTTCTCAATATTGTTACAGCTACTTCGTCTTCGACTCTCAGTACTGGGAGCGTCGCGGGATCCCTCAAGTACCGGGCAAGCTAATTCTCGGTGTATCTCAGCAACTACTGAAGAAGAGCGAACCGAGAATTCTCGTCCTCAAGGAGTGGACCAAGGCGAGTATCTCAATCTGAATCAGTTTCCTGCCTTGAGCTAATGTATGAGGTATTTCATAATAATGTGATCCCTCCTGTTGAGTTCGCTTGGTTCAATGGACCACACATCTCAAAATAAAGTACTATTATAATATTAATTTTTAGAAATACGGTCGAACCTACGGCTTCAAAGAGGGCGCGAAAAATGTGCTGGTCACCTCAGATCCGGAACTTATCTATGAAGTATTCGTGAAGCAATTCGACAACTTCTACGGCAGAAGGGTTAGTCAAGGAAAGAAGCGATTTGCTCTTAGTCTCCAGTACTGTGAAGTGGGTTAGCTTCCATAATAAGCACGGCTCATCACCCGAAGTGAACTGCGTATTATGCAGCTTATCGCGCTCCAGAACCCTGGACAGCAGGGGACACTTAATCCTCGTAAGCAACCTGTCTTATTGTTAGGGAAAAGCAAAGTAGTCCCTTGTCGATGTAGCGTCTTCTTAAATCTGGTTGTAACTGTACCTTTACTTATCAGCCGAACATCATTGGTCCCAATCCGGACAAGGACCTGCAGGTGAACCTGTTCGAGTCGAGAGGACCCCGATGGAAGAGACTCAGGGCGCTCTCTGGTTTGTCTTTTTGTAGCCTCTTGATAAACGACTTTTGAACTAAGCTAAACTGTTTTCGATGATTACCATAAATATACCAGGTGCTTACTGTAAATCGTATAAAAAAAACAAAAAAAGCAGTAAATATCCTTTGTAGTGCCGACCTTTTCCGTATCTTCGCTCAAGAAGATTCGTCAGTTTGTTGAGGGATCGGCCATTTCGATGGTTGATATCATGGAGAAGAGACATGGAGACGGAGCGCCGTTCAACATTCATCCGTGAGTTTACGATTATACCTGTATAAGAATCAATAGTAGGAACACCTTGCTGATCGGTTTGTTTGCTTTATAAAAAAATTTATTCACATCGAAATGGACAACTATTTGATCGGTTCATGAACCGATCAATCTGTTCCTCTTATCAATCAGTCCCCTGTCAGTGAAAAGACGATGCACTGTTTCCATCTGTGCATGAACCATTCTGATAAGGCTTTTTGCTGGATACGTTGGTCAACTGATCTCATTCACACTCGCAATACCAGAAGTGCACGACAAAATGATAGACTAGTACTGCGAAAAAAAGAGTATTGAAGGGGATTTCCGATTTCCAGCTTCTTCTGCGAATTCACGATGGATGCCATCTCCAAGCTGGTGTTGGGTCAGAAGGAGACGACACTGTTCGAGAACCCGCGTATCCGCGTCGTCCAGGGCGTGAGTTTCTCTGAATCAAAGGTTTCCCGGAAATCACCATTGATGCCTCTTCAAGATACGCTCTTAGAGAGGCGCGATCGAGGAAGTCGGTAATAGAAAACGTATTTGTTTCTTGGATATTCTCGTATATAACGATTGGCACAACTCGTGGTGCTGCTCAGAGAATGAATACACTGAGATGAGACACCCAGTACTCTCAATATTAAGTATATTCGCGCATCGAGAGATCGTGCGAAAGCGAGAGGTTTGTAGGTGTATCATACACTAGGTGTCATATCTCAGTGTGGGATACACCCAATAGTAAGTGTATTCGTTCGGGTGCTGCTTCCTGCAGAAGTGGACATCCACACTCCTTGCTCTCTGCAGATCTTTCTTCGCGACTTCGACCATCCCATCGTCCACACCGCCGTCGCCTTCCCCTTCCTCGCACCCACCATCCGAAGTATCCTGTTGAGAGTGAGTTGCTTGAAGGTGCCTTCATGATTCTTAAGTATGACTTCTTGAGAGTTTGGTTCCTGAGCGTAACGTGTGTGTACTATCATCTCAACGGTCACCGTTTGGACCTCCGACTAGAGGGTCGAAGTCTGTCTGACTCATACTGGTAGAATGCCGCACCCTGTGCAGATTGAGAGCGCGGAGCACTGTGAGATGATCAGTGATCAGCTCCATATACTCTTTTCTGCGAAATGTATATGAAGCTCGAGCTTCTTTCGAATACCTTTACTCCACGATAATGGGATAGAGTAGAGTTATTCGGAAGAAGCTCAAGCACCTCTCCTGATAAGATCCATTGATCAGGACAGAATATGAGGGGCGAGCGATAAAATGTTGCACTCCACGATCAAGAGATTAGTGTGCGTGATACCATGCAATTTTGCAGCTGGACACCGCTATCAGCAAGGACAATCGACAATTCCGCGCCGACATCATTGCAACAGTGCAGAATCGAATACTTGAAAGAGTACGTCGGAGACATCAGCCCATTCACCAGAGACACCAGACACGCCAGCTTCTAATCAAGAACATATTAAGAAAATTGAATGATATGGTTTTCCAGGAAGCGTTCCCCGAGATTGTGGGCCATGCTCGCGATATGCTCGATATGTTCCTGGACGCGTCGGTAGAGTCGGAGGAGATCGAATCACATGATGGATTCAAACTCACCGAGGCAAAGGTAAGCTAGATTATATATTGTTTTCGAAATCTACAAGATATGAACACCGTATATATAGACTTGATATTAAGTACGTAATACAAAATGATTTGATGTCTCTCTCATATACTTCCACAACAATACATCGTCTCCTATCCCTTTGCTTCATCGCCATGTTTTCTTCTCAGGAGATAATTGTTATCGCAATTTCAGACGACGAAGACGTTGAGTGTGGACGAGGTCGTCATGCAGGTCGTCATCTTCATCCTTGCAGGTAGTACAAATGCGCCAACATTTGTTTGAAATTCCGATGAAAAACATAAATATCTTCGAGAGAGCATGCGAAAGCTGGAGAATAAGACAGCAAGATTCATGAAAAAACTTTTAATTACAAATTGAAATATATTTTTTGATGATTGTTGAGATCGAACAGGTTTCGACACGACGTCGAATGCACTCGCGTACACTGTTTGGATGCTGGCAAACAATCCTGAGTTCATGAAGAAATGTCAGGAGGAGATTGACGAGTGCTGCCAAGAAGATGTAAGAATAATGCATCTATCTTGAGTGTGTAAAAAGTATTAATTGTAAGCACAAATGAGCAATAGCTAAGTGCCACATATCTTGTTACTATGCCGAAAAGCACAAGGACATGAGTAGCTTATTTATTTCTATAACACTAAGAAATGCAACACTATTACTTTGCAGTCCATCTCCTACGAGGATCTCAACAAGCTCAAGTACATCGAAGCAACGTGCAAGGAAACACTTCGACTGGAACCATTTGGAAGCATGTTAGTTGCAGAATTTCCTAGAACTGTAGGAGCGCCGAATCTCATATGTTCAGGTTACTTGCAAAAGAAAGAAATTGACTGAAAATCAATCTAGATTATTTTAGTTCAAATTCGCGCACATGCATGAATACGACGACAGTTGGTGGAATTGACATCGAAAAGGGCACATGGATTGAGGTTGGTTAGTTATTTTGATTATTATTATTTAAATATGACTTCAGGTCGACGCGTACACACTGCACGTCGACAAGGAGATCTGGGGAGATGACGCGGAGGAGTTTAGACCCGAGAGGTACAATTACTATATTATTATTATTTTCACATAATATGACAAAATATTAGTTTAAATCCAAGGCTAGCATAAATTTCCTTCTGTCAAGATGCCAATTCATTTTGTACGGGGCAAGATCATGCCTTACTGAGGAAACGTATGGAAACTCTTCCGTCCTCTATGAACAAAATAACTGGGATGTTATTTTTTCTCAGATGGCTTGAGCCCGGCTTTCACGTGCCTCAACACGTTTACGGTGCATTTGGAGGCGGACCGAGAATATGCATTGGACAGGTACCAATTTTTGAAAAGTGAACCTTGTTTTTTCGGGAAAATTATATGGAAAACTATATTGGGAAAAGCTAGCATAAACTAGCAGCTCATTAAATGTACTCTAGCATTCGAGAGAGTTAGAATGGTCGAATGTGTGCTAAAAAGAGATGAAAAGTACAATTTGAGCGTCTTGCACTCATGGAGGAGAAGCTCGTTCTCGCTCATCTCCTGAGAAAATGGACGATTGTCAAGGCGAATCCTGAGGTCAGGAAGGAATTTGAAACTTGAAAATTCGAACCGCGATATTTATACTATCGTAGTGATAAGCATCCATCGACCTCAAAACATTGGACATTTTTTCATGATTTTACTTTAATTTTCTCCCCTTTAAGTAGATTAATTTTCTTCTTTGCAGCAAAAGGAGCTGCGAGTGCACGGCGCCATTATTGTCACACCGATCGAAGTGCCTGTAAGGATCGTCCCTCGAGACTAGATTGGAAATAGGCATTACTAGAGAATCCATAAACAACATCACAATTATTATAGAGTTTGTGATTATTTATTTCATTGCAGACTTTGGAAATCGTATAGTTTTCATCCAATTCCTTCATTTTTTCTTTTAAAATACCCAGAGTTGACGAGGTAATACTACGGAGCTATTTCATTGTTATTGTTAATTATGCACTAATTCTTCTGCTAATTTCGTGAACATGTACAATAAAGAGCTATAAATATTTTTAAACGGTGGGCAGGATTATTAATCTCTATTACAAGGAGGATAACAACAAATACACTTATTTTAATTATCTTTATTGTTCACAGACCACGGAAGAAATGCGATTATTAGACTCGTTGAGTGGGCATAATTTGATATAATCTGGCAAATGGTTGCTTGAACTGGAATTAACTTCGATCGATGATGGAAAACTCTAGGCTTTTCTCAGATGAAATCTAGTTGAAATGGCTAAACTGATGATTATGCTCAGAATCTATCCGGGAGAATATGAAGACAAATATTTGGGGAGAAATGGTTCTCTTCATGCATTAACTGAAGATGATTTAGCAGGCTGAGGCTTCTTGACGGCTGAAATTAATTAATACACAATAGTTTAATCAATTGGGGATACATTACAGTAAAACTGTTTGCTTAAGGATTTCATCCATTTAGTTAATTAGTTTACTAATTAACTGTTCATTGACCCCGATCTCACCTGTTTCCATTGCCCATTCTCTTTCCAATCTTCATTCCGTCTCTCATCATTCCATCGATCGCCTCATAGTCTGCGGGAGGCGTGTTCGGACGCATCACTTGCACCTCAAGTGAGAGATTTATCAAGGTATAACTTTTTAAACTTATTCTAACACACGATTCGTAAACAATTTCCCTATAACTAGCAATGAATATGAAGCCGCGCTGAAACACATGCGGAATGATCGCTTCTACTAGTCGTACACTATATGACAGGAATCGCGAGAGACTCGAGGATGGCCGGGACCTAGAAAATTTTATTTTTTAATTTGCCTCAAAAGTTAATACAAGGTACAGCAAACATTCCTCTATCGAACTGCGTCGGCAGAATTTTGATTTAAATTTTAGCCGCCGCGTGAAACACAAACAAACCGGGTGAGTTCTGATATTTTTTACAATACCCCCAAGTTTGAAAAATCATAACTGGCTTTAAAATGGAGTTAGAAAATCACTGTTTCGTTCATTAAATAGTGGGAGGTCTCAGTTATAAAACAAAAATGGCGTATTCATTCCTGGCTTATGCTTCGGAGCTGGGCGGTCGGTTTTGTGAAATATGTCGTAATTTCCGTAAAAGTCAAAACTAAGAGCCGCCTCTATGCGCGTTCTGATGGAGCAACTGAGGCCTATTAATGAAAGGTTGAATGACCAGAATCGGCCCATGCGTTCTAAAGGTGCCGCTGAAAACGTGTTTTCGGATGAATACGACTTATCGAAAAGTCGAACTTTTCTGCGTGTTTTTCGGTGGAAATGCAAGAAGACTATTCAAAAACAATATGTTTTCAGCAAATTGTATTGAAGAATTTTTGAAGAAAAAAAAATTAAAAAATTTCAGACATGATTTTCGATTTCGCGGAAAAGTTATTTTTTGCTATCCAATCGTGCACTTTTTAACTTCAAATAACCGAATACGATGTTTTTATAATAATTCGTAGGTGATGCATGTCCTATTCCACTATTTTCGAGTCTAACTTGCATCATTTTATAAATAAATTATTTCATTTATTTCGCCCGTTACTCGGTACCTTGTTATGATCATACTCCTTGAGCGGCTTCATCATCATGTGTGGAACATATGTCTTCTTGAAAGTGAGATGCTATCTTTTCGTAGAAAAAAGTTACACCCTCAAGAAAAACACATATCTGCACGAGAGCGCATGCTCTGCCTTCTCTGGCACTCTCTCACGTCAACACAGTCTCTCGCCTGGTTCAGATCCCGCGCCGGGCCCAAATCTTTTGCCATTCTTGCTACTACTCCATATCAACTTTTTGTACCTGAATTAGCTTAATTCCAATAACATGTTACTTTATTTGTACTTTATTCATGGCTAAGTGGTTAAAGGGCGCGACATTCAAAAAAAAAAAGTTGCCCCGGAGAAGCGAAGAAAATTTCGTTAAAAAATATTCTGACACGTTTACATGTGTCGGTCAGTTTTGAATGTCGCGCCCTTTAACCACTTAGCCATGAATAAAGTACAAATAAAGTAACATGTTATTGGAATTAAGCTAATTCAGGTACAAAAAGTTGATATGGAGTAGTAGCAAGAATGGCAAAAGATTTGGGCCCGGCGCGGGATCTGAACCAGGCGAGAGACTGTGTTGACGTGAGAGAGTGCCAGAGAAGGCAGAGCATGCGCTCTCGTGCAGATATGTGTTTTTCTTGAGGGTGTAACTTTTTTCTACGAAAAGATAGCATCTCACTTTCAAGAAGACATATGTTCCACACATGATGATGAAGCCGCTCAAGGAGTATGATCATAACAAGGTACCGAGTAACGGGCGAAATAAATGAAATAATTTATTTATAAAATGATGCAAGTTAGACTCGAAAATAGTGGAATAGGACATGCATCACCTACGAATTATTATAAAAACATCGTATTCGGTTATTTGAAGTTGAAAAGTGCACGATTGGATAGCAAAAAATAACTTTTCCGCGAAATCGAAAATCATGTCTGAAATTTTTAAATTTTTTTTTCTTCAAAAATTCTTCAATACAATTTGCTGAAAACATATTGTTTTTGAATAGTCTTCTTGCATTTCCACCGAAAAACACGCAGAAAAGTTCGACTTTTCGATAAGTCGTATTCATCCGAAAACACGTTTTCAGCGGCACCTTTAGAACGCATGGGCCGATTCTGGTCATTCAACCTTTCATTAATAGGCCCCAGTTGCTCCATCAGAACGCGCATAGAGGCGGCTCTTAGTTTTGACTTTTACGGAAATTACGACATATTTCACAAAACCGACCGCCCAGCTCCGAAGCATAAGCCAGGAATGAATACGCCATTTTTGTTTTATAACTGAGACTTCCCACTATTTAATGAACGAAACAGTGATTTTCTAACTCCATTTTAAAGCCAGTTATGATTTTTCAAACTTGGGGGTATTGTAAAAAATATCAGAACTCACCCGGTTTGTTTGTGTTTCACGCGGCGGCTAAAATTTAAATCAAAATTCTGCCGACGCAGTTCGATAGAGGAATGTTTGCTGTACCTTGTATTAACTTTTGAGGCAAATTAAAAAATAAAATTTTCTAGGTCCCGGCCATCCACGAAATCCTCGAGTCTCTCGCGATTCATGTCATATTCAATCACATCATTACACAGACCGTCAGACCCTAAAAAGTGGGTTGGGAGTGAGAAAGTGTGCAAAATCGAGAGGGATTCTCTAAAGGTGGTACATTCTCTTCGTCCTGAGCCCTTCCAGTAGGCTTGAAGCCATGTATGAGGAAAACGTCGAAAATCAAGCTGGGATGTGCGTCAGGATTCTGCACCTAACCAACCTCAGTTTCCATGGTATGCGAGCCGTCCTTGCCTCTGGATCGGAGAGTGTCGTAGCCACTGCAATGTAATGCTCACTTTACGCCGCTTCAGATTTGATAGATTCCCAAAATAAGGTGTTTTATATTATGTTGAAGAAAATGCTGCGAGCCCACTCACTCTCCGGCCTCTCTCCTCAGGGTGTTTGAGAACGCCTTCTCGTTGATGTGCGGCTTGCGGTAAATTCCGTCCTCGTAGCGATCCCACGGTGAGTCAGACTGAATATGTTATTATAGAAAAAAAGGTCTGCTCTTTCAGAATGCTATGATCTCTTCCGTCTCACTCCAATATTGTGGTCTACAGTAACAGTATGCGCACCATTATCGGATTTCCGTATTTGTTGGGTACACATTTGCATACATATTTCTGAGGTGCATGATAAATTTAAACTAGTTATTCTCCTCTCCTCACCTCCTCTCCATTTCTTCTCATCGTTCCTCCCATCTCCTCGTAATCTGGGCGCGGCTCGCGACTCATCGTGCCCGAGTAGTGCTGCGACATGCGGGATGACGTGTCCTGGCTGAAATTATCGGGATAGGAACCAAGTAGGTACCAAAGAGCTGGATCCAGATCCATCTATCAACCAGGTAGACACGGATTGGTTCCAAAGAACCGAGTGGTAAGGAACCAAGCGGCACAGGAGCTAGATACCAACCTGGGTCGGTGGCTCTCATCGAAGGGGGGACGGCTACGCGCCATTGTGCCGTAGACACTCTCGGGGCCGGTGATGATCGGTCCTGAAATCACATTCCTATTATTAAGGTCAGGTATGTTTCACACTCTCTATAGCTGATAAAAACATCCTGAAGATCAATTTGTTCTCGGAAAGCTTTTCAAAGTCCTATAATAAAATGCCTACGAACCCTCTCCTCCGTGCGGCGGTCCTCCGCCAAATCCGTGAGGACCGGGCGGCATGCCTCCGGGGAACATGCCTGGAGGAGGCGGGAAGGGCGGAGGAGGGAACATTGCGCCCGGCGGTGGTGGAGGGAAGCGGCCTGCTGCAATTGATTTGCGTCAATGAGTTGTCGTTGGCGCACTTGATTCTTACCGAAGAAAGCTGAGGGAGGCGGGGGCGGGGGCATGGGACCGCGAAGATGGGGAGGAAGGAGATGGGGAGGCGGCGGGTGGAACATCATCATTGGGTTCTGCATGCCTGGAAGAAAAGAAAATACTGTGAAGAAATGACGTTATGATGAAACAATGACAATTTGAACAGTTATCAATTTCCAGATAATCCTAGCAGTCAATTGATACAATTATATTTTTATGATAATGTGATACCAGGCGGGAGAAGATGAGGAGGAGGAGGCATGAAGAAGGGAGGCGGCATGCGGTGCATGTATGGCGAGCCCGACGGAAGGGTACGTCCTCTGGAATGAATCATTATTCAATTGATAACGACGCAATTTTGTTATTTTACTGCCTACGGATACATTTTATGACCAAAGAAAATATTCCTGCATGAAGATAACTTCGGGGTCAAAGGCGGTCCGAATCAAAAATCAAAAGGGTGCCAGAGTGAGTATACATCTCCATCACCTCACCTCACTCTCTCCTCATCCTCATCAGTCATCGGCAGATCAGCCTCTGAGCCAAATCTTCTGCTCGTTCGTCTATCGTTGTAGACGGGCACGAGACTTCCTTGCGCGTGGCGGCCTGTAATTGATTGATCACTGCTTAGATTCACTAAAAACATTGAACATCCTAAAATTGAGAGTTAAAATGTTGCCTTCCAGATTTATCTTTTAAACATCTGATGTGTGAACGCAATTGCCGAGTTCTTTCATTCAAATGTATAATACCAACACGTGAAACATATACCATTATACACCTGTAGTCAGTACTACGGACATTCATTGTAGACCACATTGCTCTGCCATTTCCTATCCTATCTGTGAAATTGTCTTTTCTCCTCACCATTCTCACTGGCGGCTCTTCTCGCTCCTCCTCCCGTTCTCTTTCCCTCAGTGGACGACGATATGGAGGCAGTCTCGCACTCTCCCGCCTGCTGTCGCCACTCCCACTGCTGACGACGCGGCTCCTGCAGATAACAATACTGTCGTATTTGTCTAACATAAACATCCAGCAAATGGTCAGCGATGAGATAATGCGTGAGCAAATTGATATGCCGGTTGAGCTCCTCCAACTCTAACACACTCTGCCGCCCGTGGTCATGTTCTGAACGTGTGACTTGGCTGTTGAATGGTGTGCAGTCTATTATGGCCAACTTCCATTAACTTGAGTACTAGTTTCAACGAGTATTCCACCCACCTCTCTGTATCCATCCCTTCCCTCGTCCTCTCTCCTATCACTACCGGGACTCTGATCTCCTCCCTCCATCGTGATCTGTCCCTGTCGCTCCTCGCCCTCGTCCGCGTCCTTGATCGACTGAAAGACGAATTTCGATATTACAAAAAAAATTAAAAAATAATTAACCCATTTTTTTAGTAAGATGCACATCTCATTAATTTTCCAATGAAGCTGCGGACACTGTTCCTATACCAAACACATTCCGAATATTCTTCTACTACTATTATCATAATCTACTCTGAATAATTCACTCTGAAGAAATGCAAATGACTGTGGAAAGTTATTGGCATCGAAATTTGTGTCCTTTGCCATTTATTAAATAATTAACAATCTTACTCTGAGTCCACTATTCTCGTCCATCTTCAGATAGATGGAGTCTGCGTATGCGTGGAAGCAGCAGCGAACGAGCGCATTCGCCGCCTTTGCATTGGTGCAGATGAATCCATGACACTCGAGTACCTGATAGTTGGTTGGGATTAGGGCGTCATTGATACATCTTAAAGTTAGAGGGGTTAGAAGAGCATCCATTGCTTCTTGGCCTCAATGGCACTCCTGGTATTACAATTTTAGAAGGACACGTTCATGAAATGAAAAACTGGTCTGTGAATTCTCCTTGTATAACTCGGTCTGTCTCTTGTTTTCTCATGCTCTCCCGCCTACGGATCGTGTGTTTAGCCGCGAACCGTTTTATTGTTTTGGACGAGAGTTTGTGATTTTTTAAACAACTGGTAACATTGCGCCGATTTGGTCTCTCAGGAGAGAGAAACCTTGCAAAATGCCGCGCATTGGGACATTATCGGAACAGGCGTACCCATTGCTTCCTGCCTCCAATTACGTACTTTAGCATACAATGAGGCAGAAATTGTTGGGTCGTAAATAGGCATCGTTTGAGAGTAATGCTATGTGTTCTGGAGGAGGAAGACCAGGAAACAGAGAAAATTACATGCTATCTGAAACAACTATAAATAAATATCGCATAGGGGGAAACTAATTTTCTACCAATTGAATGCACATGGAGAAATTACGAATCCTCTTCTTACCTTCACTCCGCTCGTTCTTCTCATAATGGCAGCGAATATTGGCGGATGAGGAGAGTTTGGAATGTTGGCAAAGTGCGAGTCGAGAGGGAGGAATCTCTCTCCACCACCTGTAATTAACACTATACTTTCTCAAATCTGTTTCCTGTCTTGAAACACGGCGAGCACTGCGGTGTGCATCATTTTGAAGCTCCGTCAAATCTTCAGAAATTTCGCAGATACGAGAAAGTATGTAAAGGCATTAGGTGATCTCACTACGCCATTCAGCAGATGCAGAATCATGCACGAACCTTCGACATTGAATCCGGTCACGTTGACGTATCTCACAGCCGCGCAATAGTGAAGCGTCTGGATGGGGAAGAAGGCGGACTCACTCTTGTTCTCGCCTGCAAAAATATTGTTGACTTTTCTTCAAAGTTAGCTGACATCAATTACTCTTTTTCATACCCGCTGTCCATTACTAATCAAACAAAAAAGTGCTAGAAATATAAAAAAAATAATAAAAAAGGTATCTTGTTCAAGCTCTTTGTCCCTCCAAGTCCAAACCCAGAGCCCATTCAAATTCTCACCATCAATGTACTCCAGCAGTACTCCATTGGACCACACGGACACCCACGAGTCGATTCCTCGTGTCTCCGGTGTGTCCTCGACAGGATATCGCTCTCGCAGAGGATGTTGAATGCCCTGAATAAATTGATAGATCATTCGATATCGTGGATTATGTAACGACACTCACCAACTTTTAAAAAAATATTGCTATCTGTGTCTTATTCAATAAGTTAAATGGCATAAATTCAAGCACTCTTGAACTATTCTTGTACTCATGCCTGGTCTACTGTTCGATCACGTACATTATAAAACAACGGAACTATTTGTAAGAACATAAAAAGACATGAGTAAAATGATTTTGACTAAATGTTTGATGCAATCAGAGAATTGGCTATTCTTTCAGCACTTTTCCCCACCTGAAGTCCATCCTTGGTCACAGTCGGAACGGCGCTGCCAATGTACAACACACGGCACTTGCAGAGAGGCACTGCACGCTCCTGCTGACCGCCCCGAGAAGAATCGGGTATGGAAACTGGCAACATACCTGGAATGTATATTTGTTTATTTACTTATCATACATCGCAAGGGTGCGACAACGTATCAAAATTGAGCGTGTAAAATGATATTAAGTAATGGGAAAACTTCACAGGTGGATGGGAGAGAGTAATCTGGGCAACCACGCGGGAATTAGGAGTGAGGGGAGGAATTTCGGAAACGGAGAAGGAGCCACTAATCCAATTTTTGCTAATGAATGAAGAACAGTCATTTTGCAATTAACATCGAAGGATTAGTGATCACACTAATAGGGAAACGATAAAAGGCAAGGGAGAAATAGACGATGTATCAAATAGGAGGACGCTCAATCGTGGTGAGTCAAATAGTTAAGAATGCGTAGGTAATAGATTGTACACTAATAAATCAAGAGGTCAAGAGATCAAAGAAGTGGAAGTCATCAATGAATGACTTCTATGCTTCACTAGCAAAGGAACTGACGCAAACCCGATGATCAGCCCCATCAAAACAGCCCAAATCATGATCAATCGATGATGATTCAATAGCACCATGGCTCAACGGCCTCTTACTCTAACAATACCCCTACTGTCTATCTCTGTTCTCTCTCTCCCTACTCTCCTTTCGGGTGGAGCCCTGTGCAAACTGGTTAGTCTCGGGTGCCGCCCGCGACAGTATTGTTACCAGTTGCACCCTAAGCGGAGGACCACACAGCTGTGTTTTTCGCCTATCTCTCTCTCTCTCTCTGAAAGGCCCCTTTTAGGAAAGGGCGAAATGGACTACTGCACAATTCTCAGGCACACATTCACTGAGCCATCGCCCCTATAATGGTAGCTTTCTAACAAGTTGGAGGGAAGGATGGGGCTAGGGGAAGAAGTTGTTGGGAATTGATCACTGGGGCGTGCGTGCGAGCAGGAACAGATTGCTACCAGACATGAGATGAGCAGTCTGTAAGGGATCGGCAGCGGATGTTTCGAAACCTCCAATTAGATACTGACCCCTTGCCGGAGGTTTCGAGAGCACAGATAATAACTTTGAGAGGAGAACGGTTCTCCAACGTTTGGTTTCTTTTATTAAAAAATCCACTTTCCAAGCACCGTCTCGTTTCGATAAGCGCGATGCGTCAGTGTGAGAAAGTGCGTAGAACGGGTAGGGTCGATAACCATTTTCTAAGAAAAGAAACCTTGGAGAATCGCTCTCCTAGCAAATTTACGCTCTCTGGTCAGAGAATCAGTGACAGAATGTGATCACTCATATTCGCAAGTTGGTTGTGGGAGGTGATCGTAAATACGCGTGTGTATCGATAGTCGATAGATGAATGACAGTATCTATCACAGTTGTTGTTGGTTTCTACCAACAACAACTGTGATAGATACTGTCATTCATCTATCGACTAATGACAGTATCTATCACAGTTGTTGTTGGTAGAAAGAAAAGTTGGCTGAATTTTGCAATGGAGAGAAGAATGAAATCTGCGCCGCGCGACCACATTGAAAAGTGGGAATGGAATGAAGGAAAGAGAGAAAAATACAGTTCTCACTATGAGTAAGCGAAAACTGTCAGCAGTTCTTCGACTAGTCTTTGAGTTGATCCAATTATGGGTGGGTCGTTTCTCGATTTCGAAACTTTGGTGGACTCAGATATGTTTCAGACTGGATTCATATTTCTGATGTGTTTTATGCAATCATTGGTTTGACAAGAGTATACTTAGATGAACAAATAACCTCAACAAATACCGGAAATGCGAATCGATAACACGCGATGGTGGCAAGAATGGATCAACAAATGAATCTAATGAGAGGGATCGATCGAATGAGAGCACATTCCATTCCCCCCTATCACTTGTCTCTCTTTTGCACAGGAAATCGCTGCGATTTCGCCGCCCCGTAAACACAACTTACTACAGTAATCTGCGGCGGCGTCACATCATTAGTTGGCATCGTGCCAAGTCAACAGGAAGCAATATAGTTTTTGTGTTGGAATCCGAAAATTTAGAAAGTGACATTATTAAAAGTTGTCCAAGCAAAAAAAGAAAGTGATGTTGGGTGCGTGTATTCACAGTTGGAAATTAATCTAGTAATCAGCAAGTGTAAATGGGTCCAGCGACGACTTCAAAATCTAATAGACGCAAGGGAGCATCGTGATTATGTGATTTTCATCGCTGCTCCCTCGTCGTAGAATTGCAGATTTGCAGACTTATTTCCCTATGAGTAATGTGCTTTCGTTGAATAACAAGGGAAGGAATACGTGCTGATGCGATAAACTCTCGCACGATCAATGGGAAAAGCGAAAGTTGACCCACAACACCTCTCCCTCTCTCCTTCCCCCCCTCTCTCTTCGCTCCTAAGTACTTGCCACGTTTGAGGCGTCGGTACCCTACGAAAAACGAGAAACGAAAGTGTGAGCGAAAGGAAACGAAGAGGGTCACGTGCGATTCCAAAATTGCCAAATGGGGGTACGGGTAAGAGAGTGTGCAAAAGTGAGAGAGTCCCTCTCGATTTTACATACTCTTTCACCCAAAAAAGGCCTTTCTTTAAGGCTGGGAAATGATTTAGCCAGGAAACCTTACTGAGCTTATTTTGTGACCCTAAGTCCAAGTACTGTAGAGAGTGCGTCAAACGAAGAGAGAGGAGGAACATGAATTACTGGGCATCCTGAATGGGGTCAGCGACGAGATAATGTGACAAAACAATAGAACCGCTATAATGTATACGCACTTTCTTGCTCTTCTGTGACCCTTTTCTGGAGGTTTGAAAACATCCATAGAAGGTGGCGGGGATTGAAAGGACTAGATGGGCACAAGGAGCTGTGCGATGAGGAAGAGAGAGAGAGAGAGAGAGAGAGAGAGAACGGGTTCCGTCGGTCGAGAGTCAAACCTCGAGATTAATCTAATGGGAAGAATCGCGTGTGTGTGATTGATCCTATTCTTTTCCATACGAAAAACGCAAAGAATGCGGATTGCAAAAGAGAAAACACATAACTCATTACCGCTGATGAGAAAGAGAAATAGGAGATCATAAAACCTTGAATAGAAGAAGGAAAAGTTATGGGACCATTTAGTTACATCTCTTTTTGGTAAAGAGGTCGGTAAAAAAATCAATATTGAGAGCGTTCTGGAAATGATATTGAAAAAATTAGGAATATTTTATATTTATGGGATAAATGTTTGCAATGGACGTTCGATCAACAGCAATCTTTGAATTTGTTGTTAGCAACTTTCAATCCATCACAGCAGGATTATCATCACATTTTTTTCGGAAAATGGTAAAAATTATTACTTGCGTATTGGGTGAAATACTGTACACAATGATAACTTAAGTTAAGAAATATGCTAGAGGAAAGAAGCAAAGGAATTTTTGCAAAATGGTAATTTAACGAACGACTATAGGATCTCCGATTAGTCGCACAACCAAACGGTAAATGAACCCCCATAAAAGGAGCGGTATCTCTCTCTCTCCCTCTCTCTCTCTCTGACATTGTATAGTAGTATTGGCGCACTGCAGGAAAAGGGAAGGAAGGTAAGGGAGGAAGAGAAGGGATCAGACTGGCCTTGGCCGTCCGTGGAGAGGAGGAATCGTTCTCTCTCTCTCTCTCTCTCTCTCTCTCTCTCTTGATCTCCTCCCTTCTCACCACCTCCCCCCTCAAAGAGAGAGAGAGAGATAAAGAAAGAGATAGGGGAGGAGGGAGAGACAGAACCCCGGCGGGTTAGGAGCACAGGAGAAAAAACGGTGCGGCGCGGACCCCCAAACGTGATAGATATCAATCTCCAACCTGCCTTCTCTCTCTCTCTCTCTCTCTCTCTCTCTCTCTCTTACCTTCGATATCCCTCCCCAACCTCTCCGTTCTGTCAATATATGAGAGATCTCACAGTCATATCCGTGATGCGATCGAGATTAGAAAGGGAATGCGAGGGACCATCAGATTTTTTGTATATTTTCATTACAATGATATTTTTAATAATGCAATAATAAAATTATGGAAGTAGTAGAAAAATCACAATAAATAAATAATTGAAAAATAAAATAGAATAATAATTTTTTAATGAAATACTAAGCTGATACTGGATCGCACATAAAACTTTGATCATATACATTATTTACATTAGTACATTATTTAATTAAAGTGTGATATAATTATATCGAAGAAGTTAGATTGGCACTGGTGTTACCCTCCATGTCGGAAAATTTATTGCACACCTGAAACATATTGGATTAAATTAGTTTACGATAGCTACTCAAGAATCGCCGATTGCCGGACTAGTAGATGAATGGTCGGACTAGATGCAAACATGGTTGTCGAACAGGTAGCAAACGGTAGTCGGCTAGTGGGCGCCACCTAGCCGACCACCATTTTCTACTAGTCCGACCATCAGCGATTCTAGAGTACATAAGCATTCCGATGCGCACTACAAGAAAGAAATTACACTAAAATGTTCCACAGTAAACGATTCCAAAATATATATAAAACGGGTAAAACTATTATTTCCAAGAGGTTGAAGCAGTTTTGAAAAACTGACTGTTAAATGAGGTGTGTATCTTCAAAAATCAGGTTATTGTAAATTTTCTGATTTCATTGGTTTCCAGTGCAAATATCTGCACAACGAAGTGTATTTTTTCAATTATCCAATATTATTCCTTTTCTATTCATAATTGTCGTGTTACTAATGCACTGTTTTCAATACGAAAAACATTGTTATCCATCAACAAACATAATTTATAACAATATAATAGAAAACAATTGTCTTATTGTTAGTATGTTTTTCTTCATATTCGCTTATCTTCGTTGATGATGAATGACGTTGTTTTCTTGCACGACGCTACTGGAAATAATTGTTTGATTATTACAATATCTTAAGAACAAGGGACAGTATGATTCATACTGGCGAAACTGCGCATTTTGAGAGTCACAAAACGCGTAATTCTGGTCATTCATTGAGCGCTAAAGGGGAGGGATCGGTTGGAACTGCGCATTTTGCGAGTCACAAAATGCGCATTTCGATTGATTCTCCCTATCAGAACAATTGTGCGAACAGTTATCACGCGGTTATAACTAACATCCACGTGGTACAATTATGCAAGAGGCCAAGTGATAGAACGTTTGCTTTTTAAAAACCGTGGAAACCCGATTGACACATTAATGTATATTTTCCATTTTAAGTCAAGGGAGAGGGCGGGGGAACGAATTTATAAGATCGTAGGTAATGTAATAGTTCTAAAGTGGTAATTTACAAGCGATACTCACATTTGTGATCTTGAATTTAGCGAGACGACCGTGCATCAGTGAGTGAGTCCAGTGAAATGAGTTAGACACAAATCGATAGAACCAAATTAGTAACCAATCATTTCACGTTCCTCCGTTCTCTCATCTCCTCTTGCGGTTGTTTGCTGTTGCAACCATTCGTCCCAATTTATACAATGTAAGTTTCTGAAGATGAACAAGACCGAGCCCATAGTGGAATACTGTTCTTCAACCTGGTGCCCCTCAACAAAAATAATTACCATAATCAATCATACTGTAACCCGGAATTGTGAAATTGAGCGAATTGACCTAGGATAACGTACGAGATCTTAATCATGCAGCAAGTCCCGGGCCAATTTTGCGCTTTTGCGATTTCGTATTTTCCTCCTACAAAATTCTTAATCGATTTACTCAATTTTAGAAATCCGGGTTACGCTAAGTTTACCGTATCCGATAAAGCTATAGGTAAGAAACGGGATCCCCATCCGGCAACGGCTACTCCAGATCAGCATTATGCCAGTCAATTTGTTCAATTTAAATCTTTCGGGCTACGGTAGGATCGAGTAACAGTATCCCATTATGAATTACATTTTCCCATTATAGACAAATCAGGGTATACTGTTTGATCACTGTGGTATTTTCATGAGTCATATGTCATGCAGGTTCCAATAAAATTGTTTTTAAAAGACACTCACGCTCAATCACTTAGCTTCTTGCATAATTGTACCACGTGGGTGTTAGTTATAACCGCGTGATAACTGTCCGCACAATTGTTCTGATAGGGAGAATCAATTGAAATGCGCATTTTGTGACTCGCAAAATGCGCAGTTTCAACCGATCCCTCCCCTTTTGTGCTCAATGAATGGCCAGAATTACGCGTTTTGTGACTCGCAAAATGCGCAGTTTCAACCGATCCCTCCCCTTTTGTGCTCAATGAATGACCAGAATTACGCGTTTTGTGACTCTCAAAATGCGCAGTTTCGCCAGTACGAATCATACTGTCCCTTGTTCTTAAGATATTGTAATAATCAGACAATTGTTTCCAGTAACGTCGTGCAAGAAAACAGCGTCACTCATCATCAACGAAGATGATCGAAAAAGAAGAAGAAAAAATGATAAATCTTTAAACAATTGTTTTCCATGATTTTGTAATAAATACTTTGTTATCACAAAACATGTGTGCACGCATACATCTGATATTCAAAGTACTCTTAAGATAATCAAATAGACATTAATTATACACAGTATTAGCGAAAAAAAATGAAAACTCTGCAAATAAAAGATGTTGTGCTGAAATGTTGCAAAAGAAACATTCAGAATCTTAATTGCTAGAAATGTGTGGGCAGAGCGAAGAAACGCCTCAAAAAAACAGCCAGTTTCACTAAACTGACATAACCTCTTGGAAATAATAGTTTTACCCGTTTTATATATATATTTTATCGACGCCCGAGAGCGCAACGAGATAAATCTCCATAAAGATGTAAAGGAGATTTTGTGAAAGTAAGAGAGCGTAAAAGAAATATTTTCCCGCTTTTGCACAATATTTCTCTCCCGACTCCTTTCTCGAGCGTGTACTATCTCTGGTTTTCTGCCCCAATGGGATCCCAACCTGCCTCCCAATGGGGCAATCATCAAAGACGCCGCTGGGATCCCAATGGGAAACACGTTGGGATCCCAATAGGGGCAAAAAACCTAGAGATGGTGTGCCCCTTCAGATGCTTACCTGTGTCTTCACAATAGTATTCAGGAGAGGGCCCGACTTGCTGGGGCAGATTCCATAGGGATTGTCCAATTGGACATCAAAGAAGGCAATGCAACCCAGCTTCTGGAGGGAGATCCAGTTCATCTGAGAAGAATACTCCGTAAATAAAAATATAACTACTCTATATGACATTTCCGAATGATGATTTCCGACATTGTAAATTTCTAGGGAACTGCACGTGCAATATTTAATAGGGTAAGGCTCTCTACCGGTTAATGAGAAGAGAGTGTGTGGAATGAAGAGATACAATCAAATTATGTACCTGAATTTCAAATGGTAATATACGCTCATCACCTTCATCTCGACGTTTCTCTCGTTTTCACATGCGACGTTTTGCCGTTTGTTGACGAGAAAGGGAATGTCAATTGAAGGAATGAATTTGTCTTGAGAGTCCTTGTGCTTCCCAAGTTCGCATACCTCAATACATTCTTTCCCTAGATGTTCAGATATCTGATTCACAAAGTACGACTACAACTCCTCTATCAATAAGGCACCCTCCAGAATTTAAAATGATTTAATTTTTTGATAGTTTCAAACAGCACCATAACTCTGAATGCAGAATTACAGTCTAATATAGTATGTACTGCCTTTGAACGTAGGTATTAGACTTTTAAAGTCCTCGCTCGGTAGCCTAGACTAGTATATTAAACTTATTTCCCTGTGAAATCTACGAATGAAGATAAGCGAATGCATTTTCATGGAGACAATGACAGTATTGATTGAATTATCCAAAATCATATTTTGCCCAATCAAATATGGACCATTTTCCATTCCCCGCTTCATTTCACCGTCATTTCATCGTGAGGAGCGGCTGTCACCACTCCGAATTCAGGTATTTGCTGATCTTTTGTGTCTGAATCGTTCCAGTGATGACTAAAACACTTCTTATTTCTACTACTTTACTCATTTCGCCATGCGCATGATTGTGTAGGCGCGTACGTATAACATAATCATTGGGCGTTCAAATGAGGTGGCAGTTTCATTATTCGAAAGGGGACTAATTGTCGATAATAGATGTCTACTAAGCACTAAGTATTAAGTACTTAGCGTTAAGTCATAAGTATTCCTAAGTCCATCTCTGAGATGGATTCGAGTGGGACGGCGATGGTGGACGACTGCTCCCCGATGCGATGGTCGTCCGTCTACGGCGAGGCGCCCGATAGAAGGAGTGAGAGTGAGAAGGCCGCCGACAATCTCGTGCTGGGCGCTGAGAAGGTGAGAGGAAACGCCTAACAGTTCACACCCATTTCGAACCCCGTTTTGGAGAGCCGAAATCGTTGTGCAGAATTACGTTTCAGAATATTTATTAGGGTTCCAGGTTTTGTGCAATTTCACCTGATTGTTCATTCTTAGCGATGGGATCAACATGATCAGGTGAAAGGTATTTTGGAAATAGGTTTTGGGTCACCTGAAACCCAATTATATTCCCTCATTCGCTCTAATTTTGTTGATTCGGAACGGTTGAAAGGTACCGCTAATCGCCAAGAAAGAACACAAAAGTGAGGGTTTCAGGAGAGAAATTGCAATCAGGTGACACAAAACCTATTCCCCCCCTTTTTCACTTCGACCTATAGGTGGACTCGGTGTGGGGAGAAATAAAGGGGAGAGGTTTTAGGTCGAATATTCACCGCTTGAAACCAGAAACCCTAATGTTTATATCCTTTTTCGGGTTTGGGTTCCGAAAAAAGGGTACGGTAAGAGGAGAGTGATTATGTATTGACAACTGTCTTTATGTCTCGCGGTACCGTTGATTCGTGATCTGACTGTAATCGTTCCGACTTGGAAATGTGCTCATTTCAGTTCGTCGCTCAGCGCATTCGTCTCAAGCAGCACTACTGGTCAGTTTATACACGAAACAAGGCTGATTGCTGCTACAAAAACTTGTTTTAGCACATTTTGAATAGCTTCAATTCACCTTTTCTCTCTCACATGCTTTTATTGCGTCCGTGGATTGGAAGAGGCACCGTGCACACATCCTGTAACCTAATTCTATTATGTGTGCAGTTGGCTGGAACGCGACGTCGTCCCGCTCAAATCGCTCTCCGGATGGTCAGCCGTCGTGCGATTCCAGGTTACAATTAGAATTTGAAATTCGTTTAAATAATTGGATTAGCTCTCTTCATTTCGCGCACTCTCTACGCCGATCGATAGAGAGTGTGCGAAATGAAGAGAGCTAATTCAATTACTTACCCGAATTTCAAACTTTAGTTACAATTCAAATGACTTTTCTACCAAATCATCTATCTGAAATTTGTACAGAAAGAAATACATAACACGTGAAATTCGATGTGGATAATAACATCGTAAATACCATTTTGCTCTTATTACGTTTCACTGTAACGCAATAAAGTTTTGCCATGATAAATGATTGATCGATAATGCCAATGTTACAGTAATCTTACAGGCTCGAGCCGCGATGAAGTCCGTCGTGCGCCTGATTGACTACGGTAGGTCTGATTTCTAAGAAACAATTTTTAAACGTTAAAAATCGATAATAATGTTCAGAGCGCGAGCAGCAGTGCTACCCGGCGATGACGCACGGCTACGGATCGCCCCTGCCGACCAAAGCTGGTGAGATTTGGGGGGAAAGACGGCAGAAAAGACATTATCCGGTTCTGGCTTTTCGTCAGTTCTGAATAAAATCGTGGTCGACATGCATCCACCTTTTTTTGTTCCACCAGAAGCTCTTTTTTCCACACCAACTGAGTAATTCATGAGGAGAATTGGCTTTATTCTGCTCAAGAATTGCCTAACTCCATTTTATTCTGTATACGAGACCACACAAACAACAGAAGTGCGGAATCAAAGTCGACGTTTCTTTCCCTTATTTACAGCAATCAATAAATTGCCCATTTGCAGGCTACGACCGTATGGAGACGGACGAGATGGCGAGTCCGCGCACCGGCAGGAGAAGAGTGCGCCCGCTCGAGCTGACGCCCTGAAGCTCCGCCCCCTAAGGAGCCATCACCCAAACCCCGCCCACTTTTACCATCCGAATTCTATATTCGCGATTTTGTCCCCCACTGGCATCCGATCTCCTCTGAGAGATGCGGATGCGTGAAATAAACGAAAGGAGAAGTCTAACTAATTGTGGTGTATATTATATATTTTATCGATGCCCGAAGGCAAAACGTCGGAACGTTGGAACGTAGAACGTCGTGTCACACCCCTCTCCCCCTTGACTCGCCTCAAGCACTCCTCCCACTCTCATTCCCCCTGTTCTTCCCCCAGCTCGGGCTCCGCCCCGGAGCCCGGCAGTTCTAGTCCAACACCTTCTCCTCTAGTTAGTTAGTTTCCCCTCCGAGTTCTCGTCTCAACTGTCGAGTCGATAAAAGGGTCAAGCGGACTTCATCCAAGGACACATGGCATGGGCACAGACTCAGTTCCACGCACGAGGCAGGACCAACCTTGTTGCGTAGGACAGTCGGAGTGCCCTCAAAACGGACGCTTGTGAACTTTTTCTGCGAAAGTCGCCGCTTTTCGGCGCATTTGGCGACAGGCCACTTAAAAATTAATCTATCCGCATCAACTACTCTCACTAGCGATAGTATTTAGTAATGTTAAAATAAAGAACTATTTTGGTTTAGTTGCTTTACATTACCATTGTGGTTGGGTCTTTTCACTGAGCGATGACTCATCATTTGTGGTCTCTTGTAAATTCTGTGCAGAATATCGCTCACCACTTTGCGCGCAACTTCACACAACGTTCTTTCCTTTTCTTTCGCTTCTCCTTTTTCCTCTTTCTTGCTCTTTCCGATCATTCGTTTATTGAGACTATTGAGACTATTATTTTGTCTTAGATGATTTAGGAGTTGAATACTGAATTATGTCGTCGTTTTGTCTTGAATGGTTAATTTTTTTACCTGTGCTTACGAGGCTCAGAATCTCACAGACATTTTACACATTATGTGTTGGCTCTTTCATCATTTCGAGATAGCATGGTACCCTTTACATCTGCCCTTGTTGAATTTACGAACTCTCGCATCAATTGATTATCACTCATTGTTAGATTAATCTTTCAATCATACTCAAAGCACTAAAACGGGGACCACGACCATGAAAAGCACAATGGTAATACTCTACTACTACTTGTATTCTCCATATTCTTTCCCGCCATTTTTTGTAAGCGCTGACTCATCTTTTCCACCCTCTTTCCCATTTGGTGCGGCACGTTTCAGTCACATTTTTCACTCAGTTACCTACATTTTCTTCCCCTTTCCATCTCTCCTCTCTTCTTTCTCTATTCTTTCGAAAGAGACGAGGTCACTCGTTCATTTGTGCAATCTCGAATATGGAAACGTCTTTCTCTAAATCAAAAACTTCACGTTTACGGACTAACGTCTAATGTGACGTTAAAAATCACCAAAAAATACGAAAGATCGAAATTTGCCTGTTAAAAAAATCCGGCCCCAATCCGGGATCGAGATAAGAATTCGAATTCCTGCACTTTTCATTTCCCATTAAAGGTAGACATATATTTGGAGAGCATGGTTTACACATAGTTCTGCACATACTTTGAAAATTTGGTAGGTCTACCTTCAATGGGAGCCGAGATATTATTGAAAAACGAAAAATGCGGGAAAATTCTTATCTCGATCACGGATTTGGGCCGGATTTTTTTAACAGTCAAATTTCGATCTTTCGTATTTTTTTGGTGATTTTTAACGTCACATTAATGTAAAAAAATATGTGTGCTATTATTAACTTTTCGAATTCGCAATTTTACAGCGCGTGCATAGCACGAATTTCCTAAAATTGACATCTCACATTCGCAAATTCATCAATGAATTCATGCATATAATATGTCATTAATTTATCGCTCATCTGCATTTCAGTTCTCGATGCTCCTTGATCTACCATCCGAAATTATCGTCAAAATCGTTCATTTCCTTTCTCTGCAAGACAGATTTCGACTGGGCGCAACTTGTGAATTTCTCTACCACTTAGAGAACGAAGCTGGTCACAATTATTTTGACGAGGTCAAATTTTTTTCGATGGTATGGTTTAATTTATATAGCTACAGTATCGCCGGAAAGTATTGGCACACTTTCATTTTTCGATGTAATTTTTGAACCATGCAAGCAATCGGGTTGAAAATTTTAATTGAAAGGTGTTGCATAATGAGGACGCAACTGAACACCATTTATTTGAAAAATTATATCTCTCAGGAACGTTTTTCCACACTGGCCAAAATATTTGAGTGTTGAGTACTTACCAAGGACTGCTCAGAAAAAAAGTTTCAAGTTGCTGCAATTTTTCTCCGTTCCAGCAGCCTTGCTGCAATATTTGGGCTGCAAACTCATAACTCGACTCCCAGGTAAGCTAGAGACTCGTTCTCGGGCTCAAAATGATTGCTGTGATGAGCCCAGACATCTCTGAAAGTTTGGTGCAGATTGCTCATCATTTGCCTTCAGGGCACAAAAAATCGCTTTTTTACATACCCCAGCTTTGACCGTGTACATCTCCAATTGTGAATTTTCTAAAAATATGGTTCCTGTGCAGAAAAGACCCAAAACTATCATAGAATCGATGCCCAACTTTTTGTAGCAGCAGCATTGTTTTCCTGCATTTTGCGATCGCATCGCTGACGCGCCCTGGTTTCGAAAGCGGGAGATTCTAGGGGGCGGGGCGAGCGTATGCAAAGAGAGATGCGAGACTTTCGACACTAGCGCACGTCAGGGATGCGATCGCAACATGCAAGAAAAAAATGCTGCTTCTACAAAAAGTTGGGCATCGATTCGTTGATAGTTTTGGGTCTTTCCTGCACAGGAACCATATTTTTAGAAAATTCACCCTTGGAGATGTCAAATTTGGGGTATGTAAAAAGCGATTTTTGTGCCCTGAAGGCAAATGATGAGCAATCTGCACCAAACTTTCAGAGATGTCTGGGCTCATCACAGCAATCAGTTTGAGCCCGAGAACGAGTCTCTAGCTTACCTGGGAGTCGAGTTATGAGTTTGCAGCCCAAATATTGCAGCAAGGCTGCTGGAACAGAGAAAAATCGCAGCAACTTGAAATTTTGTTTTCTGAGCAGTTCTTGGTAAGGTCGCAACACTCAAATATTTTGACCAGTTTGGAAAAACGTTCCTGAGAGATTCCTGAGAGAGAATTTTTCAAATAAGTGGTGTTCAGTTGCGTCATCATTACGCAACACGTTTCAATTTCCTGGATATCGCATTGCAAGCTCGTTATTCACCGATAGATTTCCCATCTTCAGTGAAATTTTCAGCTCGATTGCTCGCATGGTTCAATAATTACACGTGGAAATAATAGTGTGCCAATACTTTCCGGCGATACTGTATGTCAAACCAAGAGATCAGTGTATTTTGAACAAATATAAACTATTCGATATAAAAACAACAATTCCACGATCGTCGCATCCTTCCAGAGCTGCTGGCTGTTATTGGCGACCAGACATATGTCTTTCCTGAAGATGTACAAACTGGGGTACGCCCAATTCGCGCGTCCAATATTTTCAAGAACGCATCGATCGGATGCCTCGACTTGCAGGTACTTTTTTTTTTACTAAATTAGATATTTATTTTATTTGTTTGTTTTTTTTTGTTTGTAGGGTAGGCCATTTGACTCTTTTATAGACTCCGTGAATCATTTGACTCCGAGTCATTTTGACTCGCGCGGTGTGAGGAGTCAAAATGACTCGGATTCAAGTGAATCCTAGGATTCACTTGACTCCTGAGCTCATAACTCGAGATAGAGAAGGTGTACGAATGTCGTAATGGTACACAACGACTTAGAATTAAAAATAGTCTTTTATATTTTCTGAGTAAAAATAATGTATCGTTATGCAAATCACTCTCTCAGCCCAGTGTTCAGGTTTCCTCTGTTTTTTTTACTATCACATCTGATAGTTTTAAACGATACTTGACAACAATCCCGGTTTTACTCTAACAGTGAGCAAATGCGATTCTGTCCAAAGAGTATAACTCATGAGTTTGTATTTGAAATTATGACATTTGAAACAATTAATAACTGAATGTTCAAAATATATGAAAATAGTATCTTGGTTTATCAATTTCTTGCTTGCGAAAATCCTCAGGAGTCAAGTGAATCCTAGGTGAGATTCATTTGGACCCTGTTATTCTACCTCATTTTTCGAGTGAGATTCATTCCACTCTCATCCTTTATTTTTTGAGCGGTTGTGAAAGAGTGAAACGGCCAACCCTAGTGTGTTGTTGGAATCGATTCCGAAATATGAGAACGGGGATCAAAATCCGCGAAAATGTGGTGCCCAGCCGGGTGATGACTGTAGTGTAAAGACATACTTTTCATTCGTTCAATGCTTTTAGGGATGCCAAAGTTTACCCGTCCTGACCAAATTTCTGCAAACAATCAAATCTGCCACCTATAAGCAGCTCGTATTGGGAATGCGCATTCGTTTTCCCCGCAAATTTCATCAATCAATCACATTTCAAGGGTAAGCAGAATAGAATATACGTCATTTTCAATGAAGTAATTACACTTACATCTCCATATTTGTCCATTTCAGACTCGTTGCCATGTTTGTCAACAATGTGAATTTCAAGCGAGAAGTTCTCGATTTGAAATGGTATCCGATTGTCAACAAAACTGCACAAGATAATTATATGGTCCTCCGAAATCTCCCTCCCATCAAACGTCTCGATATGGTATGGATAGGTACCATAAGATCCGCCCTTTCCTTTGCCATACAAAATAGCAAATGGGATGATGGGGTGCTCAATCCTAATTCTTCACCAAATCTAACAAAATAGGGTATATTCGTGAGCGAGTGAGATACTTTATCAGATGTATATTTTTATGAAGCCTATAGACAGCCTTTTCGATATTTGCAGATACGTAACCTAAAATGGAAATAAAATAAACTTATTCCGGGATTTTCCAAATCGTGGTTTCTCAACGACTCGGTCCAAATTGTTACATGCGAGTATAAAATCCATATTCCAGAAAACTGTTTTAGGAATAAGAAAACAATTTATCATATATGTGCATTCACTGACCGATTAGACTATCAAAGCGAAATGAGGGCCAGAAATTTCATACTTGCGGAGATACACTGTGTAGGAATTCCTACACGGTGTAGGAATGGCAGAGCAACCATTCTCACACGGTGTGAGATTGGTTGCTCTTCCCATCTATTTCTTCCCGACAAAATTTGGTTCTGCCATTCCTACACGGTGTGGGAATGGTTGCACCCCAATATTCGCAAACTTGGAAAATATTGCAGTTTGAATATTGGTTCAGAAGGCTCATATTTGGCTTTCTCCGAAATCGATGTAGGAAACCAATTTATTTATAATTTTTTTTCCATTAGCACACCACCTTGTTTACTGTGTAGACTAAGTGTGAAAATTGATGCATTTTTTAGATTGAAACCACTTATATAGTCCGCCATTTTATCTGAAAATGGAAAACTTTTTGATAGAGGCAGCCGCATACTAAAATTGATTCAACGACTCTCCTTGGACTCGTCGGAAAAATCGATAACATTAACTTCGGATGGAATGAATGTGATGATCAGACTCTTATGCAAGTATTCCGGGTAACGTTTACTTTAATTTCACTAAAAAGAGGCGATGGTGCCTTACAACTCTGTGAAACACATATCAAATTTGAGCAATAAGATCATGAATGAACCGTGAATTGATAGAGAATATCAAGGGCTATCAGAATATATGAAATACTCAAGTAGTCGCTTTCTCTTGTACGGTGGTATTGAATTTTTAGGCGAACACACTGGTATCTGATTGTGAGAAGAATAGCAGAAATAACTTATAGAAAAAAATGTTAACACTTTGAATTGCAAATGAGGGAACAAAAAAGTACAACAAAAAATCATATGCTGACATGTTCATGCACTCAAGGTCGTTTGCGTATCTACACAAGATCGAAGATTCCGAATTACGACATTCAGAGAGGACTTTGAAAATCTCGTTATAAGGCTTGAAAGAGATATACGATATGTAAGGAATATGAAGGTTAGTGAATTGTTGTGACGTTTACGAAATAGTAGAACGAAAAAAGTCGGGTATCAACAATGAAAATAACGAAACACACATTCAATTCCTGTCTGCTCTGAGAATTGGAAACGTCTATAAAAAAGTCTAACAAGGCCGTTTTCAATTTCCAGAGCAATTCATATATCTTTAATGAGCTTAATTATGTCATCATGTAATATATTTTAAAGGTTGGTGGAGAGATCGCGAATCGGGTGCTGTGATGTTCTGCGGCGGTACCTACGCGGTATTACAGGACTTGACATTCATGAAAAGTTCTGTCGGTTACGAAGATGTTGATACTGGAGAGTACAAATTATATTCTCCACGTTACTTCAGACCGGATGAATACCAAATGCCATAATCGCAATAATCGAATTACAAATACAAATATATTATATTTTTATTTTGTATTGTTTAATTTGACATGTCCTTTTTATAGGAAGGACAATTTAATGAATCGCTTCATTGAAAATACGAAAAAAAAATACATTTTAAATTGGCAATGTATTATCGGATTTCAATGAAGGCATTTCCAAAATAATCGATCGATAAACATTTTAACATTACATTTGCCGTACCACCTAGCACTTGAAGGCTCATTGAAGGCTCATTGAAATGATCCAAAGCGATGTACGCTTTGAACAGAAATCAGAAGGTTTGACATTCAATCAATCAATTTATCATTTCAGTCATTTCAAAAGAGTGATTGGGGTTATGAGAAGCCGAGTATTCTCCATTAATATACTTTCACATTATCGCTTAAGACGAAAATTTGTTCTATCCGAAATTATTTCAGTATGGGGTTGTAATATTTCTTGTAAAAAAAATTGATTTTTACTCGAAGGAAGCAATTCTGACTAAATATTTGTTTGACAAATTAAGGCACATAATTAAAAATTCATAATGGTTATTTCAACAGGATATTTCTACTGTTTATTTTTCTCTTTTCGTTTCATACTATTTTTGTTGCGCTGAAGGGAAATGATTTTAAAGAAAATATTAACGAAATTTTTTTGCGAACATATCACACACCATGTCAAGCGAGGGAAGAATGCTCATTTGCGTGGCGCGAGATTTCCTCTGCGTCTCTGCCCTAATCCGATTAGCACGACTGGAGGGGGCGGGAGGGGTGATCAGAGAACAGAGAGAAATTCATTGAAACACAAATGAACGTTGCGTTAAGATGATTATGTTTCGAGCCTAAACTTTTCAACCGGGCACATCTCTTTAACTAGAAAAGGTATCAAGATCAAATTTTGTGGTGATACTGAAACGCCATCGACGAATATGTTCATGGTAGTTAGGTTTGATGACATTGCTGACGTATTACTTAGCGATAACGCAATGGTTTAAATTGTATCATGCATTTTTCTAGCTCGACAAACCATAAGAGCGTAGAAATTATAATAGTTGAAGGGTGGTAACACAGGAAAGAAATAAGGTTGCTGCGATGTCGCTTCTTGGCCGAAGCCTTGCTGCAACTTCGGTCGCACAGTCGTTTCTCGGCTTCTAGACAAGATAGAGACACGTACTCAGGACCACAGTGATTGTCACCAAGATTGATGATGTTTTCGAAAGCGATCGATTTTCGGAAAGAACACGATCGGGCACAGCCCATTTTCACCTCATCGCCCAGACTTTTCTTTTTCTGTAATTTTTTTTCTGAACCAGATGAGCAATTTATTTTCCATAACCTTGCACGGATGTAGTACAAAAAATAAGAAGCCAATTGTGGGTATTACGCCACAGTGCGAATTTTCGCTATTGAGTAGTGATGATGTCATACATTCCAATGGTAGTATTTCAGAGGCAAGAGTTCGCTCTGTGGATAATTTTCAGGCGCTACAGTCTGAGAGATGAGGGGAAAATATCTTTCCAAAAAAATTTGTCGAAAACATCATCAATCTTGGTGAGCCTCACTTTGGCCCT